>OU342746.1:283255887-284455887 GCA_910589775.1 Avena eriantha | reverse complement strand
AATTATTCTCAATTTTCCGAGTGGATGACGAGCGAGGTTGTGCTTTTCCTTTTAGGAATTGATACGTTGCAAACGTATCTATAATTTTGATGTTCCATGCTTGGTTTTTATCTACTTGCTTATGTTCTGTCCACACTTTGGAGTAATTTTTATACACTTTCTTGGACTAACCTATTAACAAGATGCCACAGTGCTAGCTGCATGATTTCTGCTGTTTTTGGTTCTAGGAAAGTCAGAAAATGAATATTCTCGGAATTGGATGGGACAAAAGCCAAAGTCAGTATTTCACCGAGGGGGACACAGAGCCAGAATACGAGACGGAGAGGGGCCAGAGGGCCGCCACACCAACTGGCCGCGTGGCTAGGCCTGGCCCACACAAGGGGATGGTGTGGCCACCTAGGGCACCCCCTCGGCCTCCCCTTTCTCCTATAAGATGCCTCAGATACAGAAACCCTAAGTACCCGATCAAAATTCCACGAAAGAGTCTGTAGCCGCCATCATCTCCATCCCTAGATCGAGAGGGATCTGAAACTCTTCCCAACACCCTGCCGGAGGGGAGAATTCACCCTGGAGGCCTTCTTCATCACCATGCAAGCCTCCGGTGTGATGCGTGAGTAGTTCATCCTTGGACTACGGGTCCATGTAGTAGCTAGATGGTTGGTTCTTCTCCTTTGTGCTACCATGTCTAGATCTTGTGAGCTCCATTCATGATCAAGATCATCTATTTGTATCATACATGTTGTGTTTGTGGGGATCCGATGGGTATTGAGATGCTATTTCAGATTGATTATTGATTCTATCATGTCTTTGTTATTTGTGATCTTACATGCTCTCCCTTGTTAGTAGATATCTTGGCCGAGTAGATGCTAGCAACTCCAAGAGGGAGTATTTATGCTCGATAGTGGGTTCATGCCTCTAGTAATCCGGGGAAGTGACAGAAAGCTCTAAGGTACTAGATGTGTTGTTGCTACTAGGGAGAAAACAGTAATCCTTTGTTCACAGAACAATCATATTGTTTACTTTACATGCAATGCGTAATGAAATTATCTATTGCTTGCAACTTAATACTGGAGGGGGTTCGGATTGATAACCTGAAGGTGGATTATTAGTCATAGATGCAGTTGGATTATGATCTATATATAATGTTGTAATGCCCAATCAAATCTCATAGGAGTCAAGATGATTAGTATATGCATGTATACTTTCTCGATGTTCGTCAATTGCCCTGCTATAATTTTTTCACCCAACATGTCATCTATCTTAAGGAGAACCACCACTAGTGAACTATGGACCTCGGTCCTTTCTTTTACCATCAATCTACAACTGTTTACTGCTTTCTGTTTACGTTTTGAAAGCTTTTTGTTTCTTCCACACAATACGTTTAATCCTTTATTTTCAGCAATACCGCTGAGATTGACAACCTCACTGTAAGTTGGGGGCAAAGTTCTGTGGTTGTGTTGTGCAGGATTCCAAGTTGGCAACAACATCATGGAGGTGTTTCCTTGCTCCTACTGGTTCGATAACCTTGGTTTCATAACTGAGGGAAGCTTGCTGCTATGCTCATCATACCTTCCTCTTGGGGTTCCCCAACGAGCTCGAGATATCTTGGGCTATCAGGAATGTCCGAAGAATATTGGATCTGACTACCAGAAGCCAAGTTTACCAACATGTTGTACCAATGATTCCCATGTTTTATTTATGAGTTTTCAAACTTCCTAGCTAACTCTGCCTATTTGAACGAATTACTATGTCGATTTATCAAAATTAGGTCAAATTTGAAACTACAAGTAAATTGTAGGTTGCTTTGAAAGTTTTATGAAAAAACTTTTGGAGGTACCCATCGAGGGGTCACAATTAATATATCATAAAACACCGAGAGTTTTGACGATAGGTTCAACTTCTTGCTAAGATTTTGCATCTTGACAATTTAACGAAATTAGGTCAAACTTGAGCTACAAGTAAGCGCGATAGATTGATATTGAATTAATGTATTTCCAGAGGTAGATGGGTGCATCTTCATGTAGTAAACAATGTCCTCGGTGTTAGTTTCCAACTATCACGAAAGAACATTTAATTCTCAATTTTTTGAGTGATGACAAGATTGTTCTTTTACGTAAAGAAACACCGAAGAATATGGATCTGAATACCACGAGACAAGTTTTCAGACATAAATGTATGGACGTCAATGTAATTTTACCTTTTTAGGTCCTTGATGTAAAATGTACTCGCACCGTCCTTATAAAATTCAAGCCTAAAAGCAAGTGGTAACATTTAAAAGTATTTAAGATTATTCGTTGTCGATGAGTATGAACGTTCTTGGATTTGAAGCTGAATGACCAAGGTCATGGCCATATATACATCATACTTTATGCTGATGATGATTCCATGTCCATGAATTTTCATGCCGCCAATCTGGCCATATATTTTGGAAACAAACAAAGAGAAAGTAGTATGAAGAGTATGGCTCGATGTGCTTCTCTCTCGAGAAGGACCCAAACATGACTGTTTTCCCTTCTTAATTTTAGGGTGCTTCGTACTAAATGTATGTTCCTTGATGTAATTTTACCCCTTTTTAGGTCCTTGTTGTAAAATGTACTCCCACTGTCCCTATAAAATTCGAACACAAAAGCAAGTGGTAAAATTTAAACGTATTTAAGCTTATTAGTTGTCAATGAGTATGAACATTCTTACATTTCAAGCCAAACCACCAGGGACATGGACATATGTACATCATAATTTATGCTGATGATTCATGATCCCATATCAAAGAATTTGCATGACGCAAAATTTGGCCATGTATTTTAAAAACAAACAAAGAGGAAGTAGTACTATGAAGAGTATGGCTTGGTCAGGTTCTTTCTCGAGAAGGAGCCGAACCTGACTATTTTCCTTTGCTTAATTTTAAGGTGTGCTTCATGCTTAATTTTTGTACCTCAATGTAATATCCCCTTTTTAGGTCCTTGATGAAAACAAACAAAGAGGAAGAAGTACTATGAAGAGTACGGCTCGGTCCGCTGTTCTCTCGAGAAGGAGCCGAACTAGACTGTTTTATTTTCTTAATTTTAGGGCACTTCATGCTAAATGAATGGACCTCGATGTAATTTCCCCCTTTTTAGGTCCTTGATGTAAAATGTACTCCTACCGTCCGTGTAAAATTCAAACTTACAAGTTAGTGGTAAAAGTTAAATGAATTTAAGGTTAGTTGTGAATGAGTATGAATAATCTTGGATTTCAAGCTGGACGGCCAAGGTCATAGCCATATCTACATTATACTTTACATCGACGATTCATGATCCCATTTCCAAGAATTTCATGCCGCCAAATTGGCCATATTTTGAAAACAAATGAAGAGGGAAGTAGTACGAAGAGTATGGCTCGACCAGCTGCTGTCTCGAGAAGGAGCCGAACCCGACTGTTTTCCCTGCTTAATTTTAGGGAGCTCCATGGTAATTAAATGTATAGACCTCGATGTAATTTTACCTTTTTTAGGTCCTTACTGTAAAATGTACTCCCACCGTTCATGTAAAATTTGAACATAAAAGCAAGTGGTAAAATTTAAACGCAATTAAGCTTATTAGTTGTCAATGAATATGAAAATTCTTGCATTTCAAGCTGAAAGACCAGGGTCATACATATTTACATCATATGTTGATGATTCATGATCCCATAGCAAAGAATTTTCATGCTACCAAATTTGGCCATATTTTGTAAACAAACAAAGAGGAAGTAGTATGAAGAGTATGGCTCGGTCAGCTTCTCTCTCTAGAAGGTGTAAAACATGACGGTTTTCCCTGCTTAATTTTAGGGTGCTTCATGCTAAATGTATGGACCTCGATGTAATTTTACCTTGTTTAGGTCCTTGATGTAAAATGTACTCCGACTGTCCGTGTAAAATTCGATCCTAAAAGCAAGTTGTAAAATTTAAACATGTTTAAGATTATTATATGTCGATGAGTATGAACATTCTTGGGTTTCAAGACAAACGTCCAAGGTCATGGCCATATCTACATCATACTTTATGTCGATGATTTGTGATCCCATATCAAGGAATTTGCATGCCCCCAAATTTGGCCATATTTTGAAAACAAACAAAGAGAAAGTAGTATGAAGAGTATGACTCGATTAGCTTCTCTCACGAGAAGGAGCAAAACATGACTATTTTCCTTGATTAATTTTAGAGCGCTTCGTGCTAAATGTATGGACCTAGATGTAATTTTACCCTTTTAGGTCCTTGGTGTAAAATATACTCCCACCGTCCGTACGTGTAAAATTCGAACCTAAAAGCAAGTGGTAAAATTTAAACGTATTTAAGATTATCAGTTATCGATGAGTATGAACATTCTTGGATTTCAAGACGAACGACCAAGGTCATGGACATATCTACATCATACTTTATGTTGACGGTTCCTGATCCCATATCCAAGAATTTGCATGCGGCCAAATTTGGCCATATTTTGAAAACAAACGAAGAGGAAGTAGTATGAATAGTATGGCTCGATCAACTTTTCTCTCGAGAAGGAGCAAAACATGACCGTTTTCCCTGATTAATTTTAGGGTGCTTCGTGCTAAATGTATGGATCTCGATGTAATTTTACCTTTTTAGGTCCTTGATGTATAATTTACTCCCACCATCTGTACGTGTAAAATTCAAACCTAAACGCAACTGTAAAAATTTAAGCGTATTTAAGATTATTAGTTGTCGATAAGTATGAACATTCTTGGATTTCAAGAAGAACGACCAAGGTCATGGGCCTCATGGCCATATCTACATCATACTTTATGCTGATGATTCATGATCCCCTATCCAAGAATTTGCAAGCCGCCAAATTTGGCCATATTTTGAAAACAAACGAAGAGGAAGTAGTATGAAGAGTATGTCTCGATTAGCTTTTCTCTTGAGAAGGAGCAAAACATGACTGTTTTCCCTACTTAATTTCAGGGTGCTTCGTGCTAAATGTATGGACCTCAATAAAATTTTACCTTTTTAGGTCCTTAATTTAAAATGTAATCCCTATGTCCTTACGTGTAAAATTCGAACCTAAAAGCAAGTGGTAAAATTTAAACGTATTTAATTTTATTAGTTGCCAATGAGTATGAACATTCTTGGATTTCAAGACGAATGACCAAGGTCATGGCCATATCTACATCATACTTTATGTTGCTGATGATGATCCAATGTCCAGGGATTTTCATGCCACCAAATTTGCCATATATTTTGAAAATAAACGGAGAGAAAGTAGTATGAAGAGTATGGCTCTACTCTCTAGAGAAGGAACCAGACTCGACTATTTCCCTTGCTTATTTTTAGGGTGCTTCGTACTAAATGTAAGGACCTCTATGTAATTTTATCCATTTTTAGGTCCTTGATATAAATTGTACTCCCATCATCCGTGATGTTCCCATATTTGGGAGTAAATGGGTGAATCATGTCATGGTAATAATGTTGCCACTTGGAGTTTCCAATCATTAGATAAATCTAGCACGAAAACATGACTATATACATTCTAATCTTGATAAATCTGAGAACATTATATGGATCGGAGGGAGTAGTATATATGCATTCAAAACAAATTGTGTTTGCTCTCTTCTTAAGTGTGGCATCACCATCCCCACACGCAAAGCAAATTTGAGGACATTTCGAACTTTTTTCTTCGGCACTGTGTGATTTGCTGACCCTAGCTACCTACCGGAAAAAAAACAGTATCGCCTTAAACTAGGGGCCAACGTTTGGGCTGGAGCGTTAAGAAATACTACTATATCTAATTTTCTGTTATTATTCCTTTTTTGCATAAGCGTCTATGTTAATGCCCCGTGTTAGTTTTTCCCTAATATACCGGGTCGAAGTAGTCGATCCGACAACCGGAGGAGAACCGCCCCGTGCCCCTCATCGTCTTCCTCTGCCGCTCCGGCCGCTTGTGCACCATCGTAGCCCTCTTCACCCTTGCAGAATGGTAGAAACCGCCAACCCATCCTGACTAATCTTCCGCAGTACTCTTCCCCGGAACGACATCTGGAGCAATGAAGCGTAAGATATCTGAGCGCTACAGCCAGGCAATCGGATTTGGCAACCTCAATTACAGACTGCTGAGCAACATCACCAGTCGCGCCGATCTTCTAAGCACCGCTCGCCTGGCTCATGACATGGTTGGCATGCATCGAGGGATTGCAGAAGATCCTGGTCTCTCGTTTGGTTTGCCCTGCCTACTTCACTATGACCCATAGACATGGACACTAGACCGTGATGAGCAGGTAAAAATCAGTTTTGCATGATTTTTGTAGGACTTGGATCCTTAGATTCTTTCCTATGGATTGAATTTGGATCAAAGTAATCTTGGTACGCAAATTCTTTTGAACTGCAACCCCCACCCATGCTTAAATTCTGTAGGAATTGGAATATCTACTTGAGGCTCAACTCTCATCGTGCCAATCACGTAGATTGTTTTCCTACGTTTTATAATCGCCTGTTTTTCACCGGAAAACCTGTGAAATTCCCATGGTCTCAATCATGCGATCGAAAGAGGGCCAAGAATTTTGCTTTAGTGTCCCCCTCTCCTCCAAACATACTAATCTGAAAACACAAGAACGACCAGGATTGTTGATACCTGTAACGGAAGGTGTATTGGCCAATCAAGGCTGGCGTTATATTTTAAGTTTCATGTGTTTGACAAACACAAGATTTCTGTAAAAAGTTGGCTCTTTGGTTTATATGAATACAAAAACATAGGATTACTTTAAAACATGGTAAAATCAAAGTCAAACCTCATGGGAGAGTATATTTATGATGTTATCGTGTCTCTTGGGACCTCATTCTTGTTCTTTGCGCGCGTAGGAATTTGAAAATGAGGTCCAAGTTGGATATGAAGAATTTCATATGAGTTTTGGAGGATTCTAACCCATAGGATTTTGGAAGATATCAAATTCCTATGGAGTCACTTCTTAGTTCCTATGCTCTCCATTCCATAAGAATCTAAACACGAGCTCCAACCTCATTCTATTTCTCCTTTGAGAAGTCCAATGCGCTTACACTATATTCCTGCAAAACTCTTGTGTTTATTTCCTATTCACCATCCAAAGACACCTGTTACAAAACCTGCGTTTTTAATTCCTAATATGAATTTACTATACCTACCATGTAAATCCGGTGTTTTTCCTATTCCTATAATTTTTAAAAACCATTGATCGAAAGAGGCCTCTAACCTTGTTAATCAATCATAGGAAAATTGCCTGCGTTTTTTCCTCTGGTCCGTATCTCTGAACAGTGCCAGCATAGGAAACTTAACTATTCCTACACTTTATCTTTAATGCAAACAAGACCTTATTCCTTGGTGTGTTTGTCTGCATGCATTCATGATTTATTCAACATGTTTCTGCATCTTTTAGATATTAGTTTTTTTGTAAAGCTAGCTAGCACTACCCCTTTGTCAAACACCTTGCATGCCCCTAGATATGAAGAAAATCTGTTGTAGGGCATTGACACGTTGCTGATGCCACTAGACAATCCAACAGTAGAAGCATTTGTACCAGTTGATGATGACATACCCAGAACATGGGATGATGAAGGATTTAAAAACAAGGGCCGCTGTGTTGGTGCCAACGGAGAATGGACTGCGATTGCAAAGCACCCAGGGCGCTGATACCTCCAAAATGTCTACAGTATGGCACGTATCAAGCTGCCACGTATGCAGTGTGTTGATATTTATCCATCGGGTAACCAGTGTTTCCCTAGCCCCCATGAACTTACCTCTACAAGCACGCGTATATTGAGTTGCTGAAGATATACATAGCAAAGAAACCGTACAAATTTGACAACCAATGGCACTACAGCGCGATGGTGGTGTCTGAAAAATTCATTGCTACCATAGATTTTCCTTGTGACAGGGACTAGATTATACTTCAAAATGACTAACTTGCACCAGCAACGTATGTCGATGCCATTGCCAAGCAGTGTCTAATCAGTGGTTCTATTAATCGCATATACGCGGTGACAGAATTGCGAGGAGATGTTTTGTCTGGGAACCAAAGAAGTGGAGTGAGTCCTGTTATTTAAAAGTAAAATTTATAAATTACTTACAACTACATTGTTCGTGATACTTTTGCTAACTGAAATGCACACACATGTATACTTGCAGGCCCGCGTGTCATGCAGGCTCCAGTAATTGAAGAGCCAGCAAACGTCCAAGCCGGTGACGATGCCGAGGCTGAAGATATTGCATTACGTAGCTGGTACTTGGCAGAGCTTGGCTGGAATATCCTGTGGATTCACACTAGGGGTGCACGAACCAGCATGCATGGTAATCCTGTATCATACATGGGTAGAGAACTTCTCACTTATCCCTCGCTCCGCTGCCATGTTTTCTAGAGGGCCCTTAAGTTGGATGACCCTGTAGCACCGGATTGGATCGGAAGGGATAATCTTGAAGGGAGGTCAGTGTTTGTGGGAATCAACCATCCATTCATCCTCGACCCCCTAGAAACTCCGAACCTGGTGCTGCCGATGTTGAAGAAGCTCTGCCAGTGTTCAGAGGAGACTGTGTTTGCTACACACGTGTGCTGCCAACATCGCCCACAACCAGTTTCAGATTGGATCCGGATGCACGTCAATGGGGGAGCCTCCATAGGTTCATCACTTAACTACACTAGAGCGGAACATAGAGAGCAAATGTTTGAGGCACCAATGTGGTTCGTGCCAATCCTGCCACGTTAGAACTATGTGAAGTTTGACCAAAATACTGAAAAGCTGATTATGAGCACTCGCAACATCATTTCTGTAGCTAGTACTTGTCACCATGTAATGTACAGTACTATGTACGTAGTACTTTCATATTGTATTGTAGTATTAATACTTGCAACATCATTTCCACTATTTCTTGTACTAGGCACCATGTACGTAATAATATACTTTCATAGTATGTGTTTGATGTTTGCCTATTCAAGCACTCAAGCCGTCGGGCCCAATTTTCTAGGCAATTAATTTTTTGCATGACAATTAGTAGTACTGTATTGGTGGTAAGGTTTGCTTTGTCTACAACATTCATGTAACCTCGCTGCATTTATTCCCTCACCAGACCCCCGCCACCGCCCCATCCCTCTCTCACACAACACTCCTTAATCGCCATTGTGCTTCCCTCCATTGACGACCACCACCGCCGCAACTTACTCGTCTTAGGCGGGTCGGCTGCGGGCGGCGGACCCTACAACCTCATCTATATAGTCGTCGCATCCCTCAGACATCGCGGTGGCAGTGCGGTATGTACATAATCCCCGGAACCCTTGATCTTGATGATGAGATGCGGTCAAGCTTTTATTAGCGCTTGGTTAACATTGGGTTGGTGTTGAGTATAGTTCTCATCTAGTGCATTTAACCCATCTGTATACTACAGTACATTTTTACACATGCAAGCTAGTTCCGGGGATAGATCTATGGTGAAGTATAATAATAAGTTCAAATTTTGTATTGATTGATCCACGACTGATGATGATTTGGGAGGCCACTTGGTATGTTTTGCTTTAGATTTGTCTTAGGGGCGGGGGTCCCTTTAATTTAGGCAAGTTAGGGCGGGTGCTGCCCTACCCTGATTTTTGCCAAAATTTTGAGTATATGTATGCATCTCTAGCATCGGCAGTAGATAGAGATCATCCTGTTTGTCCGTTCGTCTGTTCCTGGGTGTTCGGTATCTGTACTGCTCGATAAAGAACTGCACTAATGTGATGCCTAGACCTTGGAAGTAGTACTAATATAACCAGCGCTCATGCTAGATAGAGTTCAGACTTTAATTTGTGTACTTCAATAAGAAAATTGCTCCACTTTACTTGCTTAGCTGATCTTGTATTGTACTCTATCAGCTAATACTATGCTATTTCATAATTATTGATAGCTGGTAGAGACATTATCTATCCATAGGATTTTTTTTGTAGTGTTCAGGCAAGAAGAGCTTGGATAGACTCATCATCGAAGAAGACAAGAGAGCCCTGTGCAGTCTGGATGGAGGGGCTAGCCAGGAACACGCACGTGGAGAACACATGTGACGAGTTCTGCAAGATGCTGTTAATACCAGGAGGGTTAGACGTGCGGAGCATACCCAACTCCTTTTTGCCAACATTCGGCGGTGAGTATCCAGAGGCCATCAAGCTAAAGATATGCAAAGCCTATAACTAGGATGTCAAGCTGAAGAAGCAAGATGGCAAGGTAATCCTTGATGAAGGATGACCTGATTTTGTCAAAGCACAAGACTTGAAGGTAGGATACTTTCTGGTATTCAAGAATCTTGACTTCATTTAAGGTGATAGTATTTGATCATGATAACTGTGAGAAGGTGATCAGATGTGTAGGTTATCACCCATCATTTGATGGACAATTTACTATATCGTAGGTGTATTAATGTAGTGACGGTTCACTTCTAATTATAACTATTCTGTAAAGAGGTGCTTGAACACCTTCTGTTATCATGCATCCTGTTGGAACACCGTGGTACTTCATCGCGCTAGGATCCAATGTGGAGGTATTTATTGTATTATGTTTGTAGCAAAACTGCAAAACAAACATCAGTACTACTGATAGTATTGTACTACCTCTTGTTCCAAAGTATTAGGGCTAGACATAAAACTCGAAACTCGACGAGTTTAATGAGCACTCGTTTGCTCGACTCGTTCAAAATCAACTCGTTTCCTTAACGATCTTGGCTGGGCTGCAGTTTTTGCTCGATATCCTTAACGAGCAAAACGATCAAGTTAATGATGTTCGTGAGCTACTCGTTAAGCTCGGTAACAACCAAGGTAAGACCCACTTATGTTGCTACATGTCTAATCTGGCAGCTCATCTAAGGCAAACATCTAGCCCATTGAGTGAGACTGGTCAATCTAGGAGCGAGAGCGACCGACCAAAAACCTTACCCTAGACTCTCCCGATCGATTTAGAATATTTCTCATGTGTCTCGTCAACTCGTCATCTCCCACTGCATACCCCATCTCCATCTTCTCGATCTAGATCTGCTGACCGCGGCACTGATCGAACCCTGCCGACTGTCATTTTTAATTATCGGTATGCCTTTGTCTAAGGCTGATACATTTTCTTAACGAGCAGCTCGTGAGCGCTCGTTAACATCTAATGAACCGAGCTGAGCTTTAATTTTTGCTCGTTATCCTTAACGAGTTTAATGATATGAGCCTTAATGAGCATGAGCCTTAACGAGTCGAGCCTTAATGGGTCGAGCTGCTCGATAGTCCAGCCCTACACAGTATAATCCTTTTTAGCAAACTAAACAAACATCATCTGTTCAAACATGATAGCAGTAGTAACTCTAGTCGGCGTACACGGCAGTGTGCCGGCTTAGCTGTAATGGCCCAGGTTGTGACATGGTTAATTTAAGGCACAACAGCGTGCCGGCCTAGCTATAAAATGCACCATGATTTCAGATGGTTAATTTAGTGCACTGTAGCGTGCAAGCCAAGCTAATCGGCGTCCTGGATGTAGCTCTAGAGGACTTGCAAAAAAACTCGTTCAAAGAGCCATCACATCTTCCCCATCTCGGCTGTTTTTACCCACATTCGCCAATGCCGCCTGGCTCCGCATTTGGGATCATCTCTAGTGCACGCTTCACACATTTTCCTTGCCATCTTGCCCGCTGCATCGGATCTTGTAGGCCGCGCGCCACCCCTCTCCAAAAGTCCCCTGATAGTCATACTCTGGTCTGACCTCTTCCCCCCAATCCATCCTGGTGTCGCAATCGACGCACAGCCCACTGCACAGCGTCTAGAGCAAGGTCGACGACGATGTTTTCAACGAAATCGCTATTCGTCTGGACACTACCAGCACCGCCTGGCTGGCCACATGCTCCAAGGAGCTGTACCGCCAAGTCGCGGGGCGGAAAAGGTAGTAGATGCCCCAACGACCACTGCGGGACATTCGTCCCCTACAACGACGTCTACGACCACATAATCTGGTGCTTTCACGGTCAACAAGTCTGCACGGAGCCTGGATGCGAGTTCATCACCTCGTCGGTAGAGCTAACACCTATGGTAGAGCTCGTCCGCCACCTCAGAGTTGCCCACTCGAGGACTACGCCCATAATGCCCTATAGCCACAAACACTAGGAGCCGTCTAAGCCGGTGCCCACAAGGGGGCTCACGGAGAGCGGATATCATCAGCATCGAGAAAGAGGGCACCATGTTCATCGCCCAAATTGATGGCCACACCACGGACATCGTCATATCCCTCAAGTTCGTTAGTTCAAGGGCTTGCGAATCGCCGCGGTACAAGGTGAAGCTTTGGTCGCTGTCTCGGTAGCATGATCTCCATGCGGTCGAAATGGTGGTGACATGTGAGCTGACGAGCAGGCCATCGTCGGCCAAAGTTGCCCTAGAAGGACTTAGGTCGTACCTATCGCAGCCGCGATGTTACTTGGAAGCTTCTGAACCATTCGTCAGAATTCCCTATGGATTAGGAGTATTGCATCAACAAGTTTCAAAAGTGAGATAAAACATCTAAATATTCTTTGTGATGATCCCAATGTTAAGATAAGTAACATCATACTAATTAATTACTACTTTATATTGGTGACAAATTCAATTTGTATGGGGAGAGGTGGAACAAGTTTGCGGCAATGTATACCTATTTCCAATGTACGCTACTAACATAGTGGGCCCACAGGTGACGGTGTGGCAAGGAAAGGGTAGCAGGAAGGAAAGAAAGTGCTACCCGGCCAGCACTTGACACGCTATTGTGTTATGCCGAGTATTTTGTATGGAGGTCTTAACTTGCTACTGCTAATCTATTTTGTAGTATACATATGTAGTGGAACTTGTTCAGATCGACCGATCGAGTGCTGAATATGGACTCTCTTTCCTTATGAGTCATGGCCTTGCTACAACTATTGAATATCAATGTCTTCATTGCTGAATCAGTCATTTTTTTTGGCCATTGTCTGTACTGCTGAATCGGTCACTTTGAAATGCTGCTGAATCTGTCAAGTGGTGCTGAATATGAACTGGGAATCTGTAGATATTTTTCTGTCTTATTCTGTACTGCTCAAGCTTCAAATGCTACTATTACTAAGGTATTTTCTTGAACTAATACTGATGTACTGGTACTTGTTTAGATCAAGTGTAGTAGATGGTCTTGCTTTCCTTTTTAAACTTGGCTTTGTCACAATATAGATGAGGCTTGGGCATTTTGGGATGCATATATATGGGGTGTCACACTAGTATTAATGTGAAGAGGAGGTATGCACACAAAAGCATACTTGATCGTCAGTTATGCTTGCTCCAATGATCGAATGTGTTTGGAGAAAAGGGCAAAATAATTGTGCGACAAGGTTTTTAGAGCTAAAACATGAACGGGTTCTCTCTGTACTGCTATTGAGTTTTAGTGTCTGTATAGCTAAAACAGTCACTTTGGAATGCTGCAGAATCGGTCAAGTGCTGCTGAATATGAACTAGGAATCTGTCGATATTTTTCTGTCTTATTCTGTACTACTGGATCTTTCAAATGCTACTGAATTTGTAAAAACGTTATGTCACTGCTCCTAGGATGATTGCAGTAGATCTTTTGTCTGTGTGTCATCGGAACCGTTGGATGTGTTTTGGACAGAAATGAGAGGGTACCAAGTGAAGTCATTGGATACTAGTACAATTTTGGTGCACACGGTCTATGTCCCTTGTTCTTTAGATATTTTTACACGAATATATGTCAAAAGAATTATAGTTTCTTTTTCCCTCCGGTAGTGAGGTCTGTGTTCTGAATCCGGCCGAGCCATAGCATAATGCAAATTTTACTAAAGAGGAGGTAAAGTCTAGCCCATTCGACCCCTCTTTAGCCCAGAACAATTTAATTCGGCCTTGTAGGGGTCAGGGGACTTGCTGACGTCAGGCCATTTAAATATTTATCAAGGAGCCCATGGAGAATAGCGCATGGAGTATAGCCCATTGAGTATAGTAGATGTAGAATATCCCAATATGTTTAATTTGGCGGTTTTGGTGCCCTTTAAAACAAAAACAAAAACCCCGCCTACCCTTGTTTTTAAGAAACTACTCCATTATCTGGCATTTAATAAATTGAGATGCTAGGATTGCTTCCCTTTTATTCTAATAAGAGAGATAACATGGACACATAAAATCTTTTTAAGAAGGCTAATATATAAGTTATAGGTACTATAAAGCTTTTTAATGAGAATGTCCATCTATGTTGTTTGTCGTTGTGGCAACGCACATGGCTTATATGTGTTTTGAAGTCTTGAGTTCAATTCTCTGTGCTTGACACAAAATTATCCTGGGTTTACATTTTTTCTTCTAGCAATATTGCTTCATGGAGAGGTTGACATCACGGACACACCAGCCTTCAACATCCCTCGAGTTTAATGGTTGGGTTTGCAAAAAAGGTAAATACTTATACAGAGAGGCTAGCATCAGGAACCCACCTGCTAGAACATACGAGGCTGCATCTAGGACCCACAAGCCAGAACATACCAGAGAGGCTGACATGGGGGCCTTAGTAGCAAGACCATACACGGCTGCCACATCGAGCAACGTTGCCAAGGTCAAAACAGTGGACACGTGGCCGAAAAAAGTCCATCATACACATGTTTGATTTATAGAGAGACCAGCATGTGGGACCCAGTAGCATGGCCTTATACAGGTTCTGCCTCGAGCGACGTTGCCAAGTTCGAAACAGGGAGGCGCGAGCGATAAAAATGTCCAGCATGCACACGTTTCTTCTAATGAGAGGCTCACATGGGTGACCCAGCGGCCTGAAAAAACAGCAAAAAATTCATCATACACACGTTTCTTCTAATGAGTGGATGACATGTGGGGCCCTACATCATGATTAACGGTAGATGCAGCGAGCAATGCTATCAAGTTTGGAACACGGAGGCGCGACCGAGGGAAAAAGTTCTACCATACACACGTTTCTTCTAATGAGAGGATGAGATGTGGGGTCCAGGAGTTTGATTAAATGATAGATGCATGGAGCAGCGCTATCAAGTTCGGAACAGGGTAGCGCGAGCAAAGAAACAAATTCCATCATACACACGATTCTTATAATGTGAGGCTGACGTGGAGGACCCAACAGCGTGACTAGACGGCAGATAGATCGAGCAATGTTATCGAGTTAAAATCATGGAGGCAATAGCCAAGGGAAAATACAAGTCTGCATCGGGGACCCACTAGACAGAACATACAAGGATGCATCAGGGACCCACAAGCCAGAACGTGCTAGAGAGGCTGACATAAGGGCCCTAGCAGTTAGACCATACACGACTGCCACGGTGAAAACAGTGGACGCGGCCGAAAAAAATGTCCATCACACACACGTTGCACTTACAGAGAAGCTGACATGTCGGACCTAGCAGGCCCAAGCATAGATCATGAAATTAGCCTATCAGCCCCAAGCATAGCTCAATACCTTATAATTCGGCCTTTTCGTGGTCTTGTGGTCACCGACCGTAGCCCATTCAATTTAGGAGTGATCCCATGGAATATAAGCCATGACGAATAGGCATCCGTCCCGAGTTAGCCTAGAATCTTTTTAATTCGACCTTTCTGAGCATTTTTTGTACTCTGAGGCTGATATCTGGGACCCAGAAAAATAGTCCAACGTACACACGTTTGTTTTAAATATAGGTTGTCAGCTGGGACCCAGCATAGACATGTTTCCTGCACTGAGGTGGTTGACATCTGGGACCCAGCAAGCTGCCAAGGTCAAAACAGCGGACATAGCCAAAAAAGTACATCATACGCACGTTTCATTTATAGAGAGGTTGATATGTGGGACCCAGCAGTGCTACCTTATACATATGCTGCATCGAGCAACGTAGCTAGTTCGAAACTGGAGGCGCGAGCGAGAAAAAAGTTCAGCATTTACACGTTTCTTTTAATGAGAGGCTGAAATAGGGGACCCAGCAGCATGAGCAAACGACAGATTTGTCAAGCAAGCTATCTATTTCGGAACATGGTAGCACTAGAGAAGAAAAAAAATCCCATCATACCCACGATTCTTCTAATGTGAGGCTGATATAAGGGACCCACCAGCCTGAATAAACGGCTGATGCAGCGAGCAAAGCTATCAAGTTCAGAACACGAAGGCGCGACAGAGGGTAAAAAATCCATCATACACACGTTTCTTCTAATGAGAGGATGACATTTGGGCCCGAGCAGCGTGATTAAATGGTAGATGCATTGAACAACGCTATCAAGTTCGGAACAGGGTAGCGCGAGCGAAGGAAAAAAATCCATCATACACACGTTTTTTCTAATGAGAGGATGACATGTGGGTCTCAGGAGGTTAGTTAAACGATAGATGCGTCGAGCAGCGCTATCACCTCAGAACGGGGTAGCGCCAGCAAAGGAAAAAATTCCATCATACACACGTTCCTTTTAATGAGAGGATGACATGTGGGTCCTAGGAGGTTGATTAGACGGTAGATGCATCGAGCAGTGCTATCAACTTCGGAACAGGGTAGCGCGAGCGAAGGAAAAAATTTCATCATACCCATGATCCTTCTAATGAGAGGCTGACATGTGGGACCTAACAGTGACTAAACAGCAGACGCCTTGAGCTACGTTATCGAGTTCAAATTAGGGAGGCGCGACCGAAAAGTATGGTCCGCTAGAGACACTAACGTCCGGGACCCACACGCCTCAAAAGACTTCGGCGAGTCAACATCGCGCGAGGAAATGATAATATTTCTTCTGCCACATGCCAGCTGAGCTTCCTCCATGTTTTTAATAGATCTGTCGTAGTAGAGGGCCACGAAACCAGAAAAAAAAGTTTTCCATCATCCAAGGCCGAGCCGAGAATTTCGTCACGGAAGACGCGCCTTCTATGACGACCGTCAGGGAAATTCGTTGCGGAAGGAAACTTTTTTTGTAGTGTAGGGCATGCGCCACAGGTAAATTCTCTACCCGTGGGGCACCTCTGACAGGTGCGCCATGGCTATTTACCCGTGGGGCACTACCTAGAATATGCGCCACGTGTACGTGAATTACATATAGCTGTTTTCCTAGTAGTGTGTCCTTTGAGTACACCTTGCAGCCAAACCGAGTAGCATATGTGCCATAAGTGCGACCGCAACTATCAACACTATGATCAACAATAAGATTTTCGATAATATGTACCACATTAAAACTCCTCATCGGTAACATTGTTGGTATGGATAAGAAGAAGGCGAGATTCATCTATAGATATTGCTAAGGACCATAAATAAGGTTCATAGTCATCATGATCTATGTCATCGAGATTGCCCACCCCAAGATGCGCGTCGGGTGGTTACGGGAGCAGAATAGGACCTTGGAAAAGAAAAGACGGCCAAATCAGCCAAAACAAGTTTACATCAATTTAAACTAAAGCTAGTGTATACAACAGGAGTGGAACAAACTTACCAAAATACAGATGATTCCAGACATAAACACTGCCCCTCTCAGTGGCTACAAACACAAGACCCTGATGGATAACTGCATCAATGTATCTAAAATAGCACTGGAACTGGTTCTCAAGAACTGTCCATGCATAGTCATCGCCATTAAGGGTAGCAATTGAGTAGTTGCATATATCGACAAGAGAGAAAACTAAATAATTTGCAACAGCTATGGGAGCTCAGCAAATAGAATCTTTCAGGGAAAATAGGATGATCAGTATCATGGGGATATACTTTCCGGGTATACCCACAATAACTCGTTGACTAGGGTGTCCCACTTCAGGTTAGAGCTATGCTTCATGGGCGGCCTAGTCAGATATAGAAGATGGAGGCTCTTCCAGCTACGGGAAGGCCTTAAAGACTTACTGACTTAGGCCTGTAGGAATACTTGTAGTCCAAGATGTACGTAGTACCGACTCTATATTGTAGCCGGATAGGACTCTTCTGTAACCCTAGAAATGGATGACTATATAAGCCGCCCCGAGGACCAGCCTTTAGGGCAACGCACTACAACCACAACTCACACAGACAAAACCTCTCTTGTAATATATTATACTTCTTGCTCTCCCGATATACTAGATTTCTAGTAGGAGTAGGACCCTCCACCGCAATTGGATCTGAGCCTGGGTAAGCTTGTGTTCTCACTGTCCTAGAGAATCGTACATCTCACACCCCAACTTTCCCCATGCCTCGAGGACTCCCTCATGGCATACTTGTTTTCAACCCGACGACAAGTATGCATGAATGTAAACAGATCGTTGGTGGGTACAAACTCATTGACTTGTGGGAGAGGAATGTGTTGATGAGTGTACACATTGACAAGCTCCCACTTACAGTCGCACCCAACATTGGCGATCCATACCTACTACGTAGCCATACAATTCGGCAACAGAATATTGAAGGAGAACATGTCCAGCGGTATCAACTTGCATGTAGTTCCCTTGCCCTCGAAGTACTCGTTGCATTCCCATGGTTTGTTAGTTGGGTGAGAATGAAGTACACATGGGAAACCAAATGGCTAAGAAGCATGTAAAGTTGTACTATTTTTTACTAAGTCAAGAAGATGTTTGGAAGAATGGGCGAGGCTCGCGGCGTTGATGACGTTGCATATTGTTATGAGTTCTTCCGGGCCTTCGGTAAATACCTCCTGGAACAGCTCAGAACCATCACCGTCCTTGCTCGATCATGCCATTGCAAGGGAGCTAGTGGAAGTTGGGACAATGGCTTGATTTGGTTTTCTGAAAAAGAGGGAAGATCGATGGTGGAAGGCGGGACAGAAAGAAGAACAAACAGTCAAACTGTGCAGTGAACGGAATGGGAAAGTGGCATGGTGCAGGAGAGGAACGACGATGCTTGGCGTAGAGGTAGGGGAATGGGGAACTGGGGATAGGGAGTATAGGGGAGGTTGAATAAAATGAAAACGGACGCGTGCTCCTCTGCTCCAGTTCCCTTCAGCATAGCAGTAGAATGTAGGGGTAGCTATAGGAGTAGCAATCCATCCATAATAATAATTTCTCTGTTTTCAAGCTCTTGTGTAGTTTCCAAAAAACTCTTGTGTAATTTCTGGTCAAATCGATGGTCATGCAAATTTATAAGAAATATTTCCATATATATAGACCGAAACAGCCCAGAAAATATGTGGTGCGATTCCGATGTGTTTTATTTGTACTAGAAAAGAACACATTTTTTGACGCCAAGGTCACGACCATATTTACACCAGGTCCCCATATTTGTTAGATGGGTGCATCTTGGCATCACAAACAATGTTTATTACACTCATTGTTTTCTAATCTTTATGAATAGAAAATCATTTACAATAAACAATCACATGCAGAATAAGGGCCATAATGCAAACTACCCCACTTTTCAAACATAGATTGCACACAAAATATGGGATTTCTCAAGTTACAAGAATTTGCGAGCTCACTAATTGTTTTGCGTTGATTTATTTAGTGTGTCACTAGTATTTGTTTTGCAGACAATAAATAGAAAAATATTTCTGAGTAAATATTTATCAGGATTAAATAATAGGGGATGGACGCCGAGTAGGACATACAACGACGTCACAATGGAGCCATGCTATCCCGTGAGGCTGGACCCGCAGTGGGCCAGGGCGAAAGATTCCATACCACGGACTAGTGTACCGCACGCCGTCATACCTTGTGTCGCTGGAAGGTGGGACGCGCATGCGACATGGTCCCGCCGCCAGTGTATGCAGGTTGGAACGTGTGCGGTGAGAGGCGTTCCCTTCGTGATAATGCTCTACATCCGTCGTGTTGCGAGGCCCACCAAGAGACAACGTGGCTCTGTGAGCCCATGCCAGCCGTGGGCTCTCGTGGTCATGGGACCTGAATGGAGGTGACGTATCGACCTAGGTTGTAGTCGTCCGCTGATTCTTGCGGTCGTGGGTCCTTCGAGAGCCTATATGGCACCATAAGCCCGTTTCGTCCGTGTTTTCTCACGTTCGTGGGGTCGTCCGTAGATGACGTCGCCAGCGGAGCGCCATGAGCCCATGCTAGTTGCAGACTCTCGCGGACGCGGGGCTGCCGAAACACGATGTGGGGCCTTCTAGGTCCTACGTGGCCATGTAATTCGGTGCCATATGTCATCGTAGATCATATACCAGCGGTGCTAGTGGAGGATTCTCGCGGACGCGGAGCCATCTAGGGCCGACTTGGCCAAGTAATGACATGCCATCTCTAATCGTAGATCATACTCTATGCGGGGTTTCGTGGGCGGAGATCCGACTCTGGACGTCTTCGGGTTCTCGTGTTGGAGAGCGATGGCTTGCACCATAAGCTATAGACGTACCCTGTTTATCACGGTGAGATCGTGGGGCGGGGCCTCTCGTACTCGAGTTGGCATCTTGATTCATCGCTACGAACGAGCTAGAAGGCAACCAGCTCTTCTATCGTTCCCATTGCTTATTAACGTGTCTTGTGGTATCTACTCTTTCATTCTTCTCTAATCGTTTTTCGGCTCTCATACTCCGCTCCCCCGCCGCTTTCCTCCACTACGTGTCTCGCTGGAGCCATTTCATACACTTCGTCCTATCCTCGCGCACGACATACTTCTCAGATGGTAAGCCTTAAGGCTCTTTTTTTCCATGCATGAGCACCATTCAGGATTTCCCATTTTGTTTCATGCTTTTGTAGTTTTTGCTCTCCTTGGGCTTCTTCCTATCATTCGCGACATAAGTATGCTTCCTTCTTCCTGTCACTTTTCGTTTTTTCGTAAGCTAACACTCTCTTTTATGCATCTCCATTTCAACGTTTCTTCATGTAGACCTCAGGTTGTAGGACCAATTTCACATCTTCATGTCACATGCCAAAAAGGTAATGTTGTCTCGCCATAATTTTTCTCATTTTTTCTGCTTGAGATACGTGACACTCTTTATGCTTCCTAAGACCTGCTCCGCCGGCCATTTCCTGCTCTTCCGACACAATTGATGGAAAACCAGCTGAATATCATTTCGACAGTCAATAGTAAATTGACTAGACTATGACTCCTTTACCTCTAAACTTTCTACACCTCACGTAGTATCTTTCGTTTTTAGGATACTCTCGGTCCTATGATATAGATGAAAATGTCTTATCGAGGCCTGAGAGAAAACACATCGGGGCCGACGTCGCTTCGATGTTGCCTGGCCCGTCAAAGATTCCTAGATTGTAAGATCGTGATACGTGTTTCTTCTTTTAGCAACTTTTTATTCTATTCCTTTTCTGATATCTCCGTATATGTTGTACATGTACAAAGATTCATGCTCAAAAGGAGCAACATGTTTCCTCAAAAGTGTCACTCAATCCGGAGAAGATTGACATGCTGACGGAAAATGATATATGGTTGACTTCCTTTGCCTCTTTACTTTGGTTCTCATTTTGGCTTTCTAACATCTACATTTTATGTTTTACAAATAGAAAGGTTCGGTCTATGAAGTACGAACTCCTGTGTTCATAGTTGGCAGTGAAGCAACAGAAGACTAACACCATGGTAGACAATGATATATCACTGAGTGGCTTCCTGTCTCTCCTTTCATAATTTTTTTACCTATGCTTAGTGGCTTTTTTATGTTGTTAAGTAGCATCTCCTCTACAAGCTCTAAACCCTTATGACGGCGTTTGTAGCTCACCATTTCTCGATGATAATCAGTTAGTGTATGTTTGGGAATGGTTGAAGAACAACGTTCGAACTATCTACAAAGAGGTTGAGAAGAATCGGAGGCTGCTCAACATTATGAAAGACGTCTGCGACATTAAGACAATGCTCCAAAAAGCTTACCAGTGCACGTGAATGTGAAGGAGGATCATGGAATGCTTCTCGACCTTATCACTGATGTTACCAGCGATGTCCACATCCTTAGGAGCTCGGTTAGAGAGAGTAGGCAGGAACATTTCATTCTACCTTTTGGTGGTTAAAAAAATAGCTTGCCTTATAAGCTTTTGTGAATATTTCATTTTGTAGACTACGTGTTTACTCGCGGCTTGAGTCTTGAGTGTTTTTTATTGTACATTACATCTATTTCTCTATCGGCTTATTTCTTCGGTCTTTTTGACTTCTCTCTTTTTGCGTATTTACTCTCTGTAGTTATCTTCTCCTTTCATCGACATGCTAAGACAACATATGAATGACCATTTATTTGGCTTTGCAACATAGTATTTATGTATCTTCATTGTACATGTACGACTGTCTGGTACACGACGCTCTTTCTCCTAAACAGTTATCTACGCCCGTTCGATAGCGTTGGTGTGTATGCACGTATAGTAAGAGCGCCAAAGGATGGAACGCTTAATCTGTTTAATCGCCCTTCCGTGTGTAGGTATGAAAATTCAAATGTTCTGCCTAACAATCTTGCCCATGGGTGTATCCAGAGATCTATTCTGCATAGTGATCATTGTACGAATGAAAACTACATTAGCCTATATCACTAAATCATCATACGTTCTGTCTAACAACCTCGATCCAGGGGCAAAGAGTGTTTTCAGACATATTCACTTAATGAAACATGTTGAACCAACATGTACTATTCGATGTACACTATTGATGTGGACCTGCACATAGCGATCTTTCTCTTCGGATGGAAACATGTTTAGTCCCACATCGTTAGCTTAGGATGACTAGCTTATAAACCGGAATATGCTTCTTTAGTCATCCATATTTGAGATTTTTCCTTGGGGAATCCGAATAGTAGTGCTCCGTTGCGATCGCTCCGCGTGTCCCTATGGGAGTGCCTTGGATCTGGTTTTTATATTAGTAGACACTAGATGGATATGGATCAGACTTTGCTTACTTTATTTTGTTAGCTTGATTATCTTTAGCTTTTTTATCAGTGTTTTACATCATAGTCGCGCCCCAGAGGGTGCAAAGAGAAGTAGTTTTTTTAAGAACAAGCACGGTGAATATTTATTTTCCATTATGTTTTGGCCAGCCGTCCTACTCCACCTCCATTTTTCCATACCACACCTAGTGAAAAGGAAGCACCAAGCACACCCGGAGCAAGCTGGTTCGAAAGTGATGAACGCTCTTTTTGTTTGAAGCAGGTAGTATAGTAGTACAAAGAGTACGACTCAGCTGCTCTCTCGAGAAGGAGCTGGACCCAACTACTTTTCCTTGCATAATTTTAGGGTCTTTTTTGCTAAATGTCTGGATATCTAAGTAATTTTTTATTTTTTGAGCTCCTTGATGCAAACTGTACTCCCACCGAAAAGCAGTCGTTTGGCTTGAAACCCACCGAAAAGTATGATGTACGTATGGTTACGCCCAATTGCGTTTTGTTGCTTAATTTTAGGGTCTTTTATGCTAAATATATAGACCTCGATGTAAATTTGTCCTTTTTGAGGTCCTTGATGCAAATTGTAGTCCCACTGAAAAGCTCTCGTTCATTAAGAAACCCACCAAAAAGTACGATGTACATATGGCTAGACCGAATTGCTTTTACTTTCTTAATTTTAGGGTCCTTTGTGCTAAATGTATAGACCTTGATGTAATTTTATATTTTTTGAGGTCCTTGATGTAAGTTGTACTCCCACCAAAAAGCTCTCCTTCAGCTTGAAACCCACCAAAAAGTATGATGTACATATGGTCGGAACCGACTGCTTTTCCTTGCTTAGCTTTAGGGTCCTCTTGTCTTAACTCTATGAACCTTGGTGTAATTTTCTCCTTTTCTAAGGACCTTGTTGTAAACTTTACTCCCACCAAAAATCTCTACTTCAACTCGCCAAAAAGTACGATGTATATATGGCCGGACCTGACTGCTTTCACTTGATTAATTTTAGGGTCATCTATGCTAAATGTATGGACCTCGGTGTAATTTTATATTTTTTGAGATCCTTGATATAAACTGTACTCCTACCAAAAATCTCTCTTTTGGCTTGAAACCCATCGAAAAGTATGATGTACATGCGGCCAGACCCAACTGCTTTTCCTTGCTTAATTTTAGGGTCCTTTTGTGCTAAATGTATGGACTTTGACATAATTTTCTCTCTTTTGAGGTCCTTGATGTAAATTGTTCTCCCCATCGAAAAGCTCCCATTCAGCTTGAAACCCACTGAAATGTACGATGTGCATATTATCGAACCCATCTGCTTTTCTTTGCTTAATTTTAGGGTTCTCTTGTGCTAAATGTTTGGACCTTGATGTAATTTTCTCCTTTTTATGTCCTTGATGTAAATTGTAATCCCCACTGAAAAGCTCTTTCTCAGCTTGAAACCCACCGAAACATACAATGTTTATATGGCTGGTCCCGACTGCTTTTCCTAACTTAATTTTAGGGTCCTCTTATGTGAAATGTTTGGATTTCGGTGTAATTTTTTTGAGGTCCTTGATGTAAACTATACACCCACCGAAAAGCTCTTTCGGCTTAAAACCCGCCGAAAAGTATGATGTACATATGGCCAGACCTAGTTGCTTTTACTTGCTTAATTTTAGGGTCCTTTGTACTAAATGTATGGAGCATGAATTAATTTTCTCTTTTTTGAGGTCCTTGATGTAAACTATACTCTCACCAGAAAGTTCTCCTTCGGCTTGAAACCCACCGAAAAGTGTGATGTACATATGGCTAGACCCGATAGCTTTTCCTTGCTTCATTTAAGGTCCTTTTGTGATAAATGCATGAACATACATGTAATTTTCTCTTTTTTTGAGGTCCTTGATGTAAACTGTACTTCCACCAAAAAGCTCTCATTTATCTTGAAACCCACAAAAAAGTATGGTGTAGATATGGTTGGACCCGTCTGCCTTTTCTTGCTTAATTTTGGCATCCTTTGTGCTAAATGTATGGATCTAGATATAATTTTCTCCTTTTTAGGTCATTGATTTAAATTGTACTCCCACCGAAAAGCTCTTATTCAACTTGAAATCCACCGAAAAGTATGATGTACATATGGCTGGACCCAGTTGCTTTTCCTTGCTTAATTTTAGGATCCTCTTATGCTAAATGTTTGGACCCCGATGTAATTTTATATTTTTTGAGGTCCTTGATGTAAACTCTATCCCACCCAAAAGCTCTCGTTCAGCTTGAAATCCACAAAAAATTATGATGTATATATGGCCAAACTCGGCTGCTTTTCCTTGCTTAATTTTAAGGTCCTTTGTGCTAAATGTATGGATCTCGATGTAATTTTCTCTTTTTTGAGGTCCTTGATGTAAAATGTATTCCCATCACCAGTGAAAATTTTAACTAGGAGTATAAGTAAATGAGATAGATTTCTCTGAAAATTTTCCAATTTTTTTTGAAGCTAACTAGGAATTCAGTAAGGAAAACTGCCAAGATTTCTAAAAAATTCATGTTCTTAGGTATGTAAGAACTTGGCATTGTGGTGTTCCCATATTTGGTACATGGGTGCTTCTTGGCATGGTGAACGATAAAGCTGCTAATGGGAGCTTCCAACTTATAGGAACAAAAAAAATTCAATTTTCGAAGTCACATGAATGTTTTTTCTATAAATCAAGCACGCAGAAAATGGCACGGAATGCCACAATCCTAGTTTTCAGACAAAGTGTTGACCATGATTCACTTATGATTAATTACCGGGTTTTATGATTTCTCAACCTTCCTAGCTAACTTTACCCACTTAAATGAATTTAAGCTGATTTATCAATATTAGGTAAAATTTAAACTATGAGTAAGTGGTAGATTGCTCTTAAAATGAGTACGAACATTATTGGATTTCAAGCTGAACAACATATTTCAATTTTCCAAGTGACAGGAGTGTAATTTATGTAAAGCAAGTATCTACGAAGAATATGTATTTTTTGTAAAAAAAGAAGAGCAAGAAGAAACTATGAGCACATAGGAGGAGTTGAAGGAGGTGCAATGTCAGTGAAATGTTGTGATTGGTTCCTGACACGAGGTACTAGGCATACAAAAAATTATGTTTTCTCTCTCCTTCGTTGCCTCATC
Source organism: Avena eriantha (assembly GCA_910589775.1). Taxonomy (NCBI): domain Eukaryota; kingdom Viridiplantae; phylum Streptophyta; class Magnoliopsida; order Poales; family Poaceae; genus Avena; species Avena eriantha. Next base: position 284,430,081 of record OU342746.1, on the reverse strand, counting down.
ACCATCCACACCGCAGTCGGCTGATCTCTCCCTCATCTAGAATGTGGTGCTACACACGTGTGTCGACCTGCCTTGTGTCGGTGGCTCTGTGTGTTGAGAATATGCCCTAGAGGCAATCATGTATGATGTTATTCCCAATGTATTCATAAAGTTATTGTCCATGTATGAACTACTAATATGTATCATTGAATATGTGATTCGATTGTGGAACTATATATCCATGTTGTTCATACTAGTTATCCTTGGTCGTTGAGGTTGTGCCGGACACACAACTTAGACTAATGTGAAAGTCGGCTTGATGACTCGGTTCCACTTGTCATGGGCATGGAGATGCTATTCCGACTTACACTGTTCGACTAAAGAGTTTAGCGAATCGGACTGACCCACAGTTGAGATGCAACGAGCATGTTGTCATTTGCACTCTCAAGCAATGGAATCCTTTAACCTGAGGTGATCGCATGATCTGAGTTGTGGATCGCCAACTTAGGTCCTATCAAACGTTGTTCCGTAAATGGGCAGTTATAAAGGTAGGGTTCGGGTTGGTTGTGAAGCAAGCTGCGTGACGTGGATTACCAAGATGGGATTTGCTCCTCCGTAATGGAGAGATATTCTTTAGGCCCTCTTGTGTGATATGATTCGGAAGCATGGCCATGCACGACTTGGTTAAGTGTTAACCAAGGAGTCAGATTAAGTGTTAGTCCAGTGAATCATATATCACGGAACGAGAAGAGAGTCGAGCTATTAAAAGGATGGCAACAACTCGCCTATAGCTTGACAAGATATATCGTGAGGCAAAGGGACTTGGACAAAAGTCACATTGAGAAAGGTTTGTCTTCTGACTTTACGGCGCTTGGGAGTTGGCACGTCTTGCTAGAGGCTGCTAGCAACTATCGACTCGGAGTGGTGACTCGTGGCGTGTCCAGGTGCACGTAAACCTACATGGTCACACACTTAAGGGTAAGGAGCCCATGTGGATTAGATCCATATGGAGATTGGGGTACAGCCTAGATGAGCCCCAAGCGTTGATCCCAGCTAGGAGAATATATAAGTGGAGTGACAAGGGATTGTCCCTGACCTAGCCATCACTTTCTCCACTCCCATTTCGGGCTAGACAGGATCTAGCAGTCCTCTGCCTGGAGCTCCTTCCTGTACGTGTGGATACCGGTGGAGGCGTTGCACGTGCGGAGCTCGGGACAAGGAGGTCCGTGGGGATCTGGACATGCTGTACGGGGATCGTTCGGCACGACATCAACTGACGCACTTCATCAACAATCCGCACCTGCGTGTCTAGTGGCAAATCTCGTGGCTTATCACCTGAGCTGGATCTTGGGAGTACCATGTAGGGAAAAAGTTTTGTTTATCTCTACGTGGCCCAACACCGTGGCTATATATGGCATGCTCATCAGTTGCGTTGGAGTGAATAAGAAGGAACCATTTTGGGCCTTGGTGGCAAAAAGTATTAGAGTAGCAGTTCAAACTTCCCTGGTTTCGAAATTTTTAGTTTCTTTTGAAACATTCTGAGGGAAGAATATTCAAAAGATCGTCATTCGCCGTACTTAAGTGGTGGATAGGGGATCAGTTGATACGTCCCATCGCATTAGATGCGCACCATTATGATCCGACCAGCCCTCCTACTCCGCACTACTCCACCTCCATTAATTCCATTTTACTCCCTACGAAGAGGAAGCACCAAGCACACTCGCAGTAAGCCGGTTCAAAATTGAGGAGCACTCTTTTTTGTGAAGCATGTAGTACCGTAGTACAAAGAGTGTGGCCCAGCTGCTCTCTCGAGAAGGAGCTGGACCCGACTGCTTTTCATTGCTTAATTTTAGGGTCCTTTGTGCTAAATGTATGATATCGGTGTAATTTTTTCTTTTTTTGAGGTCCTTGATACAAACTATACTCCCACCGAAAAGCAGTCGTTCGGCTTCAAAAAGTACGCTGTACATATGGCTAGACCCGATTTCTTTTTCTTGCTTAATTTTAGGATCGTTTGTGCTAAACGTATGGATCTGGATGTAATTTTGTCCTTTTTAGGTCCTTGATACAAACTTTACTCCCACCGAAAATCTCACGTTCAGCAATAAACCCACCGAAAAGTACAATGTACATATGGCTGGACCCGGTTGCTTTTCCTTGCTAAAATTTAAGGGTCCTTTAATTTGTGCTAAATGTATAGACCTTGATGTAATTTTCTCTTTTTTAGGTCCTTGGTGTAAATTGTACTCCCACGAAAAAGCTCTCCTTAGGCTTGAAACCCATCGAAAAGTACGATGTACATATGGTCGGACCCGACTCCTTTTCGTTGCTTAATTTTAGGGTCCTCTTATCCTAAATGTATGGACCTTGATGTAATTTTCTATTTTTTGAGGTCCTTGATGTAAACTATACTCCCACCAAAAAACTCTCGTTCAGCTTGAAACCCACTAAAAAGTATGATGCATATATGGTCGGACCTGGCTACTTTTCCTTGCTTAACTTTAGGGTCCACTTATCATAAATATATGGACCTCGATGTAATTTTCTCCTTTTTAGGATCCTTATTGTAAAAAAGCTGTACTCCCACAAAAAAGCTCTCGTTTAGCTTGAAACCCGCCGAAAAGTATGATGTATATATGGCCGGACCCGGCTGCTTTTCCTTACTTAGTTTTAGGGTCATTTGTGTTAAATGTGTGGATCTCAATGTATTTTTCTCTTTTTTGAGGTCCTTGATGTAAACTGTACACCCACCGAAAATCTCTCCTTCGTCTTGAAACCCACCGAAAAGTACGATGTCAATCTAGCTGGACATGACTGTTTTCCTTGCTTAATTTTAGGGTCCCTTTGTGCTAAATGTATGGACCTCGACGTAATTTTCTCTCTTTGAGGTCCTTGATGCAAATTTTACTCCGCAACGAAAATCTCTCGTTCAGCTGGAAACCCACATAAAAGTATGATGCACATATGGTCGAACCTGGCTACTTTAATTTCCTTGCTTAATTTTATTGTCATTTGTGCTAAATATATGGACTTCAATGTAATTTTCTCTTTTGAGGTCCTGGATGTAAACTGTACACCCACCGAAAAGTTGTGCATGACGTCCTTGTACGTGTATTAGTTGCCATGAAAATTGATAAACACGAGTTTTGACAAGTTTTGGACATTCTTGGGTTCTAAGGCAGACGGCCAAGGTCATGGCCATATCCATATCATAGTTTATGCTAATGTTCCCTTATTTGGTAGATTTTTGAATCTTGGCATGGTAAACAATATTGCCACTAGGAGTTCCCTAGTTAAACAAAATCTGGGATTTTCCAACACTTAAGCTAATTTAACTTGAATTGTCAATGTTAGGTAAAATTTGAACTACGAGTAAGTGGTAGATTGCTCATAAATTTTATGAGTCTGCAAGCTTCCTAGCCAACCACACCCACTTAAATGACTTTCTATCAATTTATTGAAATGAGGTAAAATTTAAACTACAAGTAAGTGTGATAGATTCTCTTAAAAAACTCCAAACATCATTTGGTTCTTTAAGGTATCGAGACGGTAAATACATAAAAAATCAACGGGAGTTTTGTAGGATTCGAGTTCTTTTGCACACAAAAAGTTTTTTTCTACACAAGCATGAAGAGTAGGGCCCATTATGCAACCATCCCATTTTTCACACATAGTGTACAAATGTTTATGGACAATTCTCAAGTTACATAAATTTTCAAGCTACCTATCTAATTTGTCACTTAAACCAGTCTATGTAAATTTACAAAAAATAGGTCAAATTCAAACTTCGGGTGCATGATAGGCTACTAGTTCTTAAATTTAAAGATTGTTTTAAGGTGCCTAGGTAGTTAATATATCAAAAACACCAAGTGTTTTGAAAGTTTCAAATTCTTGCAAAGAACTTACATTTTTGTCGACAATTTTAAACGAGCTTAAAATGAGAAAATTAGGATATAAGAAAAAATGTAGAACGTGCGCACGGTACCCTCTTGCGGTACAAGTTGTCATGCAGAATGAAACATGAGTTGTGATAACTTAAGAAATCTTTCTTCATGATATGGCATATCATGCAAGGACACCCTTGGATTTCAAGAAAAATGATCAATCTAACATGATAATATACCATATTCGGTAGATGCACATGTTGGTGAGGTAAAAAATGTGAACACCGATAGATTGCTATGGAAGTACACGAAGAAGAAGGCTCAGAGTGCCACCATCCCAATGTTCACACGAGGTGGGCCATATTTTGTGCATAGTTCCCAAATTACATGAGTTTTCAATCAATATAAATTCGCACACTTCACCACTTTATGTGCCAATTTACCAAAATTAGGTAAAAACGAACTACGCGTGTGTCATAGGTGCTAGCTCTTATTCTTTGACAACAAATCTTTTAAGGTATCTGAGTAGTCAATATATCAAAAACTACCAAGATATTTGAAAGATTCAACTTCCTGCAAGGAATTAACATGCCGACAAATTTGAACCATGTCTGGGAAAAAAACCAAAAATATTAGGAATAATAAAAATGCTAAACTTGCACATTACCGCTGAAAGTGTAAGATAGTTAACCTAGAGGGGGTGAATAGGTTTCTACAAATTTATTAATAATCTTTTGCAAGTTTTAGACTTTGTGGAATAAATGTGTTCCTAAATACAAACTAGGTGAGGCAACCTAGATGATGATACAAGATATACTTAAAGCACGAAGACTATCACAATGTAAACAACACAAGAGATTTGGTTAAGGGATAACCAAAGCACGCGGAAACGAACATAGATGTATTCTCGTATTCAGTCCCTTTGGGAAGGGGGCTACGTCATGTTGGAGAGGTGTGAGGTCCCACAAAGGATTCCCCAATGCCATGAAGGCTCACGTCCTTCTCTGAGCCTATTCCACAAAGGAATAACTCACTCACTCGTGGTAGACTTTAAGGTAGTCTCCAAACCGTCACAAACTTTCCATGGAGCAAATCATAAGCCGAATGCCTCCGGGCCACGAACCCAAGAGTAATAAGCAAACTCATGGGGAATGGACTTTGGCTTGGTGGAAATGTAGATCGGGACCTCCTATTGCTTTCTACCAAAGGGATTTCACTTTGGTTGGGTACAATGGGGGATCCTCGAGCTTTGGTGTTTCAATAATGGAGAGAGAGAGAGAGCTCAAGGTTAGAATCTTAAATGGAATGCCTAACCTCTCAATGGAGAAGAAAGGGGTATATATAGTCCAAGGGGAAAGTAGCCATTTGAAGGCAGCTGCACACAACTCGGTATCAAGTCCGGTGGCGCTAGACCATGCACCGGACAAACCGGCGGCAAAGTCAACAATCCGGATCTTGAGCTAAAACGAACCGATGCCGCACCAGATGAACCAACTCCCCGCTGAAGTAGTTGTCAGACTACTGGTTCTGTGTTTTGAACATTCAGTTTGGCAGCCCACGGACGATTTGACACCATGTCTAATGGTGAGATCCACTGCCGGTTTTGGAAAAACCTCAAACTGGCACTTTTCCCTTTGACTAAAAGTTTTTTTCTTGTGGGTGTGACGGCTATATGGTAATATGATGTGTATATGACAAAAGGACATCCCCGGCAAGCTTATTGAGACTGCTCCTCTTAATAGTGCGGTGTTTCCTATAAGACTCGAATGAAAAGAGAGAGAAACATAATGAAACCACTGGCTCTTTACTTGAGTAGCGAATGGGAGGTCTCACACCATGTCTCACCATCACTTGCGGACTAAAACTTGAGTACACATTAGTAGGTAACTGTTATTCCACACATTACATCGGTGTAATCATTTAACCAAAATAAAGTATAAGGGCATATTGCCCTTTCAATCTCCCCCTTTTTGGTTAACGATGAAAAACCAAGCTTGAGTCACAAAAAAATATTAGGATGACCTTATAAATATGTTTCCATTCAAAATATTAGATGAGCTCCCCCATAAAGTGTGAACAGGGTTGAATTTCCTTTTTGGAATGCAAAGTGCAACAATATGAATGTGGAGAGCCCTCCCCCATTTTTTTGGAAAAAAGCATGGCATAAGCAAGATAAATGCATGGATATCTAGCAATAATTAGACATAGGCAAGAAAACATAGAGATATCCAAGTACGATAGCATAGTACAACTTGTCATCCACACACATCGTAGGTTCAAATGGTTATAAATAGCAAATGGTAGCACAAGCCTACGAGAACCAAATAAAGTAGCAAGGCTTGTGCAAACAGCGAAACCTAGAAACCCCGACAAATATCCCCGTAGTCCTAGATAGACTCTACTCTCTTCTCCCCTTTGGCATCAAAACACCAAAAAGGAAAGAAAGGGAGTAGAAGATGCTAGCGCTCAAGGGAAGAAATCAAGGTCACGAGCATGAGCACGAGCCGTGGAGGACTCTTCCTCATCTTCGTCTTCTACTTCTTCACCCTCGTTCTCATCATCACCCTCACCGGATGTGGCAGAAGAACACTGGGGAGAAAACATCGAATACTCAGAGGGATCAAAGTCAATGAGCATGTCATCAGAAATGGGTGGCATCACATAGTTGACGAAGGGAACCGAATCAAGCTCATTGCCAACTTGAGGAACACCATGACCACGCTCAACTATGAAAGCGTTCTACCTCTTCCTTGTTTATTGGCTCAACTCGAGCTCTCGATGGGCAACATCATGAGTGCTCCGACACATATCCCATAAGTTGGTGAAGAACTTGGCTAGACCCTTCTTAGGAGCATGGACATTGCGACAAGAGCTATAAGCATGAGGTGGTGGTATATGGTGAGCCTTGGTACTTCCCTTAGCAGGCATCATCTCATGAAGATTAAAATACGGACCACAGTGAGTAAGAGTGGTCTTTTCCATCTTGTACCGCTCTCCACGAGTTGCATTGCTGGGATACACGACCACATTTATGAACCATTGAACAAACAGACTGGGGTTGGGAGTCATGCGCTTCTCCACTGATCGATGAAGCTCACAAAAGATGAAGTCACAACCATGAATTTTCTGGAGACGACTAGGGCGGCAATAATACATGAGGTTGAGATGGTATGCATGATAGTTGGCTTCAACACCAGCCTTGCTAACGAGGTTCTCACGGAACAACTTGGCCAAAGAGTGATAGTAGAAATACATGCCAAATCCTAGGAAATGGCTGAGTTGGATCGGGAGGTTAGCAGTGAGCAATGTCATCAGATGTCATGGCCTTCTATGAATGAAGGCAGAAAGCATTATCTATCACCTTTGTAGCCCAGGGGCTCGCAAAAGTGCTCAGAGGTCACTAAATATGGCTCAGTCTTAGTCATCTAAGTGATGGTGCGAGCTAGATCAGAATGCAAAATACTTTAGCATGAAACTGGTGGATAAGAAAAGGACACAAGATCTCTTCATAAAGACAAGATCAAACACGTCCATCTTTTTTAGAGCGACGTCAATGAATTGGAAGTCCGAGGAGGCATATAGACATAACTGCTCAACTTGAGAACCTTGGGGACCACAATAAAACCACTCAACATTCGCTCAGGCTCATTGTAAAAGTCATCCCAAAACTGCCGCTGAGTGTTGGTCCAAAACCGCTTGCTAGAGCGAGTGTAAGTCCGCTCATGGAACCGGTAGGGATTTTGCTTCAGCAAGAGTCTCCATTTCTTAGCAGGACAGTTGGTGGTGTTGTAGCCTAGGAGCACTTCCTCTTCAACAAGACTAATATTATTGTCTTTCTCTTGATGGGCAGATGGATTCTTGCCATCCTTCAGCCCCTTGGGCACTGGCATGGGCATACCCTACAGGTACTCGAGATCAGCATATTCGGTCCAGCCCAGAAGAATCCCACGATGATTGCTAAGGCTCTGTCGAGATTCCAATGACCTGGGAGACTTTGACTCCTTGCAGAACACAACAAATAAAAGATAGTAGTTTAAAGGGGAAACCCTAATATGTAACCGACTCGGCCTGCTATCCCCAGTCCTAGCCTATCTATATAAAGGCTAGGAGGGGCGGCGAGAAGGATATCCGCAACTCTTGTTTTCACACAATCGCCAGATTGCATCTGCACACCCCTGTAACTTTCGACTCCTCAATAATTCCAAAAGTACACAAGCAGGAATAGGGCCCTCTATGAGGTCTGAACCTGGGTAAACCTTGTGTCACCTATGTGCTTGTTTGCTAGCCGATCGATGCCTCCAATGCTCCCCACTTCCTCGAACCTAAGTCCATCTACGATGGGAATTGATGAGTTAACCCCTTGTTAATTGGCGCCGTCTGTGGGAATCGGGAGTGCTGATGTTGTGGCTTCCTCAGCCCCATCAACCATGATCTACGACTCCGCAGCAGCAGAGACTCGCCTCCTCTTTGGTGCCTTCGACTTCACCGTCCACACACCGGCCACTCGCCCGGATTTCGAGTCTGTGGGCGATGGGATTGGCCTGGCGATCGGGAGCTTACGCTTCCAAGTTGGTCGGCTAGGCACACTTCGCCTCCCTGGTCAGCCGAAGATTCATGCAATTGCTCCTGCATCGTGGTTTCCACCGCCGATTGGCACCCTGATCAAGCTCAATGCCCCGACATCAGTCGGGAATACGGATAGTGACAACAGTTGCGAGTCCGATCTGGGTGATCTTACAACAGAAGACGGAGCCTACAGCTCCGGATCTGAAAGCTGCGGGAGCAACAACTTCCCCACCATTACATGTGCGCCGTCATCAACATGGGTGGCAACGGCGGCAATCGGGATACCACCGGTACTAGCGGTGGCATCCCAGTCGTGAATGGTGACCCCTCCAATGGCGCCCCCAGCAACAACATACCAGAAGGTTACGCCTTGGCGATGGACCCATCCTAGAGGATCAGCCGAACCTCTCGGCGAATTAGAATACTCGAGAGCGCGTACTAATCAAGCTCAATGACCCTGAGTGAGCTCGCTGCAGGGAGGCCCTACGGGGCAAACCCCTACCACCCAACTTATCGCAAGACATGCTGATGGGTACCATTGGCTGCTCAAGGAGGAATTCAAGCGCTAGCAACAAGTAATCGCCTAGCTTCACGAGCGTAGAAGGGCAACGGATGAGTCGAGCCTCCACCAAGCTCAACTCTCTTCCATCAGAGGATCCTCCGCTAAAGGCAACGATCATATAGCCACCAGAAGACGCTCTCGACTGGCTCATCTCGCTGGCATGGGTCTAGTCGAAGCTGTGCTCACCAAGGACCCAATGCTGGAGCCGAAGAGAAACAAGGCTCTAACCAAGTATTACTCTCCTTCCTCCTCCAGTGACGACAACCATGACCTGTCGCGGTGACGCTGCTCACAACGACATGACTACGACTATGATGCGCGTGACGATATCACGCAGCGCAAAGTCGACAAGATGCACGGGAGGCGCGCCCGCTCGACCAACTCGGAAGATGACGGGATAGAGCTCTGTGGCACCAGCTGCTTTAGCAGAGCCATACGACAAAAGCGAATACCAAAGGGGTTCAAACTCCCATCGGAGAACCCGAAGTTAGGTGGCCTCCAAGACCCGAAGATCTAGCTGGAGGATCATATTTCCTCTGTCAGGCTGCACGGCGGAACCACGAGCATGGCCATGCAATGCCTCTAACTACAGCTGCAAGGCGCCGCCCACGCATGGCTAAACAACCTACCGCACAGATCGATCCACAGCTGGGATGAGCTGGTCTACAGATTCATGCGTAACTTCAAGGGCATTTATAAAAGGCCCACATCAATCGAAGAATTAAGAGCCTACTATCAAAAGACTGGCGAGTCATTGCGCTCGTACATTTAGAGGTGGTCCATCATCAAAAACTCTACAGAGGACATCTTCGAGGATCACACAATTGACGCATTCAACGGCGGCGTACGCCGCAGAGAGCTCAGCGAGGAGCTGGGTCATTCGAAGCCCAAGACAATCGACACCTGATGGAGATCGCAAACAGGTGGGATGATGGAGAGGACTCGATGAAAAACAACCGTGCTGATAGGGATATGCCAAAGGGGGTATGCCCAGCAGAACGTTCCGAGTGGGCGGAAAGGCCTGCGAGTGCATCTGGAGGACATCGACTGGACCATGAAGGAAGGAAAGGCCCATCGACTGGCGAGTGGAAGCCCAGAAGCGTAGCAGAAGCCCAGTCGGATTAGGTTAAAAGTCCCCAGATCCTTATCCTGTTCGGGGACAGCTTGTAAACCCTAGCGAGGTGCTTCATATATAAACCTCCCTAGGGTATCCTAGGACCTTACGTTCCATCATACACCCCCTCAAGCGACTCGCTGCCTAGCCGCCGAGCTCGCCACCCCTGTAACTCGCTCTCTCATAATCTAATCTAGCAGGAGTAGGTCTTTACCCTCCGGGGGGCCGAACCTAGGTAAACCCATGTGCATCCGCCCCCATCTCGCACCGCAGATGGCCGTCAACTCTTCCTCACGAAACACTCAATAGCTGCCTATGGCAGCGACTGCCGTGGCCATTTCCACGATAGTGGCGCCCACCGTGGGGCATAGCGGGACTGGCCTGAGTTCTACGGCGAGACCTTACTCGCCAATCGATCGGCCGATCGCCACCGGTTGCATGATTGCCATTGACGGGATTTTACAGATCCTGCCCAGCAGTTATATCCCGGCATCACGCCCGGTCACCCACGCCGCAATGATGCCGGTCGGCTCCATCAACCTCTTCGTCGGCTTCACCGACGCGATCGACCCAGCCACGACAGTGATCGTTGGCGGATCGCCGCCACACCATGACCTGCTTTCGGAGGAGCATGTCCGTTCCATCAGGAGCCTCGTCACCAAGTACGACTCGGCCGCCAGCGACGCGGTCGAGACTAACGTCGCCACCAACGACGACGCCGACTCCACGACCCCTGCATCGGTCGGCGGATCTATCACCGTCGTGTCACGGGAGGACTCCATCACGCGAGTCTCCAACCCCGAGGATTTTGAGGACCCCTCCATCCTGGGGATCATCGACTCCCACTCCGGCTCGGAATCCCCCGAGGATTTTTGCGCCAGATCCAATCGCTTTAACGCGATCCACATGGCGGGAAGCACGGCCGCCCCGCCAGATCCGTTCTCCATGCCGATCTCGCCGACCGCGACGGCCACGGAGGTGGAGGAAGCCCGCCTGTGGCTCGCGGAGGCGCAACGCAACGAACTCGCCGAGCGCGAGAAATACCGCCTCGAGCGAGAAACGGCGCGGGAGCTATCACTCTACCAACAGCGCCGCATTAGGACCCGCCTGAACCCCGACGTTCAGGGCCGCGTCCTGAACTTCAACGACGAGGGCAACCCCACGCGCGCCGCCGAGCGCGAATACTGCGAGAATGCGCCGCCAGGCGGGAGCAACCCCGCAAGACCACCACCGGGAGCACCGGCAACTGGGGCTCCTCCACCACCCATGGGCCGCGCGCCCCCACCGGACCAACCACGGATCATCATCTCGCCTCAAGCCCGTGAAGCCAACGGGCTACCACTGTACTCCACCCCGATGGACAATGTTGTCGCGGCTGATGCTGCGATCGCCAACCTCGATGTCCAAGGCGACGGCGCGCTACATATCCAGTACGCCAAGGCCCTACTCGTCAGGGCCGTCGAGCAACAAGCCGCGGGAGTCGACCCGCGGGGGCGAATGTACTCCCGCTCTTCGACAAGCAGGGCGTCATCAAGCGGCCACCCCACCATGGCCAACGCATTAGTCTACCCACCACCCCACCCCTGGCAAATCAACCACGGGCCGCCAATCCTGCGCTCTCAACCAACGAGCCGCGACCGGCAAACAACACGGTCGCCGCCAACGGGCAACCCATCGACGCCCAAACGAACATCATCAACAACCAGACGTGGCGGTCGCGCCAGCCCTACGATCTGTGGCACACGCTTACCAACCGCGGCGAACCGGAGCCAAGAGGCTCGCTCAGCCGAATCGGGCCGCAATGCTTTGGACAAATGATTCGCGAGGAAAAATACCCCGCCACCTTCAAGGCCCCTAAGGAGATCGAGAAGTACGACCCAACGTACGACCCCGCCGTCTGGTTGGATACATACCTCATGGCAATGGGGATCGCAGGCCACAACGACCTGCTCGCCGCTCGCTACCTCCCCCTGATGATGGAGGGTGCGACCCGGCAGTGGATCAACACCCTCCCTCTCGACAACATTGATTCCTAGGAAGAAATGCGGGACGCCTTCGTCAGGCACTTCTAGGGCTCCTACGACCGCGCCACCACCATAGAAGACCTGGAGCGATGCATCCAGGGACCACACGAGTCAACCCGCCGGTGGATCCAAAGGTGGCAAGAACTATGGATAAACGCCTCCGGCATCCACCCAGACACGGCGATACACTGCTTCAAAAACGCGTGCCGGTACGAACCCCTGGTCGCCAAGATCAAGAGGGTCTACCAGACGCTCGATAACATCCCCGACCTCCTCGAGATCGCCAAGCGCTACGCGGAGGAGGACCCAAACCAAGACTCCGACGATGAGTCAGGAGGGAGACGTCGCCCCAGCATCCACGACAGCGGGCGCCTACGCGACATGCGCTACAGCAACACCCGCATTACTAGAAAACGCCGGACGGACGGGCGAGTCGACTTCGTCGCCAACGCGGGCTACGGCCAGCGCGATTCCAAGAACTACTACCGCGATGGAGGAAACTACCGCGACAGCGAGAACTACCGCGCCAACAACGCGACGAGGCCGAAATTCGACCCCGCCGCCCAGCTTAATCAGCCCTGCATCTACCATAGCAGGGAGGGAAAACCCGCCACCCACACCACCGCCGACTGTCACTCTCTCAAAGAGATTGAGAAGGCGAGACGTGCAAGGGAGGACCCCAACAACAACCAACCTCGGGACAACGGGAACGGCGGCGGCTTCGGAACTGCCATCGGGTCGCTACATACCTTCACCGGGCTCGGCACCAAGCGTGAGAAGAAGGTGCTCGCCCACGCGGTCGCCATCAATTCAATGACGCAAGTCGACATCCCCCGCTTCCTAAACTGGTCCGAGCAGAGCATCACCTAGAGTCGCCAGGACCACGCACCAAGAATTGAGTACCCAGGGCGAGTCGCCCTGGTAGTCAGGCCAAAGGTGGCCGACTACTGGCTGCCCAAGACGCTGATGGATGGTGGGAGCTCCAGCTCCCAGAAACAGCCATCGAGCCAACACTGACGACCTTCCACGGCATCGTCCCCGGTCGGAAGGCGTACCCGATCGGGAAAGTGACGCTGCCAGTCACCTTCGGCACTCTGGCAAACTACCACACACAGAGGATCGTCTTCGAGTTGGTGAACTTTCGCAGCCCCTACCACTGCGTCCTGGGCCGCCAGGCATTCGCAAAGTTCATGGCGACCCCACACTACGCCTACAACACGATGAAGCTTCTCGGGCCAAGCGGCATCATCACCGTCCACGGCGACCCCGACATGGCCGTGGAATGCGAGGAAAAAGGCGCCAAGCTCGCCGACGCCGTCATCGCCGCGGAGACCGACCACGCGGAGGAGCTCACGAAATACGCGGGCAACATCAACAAGGACGATCCGACCATCCTGAAGAAACCGATCGCCGCGAACTCCACGTTCGAGGCGACCACGCACACCCGCACCGTCGAGCTCGTCCCGGGCAACTCCAGCCAGACGGTCACCATCGGGTCGCACATGAGCCCCGCATAGGAAAGCATCGGGTTCCTCCATGAGAACCGCGACATCTTCGCATGGAAGCCATCTGACATGCCAGGTGTCCCGAGGGAACTCGCTGAGCATAAATTTAACGCCGACCCCAAAGTGCGACCAGTAAAGCAGTCGCTACGACCCTTCAATGAAGAGCGCCACCGAGCAATCGCCGAGGAAGTCCAGCGCCTATTAGCCGCAGGCTTCATCCGGCCAATCAAATACTCCAAGTGGCTGGCAAACCCAGTCCTGGTTCTCAAAAAGAACAACACCTAGAGAATGTGTATCGACTACACCAACCTCAACAGCGCCCGCCCGAAGGAGGAGTTCGTCCTACCGCGCATCGATCAGATCATCGACTCGACCGCGGGATTAGAGTCGCTGTGTTTTCTCGACGCGTACTCTGGTTATAACCATATCAAGATGGCGGTCGAAGACGACGTTCATCACGCCATTCGGCGCATTCTGCTACACGGCCATGACGTTTGGCCTCAAGAACGCAGGCGCCACATAACAGAGGTGCATGCAGGAGTGTCTAGCGACATTCACGTCTACATCGACAACGTGGGCCGAAAGGCCTACGAGTGCATCTGGAGGACAACGACTAGACCATGAAGGAAGGAAAGGCCCATCGACTGGCGAGTGGAAGCCTAGAAGCATAGCAGAAGCCTAGTCGGATTAGGTTAAAAGTCCCCGGATCCTTATCCTGTTCGGGGACAGCTTGTAAACCCTAGCGAGGTGCTTCATATATAAACCTCCCTAGGGTATCCTAGGACCTTACGTTCCATCATACACCCCCTCAAGCGACTCGCTGCCTAGCCGTCGAGCTCGCCACCCCTGTAACTCGCTCTCTCATAATCTAATCTAGCAGGAGTAGGTCTTTACCCTCCGGGGGCCGAACCTGGGTAAACCCATGTGCATCCGCCCCCATCTCGCACCACAGATGGCCGCCAACTCTTCCTCACGAAACACTCAATTGCTGCCTATGGCAGCGACTGCCGTGGCCATTTCCACGACACGTGCCCACTCAGATGATGATGACGAGCTCGGTCACAGGCGCGATCGTAGAGGAAAACACCGGATGCGCGGATACGAAGACTGCAAGGAAGTCAACATGGTCGCGGCTAGCTAGTCTATAAACGCAATGACGGCAAACACAACAGCGGATACCGCTGTGGTGGATACCGCGACAGCGGGAAAACCACGCAAGTGTGGCAACACCGCACTCGCGATGAGGCACTGATGGCTCTGAAATATAGCCATCTACGTCCACATTTAAACAAGATATTATTCATATTTTTGATAAAATATCTCTCTAAACCCTACCACTAATGCCTAATGATCAAAGGTGTATGCAATCCATTCTTTCTATTTTCCCTGCGTAGATAATGACGTTTGATGTTAGGAATCACTACTTAAAGTCAAAGATACAAGATTTCTAACAACCAGAAGAAACCAGGAGTCGTGAAGCGGAGGCAGACGCTTTAATGACCAACTATATGACCGGAACAAAATTCCGGCCGTATAGTTCTAGTCGTATAGATGCCGTCGACACCGCTCGGTCAAACAGAACAACTTTTGTGAAGGGACCCCTATATAAAGAGGCCTCAAGCGAAGAGAAAAGGGCCCTGCCCCAGATCATCAGCCGCCTCCAGATCTCCATCCACCACACCGAAGAGCCGCTGGAGGAATAGACTTAGATCTAATCTCCAAACCCTTCTCCATTACCATAGCCATATTCCCCCAGTTGTAATAGTAGATCTCATCTTCGATTGGCGACATTGTAAGACTATTTGCTATCAATCTCATAATTTCCACTACAATGTTTATGATCTTTGATCTCATCTCTATGTGTGAGTAATTCTCCTTGCCCTAAGGGCTTCGGCCTAGCCATGTAGCTTTTTGTGCATGTTATTTATCATAGATGGGATCATGTATTAGTTTGTATGACATGATGATTATCGTATCCTCTCTTGCCTCAATCTAAGGACTTTTCAGGTACCTAAGACCCCGAGGATTGAGCCAGGTATTGTTAGTATGAGTAATGACTAATCTGTAGGTTGGGAACCCCAGTGACAGAAGGGGTAGTACGGCTGTATGTGAGGGATTTACTTGAGATCAACAGTGATGTCACTATGCATATCATTAGTTCTCTTTCTTCTATGGATGAGACTAGTAGGTTATTCCTATAAGCGGTTGCGGAGGCAATAGCAATTATAGATGCACTGCTGATACGTCCATAACATATCTATAATTTTTGATGGATTCATGCTAATAATATACTTTTGACACTCCTTTTTGTATAAAGTTTATGATTTATTTGGACTAACCTACTAATAGTTGCAACAGTGCACAATGTTCTTGTTTTACACTTTGATGTGTAGGAATTATCAAGAATACAAGTGGAAACCTTGTTGGATTCAAATTGGGATTTTTCCAGAAATCTGTCTCAGAACTCGTTTTAAAGATGGTCACGTTTCAGGTCGAAGGCGGCATCGAACGGAAAACTCTTAAACTCCAAAGTTGTTGGAAATTTTGCGACAAACATTCTGGACATAAAATTTACCTGATTTCGAGTCCGGACGGGCCTTTTAGGCCTGATTTACTACGGTGACAGGAATCCGAGAATCTATATAAAGGGAGGAAACCTAATACGCCCAGGGCATCTCCACCCACGAATTTGCAGCCACCAAAGCCACGTTTTTGCCTTCCCCCATGGATCACATCTCCATGGGGGAGGGCTCCCAAGAAGCCATGAAAGAAGGGGGCTAAGGGGCGGTGCTCCCCCATGATACCGGCGGCGGGGAAGAAGTCCCCCGCGCCGCCGCCGGCACCGCCGCCGCCCTCTTCACCATCTTCACCGCCATCTCCATCACCTAATCCTCCTAGTATGCAGTGGTTCATCCTCCCACACACCTCTGTACCGTCCTATGTAAACATGGTGTTTGATGCTATAAGTTATAATCCTATGATCTATGTCATGTTTGCATAGTTTTTTTAATTCTTAGATTGAATGGTTGAACGTCTTTGTTTCATTAGAGTTGTATGTTGATATGGTACAGTCCTTTGGTTTCCATTATATTTGTGCGCGCATGGATTAAACATCATAGGGTTTGTAGTATGTGTAAGAGGAAGGGGGGAAGTTCTGCCGGAGTGACAGAAATCTGAGGACGCGAACCGGAACGTTGCACGTATGGGAGTAAGAGGACCATTAAACTTAAGGCTATGGTTGGGGAAACCTTAATGCATTGATTAGTACTTACGGATGTTTGCTAACAATCCAAACATATAGTACATGTAATTCCAAGTAGTGAAGCGCATGTATATTTAGCCTCTCCCACATAGAAAACTGCATCGAAGATAATGAACCCGATCTATTCGCTATTTAAACTTGGAAAAAGCCACCACAATTACCACCACTATTCCACACTAATGGTTCTGTTAGTTTAGTGTATTTTATTACTTCAGCAACTAGCTTTACTTTCTTGTTATTTATTATCATGCAAAGCTATCTCTATTACTCGTATTGTTGCTCTAGTTTTATTTCCTAGATAATGCAAACGTTTAGTGTGCGTAGAGTTGTATCAGTGGTTGATAGAACTTGAGAGAATATTTATCCTACCTTTAGGTCCCTGTTGGGTTCGACACTCTTACTTATCGAAAAGGCTACATACGATCCCCTATACTTGTGGGTTATCAAGACCTTTGTTGGCGCCGTTGCCGGGGAGCGTTAGCGTGTGGGTGAATATTCTTGTGTGCACTTGTTTGATTTATCTCTAAGTAGGTTTTACTTTCACTTTTAAGTTGTTCTCTATCTTAGTATGGATAGGGAATGCGAATTAAAAAAAAGTTGTACTTGTTACCTAAAAACGTTTTAAAAAGGGAAAGTGATTGGAAAGATGAGTAATGGTTAAGTGGAGGTCGACCTTGAACACTTGTGTTCATGCCTATGAAACCAAAACAAATCTTTCCATGGAAGATTTTCAGTTAAAAACTTGTAGGAATGCATGAAGCTTTGAAAAATAAAGATATTTCTAGTATTGATCTTAATGCTTATTAATTCGAAAATACTTGAATCTTGATCCTATGCCTAACTTAAAGGCGTTAAAGAAAAGTACTTATTGGGAGATAACTCAAAATTTTTAGATGAGTCTTGAAAGTTATTACCTCTGTAATAACTGCTCATTATCCTTTTTATTTGCTTTTTGTGCCAAGAGTAACCTCGAATGAGAGAGCAGTAATACTTGGGAAAGTTGTTGTCCCGAAACAGATTTTTGTGCTTCGTTGTAAAACTCTATGTAAAATCTTTGTACATCGGTTTGAGTTGTGAATTTTTGTGCTTCTGCCCTAGGTTGTTATCTAACTTTCGTTAGTTCAACACTTTTCGATTTGAGCAACAGAAGGTCTTCGAAAAAATTGGTCTTTACCTGCTGGTCTGTTTTGACATATTTCTGTCATTATTTGCATTTGCTTCTTGTTGATTCCTTTTTGGGTTCTTTTTTGGGGAATTGAGATTTTTAAGGGAAGTGCTACAGTAGCTTGTGTTTTAATGGAAATTTTATTGGTGTTGAAACTGAAACCAAAGACTTATTATCTTGAGTACACTAATGTTGCTAATGAAGATTATGTGAAGTTTTGTATGAAGGAAAAATTTCAGGTGTTAAGGAAAGAATGATGTAATGAGATGAAGAATGGACTAAAGCTCAAGCTTGGCGATGCCACCCCGTGTCACCCCAAGAAATATCCAATAAGTACAAGCGTCAAAGCTTGGGGATGCCCAAGACATCCCCTTCTTCATTAATAAAAATCTCAGGTTCTTCCAAACACTTCATTTTTATTGTTTCATGCATAATTGTGTTGTTCTTGGAGCGTCTTCGTTTTTGTTTTTGGTTTTAGTTTGCTTGGTTTGCTTAGTTCGCTTGAATAAATTGATTGTACACCCTCTTTCATACATTAGTTTTCAAATAAGTGTGGTTTGGATTGGAAAAGAGTAGGAAAAGTTCATGCTTAAGTGGTAAAAGGAGCTCGTTTTTTACGGTGGCCTATGCTTTGTCATGTCATGCTTGATATTGTTTTGGCTTTATGATTAGTGATTTTTGTTGTAGCATGACATGTTATAAATAATTGAGATTGCTTAATGTGCCTTGAAAGAATCATGCGTTGTTTTAGCATATTAAAGCATCGTATTGTGGTTTTCTCCTTTGATGCTTTATTTGGATTGACTTAGCGCATGCTCACACCATGTTATGACTATCCTAAGTCACCATAGCCTCTATGATCCTTTAGTTTTCGACTTGTAATATCACTTTATGCTTTAATTAATGATGTTTTGTCGCTTTGCATGATTATGACCATTATTGCTCTCTTAGTTGGACGCTCCCAGTCTTTTGCTAGCCTCCATAACCAAGTATGAGTTCCACTCATGTATCCAACTCCAAATAAAACCAAGTTATCCCAAAGAGTCCACCATACCTACCTATTAGCATTTGCTATTCCAAGTATATTCATGATTTTATCTACCTTCCGAATTAAACTTTTTATTTGAAAATTAGTGATTAAAGCTCTCACGAACTTGGTGGCACACTTTATTTTCTTGCACTTAATAAACTTGAACCATTGTGTCCATCTTTGTTGCGTATATGCTTGTGCTTTGTAAGTTGAAGTTAGCAGAACCATGTATCATGGGGAACGCTTTCAACATTCTACTTATATTCCGTTGATATCATGATTCTTTTGCTTATGGATCCCGGTGGTGTGAAATAAAAGGGGAACTTGTCAGATCATGGAGTTTGTATGTGTGTTAGAGAAACGCCCGGGCCGCTAGCCTAAGCCATGCCTAGTCATGGTGGAAACTTGCAGCATAACCATAATGAGCACTCTATGAAGCATCCTCAATAAAAACCCTATGCAAATAGCAAATAAAAAGATCGCTGAGATGCTCATTGTCTGCTTGCCTTGTCAGTTTGATTATGGGATAGCTCCTGTATCATGTGCAAGGGGTACCCCGTTGGAGGTTCTCTATGATACATATGTACTTACAATGACAAGAGCTTACTTGTGACTGAAGTTGAGTAACATGAGGTTCGGTACTCGTTAGTAAGGGGCATGAGATTTCAACTTATAACTTGTTAAGCATATCCTCTTAGTTGTTTCACTTTAACCTTAATCACCTAAATATGCTTATGATAGGGGCAATGAGAGCTGAAAGCTAATAACTACCATAATTTTTGGAAGCTCTTTATGAGACTTGAATCCCTGCTTCCTTCCAAGAAGGACTTTCTTTTAATTCTATGTTGAGTTTCCATCTTCTACCTTTATGCACCTATTAAGAGAGCATAGTGGCTATTCTTAGTTTAATGTGCATTGTCCCAAGACTTGTTGATTGATGCATAACTTTGATATTGCTTGTTCTTAAACTATTTGTATCTAGTCACCCTTATGAACTTTGAAGGTGTCCTATGCATTTATGCTTTGTTACTCTATGAGGGACAAGCTGAATACCATTATCATTATGCTTTCTTTATGTGAAACAAATAAATGTCTTGTAATGCATTGTTATTCATGAATCTTTTGTTTGTGCCTTTTCATTTTACAACATAGTTGCTATGTCTTATTGTTAGACCTCTATCTTTCATGATTCATGTTTAGAGTACCTTAATCTCATCTATTAATGCATTTACAATAATGATGATCAAGATTGTGTTGTCTGCATGTCACCTCAAAAATTATATTGTTTTGATCGTTTACCTACTCGAGGACAAGTAGTAACTAAGCTTGGGGATGTTGATACGTCCATAATGTATCTATAATTTTTTATGGTTTCATGCTAATAATATGCTTTTAACACTCCTTTTTGTATAAAGTTTATGATTTATTTGGACTAACCTACCAATAGTTGCAAAAGTGCACAATGTTCTTGTTTTACACTTTGATGTGTAGGAATTATCAAGAATACAAGTGGAAACCTTGTTGGAGTCAAATTGGGATTTTTCCAGAAATCCGTGTCAGAACTCTTTTTGAAGATGGTCACGTTTTGGGTCGAAGGCGGCGTCAAACTGAAAACTCTTCAACTACAGTTGTTGGAAATTTCGCAACAAACATTCTAGATATAAAATTTACCTGATTCCGAGTCCAGACGGGCCTTTTAGGCCTGATTTACTATGGTGACGGGAATCCGAGAATCTATATAAAGGGAGGAAACCTAATCGCCCAGGGCATCTCCACCCATGAATTTGCAGCCACCAAAGCCACGTTTTTTTCTCCCCCATGGATCCCAAGAAGCCATGAAAGAAGGGGGCTAAGGGGCGGTGCTCCCCCATGATACCGGCGGCGAGAAGGAGTCCCCCACGCCGCCGCCCTCTTCACCATCTTCACCGCCATCTCCATCACCTAATCCTCCTTGTATGCAGTGGTTCATCCTCCCACACACCTCTGTACCATCCTATGTAAACATGGTGTTTGATGCTATAAGTTATAATCCTATGATCTATGTCATGTTTGTAGAGTTTGTTTGTTCTTAGATCGAATGGTTGAACGTCTTTGGTTCATTAGAGTTGTATGTTGATATGGTACAGTCCTCTAGTGTCCATTATATTTGTGTGCACATGGATTAAACATCATAGGGTTTGTAGTATGTGTAAGAGGAAGGGGGAAGTTCTGCCGGAATGACAGAAACCTGAGGACGCGAACCGGAGCGTTGCACGTATGGGAGTAAGAGGACCATTAAACTTAAGGCTATGGTTGGGGAAACCTTAATGAATTGATTAGTACTTACGGATTTTTGCTAACAATCTAATCATATAGTACATGTAATTCCAAGTAGTGAAGCACATGTATATTTAGCCTCTCCCACATAGAAAACTGCATCGAAGACAATGCACCCAATCTATTCGCTATTTAAACTTGGACAAAGCCACCACAATTACCACCACTATTCCACACTCATGGTTCTGTTAGTTTAGTGTATTTTATTGCTGCATCAACTAGTTTTACTTTCTTGTTATTTATTATCATGCAAAGCTATCTCTATTACTCATATTGTTGCTCTAGCTTTATTTCCTAGATAATACAAACGTTTAGTGTGCATAGAGTTGTATCAGTGATTGATATAACTTGAGAGAATATTTATCCTACCTTTAGATCCTCGTTGGGTTCAACACTCTTACTTATCGAAAAGGCTACACACGACCCCCTATACTTGTGGGTTATCAATTGCCTATATATAATTTATCTTGCTCTAATAATTACATGCATACTTTATTTCTATATTTTATTCCCATCAGATGTTTTGCACTGCTACAGGTGAAACCGAACGCCCTAGGCCCCTCTCTCTCCATCATCGACAACAACAAAAGACGCAAACTCCTTGTCCGGTAACTCCCGAGGGCATCAACCCTTTTCTGGCGTCATTGTCGGGGAAGCAATAGCTACCCTGGTGAGGTTAATAGGAACCTTGCTAGTTTTAATTCTTGTTTTTAGTTTTTAGTTTTCTTTCAGTCTTTATTTGAAAAACCAAAAAAATAGTTAGCCCTTAAATTCTTGATTTTACTATTATAAGTCTCTATTTAAAAAACCCCAAAACATAGGAAATACGGCTAAAAAGAAGCTTGGGGAGTTTGCTACTCCCAACAATGATTATTTGCATACTCCTATTACTCAGCCAACAATTGTTGCCGATGACTATGAAATTAAGCCCCATTACTTAAGTTTGGTTCAACATAATCAATTTGGAGGCTCTGCTATTGAGGACGCAGGTATGCTGTTGGGGATATACTTTTCGGGTATCCTCACAGTTCCTCACTGACCAGGGTGGCCCACTTCGGGTTAGAGCTTTGCTTCACAGGCGGCCCAGTCAGGGAGAAGATACGGAGTCCAATCCGGCTACGGGAAGGCCCAGAAGACTTACCGACTTAGACTCATAGTGTTACTTATAGTTCAAGATGTACTCTGTAACCGACTCTTAGTCGTAGCCGGATAGATCTCTCCTGTAAACCCTAGGCCGGATATCTATATAAGCCGTCCTAGGGAGAGCCTTTAGGGCAACACTCTAAACACCTCCATAGTCTACAATCTCAACTCGCACAGGCGAAACCCTTGTAACCCATATTCCGGCTCTGCCGTATTACTGGATTGCTAGCAGGAGTAGGATCTGTCCAAAGCCGGCGAATTCGAACCTGGGTAAAATTGTGTGCTCACCATCCCGGAACACCGTACGTCTCACACCCCTCTCTTCCGCACGCCTCGAGGACCCCCTCATGGCGTACTTGTCATCAATCCGATGACAGTTGGCGCCCACCGTGGGGCAAGTGAGATTCGGATCTGCGTTCCGAGCGGAATCTGCAAGAATCGGAATCAGCGAGACCATCGCCGTCGGTCGCATCCTCTACGCCAGCGACGTCCCTCTCATTGTTCTCGACGAGACTTGGATTCCGGCTAGGGAGGCCGTGACTACCTACACAATCATGTCTTTTCGCGAGATCGATGTTTACATCGGGTTCGCTGAGCCTGCCCCACCCACCCTAGCCGTGATGATAGAGGCAGAAGAATCTTCTGGGTCCCCTTTGTCCACGGAGGCGGCAGAGTTCCGGATCTCAGAAAACCCTAATCCCACCCAGCCCGCACCAGTTGCGGAGATAGTGGAGAAATCCGATCCTGAGGAATACCTAGCGGTCAAAATCGATTCTGGAGTGGATCTCCATGGAGAAGCCGGATCCCAGATCGACCCACCCACGGAAGTCGAAATCCAGGAGGAGCTCATCAACGACACTGATTCCGGCTCTTATGATGTGGGGACAGACAAGCCTTTCCTAAGGTACACACTATGACGTATGATAATGCAAGATACAATCGTTGATGCAATTCTCGAGACCATCAAAAGTTTCGACATGGCTGATCGCGAGAGCCACTGCTACCTTAGGAAGCACGCGTCGCACTTAGTCGGATATGTGGGATCCGGATCCAGCTCTGCCGATGATGGAGAAAACACCGACTCTGTGTTGGAGGCAATTGGAACAAACGCCGACGTACCCGCATCCTCGGATGAATCGATGACGTCAGCGGATTTCTGAAAGTTCTCCGCGGAATATGAAGAGGAGTATAACTCCAAAGCTGCAGAAGAAGGAGAAGCCATGGATGAAGGATCCGGGGAACACTCTCCCAAAGCGCAGGATGACATGGAAGTCGGAGATAATCCCGAAGTCCAGATGTCCGAAAGTACCGATCAGAGCTTGACTCCGGGAAACGGACCCAAAGCCATCTTTGCTACCGGCGCTGCCAAGAAGGCAAAGAAGAGGAATAAGAAGAACAAGACCCTGGCAAAAGACCCTCTGACAGAGGAGGTGATTGCCGAGGAATATGAGGAAGACTCGGATGGAGCACTTATCCCAGATGAGCCGAAAAAAGAAGAATCGGTTGATGGACACGTGATCACTGAACGTGCGCGTAAACTCATCGATGCTGCATTAACCACACCTATCCCTACAGCTGCAGAACTTACTGCTGAAGAGCTGGATGAAAGGGCCCAAGCCCTAGAAGCGCATCGTCAACAACTCCTCGATGAAGCTAAAAACATCGAGGGGGGAAAAGAAAGCATGGTGACTAAGGATTACATGTCTCGGTTGCATCAGAAGACACGGAAACTACACAGGTAACGGTAAATTTCCGGAAGTAAACAGGGTTCTCTTTGAAGGAGATCCAGGGATGCCTCGTCTCGATAGCAAAGGAGATCTGGTGTATCCGACACCGATACAGAACACTGTCGCTGCTCGAGATATTCTGTCAAATAACCTAGGCCCAGAACAGGTTTGATTGGGCATTAAGCTACTCACCAAGGGTCTGGAGCAACAGATGGCTACGAAATACGGAAGTGGAAAACTGGCCTCCAAATCCGACCAATGTCACATGGACTCAGCCTGGAATGACATAAGGCCCCAGCGTGTTCCAGAACAGCATCACCGTTCCTACCGACGGGAAGACAACTACTCCAGAACTAGATCATCAGGACAACATCACAGAACTACGCGTGACTGGAGCAACATCGCTCCAGCGGCCGAGCAAGATGCTATTGCTGCACTGTATCCGAGGAACCCTCCCCGACGAGAGTCAAATGCTCGAAGGGGAGAAGATAAAGAGAAACGTCGGAAGGATGATCGTCAAAAAATGCCACCTCCTAGACGTACAAGCCGTCCGGTTGAGCCTCATCATAGTGGGAACGATGGACGAAGGAACGACGAAAACCATGCCGGGACAAGCCGGTAGGGGGCTCATCGTAGTGAAGACCCTCCCAGAAACTGGAATAATGACGCTCCGGACGGAGGCTGGCGAATAGCCGGAAATAATCCAGCTGCCCCACCCTCTCCACCAAGTAGTCATCACAACGGTTCTCAAGGGGACAAGGAGGACGACGTGGCAGAGGAGGTGGTGGAAGAAGCCGAAGTCCGGCTCCAAGGCACCGCAACCACAGCCGACATTCGGGATGATCTCTATCCCCGAACGACGCAAGGCACGGGATCAATTCCAACATAGAGGCGCAGCGCTACGAAAACGATGATATCTACGTGGGCCCAAAGTGCTTTGGACCATGCATCAGAGCTACAAGATACCCGGAAGGATTTGCTATCTCAAGACATATCCAAGCCTACAACGGCATTGCTCGGCCAGATACCTGGCTACAGGATTTTTTCCAAGCTTGATGTATCGCCAAAGGCGGAAACAGCCTGGTCGCGACCCGATATCTCCCACTTATGTTGCGAAAGACGACACGATCATGGCTTAATAAACTTCTAGAGAACACCATCCACAACTGGTATGACATGCAAAGTGCGTTCTTTCGGAATTTTGAAGGCACATATCGGAGGCCCTGTACGGTCGGAGACCTACAGCGTTGCACCCAGAAGGCCGGAGAAACTTGCCGGGATTACCTCGGATGATGGATCGACACCAAGAACTCCCGTGAAGGAGTAAATGATCAAACTGCGATTGAAGCTTCCATCGCAGGACTCCCAATTGGTCTACTGCGCCATCGCTTGAAGTGTGACAAGGTCACTGATTTGGGAGAGATGATAGAAACAGCGAGCAAGTACGCAGATGCCAACGACGATGCAGAGGGATTACTCAATGCCCTAGTTGTGCCGCAGTCGGCAAAACAACCAAAGCAACAGGCTTAGAAGCGCAAAAATACCTCGGAAGAAAAACCCAACACGGAAACGGCAGTGGTCACTGCTACTTTCGGGTCTGGAGGACAAGGAGGACGTGGCGGAGGCCACGGGCGTGGGCGTGGAACTTCAAAAGTCCAAGGTAGAGGATACTAGCAACCAGGTAAAACCTACTCTTGGGCCGACATTGCCAATAACCCATGTGTGCATCACCTAGACGCCAATGGGGGCTCGTCCCACACCAACAACGAATGTCGTTTTAATGACGACATCAAAAGAGATGACAGCGCAGGCTACAAAGCTAAGCGGAAGAAGGGAAAGAAGAATCCCGAAAAATAAAAAGAGACCAAGGAAGATTCTGACATGGAGGAAGCCGATGCTTCAAATCCCAAGCCGGAAGGGAAGAAAAATTTTCTAACCAAGAAAGTCATTTATGTTACCTTCCTTGGATCTCAACCAGCAAAGGTCAAGAAAGCAGTTCTACACGAGCTCAACACAACAGTTTCGGGTGTCCCCCAATTCTTGGACTGGTCGGAAGTGGCAATCACATTTGACCGCGCTGATCATCTGCCTAAGTTACACAGGCGAGGAAAATACGCTTTAATCGTCAATCCACTTATTGACGGTTATGGTTTCTCCAAGACCCTCATGGACGAAAGCAGTAGCATCAATATTCTCTATGTCGAAACGCTACGCCGGATGAAGATCTCGGAGGCCCAGCTGAACCATAGCTCTGTGATCATTTACGGAGTTGTCCCAGGAAGACAAGCCAATTCCCTGGGAGAGATCACTTTGGATGTTACCTTTGGAACTCCAAAGAACTATCGGACAGAGGCACTTTCCTTCAAAGTGGTCCCGTTCAAGAGCGCATACCACGCTATATTCGGACGTCCGGCTTACTAGGCTTTTATGGCTCGTCCGTGTTACATTTACAATATGATGAAAATTCCAGGTCCCAACGGCGTGATCACCATCAGGGGAGACCCGAAGAAAGCGCAAGAGTGCGAGGATGGAAATGCCGCCTTTGCCGAAGCCGTGCTGCACGCCCAGGAGTACCAGGAGATCAAGAAGAGCATAGATCTGTCCGAGATGCCCACAACGAAGAAGGAGGTGACAAAGCCAAATCCGGAGTTCAAGGCATCAGAAGAGACGAAGAAGACGCCGTTGAAGGATGATGTCCCCTCCAAGGTGACCCAGATAGGCGTAGGCCTAGGTAGCGCATAGGAAAGCGCGCTCGTCAAGTTCCTCCAAGCAAATCAAGATATCTTCGCATGGCAGCCATCTGGCATGACCAGAGTGTTGGGAATATTCCCTAGAGGCAATCATGAATGATGATATTCCTGTGTATTCATAAGGTCATTGTCCATGTATGAACTACTGACATGTATCATCGAATATGTGATTTGATTATGGAACTACATATTCATGTTGTTCATACTAATTGTCCTTGGTCATTGAGGTTGTACCGGACACACAACTTAGACCAATGTGAAAGTCGGTAGTTGACTAGGTTCCACTTGTCATGGGCATGGAGATGCTATTCTGACTTACACGGATTCGACTAAAGAGTTTAGCGAGTCGGACTGACCCATATTGAGATGCAACGAACAAGTCGTCATTTGCATGTCTCAATCAATGTAATCCTTAGACCTGAGGTTATTGCACAATCCGAGTTGAGGATCTCCGACTTAGGTTTTGTCAAACGCTGTTCCGTCATTGGGCAGTTATAAAGGTGGAGTTCGGGTCGACTGAGAATCAATCTGCGTGATGTGAATAACCAAGACGGAATTTTGCCCCTCCATCCGGAGAGATATTCTCCGGGCCCTCTCGGAAGATATGATTCAGAAAGCATGGCCATGCGCGTCTCGGATTAAGTGTTAACCGAGGCAGCCGACTAAGAGTTAGTCGGATGAATCACTTATCTCGGATCGAGAAAGAGAGTCGGACTATTTAAGGGATGACGATCATTCGCCTATAGTCCGACAAAGTATATCGTGAGGCAAAAGGGACTCAGACAAAAGTCGCATTGGAAGGTATGTCGTCATGACTTATTGGTACTTGGGAGTTGGCACGTTCTGCTAGGAGCCGCTACCAACTGATCGATCACGAGTGAGACTCGGAATCGTGTCCGGGTTACCATGAGCCGGTTGGGTCACACACTTAAGAGCGGGAGCAAGTTTGGGTTAGACCCAAACAGGAAACCTATTTGGGTTGGACCCAAATAGAGACATGGACTTAGTCAGCAAGTGAGACTTGTAGTGGCTGATATAGGCCTTTTTAGTGAATGGGCCACAAGTGAGTGGAGCCCACTTTCACTCCCTATATAAGCTGGGGCGCAGGTGCTTAGAGAACAAGGTTAGGTCACTCCATGTGTTGGAAACCCTAGCCCCAGTCCGTCATGTCGCTGCCATACCGGACCTAGCAGTCCATCGTCGGCGCTCCTCCTCGTACGTGTGGATACCGGCGGAGGTGCTGTACGTTCAGCACTTCGATGATCGTGAAGAAAGTACGGATCATGGATCGTGGAACCGGAATGGATCGCGAGGACTGCACTGCATCAAGCGACGTGCTTCATCAATTCCGCAACTGCGCGTCTAGTGCTAATCCTTGTGGCCTTCTACCTGAGCTGGATCTTGGGATCACCGCGTAGGGAAAAAGTTTTGTTTATCTCTACGTGGCCCTACAGTGGTATCAGAGCGTTAGCTTCTGGTTTTAGGCTCGAGATCGTGCATATGTGATATGCGGTTGGCGTTAGATTGGATCTAATTGCAGTTTTGGTGGTCGATCTATGAGATAGATCGGTTTTGTACAAAGTTGATTGGATCAACTGTACTCGGGGGAATGGATGATCTGGTTTCCGTGATCTAACTGCTAAGGTCGTGGAACGACATACCCCTACCGGTTGGTTTCCGCCATCGGGGTAGACTGTGACACGTAAACCCGGATGCGTTGATCGAAGATTAAAGGGTTTGATCGAATCGGAGTCTGGATCGGATTTGGGTAAAATTGTTTTATCCGATGATGAAGGGACCGCCGGCTTCACCCTGTCCTAGCGCCCTAGATGTCGTTGCGAGTTTCACAACGCCGGTAGATATCATATCTATGCATAACCTGTTTTTGCAGGATGATGTTGTGAATGGTATGGCTTATGTGCATGTGATGTGTGTAATCCATACGTGATCTGCGTATCACGGATTTTGTCAGCCGGCTGGAGCCTAGGTGCTGTCATCTTATTGTATAACAGCCTGCATGTCGGATTCTCTATGTAATTTGGATTACTAGCTAGTGTAGCTGTTTGGACAATCCGGATAGCATGCAAGTCGGTGTACAAGTCGGCTACATGGTGTAAGATGGCACGTGACAAGAGTTGACACGAGTCGGATTACAGGCTTTATGGAGATGGAGATCGCCATGAAGAGAGCCATACCATTTCACATTATAATTGCTTTATTTTGTGTTATTGTTATGTCTCTATTTTACCTCTATTAGATAGTTGGTAGAATATAATCCCTCAAAGAAGGTCTAGTCGGTTTCCCTGCCAGTGATGCACCATCACAAGTCGGACATTTTTGGTAGTGGGCTCATAAAATTGAGGTGCTATCAATTCTTTCCGACTAGGTGGGTTCGAGTCGGACTCTTACAGCGGAAGCACTTGGTAATCTAGACAGGTCTATCACAACGGTTGTGGGACTTGGGGAAAAGTCGGATGGGAGCCGGGGCATGGGATGCCACCCATCCAACAGGAGTCGTATGAGATACGATTGACACGGAGTTGTCTACCTAGATCACTTGACGGATAGCGGTGATGCTAAAGCTCACTAGTCGACTTGCTTATTTAGGGTCCTGAATCACTAAGTAACCATCAGAGGGGTGTTGGTTCTAGTGGGAGCATAAATATTAAAGTGTTTAATATGCTTGCTCTTTATGGATACATGTCTTAAGTGTTTTGCATATTTTCTGTTGTAGATCAATGGCACCTAGCAGTCTTCCTCAGATTTCCAGTTTTGCTTTGAGAACCATCTTAGAGAAAGATAAGTTGAATGGAACTAATTTCACCAACTAGTATCGTAATCTAAGAATTGTTCTCAAACAAGAAAAAAAGGGATCGTGTCCTAGACAACCCACTTCCAGCTGAGCCGGATGAGAATGCGACTGTCGCAGCCACCAATGCCTAACGTCGGATTTGCGATGAATCCATGGAGATTAGCTGTCTTATGCTTGCTCACATGGAACTGGACTTGCAGCAGCAGTTCGAGAATGTTGAGGCCTACGATATGATCGAAAGCCTCAAAAGTATGTTCCAGGCTCAGGCAAAGACTAAGAGGTATCAAGTCTCTCAGGCTTTGTTGAGCTGCAAGCTTAAGGATGGCGATCCACTGAGTCCACATGTGATCAAGATGGTTGGTTACGTGCAGTCTCTGGAAAGACTTGGCTACCCCATAAGCGAAGAGTTCGCTACAGACATAATTCTGAACTCTCTTCCTAGTGCATATGGTCAGTTCATATCGAACTACCACATGCATGGTATGGATAAGAAGCTCACTGAATTACACGGGATGCTCAAGCAGGCTGAGGCGGATCTCAAGAAAGGTGCCAGTCAAGTATTGATGGTACAAAACAAGGCTAAGTTCAAGAAGAGTTCTTGGACTAAGAAGAAGAAGGCAAAGTCAGGAGGTAAGGCGGAGGACCTAGTCCAAAGCGCTTCCTCAGGGACTAAGCCATCTCCTACAGCCGGATCCACTTGCTTCTACTGCAGGTCGGATGGCCACTGGAAGAGGAATTGCAGCAAGTATCTGGGTGATAAAGCCAAGAGCGGAGGTGTGACTTCCGGCTCAGGTACGCTTGTTTGCAATGTTATAGACATTTATCTTGCTGATGCACCTGGTAGTTCTTGGGTATATGATACTGGATCAGTCATTCACATCTGCAACTCGTTGCAGGGACTGGTAAGAACTAGGAGCGTTGCAAGAGGCGAGGTTGACATTAGAGTCAGAAACAAAGCGAGGGTCGCTGCGTTGGAAGTCGGCACAATGCAACTTCATTTACCTTCTGGATTCTTAATGGAGCTAAATAATTGTTATTATGTTCCAGTGCTTAGTCAAAACATCATTTCTGCCTCATGTTTGATGAGACAGGGCTATGAGTCGAATATTAAGAATAATGGTTGTTCTTTATATTTGAATGATATGTTTCATGGCTTTGCGCCCGTCCGGGACGGGTTATTTATTTTGAATCTGGATAGTGAATCTGTCTATAACATAAATGTGAAAAGGTTAAAACCAAATGATCTGAATATGACTTACTTTTGGCATTGTCGGCTTGGTCATATAAGCTGGAAACGCATGAAGAAGCTCCATGATGATGGACTCCTAACTTCGTTCGACTTGGAGTCGTTCGAGACATGTGAATCCTGCCTTCTCGGCAAGATGACCAAGACACCTTTTGCAAAGAGTTGTGAAAGGGCGTCCGACTTATTGGGACTAGTACATAGTGATGTATGTGGCCCAATGAGCACGATAGCTAGAGGTGGTTATGAGTACTTCATTACCTTCACTGATGATTTGAGTAGATATGGATATATCTACTTGATGAAACATAAGTCGGAAGCCTTTGAAAAATTCAAGGAATTCCAGAATGAGGTACAAAATCAACTTGGCAAGAAAATAAAGTTTCTTCGGTCGGACCAAGGAGGCGAGTACATGAGCCATGAGTTTGATGACCATCTAGAGAGTTGTGGAATAGTTCCCAGCTCACTCCTCCAGGAACGCCGTAGAGAAACGGTGTGTCGGAAAGGAGGAATCGGACCTTGTTGGACAGGGTACGGTCAATGATGAGTCGGACAGATCTGCCTTTATCATTTTTGGGTTATTGTCTAGAAACTGCAGCGTTCACACTAAACAGAGTACCATCAAAGTCGGTAGAGAAGACACCGCATGAGATGTGGACTGGCAAGAAGCCGAGTTTGTCTTTTCTTAAGATTTGGGGTTGTGAAGCTTTTGTCAAGCGACTTCAGTCGGACAAGCTTACAGCTAAGTCAGATAAGGGTACTTTCGTGGGGTATCCGAGGGAAACCTTGGGTTACTACTTCTACAACCGAGAAGAGGGCAAAGTGTTTGTCGCTTGAAACAGTGTCTTCCTTGAGAAAGAGTTTCTCGGTCGGGGAGTCAGTGGGAGTACGGTGCATCTCGAAGAAATTCGAGAGATGCCGGCTAGCAGCGAGTCAGCAAAAGCCTTAGAGGTTGAGCCGGACGTGGTACCTGAGCCGAAAAATGCACCGACACTGCGAAGATCGGCTAGATTGCGAAGTGTTCATGATGTATTGCTGTTAGACAGTGATGAGCCGGCAACTTATTCGGAAGCGATGGTGGGTTCTGATTCCGAGTCATGGCTTGGAGCCATGAGATCCGAATTAAAGTCCATGGATGAAAATCAAGTTTGGAACTTGGTTGATCTGCCAAACGGTGCAAGACCCGTTGAGTGCAAATGGGTCTTTAAGAAGAAAACTGATATGGATGGAAATGTTTCTATCTATAAAGCACGGCTTGTCGCGAAGGGGTTCCGACAAGTTCAAGGAGTTGACTATGATGAGACTTTCTCTCCCGTGGCGATGCTTAAATCAGTTCGGATCATGTTAGCTATAGCAGCCTATTTCGACTATGAGATATGGCAGATGGATGTCAAAACGGCTTTCCTTAATGGAAATTTAACCGAGGACGTGTATATGATACAACCCGAGGGTTTTGTCGATCCGGCTAATGCTAACAAGGTATGCAAACTTCGGAAATCCATTTATGGATTGAAGCAAGCATCTTGGAGTTGGAACATTCGCTTTGATGAGGTACAAATCGCTTGGCTTCATCAAGAGCGATCATGATTCTTGTTTATACAAGAAGTTTAGTGGGAGTAAAGTAAACTTTCTGATCTTATATGTGGATGACATATTACTGATTGGAAATGATGTCCAGATGTTGCAAGAGACCAAGGAATCATTGGAAAAGAGTTTTTCGATGAAAGACTTGGGTGAGGCGACTTACATACTAGGAATCCAGATCTATAGAGATAGATCAAGGCGGCTCACTGGATTGAGTCAGAGTACATATTTGGACAAAGTGTTGAAGAAGTTCAACATGGAATCGTCTAAGAAGGGGTTCTTACCGATGTCCCATGGCGTAAAACTTAGCAAGACTCAGTGTCCTTTGACAACTGATGAGCGAAGTCGGATGAGTGCGATTCCGTATGCTTCTGCAATCGGATCCATCATGTACGCTATGATTTGTACTAGGCCGGATGTTTCCTATGCTCTAAGTGTTGTGAGCAGATACCAGGCTGATCCTGGAAAGATCCACTGGGCAACGGCTAAAAATATCCTCAAGTACTTGAGAAGGACTAAGGATATGTTCCTGGTTTATGGAGGTGAGGATGGACATAGTGTAAAGGGTTACACGAATGCGAGTTATCTCACTGACTCGAATGATTCTCGTTCGCAATCCGGATATGTGTTTGTGATAAACGGAGGGGCTGTGAGCTGGAAAAGTTCCAAGCAAGAAACGGTGTCTGTGTCTACGACAGAGGCTGAGTATATTGCTGCCTCGGAGGTGGCAAAGGAAGCCGTTTGGATGAGGAATTTCCTCATGGATCTTGGTGTGGTTCAGGGCTCCTCCAACCCGTTAGACGTGTATTGTGACAACAATGGTGCTATTGCACAAGCCAAGGAACCTAGACAACACCAGAAGAACAAACATATACTCATGCGGTACCACCTTATTCGCTAGTTCGTGGATCAAGGTGATATCAAGTTATGCAAGGTACACACGGATGCAAACATTGCGGATCTGTTGACAAAGCCACTTCCACAGCCGAAGCATGAGGTGCACATGAGAGCAATGGGCATCAGATGCCTGGACATGTGATGTCGGAAGATTGACTCTAGTGCAAGTGGGAGACTGTTGGGAATATGCCCTAGAGGCAATCATGAATGATGATATTCCTGTGTATTCATAAGGTCATGGTCCATGTATGAACTGCTGACATGTATCATTGAATATGTGATTTGATTGTGGAACTACATATTCATGTTGTTCATACTAATTGTCCTTGGTCACTGAGGTTGTACCGGACACACAACTTAGACCAATGTGAAAGTCGGCAGATGACTAGGTTCCACTTGTCATGGGCATGGAGATGCTATTCCGACTTACACGGATTCGACTAAAGAGTTTAGCGAGTCGGACTGACCCATATTGAGATGCAACGAACAAGTCGTCATTTGCATGTCTCAATCAATGTAATCCTTAGACCTGAGGTTATTGCACAATCCGAGTTGAGGATCTCCGACTTAGGTTCTGTCAAACGATGTTCCGTCATTGGGCAGTTATAAAGGCAGAGTTCGGGTCGACTGAGAATCAAGCTGCGTGATGTGAATAACCAAGACGGGATTTTGCCCCTCCATCCGGAGAGATATTCTCTGGGCCCTCTCGGAAGATATGATTCGGAAAGCATGGCCATGCGCGTCTCGGATTAAGTGTTAACTGAGGCAGCCGACTAAGAGTTAGTCGGATGAATCACTTATCTCGGGTCGAGAAAGAGAGTCGGACTATTTAAGGGATGACGATCATTCGCCTATAGTCTGACAAAGTATATCGTGAGGCAAAAGGGACTCAGACGAAAGTCGCATTGAAAGGTATGTCGTCATGACTTATTGGTACTTGGGAGTTGGCACGTTCTGCTAGGAGCCGCTACCAACTGATCGATCACGAGTGAGACTCGGAATCGTGTGTGGGTTACCATGAGCCGGTTGGGTCACACACTTAAGCCCGGGAGCAAGTTTGGGTTAGACCCAAACAGGAAACCTATTTGGGTTGGACCCAAATAGATACATGGACTTAGTCAGCAAGTGAGACTTGTAGTGGCTGATATAGGTATTTTTAGTGAATGGGCCACAAGTGAGTGGAGCCCACTTTCACTCCCTATATAAGCTGGGGTGCAGGTGCTTAGAGAACAAGGTTAGGCCACTCCATGTGTTGGAAACCCTAGCCCCAGCCTGTCCTATCGCCGCCATACCGGACCTAGCAGTCCATCGCCGGCGCTCCTCCTCGTACGTGTGGATACCGGCAGTGGTGTTGTACGTTCAGCACTTCGACGATCGTGAAGAAAGTACGGATCATGGATCGTGGAACCGGAATGGATTGCGAGGACTGCACTGCATCAAGCGACGTGCTTCATCAATTCCGCAACTGCGCGTCTAGTGGTAATCCTCGTAGCCTTCTACCTGAGCTAGATCTTGGGATCACCGCCTAGGGAAAAAGTTTTGTTTATCTCTACGTGGCCCTACACGGAGTACCTAGGGAACTTGCCGAGCACTCTCTAAATGTAAACCCAAACGCTAAACCCGTCAAATAGTCCTTACGACGGTTTGGCGATGAAAAGCGTAAGGCAATAGCTAAGGAACTAGCACGGCTCGAGTTAGCCGGATTCATAGAAGAGGTCATCCACACTGAGTGGTCGACCAATCCTGTAATGGTCCCTAAAAAGGACACCACTGATTTAAGGATGTGTGTTGATTGTACTGCCTTGAACAAGGCTTGCCCAAAAGATCTGTTCGCTCTGCCTAGAATTGATCAAGTTATCGATTCTACGGCAGGCTCGGAACTCCTCTGTTTTCTCGACGCATATTCCGGTTATCACCAAATCCGGATGAAGGAATCTGACAAAGTCAAAACTTCATTCATAACCCCTTTCAGAACCTTTTGTTTTGTTACAATACCCTTTGGGCTGAAGAACGCAGGAGCTACGTACCAGCACACGATGCAGCGTTGCCTCCATGACCAACTCGGACGCAATGTACATGCATACGTGGATGATATAGCGGTGATGTCCAAAAAGAAGGAAAGGCTAATTTCCGACTTGGAGGAAACCTTCGCCAATCTACGAAAATACAACATCATGCTTAACCCAAAGAAATGTTTCTTCAGAATACCAGCCGGAAAATTGTTAGGTTTCATCATGTCTCAAAGAGGCATAGAGGTAAACCGGGACAAAATCAAGGCTATACTCAATATTTCCAGGCCAACTCGCCTGAAGGACGTACAAAGACTAACTGGTTGCATTGCTGTAGTTAGTCGGTTTGTAAGCCGGCTTGGAGAAAGAGCCGCACCATTATACAAACTCCTGAAAAAGACCAAGGATTTTGTTTGGACTGACGAAGCTGAAGCTGCACTACAAGACCTGAAGAAAGTACTCTCATCTGCTCCTATCCTTGCTGCGTCGGAACCACATGAACCGATGTTTCTTTATCTTGCTGCGACAAACAAGTTCGTTAGTATCGTCATGGTAGTGGCTTACGGTGTTTTCTAGCATCTCGTAAGTTACGACACTATTTTCAGGAGCATCCAATTACCGTGGTGAGCATAGCTCCCATGAGAGATATAATCAATAACAGTGACGCCACAAGACATGTCGCCAAATGGGGCATAGAGCTTTCAGCTTTTGATATTGAGTATAAACCTCGGACAGCAATCAAATCCCAAATCCTTGCCGACTTTGTCGCTGATTGGACAGAGACAAAGGAGAATATGACCCTCCCTGAGTCGGAATAATGGACCCTCTACTTTGATGGGTCTAAGTCTCGAGGGGGCTCGGGGGCTGGCGTGGTGCTCAAATCACCCCAAGGAGATAAACTTCTATACGTGTTGCAGATCCACTTCACAGCAACAAATAATATCGCTGAATATGAAGCACTACTACATGGAATCCGGATTGCTAAGGATATTGGCATCCGACGTTTGATGTGTTACAAAGATTTGGATCTTGTTGCTCAACAAGTGTCGGATATTTGTAATGCAAATAAACACATGGCAGCGTATAAAGTTGTCGTGGATGATCTATCTAAATCGTTCGAAGGGTTTGAGGTTCAACACATCCCTCGAGCAGAAAACGAGGAAGCAGATGCACTATCTCGGATAGGCTCTACGCGGAAAGAGGTCCCGGATGACGCTTTTCTAGAGCACCTCAAAGTTCCCTCAATAAAGGGAGTAGATGAGGAATATCCGACCAAATCCGACTCACCTCTAATAGCGGTCCTAGCTGTAATTCCCAGCTGGACCCAACCCTACCTTGATTATCTGGTAGATGGCAAATTACCTGAAGACGAGGTTCTGAGTCGGCAGATTATCCGACGAGCGAAAGCCTATACCATTATCAAAGGCGAGCTCTATCAATAGAGTGTTTCTGGGGTTTTTCAGCGCTGCGTATCTCCGGAAGAAGGAGTGTAAATCTTAAGGGAAATCCACGAAGGCGAGTGTAGTCACCACGCTGCAGCCAAATCTTTTGTGGCAAAAGCTTTTAGACACGTATTTTTCTGGCTTACAGCTCAGGCAGATGCCGAACAATTAGTCAAGACGTGCAAAGGCTGCCAAAAGTACGCCAAACAAGCTCATGTTCCGGCTGATCAGCTACGAACAATACCTATAACATGGCCTTTTGCGGTCTAGGGGCTTGATATGGTAGGACCATTTAAATGAGCTCCAAGTGGATTTACTCATCTCTTAGTGATGGTGGATAAATTCACCAAATGGATTGAGGCTAAACCTGTCACTAGTTGTGATGGAGCAACAGCCAAAAGATTTGTCGAGGATGTTATAATCCGGTATGGTTATCCACATAGCATTATCACAGACAACGGGAGTAACTTTTCTATGGGAGAATTGGCCAAATTCTGCAACGAGCAAAATATCCGGCTTGACATTGCATCAGTCGCACATCCACAGGCTAATGGACAAGTCGAAAGAGCAAATGGTTTAATCCTACAAGTCCTAAAACCAAGACTCGAAGCACCACTATGACGTGCTACGGGGGCTTGGGCAGAGGAAATACCCTCTGTAATATGGAGTTTACGAACAACTCCGAACAGGTCAACCGGATACACACCATTCTTCTTGGTCTATGGCGCAGAAGCAGTTCTTCCTAGTGATTTGATTCACACTTCTCCTAGAGTGGCCGCGTATATTGAAGAGGATGCCGAGATTTCTCGACAAAATGATCTCGACTTAGTCAAAGAAGTTCGCGTCGTTGCTGAAATGAGATCAACAGCCTATCAGCAGAAGTTACGCAAGTATCATAGCCAAAGAGTCAGAAACAGATCTTTCAATAAAGGCGATTTGGTTCTCCGGCTTGTGCAGCAAAGAAAGCACAAACTTTCCCCGGTATGGGAAGGGCCCTTTTTAGTTAGTCGAGTATTGCACAATGGTTCGTATAACTTAACTGACATGAGGCCAGTCAAAGAAAGACCTGCTACTAAGAAGAGAAAGAGAGCTGGAGGCAGTCCGGATCCGGATGAGTTAGATAGACCGTGGAATATTGCTCAGCTACGTCCCTTTTATTCTTAGTTTATCCTTCTTTGTAATCATATATATGTACATGTTCTGTGAGAAATAAAAGTTTTGGTTGCCTCAAGTTTTTTTGAGAAGTTTTTACCATCTTATTTCCAAATGATCATGTCATAGTCGAAAATCCTAGAATGCTTGAAAGTACTTTATGCTCTTGTTCGTTCTGGGTTTAGATTTCCGATTCTAAAACTGCTACCCTCGGGTATAACTCTAAAGTTTCTAGTCTTTGCTTTGGTTATTTGTCTGATTGCTGGATGCGGGCATTTTCCGAGTAGTGAATTGTTGGTACTGGAAGCCAGCTTTGTTTCCGAGTTTAAACTAGTTTAGCAATTGAGCTCCATTGCTCGGCAAAGTTTCCGGGTAGAAGGTTTAGCCAGCTCACGAAAGGGACGAGGCGGAAAGCCAGATAAACGATAAGTATAGGCGAAAAAATTTCAAAGTGCTTATGACAACATTTCAGGCACACAAAAATTTAAAGACAAAAGTTCTGAATAGATCAAAAGCTTAGCACTAGCAAAATTATATTACTTCATATTTACAGACGCATCATGTTTTTTCAGATAATACAAATGTTTCTGGTGATCTATGATGCAGGAGGAGATGAAGGAGCTGCCGGCTCGCTGGATACATCGCCTTGATATCATGTCCGAGGTGGTGCGTTCATCATCGGAAACTTCTGCTGCTTCTTCTGGAGGCGGAGGCGGAGTGTCCACGCGGTTGAAGTAAGGAGTATCGTAGCTAGTCAAATCAGCCACGTGACACCCATATCCGGCACAGGAGTCCATAATGGCCTTAATGTCCTACTCCTGGCCATCTT
The DNA here is from genome assembly GCA_910589775.1 of Avena eriantha. Classification (NCBI taxonomy): domain Eukaryota; kingdom Viridiplantae; phylum Streptophyta; class Magnoliopsida; order Poales; family Poaceae; genus Avena; species Avena eriantha. Next base: position 284,391,086 of record OU342746.1, on the reverse strand, counting down.
CATCCATTGTAGAGTACCCTCTGGTCACTTGCCATATCTCCATGCTTCCATGGTGGCTCATGACCATGGTGAGAGCATTCTATGCTGTGGATCGCGTGTAGGACATATTCCAATCCTGGACGAGCTACGGCATTTCCTTCGCCTTGTCCCGCACCTGAAAATCCGACATGCTATGCATGTCCGGAATCTTGAGAGCTTTGCCAATATCCTAAAGGGATTGGCGGAAGTCATGAAGCAGGTCACCGACTTGGGTAAGCCGGTAAGTGTGGGACTCAGCAGAGGTGGAGTCCGTCAAGTTCAGAGGACCTGTAAACACAACAAGTTTATAAAATCCGACACTGAAAGAAATCGAAGAAAATAGACAAGTCAGATAGATGGAACGTACCAAAAATAACGTCGTCAACCTTGGTCTTCTCTTCCCGAAGACTCCAGAGTTCAGCCCTGAGCACCTCGGAAAGGTCCCTCTCTCTGCACAGCTCATTATTGAGGTCCGAGATTTTCTGATCTTGAGCAGCAATCTTACGATCACGCTCGTCAGTGGCCATGGAGGAGGACTCGAGAATTTGAGAAATGCTCTTCTCATGATCCACTTTGAGCTAGTCCAGCTCTTGGCGAAGCTCCTTGTTCTCCACCACCAAAGTCTTGAGGTTCTCGGCCTCTTCAATCATAGCGCTAGATTGTTTCACTAGCGCCGTAAGGCAAAAAGAACAAAAGTTCAGTAAAAATTCGACTATGAAAACATGAAAGAAAAGGTTTGAGGCTCGGAATGTTTACCTTCGGCCTCATCCTTGGCAACTTTAAGTTCAGCATTCTTAAGTCGGAGAGCTTTGATCTCTCTCCGCTTATCACAGACATTCTTCAACAAATCCTGGTTATAGCAATATACTTTCTATAAGTTAGAATACCCAAAGTCAGAAGTCTACTAAAGACTCAGGGTAATCTTTTTACTAATATCAGCACGAGCCTTGGGGGCTACACTAGTTTGTTCTTTAGCATCCTAAGGAGGCATAAACCCGGATTATTTATCCTAATTCATGCTTAGGGGCTAGAGGATATGATATGAAATAAAGGAAAAAGAGGAGTTAGAATTTCGACTTACATATTGTTCACGAGTAAGATTAGCCAAACTCGCATTCACTTCAACAGCAACCTTCTCAGCGAGAGTCAGAGGGGTCACTGGAGCAGTTGGAAGCTCACCGGACCTGATCCTCTCGTTGCGAAGACGCACTTGTTCAAGAAGATCAGGGTGCTTGATGTCCTCTGCTTCTTGCGCTTCTTCTTCGACAAATAAGTTTTTTTTCTCCAGGCATTGCCTAGCCAGCTGCTGGATCTCTTCAGCAGATTTCCGAGATAGGCCAAACTTGGCAAGTCCCAGATTGCTGAGAAGGTTTTCGGCAAAGGTTTTTGCCGAGGGATCATTACCCAAAGAGGGTTCACCCTTATATAAACCTGACTCACCCATGGTGACGTCAGTTTGCGATTCAAGGATCGGATGCTCCGTTGAAGGAGCCGGATCTTCTGCGACAGCCGGAGAAGGAATGATCACCGACATTGCGAAAGGTTGGGAGGTAGAAGTCGGAGGAGCCACGGTAGGAGAAGCTATGTTAAGCTTCGTCTGTCGCATGGGCTTCGAAGAAGTTCCCTTCCCCTTGCCCTTGATGAGCTGCTTAGCTCTAAGAATGTAATAGAGTCGGAAACATTACATCTCGGAAGAAAATTCGAGTAAGGTACAAAGGCAGAAATTGTGTTGAAAGATTACCTCTTCACAATGGGCACCTCCTTTGTGCCGACAACCACAGTCGGAGCCTTGCGTTTCTTAAACGCAATGTCTAGAAATGGGACCAGTTCAGCCTCCTGAGAAAACTCTGGAGGATATCCCTCGAGAGGAGCAAGTTCCGACTCGGGGTGGCCAGCAAGCTGAAAAGAAGAAAACATATCAGCATTGCAATATAACTTAAAGATTGAAATGCATAAAAATGTTTGTTGATAGAGACTTACCAACACTACGGGGTTTTCCGCCGTATGCATATCCAGAGAAACCTCCGGGATCCTCCTCTCGATCCGCTCCCTTATCAGCCATTTAATCTGGCTTATATAGCCTTGCGTGGTGTAGGCTCTAGGGCTGATGTGGAGGGAGTCTTTCTTGGACGACGTGATGGAGTGCATCAGTCGGTCTCCGTGGTACTGAAGGGGCTAGATCCGGTGTGACACCCAGCATTGGACCAAGTCGGATCCCTTTAGACCTTTATGTTTGATCAGATATTTGACCCGCCTCTTAGCGAGGATCAGATCGTCACTGAGAGCCGGAGCAGCCTCGTCCCAAGACGGTTGGGCCGTGGCAGCGCCGTCGGCAAAAGCCAGCAAAGCAGCAGCTTTGTCGGGAGCCGGAATATCCTTGTGATAAAAGAATATGGTTAGCCACTGTTTGACCGAGTCACTGGCTAAGATTTTGGGATATGCACGCTCACGTCTAAGCGAAAAACTAATGGTACCGGTGATATAAGGAACATCGGCAGTGATAGAATTTCTACGAACATGAAAGTAATACCGGAATAAGGTCAAACTCGGCCTAATGCCGAGAAATCCCTCACACAAAGAAGCGTAAGCGCTCATCTCTAGGAGAGAGTTGGGAGGAAGATGGTGGAGTTGAACACCATAATGGTCAATCACCTCGGAGAAGAACTCCGAGGGAGGAAATGACAAACCTTTGTCGAGGTGGGTGCTGAAGTGGACCCGCTCGCTGGCGCGCGGGTTGGGGACGGTATCCCCGAAGCCGCTCCGCCAGTCGCCGGCGCGGAGGAGCCCTTCTATCTCCACGTCGCGGAGCTTCTCATCATCTAGCACGCAAGGGATCCAGACCCCACGGAAGCTTTCCTTCTCCGCCGCCACTTCCGTCACCGCTGTCGCCGCCGCTGCCACCAAACCGGAAGAGGATGAAGAAGCCATTTCTCCGGTGAGCAGATGACCTAAGATAGGCGGCGCTGGGGTTTTTTGGGGGAAAGCAGAGGAGCTCTGTGCGTGCGGGGGAGATTTGGAGGAGAGGAAAAGGCAAAGGAACAGGTGAAGAAAGGAGGAGGAGAATCCTCACCCCTTATATCCACCTAACCGCGCCAAGATTCGTGCAAATGCTACAGTGTAACCGCCACGCGTCATGGAAGAAACTGGGAAGGACCCACACGATGATTACGTCGCCTCGATCTCCGCGTACGCATTGAAACGATGCCTCGGTTCCGCGAACCGTGGACCCACCAACGGTCGTGCTGACAGGATGTCTGTCAGATGACGTGACTTGACCATGACTTGTGCCAGGTGGCGTTAGAGACCAAGTTCCAGCTTAGTTTGAAATCAAGCTAGAAAATCCGAGTAACCTGTTGATAGGTCCGACTTATTTTTAAGACCCGGATCGTATTTTTTGTTGTGAACTTTCAGGAACCCTTCAAGATTCTGCGAGCCGAAGATCAAGCTAGACGATGATGAATCCGACTTTGGATCTTGGAGACTTCCGAGGGCTGCTGTTGGGGATATACTTTCCGGGTATCCTCACAGTTCCTCACTGACCAGGGTGGTCCACTTCGGGTTAGAGCTTTGCTTCACGGGCGGCCTAGTCAGGGAGAAGAGACGGAGTCCAATCCGGCTACGGGAAGGCCTAGAAGACTTACCGACTTAGGCTCATAGTGTTACTTGTAGTTCAAGATGTACTCTATAACCGACTCTTAGTCATAGCTAGATAGATATCTCCTGTAAACCCTAGGCCGAATATCTATATAAGCCGTCCTAGGGAGAGCCTTTAGGACAACACTCTAAACACCTCAATAGTCTACAATCTCAACTTGCACAGGCGAAACCCTTGTAACCCATATTCTGGCTCTGCCGTATTACTGGATTGCTAGCAGGAGTAGGATCTGTCCAAAGCCGGAGGATTCGAACCTGGGTAAACTTGTGTGCTCACCGTCCCGAAACACCATACGTCTCACACCCCTCTCTTCCGCATGCCTCGAGGACCCCCTCATGGCGTACTTGTCATCAATCCGACGATAGGTATGCACTTGAACACTTTCACTGAAATATGTGATATGATGCATATAAAAGATGTTGACCCTGATATGGTCAAATTTCCCTTATTTCCTTTCTCTCTTAGAGGAAGAGCAAAATAATGGTTTCTATCTTTTCCTAGAAATACTATTACATCATGGGTGGAATGCACTTCTTTATTTATGCCTAAATTTTTCCCACCTACAAAGACTATGCAACTAAGATCTAATATTACTGGTTTTTGACATGAAGAGTGTGAGCCACTAGCGCTTGCATGGGAGAGGATGAAAGAATGCATGAGAAACTATCCTAGTCATGGGATGGAAGACTGATTAATTATCCATTTATTTTATAATGCTCTTAATCCTGTGTCTAAGTCTATGCTTGATACTATAGCTGGAGGAACATTTATGGGTAAACATATTACCGAAGCAAAGCAGCTGCTAGACAATATGCAAGACAACCATGCCCAATGGCATGTGGATAGATCAAACATGAAGAAGGTGAACTCCGTCTCACCACAAGAAAATGAAGAACTCAATGCTAAGTTGGATGAGATCATATTAGCCGTAAAAGGTAAGGAAACCTAGGTAAGAGCTATCCTAGAAACAAATATTAAGGAAATAGACTTCATAGCTCGTAATGATTATAACCCTGCTTGGAAGAAGAATTATAATCTTAATTTTCCAAAACACTATTCTAGTCCTGCAGGTAACTCAAATAATAATATGGGAACAAGTAATGGTAGTCTCCAAGAAACACTTAAGTCCTTTATAGACTCACAAAATGAGCAAAATAATATCCTTGTTAAAATAACGGAGAACCATGATGCTATGCTTGGTAAATTATCTAACCAAGATGTAAGTTCGAGGAATGATTTGCTGGCCCTCCAAGAAAGAACGAGGATTGTTGAGGAACAGCTAGGTAAGATAACCGAGAGTCAAACTCGCATTCTAGCTAAATTTGCAGGAAAAGCTGAGCCTAATCCTGTTGAATACCTCAAGATGATGAGAATCCAAAGGGAGGAGCCCGAAGAACTTGATTATAGTAATGGTCCTTCACCAAGTTACACCGTTGAAGATCTTGTAAAAAGGATCAATACTAAGATTCCGGTAAGTGAAGGAAATGAGGAAGCTATGTACCAACACTTCGTTAAGCAGGTAGCAATAAAGGTACGCGAGCTTGAGGAAGAATATAAGCAAATTGCTGAAAAATTACCTGTGAAGCTAGATGATATATTTGAGCCTACTATTAAGATTAAGATTGGGACCAATGAGATAGTTGCACTTTGTGATCTAGGTGCAAGCGTTTCAACAATTCCAAAGAGTCTTTTTAACGAGTTAAACCTTGGCTCTTTTGAGATCACCGAGGTAAAATTACATCTTGCAGATTCTACCTACAAACAAGCTATAGGAATTAAGGAGAATAATTTAGTATATATTAAAGGCTATCCTACTCTTATTGATTTTGTTATTGTTGACATGCCTGAAGATGCTACTACTCCTATTATATTAGGCCATCCATTTTTAAGAACTATTAAGGCTTTGATTAATCTACATGAAGGGAACATGAAGCTTCAATTACCTTCACGGGATCCTTTTGTTATTCATTTCCCCAGGAAGAAGAAGTCCAAGCATGATGAAAAGGAGGCCATCACTTTGAAGGCCAACTATTTTGGAGTGGGTGTTCCACTCATCTGGCCTAAGTGAGCAACATTGAGGTCAATCTATTGACTATAAAAGAGCGCTTCATGGGAGGCAACCCATGTGAAATAAATATTTGAGTAAAGTTTTTAATTTTTAGTTTAAGTTTATGTTTAATAAAGAGTGCAAGAAAGCTCCAATTGAGGAGAACAAGTTCGGTAGTACTAAAAGTCCTGCTTAATACATGCTGATGTTGGTCAATAGTATTAACTGTCATTTTTCTATAAAAAAGGAATTCCACTAAGTTACAGGATAAGAAAGAATCTCGAAGAAATAGATTTTTTTGATGTATACAGAAGGTTTAATGACCAACTATACAACAGGAATAAAAGTTCCGGCCGTATAGTTCTGGTCATATAGATATTTTTGCCATCGACAATTTTTCTTTCATCTGTACTGACGGTTTAACGACCAACTATACGGCGGGAATAAAAATAACAGTCCTATAGTTCTAGCCGTATAGATATCGATGCTTTCGGACAATTTATTTTCAAGGTACAGAGAGTTTGACAACCAACTATACGGCCGGAATATAAATTTTGGCCGTATAGTTCTAGTCATATAGCTGCGCCGCTAGGTGGAACCCTAAAATTTTGACAGCAAGCCAACTATACAGCTGTAATACATTGTTCCACCCGTATAGTTGCGTCCGACCACAAAAGCGCCTCGGGAGGTACCTCCAATCCTAAAACTTCAATCCTTTTTCTCTCTTCTACCTCCAAACTCTCTCAAAACCTCAAGAGATCTTCATCTGTACTCAATTCCGTTCGATTTCCCCGCACACAAGTGATCTATGGTATGTTTCTCCTCTGATCCTCCAATTACTTTTTGCAAATTCATCTTTGATCTATCGTCATTATCAATCTAGGTTGAGACCTACTATGAACTAATTGCCATGATTCTCTTGCCTAGATTATTATTTTGAGGAGATTCTTTAGTGTGCTATGATGAGGAACATGTTATACTTACTATTTTTGGATCAGAAAGTTTTATTTTTGTCTTTCTTCATTATTTTAGATGATGAACATAAGGAGCCAAACTCGTGCTCGTGCCGCCGCTAGTGCTTCTCGGGCTGTTACTCAAGAACGCATGGGGATACAGTTTAGGAATGAGCTCCAACGTGATCGCTTCGATAGGATGAAGAACCGAGAAGTGAAGGAAACCAAGTGGGGTTGCCCCATTATATTGAACTGACTCGGTATTTCTAATGACTTCAATTTACTTTGCGATAGAGCTGGCCTGCAAAACTTTGTGTAAACAATGATGTGCCTACTTATCGCCGGTTAACTATTGGATTTCTAAGTTCTTTGCAAAGCACCATTAAACTATGGCAATGAGAGGACATGATTTCTTTCCGACTTATGAACAACAATTATACTTTAACACAAGATGAATGGTGCGCATGTTTTAATTTCCCAAACAATGATGCTAATGCCTTACGCGCATCCTTTACTGGCTTAGACCCTTCCCCTACACAATATTATAATGGAATGAGTTTCACTACTAGAATAAGCAAGGGGATGAATACTCACCATCCTGCAATTCGATATTTGTTCTATGTTATTGCTAACACCTTGTAGGCAAGAAATGAGTTCACAAGACTCAATGAGGAGGACACCTTAGTCCTCACAAAAGCCGCTTACACCAACTGCGACTTGTCACTCAACTTGGGCCCAACACTTGTGCACTACCTAGAGCACAAATCCTTCCAAAGCCAAGGACCAATCATGGGTGGAGGCGTCATCACCGTGCTTGCCATTGCCCTATGCATCGACCAAGGTGAGTTGCAACCTATGCTAGGTGAGCGACGTGTTGGTTTCTCTACTTTAAAGGCTTGTGGAATGCTCACTAGGAGAGGTGGTGTTTATTACCTGCATATTGCTGGAGCTGGGCGTCTCTACCCCGCTCTTATGCCTAATGGTCTTTTCTCTATCGAGGAAGGACGTTTGCTATATGACTTGTAGCTTGTGCAACGCCAACCTGAGGGAGAGATTCCGGATGAGGAAGAGGACCAAGAAGAGGAGCAAGAAGTTCCTTATCAAGAGGAGCAGCCACAAACCTGGTTCACCACATACCAAGACTTCCAAGAACTTGTAGGGACTGTGGAGAGGATCATAGCCTCTCCTTGAACCGCCGAGGAACAACTAGTAATTTATCAACTTAATTTGCGAACTAGAGTAATGACATTTTCCCGCCACCACAATGATTTGAATGGCTTGCAAAAGCCTAAGCTTGGGGAAGTTTCCTCATGTATCTTTATTTGGCGTTCATTTGCTTTTATTTATTTCGAGGTTATGTTTTTAATTCGAGTTTATAAGCACTCGTGTTGGTTTCCCCAACACTTTACTTTTAGTTATTCCTATTTTCTATCGAGATTTTCTAGCCAAGCTTTGCCGCCAATCTTCTATTCTTTAATTCCTCCTCTCAAAAACAACAAAAATATTTCTCCATTTATCTTTATTTTTTCCTCTTTATTTTCTTTCCGCCTCAAGGTTCTCATATATATGAAGGAGAGTGATTGACTTCGAGCTTCCAAGAAGCAAATATTAAAAAGGAAGAGAGAAGTGGAACCAAACATAAGAGGTATGCCTTATGACTCCCCACTTTTGAAGTTTGAGAAAAACCCATGCTAGTTAATAGTAAATGTTGAGATATTATATTGGTGGGGTGAGTCTTTATATTATAGCACAATTTTGTTTATGTGGGTATTTGGTTGGGTAAGTTTTGTTACAGCTCTTGTAGTTAACCAAGTCTTGCCTAAAAATTGTTAAACAATTGTAATAATAAAAAGTCTCACAATTGAAGGCTTGGGTGTTGTAGTGTTTAGTGTTGAAGGGTTATTTCTACAGACACTCAACACCACAGAATATAATAATTGACTTCAAAGCTCTCTTTAAAAGGATTTGTTCGATTGAATTAATGTTTAGCGGTTTTTGTGAGCATGCCAAAGTTTGACTTGTTAATCATAAGAATGATATAGCTTTATGCGTGTCAAAATTCATGGGATGCCAAAAACTCCACTGGCCTACGAACGATCTTCATGGAGGAAACTCCTAGATTTCGGCTATGAGTTGATTAAACACATGTAGCAGCAATGCTACAGCGGGTAAGATTCTTGGCACTCCCGGGTAGCTGTGTTCATGATGGAATCACTCCTCTGGATGTTATGAGTAATCATTGTACAAAAGGAACAAAAACCTTAGTGATGCCACGAGTGTCCATCACAGCGCGATAAACTAATATTTTTTGGGCATGCTCTCAATTACTTAAGAATTGAAATTCTTGAAGGATAATTAATAGAAAAGTAGTTCTTGAAGAGTCTTGATTTATTGATATGGGAGAATGAGATACTCTAGTGTATATGCTTTTCATGACAACTCTCACACTCTCAATTTTACATGATTATACTTTATTGTTCAAAGGCAAGCCGATGAGTTGATTACATGACATGGAATAAAGTTTACTCTTTTGAATCATCCATGTTAACAATAATTTTGCTGTGCTACAAGGATGCATAAAAACCCGTATGATATGCTTGCCATTACTTTATCTATGCTGGAGTTTTTTGGATTTATAAAGTGGAGGAAACATGATACTACCAATCATGAGTAAGATCATCATCTCGTTATTTCAGTTTAAATGTTGAGTTCCTTTTTAATTTTGATTTTCTTGCTTGGGGATGATCAAGTTTAAGCTTGGGGAGGTTGATGGCTCTGAAATATAGCCATCTACGTCCACATTTAAACTGTATATTATTCTTATTTTTGATGAAATATCTCTCTAAACCCTGCCACTAATGCCTAATGATCAAAGGTGTATGCAATCCTTTCTTTCTATTTTCCCCTGCGCAGATAATGACGTTTGATGATGGGAATCACTACATTAAAGTCAAAGATACGAGATTTCCAACAACCAGAAGAAACTTGGAGTCGTGAAGCGGAGGCAGACACTTCAACGACCAACTATACGACCAGAACAAATTCTGGCTGTATAGTTCTAGTCATATAGTTACCGTCGACACCGCTAGGTCAAATAGAACAACTTTGGTGAAGGGACCCCTATATAAAGAGGCCTCGAGCGACGAGAAAAGGGCCCTGTCCCAGATCATCAGCCGCCTCTAGATCTCCACCCACCACACCGAAGAGCCACCGGAGGAATAGACTTAGATCTAATCTCCAAACCCTTCTCCACCACCATAGCCATATTCCACCACTTGTAATAGTAGATCTCATCTTCGATTGGCGACATTGTAAGACTATTTGCTATTAATCTCATGATTTCTACTACAATGTTTATGATATTTGATCTCATCTCTATGTGTGAGTAATTCTCCTTGGGCTAAGGGCTTCGGCCTGCCATGTAGCCTTTTGTGCATGTTATTTATCATAGATGGGATCATGTATTAGTTTGTATGACATGATGATTATTGTATCCTCTCTTGCCTCAATCTAAGGACTTGTCAGGTACCCAAGACCCCGAGGATTGAGCCAGGAATAGGGAGTATGAGTAATGACTAATCTGCAGGTTGGGAACCCCAGTGACAGAAGGGGTAGTACGGTTGTATGTGAGGGATTTACTTGGGATTAATGGTGATGTCACTATGCATATCATTAGTTCTCTTTCTTCTATGGATGAGACTAGTAGGTTATTGCTATAAGAGGTTGCGGAGACAATACCAATTATGGATGCACTGCCCACATATAATTTATCTTGCTCTAACAATTACATGCACACTTTATTTCTATCTTTTATTGCCATCAAATGTTTTGCACAGCTACAGGTGAAACTGAACGCCCTAGGCCCCTCTCTCTCCATCATCGGCAACAAAAAAATACGCAAACTCTTGTACCGGTAAAAACAAAAAAGGAATTCTAAAACTCCCGAAGGTCCATTAAAGTAACTTCACTACGCTTATGCTTCCTTGGATTCGATAAACCTTGGTCTACTAGGGAAAAAGATCTATACTACATCCGTAATGCGGATCGAAGGTATCAGGCACCTGGAACATCTATCCAGGACAAACTATCTGGACCTTGCAACGTGCATTTCTACATCGACAAGCTCGATGGCAAGAAAAAATCCAGTCACCTCCTGAAGGAATACTGCGAGTTCCTCAGGCTCCACGAAGGCCTGGCCTAGATGAATCGCGACGCAATAAACCAAGGCTACGGAGCTGCCCCAGGTGCCGTGGCTCATGGAGCGCCACCACCATCCGGGCCACCCCCACCTGCAGCTGCGCCAGTCCAAAACAACGGAGGCGACTAGTACCCGCGAGCACTGGGAAATATGGGAATGATCCAAAAAGGACGCCCATAAAACCGGGTGCAAAAATCAATCACTCTCCAAGTCAACCTGGTGATGAACTCTCCACCCTCCACCACCGAGTACCTCAGTGGGTGCGAGTCCTGCATTACCTTCGACAAGCGCGATCATCTACGTCAAGTACCTCGCCCAGGTCACTGCCTCCTGGTGCTTGAGGCACAAATCGGAGGCTTCGAGATGAGTCATGTCTTCATGGACGGAGGTAGCGGCATCAACCTCATGTTCGTAAGCACCTTGCATGCCAAGTGAATCCCCTGTCATGCTTGGAAACCTCAGACACAACGTTCAACGACATCGTCCTAGGGAAGGGCATATACCTCCTAGGGAAGATCAGGTTGGATGTCATCTTCGGCACACCAGCAAACTTACGGCGAGAGTGCATCGAATTCGAAGTGATCGATTGGCCCTCGCAATACCACTGCATCCTAGGACATGTCGCGTTCGCGAGGTTCATGGCGGTGCCACACTACGCCTACCTGCAGATGAAGATGTCAGGCCCTAAGGGCATTATCACCGTCAACAGAAGCTTCGAGAGATCAGACAACTGCGACAGGGAATTCAACAGAATCTCCCAGTCTTTCGGGATGCAGGAGGAGCTAGCGAGGCTGAAGGAGTCGACAGACAACAATCTACCTCCCCCGAGTAAGCCAAACTCACATGACCAGTCCTTCGACTCATCAGTCCACACCAAGGTGGTCCAAGTCCATCCAACATACCTGACCAAGATGACCCTCATTGCCAACAACCTAAGTCCCGCATAGGAAGTCGGGCTCATCGAATTCCTCCATGAGCGCTAGGAAATCTTCGCCTAGTGTCCAGCAGACACGCCAGGGGTTCCTAGGGAATTCAGCGAGCACTCACTGTCGTGGTATTGCCGACGAGTACACCATGGAGGGGGTCCTCATAGTGCGTGTTTAGAGACGTGGGGTAAGTCGGAGAGTTGGTGGGTACGAGGTAACACAGCTTATCCAGGTTCAAGTCCCACAATAGTGGCAGAACTCTACTCCTGCTATAAATCACTATAATGGCAATATGCCGAGTTACAGAGATAGGTTCGTTGTGCAAGGTGTTGCACGTTGTACGTAGAAATCTAGGTTGTTGTCTTCTTTAAAGGCTCCCATAGGTCCGGCTTATAAAGGCACCATAACCTAGGGTTTACAAGGAAAGGTCCTTGCCAGACAAGGTAAAGAGTCCTACACTACTACGAACTAGTCTTTCGTGTCTTGCACTCCAAGGCTCCGACTACGTCGGTGACTCCTGCGTAGCCTTCCTTTATCCGGCATGGGCCTCCCTTCTAGATCCGTCTAACTAGGCCGCCCAGTAGGCCATAGGCCTTGCTACCAACTATGGGCCACCCGGGTTAGGCGGATTGGTGACAAGCTATGAGGATACCCATGTAGCATATCCCCAACAGTAGCCCCCGGAGGACTTCGAAATCTTGCGCCGTCTTGCCCATTGATCTTTGAATATCCCGTCTAAGTGATGCCTGCAATCCGTCAAGCAATATCTCAAAGGTTTGCCAAAGAACCCTATAATCCTCTCCGGCTTTGCAATGTAGTCGTAGATTCCTTGAGTCTCCATTTCCAGAGCCGAGCAATCTCCATCTTCGATGGGATCCTCAGACGTGATACTTCACTACGACTGTTACGAAGATGACGTAGGGTACAACCTACGCTACCTCGAAACTCACAGAAATAGAGAATTAATCATCAGTTATTTTCACGCGCGCGTAATCCAAAACGGTGAAGCAGCAAAGACGGAGGACGTGGCGAAATTACCGCGCACGTTTGTCTCCACATTAGCAATGCTCCATCCATTAGATCCCTCTTCACGAATCTTGACGTAGGGTCTTCACCGTGGTCAGTTTATTTATTTTTTACCCACATTCGCTTCCTTGTCTTCTTCTTCCTCCAGCCGCGTGCCTGTTCGAGCTTTTCTCCGAAAAAACCCTCGCCAGATCCCTCTTCCTTCCCACCTACTCCTCGTCGCAATGGCCTCCAGCAGCTATGTCCTTGCGACTGCGATGACTCCCGAGGCTATTTTAGAGCCATCCCAGGGAGTATCAGTCCCGCCGGAGGGGGTGGTTATCCCTGTCACCGCCGTGGTGGAAACCACCGGTGATGACCAAGAACGAGCGGCGCTAGAAGCTGCTGAAGAAGACAACAACTCCCACAAGGGGGTGTGGAGGGGCTCTGACCTCTCTGTCGAAGACCTGCAAGAACTGGTCACTGAGGGGTATCTCCCCGCAGGGAAGGACTTGGTCTGGTGGGCGGCGCCGGCCGACGAGGTGGTTCCTTCTCCCCAAGATAGAGAAAAAGTGTACCTCAAATCTCAGCTGGTACGTGGCATAAGCCTACTAGTCTCCGACTTCTTCTTGGATGTTCTCCGACATTTTTGGGTACTTCCCCACAACCTCTCTCCCAACAACATTTTAGTCCTTAGCAACTTTGTAGATCTATGAGAAGGATTCCTAGGTATCAAACCTAGATTAGATCTGTTCATTTTTTTAACCGTCAAGAGAGAGTCTGTAGAGTCCAAGGACGAATTGCGGATCTGCGGAACCATTAGCTTCAAAATCTGGCCTAGCCGGCGCTTTCCCAACATCGTAAGGCATGAATCATGCAAGAACTGGCAGCGCACATACTTCTATGGCCCAGACATTCCTCTGCCTGACCGCCTTGAGACTTATCTCGACTTTATCGACGGAGCCGCCGCCGAGGTACTCGCATGGTGGACCCTAGCCTCCCTTCCCTCTGACGATGAGGCCAATCGCGCCATAAGGTGGATTGAATGGTTTGTGGACAGAGGTCTGATGGGCTTGAACCTAGCCATGTGCTGGTTTGTTAGGCAGATCCAGCCTCTACAATACCACGCCGAGTTGATGTGCAAGTACACTCAAGACAGGAGGGATCCCATGCGAATTTTGCGGGATAACTTCTCTACTGACTCCATCAAACTTCGGCTAAAGGACATCGTCAAGGTAAAGGACTAGAAGCATGGCTTCAAGATTACCTATGACATGTTTGATTGCGGCAAATGCCTAGAGGTGGATTTTGTTTACTTTGTTGCTTGTTATATACTCTAAGGTTTTTCTGACTTGAAGTTGTCAATCTAACACTCCTCTGTATTCCAGCTGGCAACCTTGGCGGCGGATCAAATGGCCTCCCAGATCCATGGTCCCAAGCTGAAGGATATCCAAGTGGTGTCCGACAACGACGCCCCCAAGGATCAACCAGCTCCGGCAGCGCAAAAGCGGAAGAGCTCCACCTCTAACGCTGTTGTCGAGGCCAAGAAGAAGAAGAAATCGGAGAGTGGGGTCTCTAGACGATCCACCGCCACCTTAGAGGCAGAGAATAAGAAATCCACTGGCATTCCCCTCACCAAGGATCCTGTCGTGGATTAAGTGTATTCCTTCTCCGGCTTGTACTTTTCAGCTCATACCTTTTTCCAACTCTGGTACTAATACTTTGTACGTTTCAGGAGGAAAGCCGGTGCTAGTTTGAAGTGATCCTCCAAGGATGTTGGAGGGTCAAAAAACATTCACGACATGATGACTAGGGATGTGGCCGCCAAGTCCTCTCCTACTAATTCTCCCCCTACTCCCACTGCCAAGCCTTCTACTGGCCCCGCTAGGCCTTCATATCCCGTCATCCCTGAGATCTCCACCATGGAGACAGATGTTAATCCAATCGTTAAGATCTCAGGCTCTGTCGAGGCAGACGTTGCTCCTATCAGCCAGGCGACGCAGGAGAGCACTTCCTCTAAAGTGGCTGAAGCTCTAGCTAAGGAGGCCACCGAGAAAGGGAATCAAGTGATGGAAGAGGCGGAACGGAAGCAAAGATCAAGGCGGGAGCCGCTGAGCCATCATATGTCTTGAAGACACAAGAGACGGATAGGGCATCATCCATGCCTCCGGCTTCAACTTCTCATTTGGCTGCGACTCCTCTGACATTGTTCCTAGATGATCTCATCATGCAGGCCAATACAATTTATAACAACGCTTGGACCTTCCATGATTCCTATGCTTACTGGCCAACAACCTTAGAGTCATTGCCATCGTAAGTCTTTTGAACTTCACTTCTTTTACTTTGTAATGTATCCCACTATAGCCCCCAAGCTCTTAGGCAAAAAATCAATAGTTTTGGCATGAGTTCTCCAAAGAACTAAGTGTAGAACTTGTCTGTGTAGCCCCCGAGCGTTTAGTTGAAACTGGATAGTTCCAACTAGATGCTCTTAGAGAGACTAAGCATGTTAACTTCTTGTGCAG
The DNA here is from genome assembly GCA_910589775.1 of Avena eriantha. Classification (NCBI taxonomy): domain Eukaryota; kingdom Viridiplantae; phylum Streptophyta; class Magnoliopsida; order Poales; family Poaceae; genus Avena; species Avena eriantha. Next base: position 284,375,762 of record OU342746.1, on the reverse strand, counting down.
AATGAGAATAAACGGAGAATAGCCGCCAATGAGAGGTTTGCTGCTTTGCGGAAGGAGCTGGACCTTGAACAAGGTAAAACAACCTTCCTGAAGCAACAACACAAAAATAGCCAGAGTCTGTTTCTTACAACAGCTCCTTGCTTTTGCTCATGGTTTTATTTCTATCGTCTTCTCATAGTACTTTCTGATTTCTGTCTTACAGAAGCCATTGCCAAGGCCAAGAGCATCGTCGAGCAATCCAAGCATATCTAAGAGCTCGACGATGAGAACAAAATCTTGAAGAAGGACCTTGATACGTTGTAAACGTATCTATAATTTTTGATGTTCCATGCTTGTTTTATATCTACTTTCTTATGTTTTGTCCACACTTTGGAGTATTTTTACACATTTTCTAGAACTAACTTATTAACAAGATGCCACAATGCCAGTTGCCTATTTTCTGTTGTTTTTGGTTTCAGAAAAGCTAGTAAGGAAATATTCTTGGAACTGGACCGGACAAAAGCCAATGTCAATATTTTACCCGAAGCAATACGGAGTCCGGAGGGGAGCCGAAGAGGGGCACTAGGGCGACCATACCCTAGGGTGGCGCGACCAGCCCTAGGCACGCCGCCACCTAGTGTGGGCCCCCTGGTACTCCACCGACATTGCCCTTTTTCCTATAAAAGTCTCCCGGGACGAAAACCATAAGGACCCGATCAAAATTCCACGAAAGAGTTTGTAGCCGCCGCCATCTCCATCCCTAGATCGGGAGGGATCTGAAGCTCTTCCCGGCACCCTGCCGGAGGGGAGAGATCACCGTGGAAGCCTTCTTCATCACCATGACTGCCTCCGGTGTGATGCGTGAGTAGTTCATCCCTAGACTACGGGTCCATGTAGTAGCTAGATGGTTGGTTCCCCTCCTTTGTGCTACCATGTTTAGATCTTGTGAGCTCCATTCATGATCAAGATCATCTATTTGTAATCTTACATGTTGTGTTTGCAGGGATCCGATGGATATTGAGATGCTATTTCAGATTGATTATTGATGGATATTGAGATGGATATTTGTGATCTTGCATGCTTTCCATTGTTAGTAGCTATCTATGCCGAGTAGATGCTAGCAACTCCAAGAGGGAGTATTTATGCTCGATATTCGGTTCATGCCTCTAGGAATCTGGGGAAGTGACAGAAATCTCTAAGGTACTAGATGTGCTATTGCTACTAGGGAGAAAACAACAATCCTTTGTTCATAGAGCAATCGTATTGTTTACTTTACACACTTTGCTTAATGCAATTATCTATTGCTTGCAACTTAATACTGGAGGGGGTTCAGATGATAACCTGAAGGTGGATTATTAGTCATAGATGCAGTTGGATTACGGTCTATGTATAAATGTTGTAATGCCCAATCAAATCTTGTAGGATTCAAAATGATTAGTATATGCATGGTATGCTTTCTCGGTGTCTGTCAATTGCCACGCTGTAATTTGTTCACCCAACATGTCATCTATCTTAAGGAGAATCACGTCTAGTGAACTATGGACCTCGGTCCATTACTTTACCATCAATCTACAATCTATTTATTGTTTACTATTTACTTTCTGCAAGCAATTACTATCTTCCACGCAATTCGTTTAATCCTTTGTTTTTAGCAAAACTGGTGAGATTGACAACCGCACTATAAGTTGGGGCAAAGTTCTGTGGTTGTGTTATGCAGGATTCCAAGTTGGAAACAACACCTTGGAGGTGTTTCCTTGCTCCTACTGGTTCGATAACCTTGGTTTCATAACTGAGGGAAAACTTGCTATTGTGCTCATCATACCTTCTTCTTGGGGTTCCCCAACGAGCTCGATACATTTTGAGCCATCAAGCACTTTTTCTGGCGCCGTTGCCGAGGAGTCAAGGACATCTTCACAAGGGGAGTCCCTCATAACCAATCTCTTTACTTTGTTTTTTTTGTTTTGCTTAGTTTATTTCTACTTTGTTTTCTTGTTTCTTTATCAAAAACACACAAAAATTAGTTGTACTAGTTTGCTTATTTATATAAAAAACACACAAAAATTAATACTCTTGAAAACACTAAGTTGTGTGACTTCACTAGCACCACCAACAATGATTTCATGTGCACACCTATTGCTCCACCTATTCCTGAAGCTACTTTCTTTGAAATTAAACCTGCTTTGCTCAATCTTGTTATGAAAGAACAATTATCTGGTGTTGGTACTGAACATGCTGCTGCTCACCTTAATAACTTTTTTGAACTTTATGAGATGCAAAAAGATAGGGATATAGATGGAGATATTATTAAGCTTAAACTGTTTCCTTTCTCTTTGAGAGGAAAAGCTAAAGAATGGTTACTATCCCTAACTAGAAATAGTATTGATTCTTGGACTAAATGCAAAGATGCTTTTATTGGAAAATACTATCCTCCTACTAAGATTATATCTATGAGAAGTGAAATAATGAAATTTAAACAATCTGATAATGAACATGTTGCTCAAGCTTGGGAAAGAATGAAATCTTTGGTAAAGAATTGTCCCACTCATGGACTCACTACTTGGATGATTATCCAAACCTTTTATGCAGGACTGAATTATTCTTCAAGAAATCTACTGGATTTTGCTGCTGGAGGTACCTTTATGACCCTTACTTTGGGTGCTGCAACAAAGCTTCTCGATAATATGATGGTTAACTATTCTGAATGGCACACTGAGAGAGCTCCACAAGGTAAGAAGGTAAATTCTGTTGAAGAAACCTCCTCCTTGAGTGATAAAATTGATGTTATTATGTCTATGCTTATTAATGGGAAAGCTCATATTGACCCAAATCATGTTCCCTTAGCCTCTTTGGTTGCTCAAGAAGAGCAAGTTGATGTGAACTTTATTAGAAACAATAATTTTAGCAACAATGCCTAGAGGAATAAGTTTGGTAATAACAATTATAGGCCATATCCTCCCAATAATGGTAATGCTTATGGAAATTCATACAACAATAATAGAAGTGCACCCTCTAAACTTGAAGTCATGCTTAAAGATTTCATTAGTAAATAAACTTCTTCAATAAAACTATTAATGAAAAACTCTCTAATGCTGAAATAAGTATAACATCATTGTCTGAAGCACAATCTTCTATGAATAAAATAGCTGCTAAACCTGAAACTATTGAAAATCCCTTTGCTGCTACTAATGCCATACAAGTTAGAATTGATGAAAATGTTAGACTGTTAGCTGAATTGCATGCTAACTGGGAAAGAGAAGATGAAATTGCTAGAAATAGTAGTATTTGCACTATCACCACCACCACTAATGTTAATGCTAGCAAACCACATGAAGTTTCTTCTGCAACAATACCTAAAACCAATGGAACCTTTTCTAATAAAAATGCTAAAATTCTTCGAAATATGGGAAACAATAGCTCTACTACTTTAGATGGTGATTATGATTTTGATCTTGATGGTTGCAATATCTCTGAAGTAATTATGTTCCTACAAAAGCTTGCTAAAATTCCTAATGCTAGTGCTATGAATATGGCCTTTACAAAACACATTACTGATGCTCTCATAAAAATTAAAGAACAAAAGATGAAATATAAAGCTTTTATCCCTATGAAATTAGAAGATGGTTGGGAACCCAACATTAATATGAAAGTGAATGATTTTGATCTCAAAGCTTTATGTGATCTTGATAGTAGTGTTTCTATTATACCTACAAGGATTTATGAAATGCTTGATTTGCCACCATTAGAAGATTGTTATTTAAATGTCCAACTTGATGATAATGCTAAAAAGAAAATCATGGGGAGTATTAATGATGTTCTTATTATGGTTAACTTTGCCTATGTCCCCGTTGATTTCTATGTTTTGGATGTTGAATGCAATGCTCCTTGTCCTATTATTTTGGGAAGACCTTTTCCTAGAACTGTTGGTGCCATTATTGATATGAAAGAAGGCACCATTAAATATCAATTCCCACTCAAGAAAGGTATAGAACACTTCCCTAAGAAGAGATAGAAGATTCCTTTTGCATCTCCTATTAAAACAAAATTTGCTCTTAATGCTTCTTCATTTGAGAATACTTGATTCTTTTCTTGCCTCTTATGCCTAGCTCAAAGGCGTTAAAGAAAAGCACTTATTGGGAGATAACCCAAATTTCTTTAGGAATATTTTGTTGAGTCTTGGAAGTTATTGCTTCAGTAATAACCTCCCCTTATCATTTTTGTGTGGTTTTTTTCCAAGAGTAACCTCTGATGAGAGAGAAGTAAGATTTGGGAAAGTTGTTGTCCCGAAACAGATTTTTGTGCTTCGCTATAAAAATTTGTGGAAAATATTTGTATGTTGGACTGAGCTCTAATTTTTGTGCTTCTGCCCTAGGTCGTTATCTAACTTTCTATAGTTCAACACTTTTCGATTTGAGCAACATAAGGTCTTCTAAAAAATTGTTTTTTACCCGCTGGTCTGTTTTGACAGTTTTCTGCCATTATTTGCATTTGCCTCTTAATCTATTTCTCTTTGAGTTCTCTTTGATCACTTGAACTTTTTAAAGGAAGTGCTACAGTAGCTTGTGTTTTAATGGAAGTCTTAATTGTGTTCAAACTTAACCTAAAGACTTATTATCTTGAGTACACTAATGTTTCTAATGAAGATTGTGTGAAGTTTTGTATGAAGGAAATTCTAAAGTGTAGGGAAGAGTAATGTGATAAGATGAAGATGGACAAAAGCTCAAGATTGGGGATGCCACCTGTGTCACCCCAAGAAATATTCAAGAAGTACAAGCATCAAATCTTGGGGATGACCAAGGCATCCCCTTCATCAATAAAAATCTCAGGTTTCTTCCAAACACTTCATTTTTATTGTTTCATGCACAATTGTGTTGTTCTTGGAGCATCTTCATTTTTAGTTTTTGTTTGCTTAGTTTGCTTGAAAAAATTGGTTGGACCCCCGCATTCATACATAGTTTCAAATAGGTTGATTTGGATTGGAAAAGAGTAGGAAAGTTCATGCTTATAAGTGGTATAAAAGGAGCTTGTTTTTGACTGTGACTTAGACTTTATCATGTCATGCTTGATATTTTTTTGGTTTTATGCTTAGTGATTATTTCTATAGCATGAATTGTTACAAAATATTGAGATTGCTTAATATTCCTTGAAAGAATCATGCGTTGTGTTAGCATATAAAAGCATAATATTGTGGTATTCTCCTTTAATGCTTTATTTGGGTTGACGTGGCGCATGCTCACACCATGTTAATACTATGACAAGTCACCATAGCCTCTATGATCATTTAGTTTTTGACTTGTAATATCACTTTATGCTTTAATTAATAATGTTTTGTCGCTTTGCATGATTATGGCCATTATTGCTCTCTTAGTTGGTCGCTCCCAGTCTTTTGCTAGCCTCCATACCAAGTATGCGTTCCGCTCATGCATCCAACTCCAAATAAAACCAAGTTATCCCAAAGAGTCCACCATACCTACTTATTAGCATTTTCTATTCCAATTATATTCATGTTTTTATCTACCTCGGAATTAAACTTGTTGTGTGAAAATTAGTGATTAAAGCTCTCACAAACTTGATGGCACACTTTACTTTTCTTGCACTTAATAAGCTTGAACCATTATCCCCATCTATGTTGCATATATGATTGCACTTTATAAGTTGTGAATTAGCATAACCATGTTATCATGGGGAACACTTTCAATTATTTAGTTGATCTCATGATTCCTTTGATTATGGATCTCGGAGGTGTGAAATAAAAGGGGAGCTTGTAAGCTCATGGAGTTTGTATATGTGTTAGAGAAACGCCTAGGCCGCTAGTCTAAGCCATGCCTAATCATGGTGGAAACTTGCATCATAACCATAGTGAGCAATCTATAAAGCATCCTCAATAAAAACCTATGCAAATAGCAAATAAAAAGATAGCTGAGATGCTCATTGTCTGCTTGCCTTGTCATTTTGATATGGGAATGCTTCCGTATCATCGGGCAAGGGGTACCCCGTCGGCGGTTCTCTATCATACACACGTACTTACAATGACAAGAACTTACTCGTGACTAAAGTTGAGTAGCATGAGGTTCGGCCTTTGTAAGTAAGGGGCATGAGATTTCAACTTATAACTTGTCAAGCATATCCTCATATTTGTTCACTTTAACCTTAATCACCTAAAGATGCTTATGATAGGGGCAATGAGAGCTGAAAGTTAATAAGTACCATAATTTTTGGAAGCTCTTTATGAGACTTGAATCCCTGCTTCCTTCTATGAAGGGCCTTTATTTTACTTTTTATGTTGAGTCTCCATCTTCTATCTTTATGCACCTATTGAGAGATCATAGTGGTCATTCTTAGTTTAATGTGCATTGTCCCAAAACTTGTTGATTGATTCATAACCTTGATATTACTTGTTCTTAAATTATTTGTCTATGTTAAAGTACTATGATCCCAGCTATCAATGTTTAACAAATACCTTGATCAAGATTGCAATGGTGCATGTCACCTCAAAAATTATTCTTTTCAACACTTACCTACTCGAGGACGAGCAGGAGTTAATCTTGGGGATGTTGATACGTTGTAAATGTATCTATAATTTTTGATGTTCCATGCTTGTTTTATATCTACATCTTATGTTTTTTCCACACTTTGGAGTATTTTTACACATTTTCTGGAACTAACCTATTAACAAGATGCCATAGTGCCAGTTGCCTGTGTTTCTTCTGTTTTTGGTTTTAGAAAATCTAATAAGGAAATATTCTCGGAATTGGACCAGACAAAAGCCAAAGTCAATATTTTACCTGAAGCAATACGGATTCCGGAGGGGAGCCAAAGAGGGGCACTAGGGTGGCCACACCCTAGGGTGGCGCGGCCAGCCCTAGGCGCGCCGCCACCTGGTGTGGGCCCCCTGGTACTCCACCGACCTTGCCCTTTCGCCTATAAAAGTCTCCCGGGACAAAAACCCTAAGGACCAGATCAAAATTCCACAAAAGAGTCTATAGCCGCCGCCATCTCCATCCCTAGATCAGGAATGATCTAGAACTCTTCCCGACACCCTATCGGAGGGGAGAGATCACCCTGGAGGCCTTCTTCATCACCATGATTGCCTCCGGTGTGACGTGTGAGTAGTTCATCCCTGGACTACGGGTCCATGTAGTAGCTAGATGGTTGGTTCTCCTCCTTTGTGCTACCATGTTTAGATCTTGTGAGCTCCATTCATGATCAAGATCATCTATTTGTAAACTTACATGTTGTGTTTGCGAGGATTCGATGGATATTGAGATGCTATTTTAGATTGATTATTGATTCTATCATGTCTATGTTATTTGTGATCTTGCATGCTTTCCGTTGTTAGTAGCTATCTTGGCCGAGTAGATGCTAGAAACTCCAAGAGGGAGTATTTATGCTCGATAGTGGGTTCATGTCTCTAGGAATCTGGGGAAGTGAAAAAAATCTCTAAGGTACTAGATGTGCTGTTGCTACTAGGGAGAAAACAGCAATCCTTTGTTCATAGAGCAATCATATTGTTTACTTTACACACTTTGCTTAATTCAATTATTTGTTGCTTGCAACTTAATACTGGAGGGGGTTCGGATGATAACCTGAAGGTGGATTATTAGTCATAGATGCAGTTGGATTACGGTCTTTGTATAATGTTGTAATGCCAATCAAATCTCGTAGGAGTCAATATGATTAGTATATGCATGGTATGCTTTCCCGGTCTATCAATTGCCCCACTGTAATTTGTTCATCCAACATGTCATCTATCTTAAGGAGAATCACCTCTAGTGAACTATGGACCCCGGTCCATTCTTTTACCATCAATCTACAATCTATTTACTATTTACTGTTTACTTTCTACAAGCAATTACTATCTTCCACACAATACGTTTAATCCTTTGTTTTCAGCAAAACCGGTGAGATTGACAACCTCACTATAAGTTGGGGGCAAAGTTCTGTGGTTGTGTTGTGTAGGATTCCAAGTTGGAAACAACACCTTGGAGGTGTTTCCTTGCTCCTACTGGTTCGATAACCTTGGTTTCATAACTGAGGGAAAACGTGCTAATGTGCTCATCATACCTTCCTCTTGGGGTTCCCCAACAAGCTCGATACATTTTGAGCCATCAGACCTGGCCGATGCCGTCAAGGGCCTTGATGAGGCGATGAAGGTGGTACAAGAATCTATTGACGCTGAGACACGACGCCTGAAGGACGAGATTGTACAACTCAAGGAACAGAACCAAGCTACCAAAGAGCAGAATGCGAGGAATCTTGAGGTGTACAAGACAGTCCAGAAGGAGCGGGATGTCTTGGCAGAGACGTGCAAGCAAGCTGAGACGAGCATCTTTGGTGACCCTTCTCCGTCTTGGTCAATTCTGTAGTTTGGGTAATCATTTGACTTGTTTGTACTCATGGTCCTTGTATCTTACACAAACCACAACTCACATTGGCTTAGCCAAAATGGGTGAAGGTGCTCCAGATTCCAAGGAATGCACGATTCTTGTTGGCAACTTCGTTAGCACCGCCATGGCCCAGGCTAAGGAGATAGCCCAACCTCTAGGGATTAACATCAAGGCGGTAGACTCAGCGACCAAGTACACAGAAATATTGCGCCAAGCCCCCGAGAAAGTCAAGGACTGGAAAGGCTCTTGTGTCCGGGCTGGTGCTAGGATGACCATGTCCTTTGTCAAGGCACACTACAACAATGCCGACATCGATCTAGTGACTTCCGGGTTCCCCAAGCTGGATGGAAGGGAAGGAAATCAATAGTGACGATATTTGGAATTCCCTCTCCGACTTCCATACCAGGATTGCCAGAATAGTCAACGCAGATGTCTTTGTTCCTGCCGAGATCCTTGATGAAGATATGGCCTCGTCTCAGTCTAGCCCATCTCCCTCCGAGTTTGACGAGCTTTCCCGGTCTGGCTCTCCTGATGATGCCACCACGAAGCCTCCTACGGCAGAGCCATGAAAAAAATGTTTTGTATTAAATGTATCTATTCAAGGTGTATGAGGAAAAACTTATGTGTTATTAAGGTGGAAAAAATTGTACTCAAGCTTCCTGCAACTTATCTGTTTCCAGTATGTGTATATTTTTTAAGCAAGTGCTGGCTTATCCATTATTCTGGTTTGTGTGCTTGACCTTTCGTGAGACGCAAGGCTCGCAGCATAGAACTATGCCCTCGGGTGATGATGCTTAATAGCACCATCAAGAACCTGATAGCAAAATCACCGGCTTTGAGTGCTGAAAAGTCAGTACTCCAGAATCCACATAAAAACTTCACAAAATGTGTAGACCAGAAAACTTAAGCTAACGCTCGTAGGCGGAATTTTCACAAGTGCAAATGCAAACTTACGCATAAAGGGTTTATATGATCCAAAAATGAACAACTAAAGGAGGTAAAAGACTCAAAAAATATGAGTGAACCAAATGCTTTATTTCATTGATCATATAAGAAACTTATTACATAATATAAATGTGCTAAATGTAAAAGGTATGTAGCTGTGCTATGTTCCATGGCTGATCTGTCTTCGGGTAATCATCATCGGAGTCACGTTGCTCGCGCCTGCGATTTTTTGGCCTATCCTTCAACTCGCGAATATCGACGAGGTAAAAGGAACCATTTAGCAATGCTTTGCTTATGACGAATGGTCCTTCCTAAGGTGGGGGTAGTTTGTGTGATTTCTCCTGCTTGAATCTAAGCACCAAATCCCCTTCTTTGAACTAGCGATGCTTTACGTGGCGACTATGGTAGCCACGTAGCTTCTACTGGTAGATGGCGGATCTCTGGCATGCCAGCACGTGCTCTTCTTCAACTAGGTCCATAGATAAGTGTCTGGATTCTTCAGCATCATCCTCCGTGTAGGTGTAAACTCTTGGTGCATCGTGGAGGATATCAGATGGGAGAACCGCTTCTGCTCCATAAACCATGAAGAAAGGAGTCAAGCCAGTGGATTTGTTGGGTGTTGTTCGTAAACTCCACAAGACAGATGGTAATTCCTCCGCCCAGGCCCCATCTGCTCTACGTAGCGGTGCCTCTAAGCGTGACTTGATTCCGTGCAGAATTAGTCCATTGGCCCTTTCAACTTGCCCATTTGACTGTGGGTGTGCCACATATGCTAGGTCAAGGCGGATGCCTTTTTCACAACAGTAAAACTCAACTTCTTCGAGAGATAAATTTCTGCCATTGTCGGTAATAATGTTGTGTGGGAGACCAAATCTCACCACTAGATCCCGGACAAATTTGAGGGTTGTTGCCCCATCAAGCTTTCTAATGGGTTTACCTTCAATCCATTTTTTGAATTTGTCCACTTCTACTAGAAAGTGTGTGAATCCACAAGGTGCTGTATGCAAAGGTCCCACCATGTCTAGCCCCTAGACTGCAAACGGCCAAGTTATTGGTATGGTTTGCAATTCTTCAGCTGGAACACTTGGTTGCCTTTCATAGAACTGACACCCAAGGCATGTTTGTACCAACTTGTCAGCGTCCGCCTTGGCAATTAACCAGTAGAATCCTTGCCGGAAGGCCTTAGCCACCAATGAATGAGGAGCGGCATGGTGCCCGCAATCTCTGAGATGTATTTCTCTAAGGATCTCAATACCTTGTTGCTGGGAGACAGATCGAAGGAAAACTCATGTGGTACTTCTTTTGTAAAGCTGGTCGTTAATGATAACGTAGCCTTTTGCTCTGCATACTATTTGCCGGCTTTTGACTTCATCGGTGGGCAAAGTTCCATCTTGTAGATAGTCCATGAACGGTTTCGCAGAAGCCGTAGAGGTCACTGTCACTGCATGAACAAATGAATCCACTCTATCCGGGTTGTCGGGGTCCGCTCCCTTCACGGATGGGGTTCGTAAATGTTCCAAGAAAACGCCTGGCGAAATTGGTCGACGAGCCGATCCAAGCTTTGACAGCAGATTTGCCGCCTCATTCTCCTCCCTTTTGATGTACTTGACTTTGTATCCATCAAAGCACTTGGCTATTTCGTCTACTTTGTCTCGATATGCCGCCATCATAGGTTTCCACGTGTTCCAGGTGCCAGCTACTTGCTGGGCAACCAAGTCGGAATCTCCATAGCAAACTATGCGCTTGATGCCAATATCTTTGGCTACACGAAATTCGTGATCGAGGGCCTGATACTCTGCCATGTTATTGGTAGCATTGAAGTGAATCTGCAGGACATATTGCAACTTTTCTCTTGTTGGTGAGTGTAATAATACACCAGCCCCCGAGCCATTGAGTAGCTTTGATCCATCAAAGTGCATGACCCAATATTCTGGCTCTGGCATAGGAGTGTCTTCTGGCAGTTTTGTCCAATCTGCGAGAAAATCCGCCAATTCTTGTGATTTGATAGCGTCGCGTCTCTTGTAGGTGATTTCAAAGGCGGCAAGTTCAATGCCCCACTTTGCCACTCTCCCTGTAGCGTCGCTATTGTTGATGATGTCGGACAGTGGAGCTTTGCTTACCACTGTGATAGGGTGCTCCTGGAAATAATGCCTTAGCTTGCGTGAAGCAAGGAAAACTCCATAAGCTATCTTCTTGTAGTGCATGTAACGCTGCTTGGATTCCGTCAAGACCTCGCTTACATAGTAAACGGGCCGCTGGACTCTATATTCATGCGTTGGTTTCTTGCGCTCCACCACGATGACGATGCTGATTACTGGGTTGGTTGCCGCCATGTAAACTAACATAGGCTCCCTTGATACCGGTGCTGCAAGTATTGGTGGGGAGGAAAGTATTCTCTTCAACTCCTGAAGTGTTGCGCCAGCCTCGTCCGTCCATGTGAATTTGTCTGCCTTCTTGAGCAACTTGTAGAGCGGCATAGCCTTCTCACCCGGCTGATGAACCAGCTTACTGCTGCAACATAGCCTGTGAGACTTTTTATGTCCTTCAGGCATGTCGGGTGTTTGATGTCAAGGATGGCCTTGGTTTTCCCCGGGTTCACCTCGATTCCGCGATGCGAAATGATGAAGCCCAACAATTTTCCAGAGGGTACCCCAAAGACACACTTCTTGGGGTTCAGCATCATGTTGTATTTCCGAAGATTGTCGAAGGTTTCTTGCAAATCAGCGATAAGATCATTTGATTTCTTTGACATTATCGCGATGTCATCCACGTAAGCGTGTATGTTACGACCTATTTGGTCGTGTAGGCAACGTTGCATCGTCCGCTGGTAAGTACCACCAGCGTTTTTCAACCCAAAGGGCATCGTGACATAGCAATACATGTCGTAGGGTGTGGTGAACGAAGTGGCCAGTTGGTCCGACTATCGCATCCGGATTTGGTGGTATCCTGAGTAAGCATCGATAAAACACGAAAGTTCCGAGCTATCCATCGAATCAATGACTTGGTCAATGCGAGACAAAGCAAACGGATCCTTCGGACATGCTTTGTTCAAGTCGGTGTAATCAATGCACATTCTTAATTCATCGGTTCCCTTTTTGGGGACAAGTACAGGATTTTCCACCCATCGGGTGTGAATAACTTCTCAGATAAAGCCAACCTTAAGTAACCTAGCTATTTCTTTGCCTATAGCCCTTCGTCTTTCATCACCAAAGCATCGTAGAGGTTGCTTCACCGGTTTGGCATTTGGATAAATATTCAAGCTATGCTAGGCAAGTTCCCTAGGTACACCTTTCATGTCGGCAGGCTGCCAGGCAAAGATGTCCATATTCTCACGGAGTTACTCGACGAGCGTGCTTTTCTATTTGGGATCTAGGTCCGTGCCAATGGCGGTGGTCTTGGAGGAATCTCCTTCGACAAGCTCCACATGCTTGGTCTTGATGGCGTCCTTGAAGGCGGGTTCGGCAGGAGTGATGTGCTTCTTCGAAGCCGGCATCTCCGAGGCATCGACCTGGTTCTGGATCCCCTTGAACTCCTTGCCGTAGAGGACTGCTTCGGCGAAGGTGGCCTCACTGAGCTCGCACTCCCGTTCCTTGGAGAAGCTTCCGTCCACAGGGATGACGCCGTTTGGCCCGTGAATCTTGAGCTTGTTGTAGAAAAAGCATGGCCTTGCGAGGAAGGAGTGGAAGATGTCGCGTCCAAAGATGATGTGGTACACGCTCTTGAAAGGCACCACTTCAAAGGTCATGTGCTCTTGACGGTAATTGTTAACATCACCAAAAGCGACCGGAAGGGTGGTGCAGCCCAGGGAATTTGCTTGTCGGCCAGGGACAACCCCGTGGAACACGGTGTTGCTCTTCCTTAGCCAGGTCTCCGTCAAGTTCATTTTGCGCAGTGTGTCCAGGTACATGATGTTGATGTTGCCTCCACTATCCATGAGGCACTTGGTGAACTCTATGTCGTTAATCAAAGGGTTGATGACCATGGCATACTGGTTCTCTGTTGGGATAAGGTTTGGGTGATCCTTCCCATCCCAAATAATGAGAACTTCCAACCACCTGACGTACTAGGGAACCGGAGGGAGGGTGTCCATCAGTATCTTCAGAGAGGTTTTCTAGGCCCAGGCGGTGGGAGTGCCAAGGAAGGTATGGTAACATGGAGCCTTCTTTTCAAAGGGATTTTTCCCTTTATCCTCTCCCTTTTCGGAAGATTTGGGTTCCATGTTTTCATCCATATCGCTTGGTTCCTTGGGCTCTTCCTCCTTCTTCTTGCCTTTGCCCTTTCCACGGGGTCTGTTTTTCCAACTTCGCTTATAGCCGGACTCAGGGTCTTCCTTGAGTTTGTTGACAAATTTTCATTGGCGGTTGGTGTGGGTGGCTTTGCCATTTGTGTCAAGGTGGATGAAACACGACATATCAGAGTACTCTTCTTACGTTTGGGGAACGTGGGGCGCTGAGGGTGTAGAGTCACTCCCCTGCTAGCCAATGCTAGCCCCCCGACCACGTCCACGTTGTCTGCCTCTACCTCTGCTAGTGAACGTTGCCGTGACCATATCGGTTGTTTGCTTCTCTTTGGGAGCATTCGTCCGCTTGTTATTGTTGGTTTTTCTAGCCTGGGTAGGGATTGCTATTGCCGGCAATGATCCGCGCGTGTCGTCTTCAGCAGCGGCGAACTCGCTAGCCATGGCGATCATTGCGTTGAGGGTGAGCTCATTGTTGTCTTGCTTGCGCTTCAACTTATGGCGGAGCAAAGTCCCCCTCTCCAGACCGTCGATGAAGACGGCCATAGCGGTTTGTTCGTGCACCCCTGTGGAGGAATTTTTCATATCCAGCCAGTGAGAGAGGTAGGCACGAGAGGTTTCATCCTTTTCTTGCACACACCGTTGTAGGCCTCTGACAATGTAGGGACATTTGTAGGTACCCTCGAAGTTCTTGGTGAACGCTTCATGCATGTCCAACCAATTGCATATTGATTTCTCCAGTAAGTCATTGATCCATTGTCGGGCGGCGCCGGTCAACATGAGTGGGAGGTACTTGATGGCGACATTGGGGTTTCCCCCTGCAATGTGAATTGCTTCGTTGTAGTCCTACAACCATGTTGCTGGCCTGACAGTGTCGTTGTAGGGCTCGATGGTCTTGTCTATCCGGAGGCCCTTTCGGTAGATTGTGGCCTGTATTACTGGTCCAAAACAACATGGCCCAAGGTATGGGAGCTCTCGAGCTTCTTTGATCTTACACTACAAGAAATATGGTGATACATGACCCTCCATATTAGTCACTGAAAGGTCATAGTTTTTAATCTGTGACCTTTTTGTAACCAAATAGAGATGGTCAAAAGCTAAGCATCACTAGTTAAACACCACGACCTTTTTTCTGAATTGGCCATATATGTCTGTGACCAATACAGATGGTCACATATTCTATGACCAACTGTATTGGTAAAAGACTATCTGTCCTATCCACGTCAGATCCTATGTGGCCAATCCTACGTGGCAAATATGTGACCAATTGTAAAGGTCATTGATCAAATTCAGCCCGGTCCAGTTTGGTGCTTTACATGGGCTAAGCCTAACAATTGAGCATGTTTAAATATTTTTTCTATCAATTTTGGTGAGCTATATGGGATAAACCACAATATTACATCCTTTTTATTTTGGGTGTGTGGCCTTTATTCTTCCCATTCCGATTAGCTTTTTCTATTTCATTCTAGAAATATACGTGCACTATTTGCTGGACTCTGGACTTTTTCAAGCCCAACAATTATTCAGTACAGTAGATCTTTTGGCCTTTTAAATTCATAGATTTCTATTCTACACAATTCAATAGCAAAGGATCAATAATTATATCGATTACAATTGAATAAACTCCAGAATTTTTTTAATAAATATTTACAATAGCAGCATGTCGAACATCGACCACAATAACAGAACATGAACAAGCCTATATACAGTCTAGATCCAAACAAGTCTATGAACAATCGAACAGGAACAAGCCTATATACATTCTAGATCCAAACAAGTCTATAAAAAATCAAGAAAATATACACGGGAACCAAAACATGGTGGCTATATCAACTAAATTTGTTGTGCAGATCTCCAGGATTCTTCTGATCTTTTGTCCCAGCAGCAACAGCCTCAACAACATTAGATCCTGATCAACATAAACTGCAAGTGACATACATAGAATTTATATGCTTGCCAATAAAAATAAGAAGTTGCCTACACACCTTGACACTAGAAAAATTCCAGGCATGGATTAACAATACTAGATAGGAAACTGAGCTATTCTGCACTTGTCTCAACAAGTATCTCAAAGTGGTAGTAGCTAAAAAACAAACATCCTTCAAAGACAAATCATAAGTTTCTGCAAGCCATTCCAAAAAGCAATATCGTAACAAATGATGCTTTTGATTACCTATAGTAAAGGTACATGATACATGCTACACCTAAAAAGAAAATCTAGGATATAACACAAGCCAAGGGATGATGGTTTAGTTCAGCTCCCATCTAGTCATCTTAGAAATGAACCAGGATGTAATACAACACATCATGTGCACTAGGATCATCTACTGAGCAAAAAAAAGAGTTACCACCACCTAGACTACCATATACAATAGGATGAAAAACAAAAGACAGAGCACTACTAACGAGGGTTTAACTCGTCAATGCCTATTGATATGGACTTGGGTTTTGGAGAAGGAGGGAGCGCTAGAGACATAAATCGGCTAGCAAACAAGCACATAGGGATGCAAGGTTTACCCAGGTTTAGGTCTCGTATAGGTCCCTGATACGTTGCTAACGTATCTATAATTTTTGATGTTTCATGCCTGTTTGGTATCTACTTTCTTATGTTTTGTCTACATTTGGAGATACTTTTATCCATTTTCTGGGACTAACCTATTAACAAGATGGCATAGTGCCAGTTTCCTGTTTTCTGCTGTTTTTGGTTCCAGGGAAGTCAGAAAATCAATATTCTCGGAATTGGACCAGACAAAAGCCAAAGTCGATATTTTAACGGAAGACTCACGGAGCCAGAAGACGTGACGGAGAGGGGCCACAGGGTGGCCACATACCCCTTGGCGCGGGCAACCCTAGGCCGCGCCAGGGCATGGTGTGGGCCCCCTGGCCGGCCACCAACCTTGCCCCTTCGCCCATAAAATCTTCCCGATGCAAAAACCCTAGGTCGTCAATCAGAAATCCATGAAAAGTTCCACAGCGCCGCCGCCACCGAAGGGGAGATTCGGGGGACAGAAAGTCTCTGTTCCGGCACCCTGCCGGGACGGGGAAGTGCCCCCGGAGCCATCTCCATCGATCTCCACCACCATCTCTATCGTCGTTGCTGATTCCCATGAGGAGGAGGGAGTAGTTCTTCCTCGAGGCTAAGGGTTCTACCGGTTTCTATGTGTTCGTCTCTCTCTCTCTATGCATGATCATATTGTGATCATGAGCTTTGTAGTCAAGTAGATCTACCTTGCTACTCAAATGCTTTAATAGATCTCTGCTCTCCCCATGTGTGTGAAAGTGACAATGTGCACACCATGGTGGCACTTAGGCTAGAGATTACAAATACTTGTTATGAGTTATATTTGAAGTTGGATGTTTCTATGAAATTGTGGTGTTTGTTGGAACCATATAGAGCTCAAGGTTACAGTGTGGGGTTATCTAAATGGGGAAAGCGAACTTTGAGGAGTGATGTTATAACCCTACCATGGATTAGAGTGTCCAACCGAAGAGTAGTTAAGAGTAGTATCATAAAGAGAAGATATTTATATGAGAGTCTTCACTAGAGAAAGTATGATCCATAGGCCTTGTTACTAAGCATTGAAACACTGTTTGCAAATAGATCTGTTACATGTTTGCTTGTTGCCATCTTTATTTCAGTTTGCCTTTAGTCTCTTCCACACCATCAAGCTATTTTCTAGCACCATTGTCTTATATCCATACCACTTGTATTTTACTATCTCTTTGCCGAACTAGTGCACCTATACACCTGACAAGCGTATTGGGTGTGTTGGGGACACAAGAGACTTCTTGTATCTTGATTGCAGGGTTGCTTGAGAGGGGATACCTTTGACCACTTCCTCCCTGAGTTCGATAAACCTTGGGTGATCCACTTAAGGGAAAACTTGCTGCTTTTCTACAAAACTCTGCATTTGGAGGCCTAACAACTGTCTACAAGAATAGAAGTGCGTAGACATCAAGCTATTTTCTGGCGCCGTTGCCGGGGAGGTAAGGTAAAAGGTACTCACATCCTCCGGTGTGAGTGCTCAAAGTTATTTCCTTTAGATTCTGCAATTTTGTCTTTTTGTTTCTTGTTTTTATTTTCACTAGTTAAGCTTAATGGAAAACAACAACAAAATTAGAGAGCTTTATAGTATTTATCTTGAGTTAGGACATGAAGTTTTGAAGAGAAACTTAAAAAACCTATGGAACTTTATTTGCATGCTAATAGCAATGTTGTTAGTATGAATTCTTTGGACACCATTATTGCTAATGCTATGGAAAGTCTAAGCTTGGGGAAGCTAGTTTTTATGAAAATGATCTTTTTAGTTTCCCAGCTTTGGAAGAGAGCTATTCTATTGCTTATGATGATACCAAACCTCCAATATATGATGATTACAATGATGAATATGATATTTTCAGTCCCCTACTATTGAGGAGAAAATTAATTATGACTACAATATGCCTCCTATATTTGATGATTATGGTGATGAGAATAATAATGATAGCTATTTTGTTGAATTTGCTCCTACTATGATTAATAAGAAGGACTATGTTTGTGTGGAGAGTATTAATTCTTTTAAGCATGTGGCTCATGATAAGAATGTTTCATGTGATTGTTATATTGTTAATTTTATTCATGATGCTACTGAAAGTTATTATGGGGGAGGGAAACATGGTTTTATGCATCTCAATAATATTAGGTTTCCCCTCTTTATGTTGAAAGTTTTGAAGTTGCACTTGTTTTGCTTTCATATGCTTGTTGCTTTGTGCTTTTATGACTTGTTTCTTTACAAGATTATTTTTCATAGGAAGTGGGTTAGACTTAAATGTGCTTTGGATTTTCTTCTTGATGCTCTCTTTTACTTCAATTCATATTTCTTATGTGAACATCTTCTCAAACTATCAAGCCTAATTTAAAGGCCACGCCAGGGCATGGTGTGGGCCCCCTGGCCGGCCACCGACCTTGCCCCTTCGCCTATAAAATCATCCCGATGCAAAAACCCTAGGTCGTTAATCAGAAATCCATGAAAAGTTCCACAGCGCCGCCGCCACCGAAGGGGAGATTCGGGGCACAGAAAGTCTCTGTTTCGGCACCCTGCCGGGACAGGGAAGTGCCCCCGGAGCCATCTCCATCCATCTCCACCACCATCTCCATCGTCGTTGCTGATTCCCATGATGAGGAGGGAGTAGTTCTTCCTCGAGGCTAAGGGTTCTACCGGTTGCTATGTGTTCGTCTCTCTCTCTCTCTATGCATGATCATATTGTGATCATGAGCTTTGTAGTCAAGTAGATCTACCTTGCTACTCAAGTGCTTTAATAGA
The DNA here is from genome assembly GCA_910589775.1 of Avena eriantha. NCBI lineage: Eukaryota > Viridiplantae > Streptophyta > Magnoliopsida > Poales > Poaceae > Avena > Avena eriantha. Next base: position 284,356,914 of record OU342746.1, on the reverse strand, counting down.
TCTCTACTCTCCCCATGTGTGTGAAAGTGACAATGTGCACACCATGGTGGCACTTAGGCTAGAGATTACAAATACTTGTTATGAGTTATATTTGGAGTTGGATGTTTCTATGAAATTGTGGTGTTTGTTGGAACCATCTAGAGCTCAAGGTGATAGTGTGGGGTTATCTAGATGGGGAAAGCGAACTTTGAGGAGTGTTGTTATAGCCCTACCATGGATTAGACTGTCCAACCGGAGAGTAGTTAAGAGTAGTATCATAAAGAGAAGATATTTATATGAAAGTGTTCACTTGTGAAAGTATGATCCCTAGGCCTTGTTTGTAAGCATTGAAACACCGTTTGCAACTAGATCTGTTTCATGTTTGCTTGTTGCCATCTTTATTTCAGTTTGCCTTTAGTCTCTTCCACACCATTAAGCCATTTTCTAGCACCATTGTCTTATATCCATACCACTTATATTTTACTATCTCTTCGCCGAACTAGTGCACCTATACACCTGATAAGTGTATTGGGTGTGTTGGGGACACAAGAGACTTCTTGTATCTTGATTGCAGGGTTGCTTGAGAGGAACCTTTGACCACTTCCTCCCTGAGTTCGATAAAGCTTGGGTGATCCACTTAAGGGAAAACTTGTTGCTATTCTACAAACCTCTGCACTTGGAGGCCCAACAACTATCTACAAGAATAGAAGTGCGTAGACATCAGTCCCTATTCCTGCTTGTCTGCTCTTGGAATTAACGAAAGGATCGAAGATTACAGGGGCGTGCAAATGCAATCTGACGAGAGTTGTGGAAACTAGGGTGGTGATCATCCTCCTCGCCGCTCCCTCCTAGCCTTTATATAGATAGGCTAGGTCTCGGGTAGGTCGAGTCGGTTACAGATTAGTGTTTTGCCTTTGAACTTTCTACCTTAAGCTTCTTCTTGTCTCGCAAGCAATCGATAGTCCATGGGCCACTCGAATTCTCCACTGGGCCTTGGCAACACTGTGGGCTTCTGCCGTATCTGGACCGTATATACCAAACTCGAGTACTTGTAGGGTATACCCATGTTATTAGCCCCCGAGTGTACAGTGGAATCGCAGATTCGACTGGGGACTTTATGAAGTCTTTTGAGTGCATGACTGAGCATTTTTGAGGTGTTCTGTTTATGTCATAGGGATTGTTGATATACGTGCCTGATTTATCCGATGTATCGGTATCAGTTAACTACCTTACGGAAAAACAATGCAGTCTACTCAAAATCGAGTCCCCGGACTTGAATTTGAAAAAATGCTGGTGTAATTCGACTTAGGCCACGGAGGTCTTACAATAGTCGAATTCCAGTGTATAAGTGTGAGCACTCGACGCGTCCGTCAAGGCATGTTCATCGCACCTATAGGTACGGATATATTTCTAGTAGTGCGCAGCATATGCGTTGACAGGCCTTATTCAGGTCTTATCATCATGCTGTAAGCGCGACTTCCGAATTTGTTGTCATCGCGGAGATGATTCGGGTGGCCCAGGAGACGCAGTCTCTTTGTAGGGGAAGATATGAAGCAGAGTCCCCATAGTATTCGAGTGTGGATGTTATCGACTCACAGTACGATGTACAAATAATCATAGGGTGCACGACCAGCGCTCCCTATGGGAGTAGCCCCGAGTGCCTGGTTGAGTCGAAGACTCAAGCGGGGACTAAAGACCTTTTGCGACTGTCGTTGTCTTTTGTTGCTTGTTTCAGTCGAATTTGCTTCCGGCGCTCTCTATGGGAGTAACCCATAATTCACAATCGGATCGTAGATTCGAGTGGTGGGTATGTCCTGAATGTTCATATACTTGCACAAAGATAAATCATAGGGTGCGCGATCAGCGCTCCCTATGGGAGTAGCCCCCGAGTGCTTGGTTGAGTCGAAGAATCGAGCGAGGACTAAAGTAGTCGAAATCTTCTGCTGCTGAATCAATTACGTCAGTGCTAACGATGTGATGACCTCGGTTGTCTGCGTGAGCGGCTTTGACGGGACGTGACGAGTGGTGGGTCCCACTTTCTAACTTTGATTTGACCGGGCGTGCGTAATCTTCTTGTTTTAACTGCGTCTCCTCGATTTCTGCGCGTAACGGGAATAGTGGGGGACGGTTCATGCTTCAGCTTCACCACGTGTCTATGGCGATGTGCGCCATGCGTATAGTAGGGATTCTGCTGGCCGTTGGATGGTGTCTACGAGGAGGTTAAGTAGCACCACAGCTGCGGTAATTTCCCCATCTGTCTTCTTTGCTCGTACCTCTATCGCCATTGCTGTTGCTCTCTACTTCCTTGCGCACTTTCTCTTTGCGGCGCTGGACCAGCTCCATGGCTTCCCTAGTTACTTCCTCCGTTCTCACCACCATCGGAAGATGGGCAAGAAAAAGGGAGGCGCCACCACTGGGTCCGCGGCCGCCATTGCCGCCACCAAGAAGAAGGGCGGTACCGCCACCGTGGGCACCAACGCCGCCGATGCTGGGAAGAAGAAGGGTGTGGGCACCCGCATCACCAACGGCGCCTGGCGCGCATCCATCATCAAGCCCGCCGAGCTGCAACTTCATCGTCGAGATGGAGTTCTTCTGTCCGTGGAAGACGACTCGCGAGTGCCCGACGAGGAGGTAATTCCTTGTCCTCCTCCTGGTTTTCGGGTGATGTTCCTTGCATTCATCATCCGAGGTCTTTCTCTCCCTCTTCATCTTTTCTTCAGGGGTCTCCTTTGCTTCTATGGGCTCCAGCTACATCAGTTGTCCCCAAATTTTATTCTCCACATCTCCTGCTTCATTACTCTTTGCGAGTGCTGGCTCGGAATCGAGCCGCACTTTGGCCCCTTCAAGAGGCTTTTTAAGCTCAAACGCTAGTCGGCATCCGGTTCGGTAGTCTACGACGTAGGAGGCTGCGGAATCCACATCGACTCCGCTGTCACCTACTTTGATATCAAGCTCACTGCATCCGTCCAAGGGTGGAGGGACAAGTGGTTCTATATCCGCGACCAGAAGGCCGACAGAGAGCACTACGAACTCGCACCCTTCGATCCCACGACACCATGCAAGAGGAGGCGCTCTTGGAAGAATATTGTGAAGCCTGGCGAGTCCGAGGAAACAGATGTGCTGTATAAGCATGTCTGCGACCTCGAGAGTCACATAGGCAAAGAAGAGGGAGGCGCTGCTCTCATTCGCACATGGTTGCACCGCCGTGTCCAGCCCCTGCAGGCCAGAGTCCACCCCATGTTTCGCTGGGCCGGTGCGAATGATGCCACTCGCGTATCTGTCGATGGCATTCCGCAGGTGAGGTAGACAAGAGGTTGCGATTGGTGACCAAATATACCGCCAAGGAGGATCTCCCGGGTGAACCAGTCGTGCCTCCTTTCGACGCCTCTAATCCTCCTCCTGAGGTAGAATTGTACTACGAAGTAGTTCTTTTGTCGATTGCCACCGGGTACTTGATATATAATGTTGTATCTTCTGAATGCAGGACTGGAAGGTGTCTCCCAATTTGCCTCCTCGTCCTGAGGGGGTTATCCCTCGCGAAGTGGATGAAGAGGACGAGTCAGAGTCGACCATCCCAATCAAAGAGGAGGATGGAGCCCCCGAGTCCAGCGACCAAGACACTCGCAAGCTTTCCCGCAGCAAGGACTCGGATGCCTCGTCGCCGACGATGCCAGAAGACCCTTCTGTTGTTGCAGAGGAGCCAATCCCCGCCGTTCCTATGCGCTCCATGGCTCCTCCTGCCCGGAAGAAGCTGCGACTGCCAAAGGAGTCGTCGGAGTCGGAGGGGCAATCCTTCGACCTAGATAAATTTGACAGGTGAGTTCTACATTCACGACTTTGTGTTGGTTTCTTTTTGGAGCTGTTTTTCCTGAAGTTTTTGCTGGCTGTGTTTTGTAGTCAAGCGGCGCCATCGTCTTCTGACGACATCCAATTTGTGAAGGAATCCGGAGTCATAGACTCCAAGGCCAAGGAAGTGGCCGAACAATCTTCCTATCCTTCATTGGTGGCCCACTCCGGGCACAACTCGTCGAGTTCCCCGCATGCTGGGGCAAACCTGATGGTTGCCCGGATGGCTGCATAATAGTCATCTTCGGAGTCTCTGGAGGATCATGTAAGCATCCTTTTGTTGTTTTGGCAGTCAAATATATACTTGGTGTTGTTGTTGAACTTTTGTTTATTTCTGGTGCAGCTCATCATGAAGGAAGCTGCTCGCCTGGCGGAGCAAGTCCTTGATATGGGTCGACAGCATGCGCGGCTAGACAATTGCCATCGCGTTGTTGAAGGTTAGTTTTGGCTTTGTCTTTGTCCTCGTGAAGTTTCTAGATTCGATTGATGATACGTCTTGTGCTTTGTAGTTGAGCATAACGAACTTCTTCGTCATGCTGCTTCCCTTGAAAAGGCGCTTGCCGGGGCGGCAAAGAGTCACAATGAGGCAATCGTAGCCCTGGAGGAGTCGCAAAAGTATGAAGAGGACTTGCGTGCCTCCAATGCCGAGAGGGAGAAGTTGCTCGAGGAGCAACTTTTCTCGATTGCTAAGTCCCTCTCAGGTATTGTTTCAGCTGAATTTTTGGTATTTCTTGCTTCGACATCGTGTTATTGCGCTAACACTTTGTTGTATGCCGATGCCAGCGGCTTGAGCTTTGACGCCCAGGCCCTTCGCCGCAAAGATGCGTTGGCTGGTGCTGTCACCGCAGTCGAAGACCGTAGCGCTTCCCTTCAGGAGACACTGATGAAGGCCAAGGGTGTGCTCAGTCGCATACGCAAGGATCTAACCCCCAAGGCTGAGCTGATTGACAACCTTGAGGACCTGGTGGAATCCCTTGCTGGGGGTATTCCCATGGACTTCAGGAACTCCTAGCGGTCTGTCGGCGCCACCATGGCACTCATGATGGTGCAAGCCCATGGCATGGAGGTGGACCCCACCATGATCTCCAAGGCGATGCCCATCGGTGCGGATGGCCAACGGGTAGTGTTTGCTCCCTTCGCTACTGGCTGTGGTAAGTATGGGCCGCAACTCATCAATACAGTCACCAAATACTCCGAAGAGCTACAGCAAGCAAAGAATGCGGTGAAGGTTGTAGCATCAGGGGCTGGCACCAGAAAGTCTGTGGCGTCAGAGACCGCCGCGGATTCAATGAGGGACCCGAAGTCCAAGTCGAAGTCGAAGAAGCAGACTGCTCCTTAGTAGCTATTATGTAATAGTTGTAGTTTATTTTCGTGTTGAAACCATGCTTTTGTGGGAGTATCCCTGTCGAGACTTTGTCATGTCTAAATGCATTCGAGCCTTTTATCAATGTATTCTTGGTCCCTTATTTGATCTTGCTTGGTTTGTGATAGGGTACGTCGAGTGGTCCTTCGAGTGATCCTCGTGATCCTCCACCCACCGATGAAACATTGGCGTAGCCACGCTCAAAGGTGGAGGAGTTGTCCTTGCTTTCGCAACTGCGCGATCGCATTAAGCAACTGGAGCGTGAGTTTCACATCCTCCGTGGTAGCGTAGATGTATGGAAGTCGAAGGCGGAGAAGGCTACCGCCCGCGAGAAGTATCTCTTGGAGGAGGTGGTGCAGCTGAGTGAGCAGTTCAAATGTTAGCTTTCTGCCCTCTTATCTTTTCTTTTAATCAGTCGCGACGATGCATTGTCTTCATACTTTTCCCTTTTGTTTGGTGTAGTTGTCAGTGCTCGTCATCCGTACGATGAGAAAGACCGGATTGCCATTCGAATGAACGATCTGACCTAGGAACAACTACAGGTGAGTGGACACTTTTGGGTGGACCACGATTGTGTGATCGCGCTTGCGACCCTGCAGGATCGTGCTTCTCAAGTACGTCACTTTTTGAAGAAGGCGCAGTCATTCCTTAGGCATATCTATCAAACGATGTTTCTGCTAGACGCCGTCCCTTCAAGCCTGTTGGTTCTTCTGGCGAAGTTCCAGGATTTGAGTGTGGTTCGCGAGTGCGTGCGACAGCAGTTAGTAGCTGGTGATAAGGCTGCATTGTCACTAGTGCGACTGCATAGGCCGGATGTAGATGTTGCGGCTATTGCCGCTGGACCGCCACCTCCGCCAGAGGGTATGACCTAGGACATGGTTCCGCACTACCAAGCGGTTGGTCGCCCAGCTGAAGAAATTGTCGACATCTTTGATGAACAAATGAACGTTCTCCTGTTGCAGCAGTAGCATGACTTGTATCCTACACATAATTGTACAAGTGTTGTAAAGTTCATATGAATATGTTGGGTGTAATTAATACTTATTGATATGTGAAGAGCTTCCTAGCTTTTATATTTTGCGAGTGTATTTGTACTCTACAGTTCCTTTTCGTTAGCCTGACTTGTGTTATCTCAGCTCCTTGCCAACCTATTAGGTGCATTGCAACTGGGTTTGTGTTTATCAAGGGTTCGATTAATGTTGCGTCAGCTACTCAAGAAATTGCGATTTGTTCGTAGAACGAAAGTGTAAAGGGTGGCGCAGCCCCCGAGTGATAAAATTACAAGAAAATAAGGAAAACACAGAGTTTTGGGGCACTTAGCTTTATTTATTCGCGGAATAGTACGAGGTACAATGTGTGGCTAAGTAGCCTGGCTGAATAGCCTTATTTGTAAATGTAAAAAACAACTAGGGGTAGAAGAGACGTAGCTGCATGATGTTCTAGGGGTTGGAGTATGCGACTCCTATCTCGAAATCTTTAAGGTGGTAGGCGCCACCTGGGATTACTTCTGTAATCACGTAAGGTCCCTCCCAAGGGGATTCGAGCTTGAGATGCCCTTGCTGCTTAAGTTGCAGGACCAGATCCCCTTCGACGAAGGATCTGGGGTGTAGCCTTCTGCTGTGGTAGTTGCGGAGGCTTTGCTGGTAGATTGTTGATCTCTCCGATGCGATTTCCCGTGCTTCGTCAAGAAGGTCGGCGGAGTCTTCGAGTGCAAGAGTTGGCTCCTGCTCAGTGTAAGCGACCACCTGCGGGGCTTTGTAGTGTACTTCTGCGGGTAGCACCGCTTCAGCACCGTGCACCATGAAGAACGGGGTGTATCCCGTGGCACTGTTTGGAGTTGTGCGTAAGCTCTAGAGTACAGATTGCAGCTCGTCTGGCCAGCATCTGGTCGAAGGAGTCGCTTCTTGATTCCGCTACAAACAAGGCAGTTGTCCTTTTCGACTTGACCGTTGGTCTGCAGGTGAGCCACCGAGGCGTAGCTTATGTCGATTCCCAGGTTTTCACAGAATTCCTGGAAATCCTTATAGGTGAAGTTCGCCCCATTGTCCGTGATGATGCTGTGTGGCACTCCAAAGCGGTAGACAATGGATTCGAAGAACATGACAGCGCTAGATCCTGATTGATTTGTCACCGGCATGACCTCGATCCACTTGGTCAACTTGTCGACTGCGGCCAAGAGGTAAACGTAACCTCCCGGCGAAGATTTTGGGAGCTTGCCGACCATGTCGAGTCCCCATTGCGCGAAGGGCCAAGCCAATGGTATTAGCCGGAGTTCTGCGGCAGGTGCATGAGGTTTGTCCGCGAATCGCTGGCAAGCGTTGCAGTGTTGGACGATGTCCTTGGCATCGCGCATGGGTGTGGGCCCGTAGAATCTAGCTCGTAGAGCTTTGGCAACGAGGGCGTGACTGCCAGCATGGTGCCCGCAGGTGCCTTCGTGAATGTCGAGGAGGATGGCCCTTCCGTCCCTGTTGGAGACGCACCGTTGGAGCACTCCTGTGATGCTGCACTTGTATAGTTCGCTATTGATTAGGGCGAATGCCTTGGATCGGCGTGCGATCTGCCGTGCGTTAGTAAGGTCGTCTGGCAGCCTCTTGCTGAGTAGATATGTGATGTAGGGTTGTGTCCAAGATGGCTCTATCATCATGACACCCATTGGTCCTTCGAGTCCTGTATTAAGCTCCAAGTCGTCGAGTGCCATTGGCTCATTGGGTGGTGTAGCCCCCGAGTCTGTTGACGCGCTTGCTTTCTTCTTTGGAGCCTTTGTATTGATGGAGCATTCGTAGGTGCGCTCAAGAAATACCCCAGGTGGTATGGGGCACAGGTGGAGCCAATGTTGGCGTGTGTGTCCACCTCTTAGTTGCTTTCGTGGCCTACGTGCTGCAGCTCACAGCCGTCGAAATCCCCTTCGAGTGTGTCGTAGAGGTCGCGATAGGCGATCATGTTGTCACTTAGTGCGTCACACTCATGCATCGTTTGGTTGACCACCAGTTTGGAGTCATCGTAGATGATGAGCCTCTTGGCGCCATAGGCTTTCGCCATCCACATCCCATGGATTAGGGCCTCGTACTCAGCTTCGTTGTTGGAGGCAGTGAACTGCATTCGCATAATGTATTTCAGCTTGTCTCCCTGGGGTAATGTCAGTATGACACCTGCGCCAGCTCCGTCCTTTCGTTTGGACCCATCAAAGTGCATTGTCCAGAGGTAGGACATATCTGGCTTGTCGGGGTGCTGGTTCTCCATCCAGTGCGTGAGGAAATCAGGGAGGACTTGCGACTTGATCGCGTCACGCTTTTCGTATGTGATGTCTCGTGGAGACAGTTCAATTCTCCAAAGCGCGACTCGCCCGGTGGCATCAGGGTTATTGAGTATATGCCCGAGCGGGGCGTCATTGACCACCATGATTGATTGCTCCTGGAAGTAGTGGCGCAGTCGCATGGCTGTCATGAAGACACCGTACGCCAGCTTCTAGTAGTGCGGGTACCACTATTTTGTTGGCGTGAGCACCTCCCTGAGGTAGTAGACTGGGTGCTGGACCCTATGGGCCTTGTTTTCTTTGGCTCGTTCCACTACAAGCACCGTGCTGACCACCTGGTTGGTGGCGGAGATGTAGAGCAACAACGGCTCTTTTTCGCGTGGAATCACCAGTACTGGCGAGGTGGATAGTAAATGCTTAAGGTCCTTGAATGCTTCTTGCGCCTCGTTTGTCCACTCGAACTTGTCGGTTTTGCGGAGAAGTTGGTAGAGGACAATGCCTTTTCGCCCATGTGATTGATGAATCGACTGAGCGTCGTGATTCGCCCAGCCAGCTGCTGGACGCCTCTTACATTCTTCTGCTTCTCCATGGCTAGTATGGCCTTTATTTTCTTCGGGTTTGCTTTGATCCCTCTCGCAGAGATGAGATACCCGAGTAACTGCCCCGATGGCACGTCGAAGGCGCATTTGTCCGGATTGAGCTTGATCCGGTAGCGGTCGAGGTTAGCGAAGGTCTCGCATAGATTGTCGATTAGCGTGGCTTCCTCCTTGGTTTTGATGACGATGTCGTCAACATAGACTTGGATGTTGCGACCAAGTTGATTCTTGAGGTAAGCTTGCATGCACCGCTGATAGGTGGCTCCTGCGTTTTTAGCCCGAAAGGCATCGTGTTGTAGCAGAACACACCAAAAGGCGTTGTAAACGCCATTTTCTCTTGGTCTTCCTCCTTCATTCTAATCTGATTGTAGCTTGAGTAGCCATAGAGGAAGCAGAGACGCTCACATCCCGCGGTGGATTCGATGATTTGGTCGATTCATACCAGTGGGAAGTGATGCTTTGGGTGGTGCTTATTCAAGGAGGTGAGGTCCACGCACATCCGCAGGATATCCGTGTCTTTTTTGGGCACACGCACTATGTTAGCGAGCCAAGTGCTTTCCTTGATCTCGTGTATGAATTTTGCGTCGAGAAGTTTGTTGATCTCCATTCCGACTGCTTTTGCTCTTGGTTCAGACAGTCGTCGAATTATCTGCTTGCTCTTGGTTCAGACGTTGAGTGAGTGCTCGACGAATTCCCTGGGAACTCCTGGCATGTCCGCTGGACACTAGGCGAAGATCTCCTAGTGCTCATGGAGGAATTCGACGAGCGCGAGTTCCTATGCGGAACTCAAGTTGTTGGCGATGAGGGCCGTCTTGGTCTGGTCCGTTGGGTGAATCTGGACTTTCTTCGTGTGAACCGACGAGTCGAAGGAAAAGTCGGGTGAACTTGGCCTGCTCAGGGGAGGCAGACTGTTGTCTGCCGACTCCTTTAATCCCCACGAGTTCCTCCTGCATGCCGAAGGACTAGGAGATTCTGTTGAATTCCTTGTCGCACCTGTCGGATCTCTCGAAGTTGCCATTCATTGTGATTACGTCGTTTGGACCTGGCATTTTCATCTGTAGGTAGGCGTAGTGCGGCACTGCCATGAACCTTGCGAACGCGACACGTCCGACGATGCAGTGGTATGTGAAGGCCAGTCGATGCGCTCTCGCTAAAAGTTTTGCGGCGTGCCGAATATGACGTCGAGGTGATTTTGCCCAGGGGATATATGCCCTTCCCTAGGACGATGTCATGGAATGTCGTGTCTGAAACTTCCAGAAACGTTAGAGGGATCCTCATCGCACACAAGGTACTCGCGAACGTGAGGTTAATGCCACTGTCGCCATCCATGAAGACGCGACTCATGTCGAAACCCCCTAATCTACGCCTCGAGTACGAGGGGACAGTGGCCTGGATGAGGAACTTGGCACGGGTGGTCATGCCTGTCAAAGGTGATGCAGGAGTCGCTTCCACTAAGGTACTCAGTGGTGGAAGGTGGAGAGTTTATTGCCAAGTTGACTTGGCGAGTGATGGCCTTCTGCACTCGATTTGAGGGACGCCCTTTTTGGATCATCCCCATGTTGCCCACGGCTCGTGGGTATGGTTCACCTCTGTGATGCTGGACCGGCACGGCCGCGGGTGGTGGTGGTCCGGGTGGTGGTGGAGGAGCTCCATGTGCCACAGCGCCTGGGGCGGCTCCATAGCCCCTGTTGACCGCATCGTGATTCATCCGGGCCAGGCCCTCGTGAAATTTGAGGAACTCGTGGCAGTCCTTGAGAAGGTGGTTGGATTTCTTCTTGTCGTCGTGCTTGTTGATGTAGAAGTACATGTTGCATGGCCCGGACAGTTTGTCCTCGCTAGATGTTGCGGGTGCCTCTTCGCGAGTGCAGCGTTGCCACACCTGCGTGGTTTTTCTGCTGTCGCGGTATCCACCACTGTGGTATCCACTGTTGTGGTTGTCGTCGCGTTTGTCGGCGTAGCCGGCTGCGACCATATTGACCTTGTCGCGGTCATCATAAACGCACATCCGACGTTTGCCTCGACGGTCGCGTCTGCGCCCGAGGTCGTCATCGTCATCGGAGTAGGTGTGGTTCTTCATCGAGTCTTCTCCGTCAGCCCACCGATTCACGATTTCCATCAGGTGGTCGATCGTTTTGGGCTTCGAGCGGCCCAGCTCCTCCCTGAGCTCTATACGGCGAACACCGCCGTTGAATGCGTCGATTGCGCGGTCCTCCGAGATGTTTTATGCGGAGTTCTTGATAATGGACCACCTCTGGATGAATGAACGTAGCGATTCGCCCAATCTTTGCTGGCAGCTTCTCAGCTCTTAGATTGATGCGGGCCTTTTGTAAGTGCCCTTGAAATTGCGCACGAAATTGTAGACTAGCTCTTCCCAGCTGCGAATGGATCCGTGCGGGAGGTTGTTGAGCCATGCCCGAGCGGCACCCTGCAGCTGTAGCTGCATGCATTGCATCGCCGTGCTTCGTCTCCCGCCATGTAGTCTGATGGAGGAGATGTGGTCCTCCAACCAGATTTTAGGGTCCTATAGACCGTCAAATTTTGGGTTCTCCGACGGGAGTTTGAACCCTTTAGGCATTCGCTTCTGCCTGATGGCCCTACTGAAGCATCTGGCGCCGTAGAGCTCAGTCTCGTCTTCTTCTGAGTCAGTCGAACGAGCGCGTCTTGCCCGCATCTTGTCGACTTTGCGCTGTGTGAGGTCATCGCGCGCATCGTAGTCGCGATCATGCCGCCGTGAGCAGCGACGCCGAGACAGATCGTGGCTATCATCGCTGGACAAGGGCAAGGAGTAGCGTTTTTCCAGAGCCTTGCTTTTCTTTGGCTCTGGTGCGCCCTCTTTGTCGAGGGCAGCATTGACTTGCCCCAAGCCCGCGATCATAGATCAGTGCATCGCAGCTCGTGGATCTCCAGCTGGCGGCTAGTTGTTGAGAAGGTTCATGGTGGCCGTCGTTACCGCGGCTTGCAGCGTCTTCGGGAGCACGTTGCCCCGTGTATCCACCGTCATGGAGCCAAAGTCGAGGACTTTCGCAGCTTCTACGCGCTCCTCCTTGGTGAGATGGGCCAGTCGAGATCTTCTCTTGTTGGCCAAGTACTCGTTGCCTTTGGAGGAGGATCCTCCGTGGGAGGAGAGCCCAGCTCGCCGAAGGCTTGACTCGTTTACCACCTTTTTACGTGCCTCGAGTTGTGCGATTTCATGTAGCTGGCGTCTATATTCCTCCTTCAGTAGCCAATGGTAGCCCATCAACATGTCTTGCGGGGAGTTGATGGGCAGAGGATTGCCTCGTAGAGCTTCTCGACAGCGGGCCCACTTGTTGTCGTTGAGCTTGATCACTACACGCTCTCCAGTGTGTTCGTTCACTATGGTCGGCGGTTCTCCTCCCGCTCCATTGTTGACGGGCATGCCGTTGCCATCGTTGGTGGAGCCGCTGTTGGGCGTACTGCCGTTGGGTGGTCCGGTGTTGTTGGGCGCACTGCCGTTGGGTGGTCCGGTGCTAGATTCGGTGCCAATGTTTTCGCGATTGGCGGTAGTGTCGCCTGCATTGATGACTGCGCACATGAAGTGGTTGGGGAAGCTATTGCTCCTACAACTTTCAGATCCAGAGCCATAGGCTCCACTTCAGTTGTTAGGTCACCCAGATCGGATCCGCGACTGCTATCACTGTCCGTGCTCCCAGCTGTTGCCGAGGCGTTCAGCTTGCTGAGGATGCCGATTGGTGGCAGGAACCACGATGCTGGAGCAATCGCGGGTGCCATTGGCTGGTCAGGCATGCGAAGCGTGCCCATCTGACCAACCTGGAAGCGGAAGCTCCCAATCGCCAGAATGATTGCATCGCCCACGGACTCGAAAGCCGGGCGAGTGGCCGGCGTGTGGACGGTGAAGTCGAACGCGCCGAAGAGCTGGCGAATCTCCGCTGTTGCAGAGTTGTAGATCGCGGTTGATGGGGCCGAAGAAGCCGCGACATCAGCACTCCCAGTTCCCACAGACAGCGCCAATTGATGAGGGTTTAACTCGTCAATGCCCAATGTTATGGACTTGGGTTTTGGAGAAGGAGGGAGCGCTGGAGGCATCAATCGCTAGCAAACAAGCACACATGGACGCAAGGTTTACCCAGGTTCAGGCCTCGTAGAGGTCCCTACTCCTGCTTGCTGCTCTTGGAATTAATGAAGGAATCGAAGATTACAGGGGCGCGCAGATGCAATCTGGTGAGAGTTGTGGAAACTAGGGTGGTGATCGTCCTCCTCGCTGCCCCCTCCTAGCCTTTATATAGATAGGCTAGGTCTCGGGTGACAGGTAGAGTCGGTTATAGATTAGGGTTTTCCCTTTGAACTTTCTATCTTAAGCTTCTTCTTGTCTCGCAAGCAATTGAGAGTCGATGGGCCACTCGAATTCTCCACTGAGCCTTGGCAACGCCGTGGGATTCTATCATATCTGGACCGTATATACCAAACTCGAGTACCTATAGGGTATACCCATGTCAACTACCATATCATCTGTAGCAAATTAGTAGAATATAGAGAGGAGTGTCACTCCTCTATGCTCACCTGCACACACAACAGACCCGACTGAAATGAGCAACACCACAGGGAAAAGACCATCAACCAACTAGGATTTCTGTCAAACAATTAAGCAAGGAAAAACTAGCATAAGTGATATGTAGCACCCTGCCAAAACCACTACTAGAAAACCGCTGTGTTTTTGTGCATTGCATCATCATGCCCACATGCTCATGTCATCATGCCACATTGCATTTGAGCATCGTCATGTCAGCATGCATATGTTTGTCTAAAACTATTTTCGAAAACCTATTTTGTTTTTCTAAATAAGCCCCGTCTTTATTCAAACACAAAACCCGGGTTTGGCCGGAATATTTTGTTTTGTCTACAAACGGATTTCAAAAGCCCCGTTTTAAACAAATTAAATATTTGTATTTTTTTAGGGGGCAGCCGAACCGGGCCAAACCGACCCAGCCGGCCACCCCCAATAAAAACCAGGAAAAACCAAATCCTAGTCTAAACCCAACCCATCTCCCTACCTACCCTAATCTCTCTCTCTCCCTGGCCCCACCTGGCCACCTGCCGACAGCCACCTTCCCACACCGCATGCACCACCAGCCTCCACCCGCCTCCCCTTATCCTCATCGCCACCTCACCCTGCCCAATCGCAGCGCGCCACCTCACCTCCCAGGCCGCCACCTCACCTCCCTGGCCCCACCTGGCCACCGACCAGCCCCGCCCTGCCAAACTCCCGCCCACCAGCCTCCAAACCCACCACCACCGCCAGTTTCCCCCGGCCCCACCACCTGCACCCATCCTCACGCCACCTGCCTCCCTCGGGCCCACGCGGGAGAGGTCCTCCTCTCTCTCCCGTCCCCCTCATGCCACCTACCCCCGATACCCCGCCTCTCCGCGCGCTGTGCCGCCGCCACTGCTCCGGCCGCCGTGACCGCCTCCACCTCCCGGGCTCCGCCGCCTCCCTCGCGGTCTACGCCACCGCCTCCTGGTTCGGTGTCCCGACCTCGTCGCCGCCACCGGGTCACCGCCTGCGCCTCTGCTCTTCCTCTGAACCTCGACGCTCGACGGTCCCCTCTCGAGCCCCTCGTCACCGACCGGTCCGTCCTCGCCGGCCGCGTCTCCCCGCCTCCAGTCAGCGGCCGCCGGAACCCAGCGCCCTCCGCCGCTGTTCGACCTCGTCCCGGACCGCCTCGCCATCGGAGCCTCGAGCCCCCGCATGGCCTCCTCCGTTCTCGGTCTGCGCATCGCCGCTGGCCCCAGCCTCGTTCCCTCCTCGCCCGGTCGCCCTCCTTCCTCGGCCTCCTGTGAAGGCCGCCGTTGCCGGCCACCTCTCCACCCGGTCGCCTGCAAGCGTTGCTGCCCTTTTTTGGCAGGCCTGCCTCGCCGAGCCTGCGGTCCCCTTCCTGTGGCCCTGTCCTCGCCTGGGCGTGAGCCCCCTGCAATCGCTACCCTCATGTCCCCTGGCGCGTGTACCTGTTGCAGCCCGTTGCTCCTATGTTGTTGAGGACCGTCAAGATCGCCTTAGCCGGTGTGATGACCTGTTCGTGGCCAAGTTTTGGCGTTGCAAGGCAAGGTCGTCGCCAAGATCTCCGCCGCGTAACGACAAGGCCTTTGGGGTGGAACCGACAAGATCTACTGCCCGGACGCCATGACCTTCACGGATCCGATGCCCGAGAACCCGGAACGCCAAGATCGTCTCTCGGACGCCAAGTCCTTCAGCCCAGGAAAACCGACGACCCGACCAAGATCCGAAGACCGAACCCTGGTGCGCCAAGTTCTTCGACCCCGAGGACCGATCCATCGGATGCGACAAGACCTCCTTCTCGGAACCACCAAGTACTTCCTCTCGGACGCCAAGGCCCGAACCTGAAGACCGCCAAGATCACCGCCAGATACGCCAAGTTCCTCATCCCGGACGCCATGACCGTCTACACGGATTCGAAGACCCCGGTACCCGATCCACTCAAGTTCGCCATCGACGACAAGATCGACCGCTTGGCACCCAAGTTCTCCGTCGTGACACGACAAGTTCTCCATCTTGTATCCGAACCTCGCCGTCCCCGTCGAACCCTGAGACCGAACCCCGAACCCCTGGAACCCAAGACATTCTGAACCCAGATGTGTGACCGTAAGCCCCTATTTTTATAATATGACATTACCAACTGTCGCATATTAAATTGTTCATGCATGCATACTTGTCTGTGGTTTGGGGGCATTATGCCGATTCACCTCATAACTAAATATGGAGTCAATATGCGGGATACTTTTGTCTTATTCCGAACTCCATTTAAATTGGTGTAGCGAACCGATGCCATGTTTCGCCCTGTTAATACAACATTTATATTGCGGGGGTTCTAAATAACTTGAACCGTGTAATTAATTATCGGGACCCTGGTTCCGCTTAATATTGCCTAATGGCACTGCATCTGTGCCATGCCATGCATCATATCATAAGCATGCCAGATCTTCTGCCGTAATATTAAATATTGCATCCGGTGTTTCTTCTAGTGTTTGCTTCTTCGCGGATTAGGCCGATGAGTTGATGCGAGTATCAACAAGTTCTCCGGATATGAACCTTCGGCAGTGTTTCCCAGGCGAGCATCTCTCCCCCTTCTACCTATTTTGCATTTATAGTCTTTATTTCCTCCTGTTGATCTATTGATATCCGTGTCGCGATGCTTTAGTTTCCATGCACCAGTTATATCCCGTGCAGCCTCTATATGGCCATGGACACATCCTAATACCTGTTGTTTGGTAGATAGCTGGCCTTGCGAGTCGTAGTTGCTTGCTCAGGTGTGATCTCGTGTTGTCGAGTACCACAGTTGTTGGAATTCTGGCAGATGTTAATGGTGGAGATGATCATGTCTTTAACTACAACTATTAAATTGCCGTGATAACTAATGAAAGAGGCACTGGTGGGCAATATATGCTATTTGGTTTTTATGTCCACTTGTGTCCCGTAGGAGCCGAGTACTTGATACCTGTTCCTTGACTATTCGCACTATCCACATCCAGGAGAGTCTATGAATCCCCCTTAGCCAGGGCTTAATTCATTTCTTATTTCTTGGGGCCACAAACTAGTTTGGGGCTTTATTACTATCCTATACTTATGCCATGCTTTAATTCTTTATTTAAGATTGTGCGTGGAGCACCTGTACTGTTTTGGATCATGCCACGTTTTCGCGGTATCGACAAGCCCAGTCACACTTTCGGGTTCCCAGTCGTTTACAGCCGTCGTCACAAACCCTGGGTCCGTTTCGGAGCTGGCCAACTTTGTTGCGGGTAGATTAGTGGGGTGGACCCCTGAAATATTTTATGAATCCTGTGATTGCTTAGTCGTGAAAGCCTCGTTGGGTTTTGATTTGGTTTTTCCGAGGTTGATCGTGTGAGTGTTGCTATTTGTGCACCCCTGCAGGGTAAATCTTTCTGAAAGCCGTGTCCGCGGTTATGGACGACTTGGAGCACAGTATCTCGATCATAGACAAGCATAACTAAAGTAGTGTTATAAATTTGACTTAATATGTGACTAGTAATTCAGCTTCACTACAATGGAATGGATAATAAAAATGCCAACAACTGGTGGATCTGTGGTGATCTGTGTCATACTATACCTGCCTAGTAAGTATTGCAACTCCAATGGAATGTGATAAAAGTGCCAACAATTGCTGGGTTTTGGGATTCCTCGGGACAATTATATCTGACTAGTAAATGTTCCAACTACAACAGAATGGTGATTAAAACTGCCCACTACTTATGCTATCAGGATGACTCATGTTATCTATATCTGATTAGTAAGTGCTGCAACTATAACGGAATGAGTAAAATTGCCAACTGTGTGAGTTCCTTGGTCCGACTTCCTTGTTTGGTCTCGAGTGGGAAATACCAAGATGGGTATGTTTGGTGTTAGTGTCAGGTTGGAATCGAATAGGTCTTTCTTATCTCTCTCTAATAGCCGACAATTAATCGAGTCTCTATAGGTTGTTTAGTGCATGCTGCGCTGCCGCTTCAGTCCACCATACCTATGTAGGCGAGAGCTGCCGAATTCTAGCCTCGCCGTGTACTGGACTCAGTACTGACGCTCCTCTTTTTCCTTCGCCCTTTGTCGGCACCCCCTTTTTGTTTTAGCAGGTTTGTGATCGACGTCGTTAGCAGGGTTACCCTTTCGGCTTGGCTTGGGCAGGGTTATGGACGCCATTGGTTATTCTTCAGGGCTCTTAGCCCCATTTGCATCTTGTCCGTAGTCGGACGCTCTATCGTTTCAAGGTGATTGGATCTTTGTATAGTATATCTGTATTCTTGACTCATGGAGTCGTTGTTGTATATATATATATATATGTTCTGTGGGTTCCATCGTGGACTAATGTGTAATGGTATTACTTCGTTCTCCACCTGCACGCAAGTGCCTGGTGGGCGTCCTTGAATCGTTTCTATGCGGGTTTGGCGGGAAGCGCTAAACTTGCATAGGGCCGATTCGAGGGTGTTACATGATATGAATTGGATAAATAAATACCAACATATTATGGTGGCAATTCCATTTCTAGAAAAGCTTTCAAGTACCAAAGTCCATCCATTCAATTCAGTTAAATATACTAGGAACACAACTATGGAAAAGGGAGATTGTCTAACTCCTACCCGGCTGCTTTCATCCTCTTGATCTCGGCATGCATCTACTCATATAGCCCAAATCAACTTCTAGCGCTCAAAACATGCACACAAATAAACACAACAATGAACAAATCAAGAAAATACTTTGCATAAGCTAGAGCCAAGCAATAGCTATTCAAGGAGACAAATTAGCAAACAGGTGCAGAATGTAATAGCGTATGATCACAACAAGCCCATAATTAAGATGGAAACATCATTTTCCCAGGGATCAATGAATCTTCAAGATATAAATAAAGTAGCCTATATTTCACACCAAGAAACATGTTGAGGAGTGTATCAATCAAAAAAATGAAGACACTGGACGATATATTAGCAGAATTATCATGGAACTTGTCCAGACCAGCCGTTTCTTCAAGACTAGCAGGGTGAACCCGTAGTACATCACAATGAAAACATTTTAATTTCTTATGTTTAGATGCAGTACATCTAATAAGCCCTACCTATCCATCATGTTCAAATGAATTCAAACATGTACACCTCGATGGCAATGAGATCCTTTCATGTACACCTCAGCCTCTCCCATCATGCACAAATTCACAGCACGAAATCAATAAGTGGAGCATAGAACATGAACATGTATCAATTTTGTTCAATAATTATCAAGAACATGTAACAATTTTGTTCAGTAATTATCAAGAACACTCATACCCTATCTGCGTTGGTAGATGTCCTTGTTTGTTCCTGCAATGATGTATGTATATGGTAAGGAGCAGAGAAGTAGCAGCGGTGGGTCGGAGGAAAGCAGGTGGAGGTTGACATTGTCGTACTTGTCCCCACTAAATTGCGCAGCGACAACCAGGTCTTGATGCCATCGCTGCTCGCCCTCTCATCCATGGAGCGTGCAAAGAGAGGCAGAGAGATTGAGAAAGAGAACCAGAGAGAGAGAGAGAGAGAGTGGGGGAGTATACCATGATGTAAACGATCTCTGAAGCCTTCTCCTCCTCGCCGACCACCTCCCCGTTGCCAACCCGACCGGGGTCCTCGACACTGCAGCCCTCCCCGCCCCACTGACATGGCCACCTGAAACCCTAGAAGACGACATCCCCGTGGAGGAGGAGGGGTGTAGTGGGCCTCCCCGCCCCCATAGACATGGCAGCACAAAACAATACGGGTATCCACGACCCATACACGTGCTCCATCACCATGACTGTTGATGCGGAGGGAAGCAGGAGCTAGTGCATGCGATCTAGGTTTTGCGGCGTGGAGGTGTTTGGCTGGTGGAGGAGGCCAATGGAGTGGGGAGAAAGAGGGGACGCAGACGGGGGAGATGAGCGGTGGGACCGGGGGCTAGGGAGAAGTGGGAGGGAACGGGACAGGGGGTTGGCCACAATGGCGGTGGAAGGGAGAGACAAGAAGATAGGGTGGCGGCGGAAGGGAGAGAAACAAGAAGATAGGGTTTGAGAGGTGCGGTGGGGACTGGGGACTTGACGAAATTTTGTCTCCCGACGCGCCCTCTTTTCCTTTTGTGAATTTGGTTTCCCGGTGATTCCTTGCAGTCTAACACGGTTCTCATGGGAGCGTATTTTGGACATTCGATGGTGCATAGAGACGGCTGATATATGATTCGTAGGGTGATCCGTCGGTACACTGGTTCTGTCTTCTAATTGGCTAGCTCTATTTCGAGGCCAAAAACGGGACATTTTGTGAAGCGACTATCAAGTGACAGTTTCAAAATGGTAGCACCCTATTTTTCAAAAATACTAGACCGCGGTACATGGACAATATCCCAACCGGGGTATCTAAGACCTTTCCTTCCATACCTGGTGAAAAAGACAAATGTCTGCCGAATCGGTAGGAAGCGGGTCCGATTTGAACTACGGGTGTATTATCTGATGCTCGTGATTTTTAAAAAAATATCATTTTTAGACTCACAATATGTTGTTTTATTAGAGATCCAATGCAAGTTTAGCTAGGCTCATCCCCTAGCTAAGAACCTTCATGTCCGCCGTTTTAACCATATTTTGAAACGGGGATAAGAAATTCAAACACGGTCCAAACAAGGTGAATCCTTCGCGTGGTATCATATTATGTGACATAGTTGCAAGGAAAAATACCGAACTTGGTATATTGTAGACATCTCAAAAAAACTTCTCAGAAATGACCTATCATGTTCGAGGTTTCATGACTTTCGGGTCAAACGACCAATGTTATGACCAGAATCGCGGCATAGTTTGTGATAATGTGCATGTATTATGTGCACACGTGTATCTTGGGATGACTAATAATGTTGTAGGAGGAAGTTTTCCTTTTCGCCGCACAGAAAAGCCATTTTCTATTTTCCGAGTGCCAAAAATGGGGCGTTTTGTTAAGCAACTACCAAGTGAAAGTTTCAAAATGGTACCATCCTATTTTTCAAAAATACTAGACCGCGTTACATGGAAAAATTCCCAACCGGGGTATCTAAAACCTTCCCTTCCACCCCTGACGAAAAAGACAAATGTTTGCCGAATCGGTAGGAAGTGGATCTGATTTGAGCTATAGGTACATTCTCTGATGCTCGTGAGTCGAAAAAATAATTTTTAGACTCACAATATGTTGTTTTATTAGAGATACAATGCAAGTTTAGCTAGGATCATCCACTATCTAAGAACCTTCATGCCCGCCGTTTTGACCATATTTTGAAACAGGCATAAGAAATTCAAAAACGGTCCAAACGAGGTGAATCCTTCGCGTGGCGTCATATTATGTGACACAGTCGCAAGAAAAAATACCAAACTTGGTATATTGTAGACATCTCAAAAGAACCTTCTTAGAAATGACATATCATGTTCGAGGTTTCATGACTTTCGGGTCAAACGACTAATGTTATGGCCGGAATCGTGGCATAGTTTGTGATAATGTGCCCGTATTGTGCACACACGTGTATCTTGGGATGACGAATAATGTTGTAGGAGGAAGTTTTCCTTTTTTCGGCATAGAAAAGCCATTTTCTATTTTCCGAGTGCCAAAAACGGGGTGTTTTGTCAAGCAACTACCAAGTGACAGTTTGAATATGGTACCACCCTATTTTTCAAAAATACTAAACTGCGTTAAATTGACAATGTCCCAACCGGGGTATCTAAAACCTTTCCTTCCACCCTTGACAAAAAAATATGTCTGCCGAATCGGTAGGAAGCGGATCCGATTTGAACTACAGGTATATTATCTGATGCTCATGATTTTTTGAAAAAAATCATTTTTAGACTCACAATATGTTGTTTTATCAGAGATCCAATTCAAGTTTATCTAGGATCATCCCCTAGCTAAGAACCTTCATGCCCGCCGTTTTGACCATATTTTGAACATGCATAAGAAATTAAAAACGGTCCAAACGAAGTGAATCCTTCATGTGGCGTCATATTATGTGACACAGTTGCAAGGAAAAATACCAAACTTGGTATATTGTAGACATCTCAAAAAACCTTCTCAAAAATGACCTATCATGTTCGAGGTTTCATGACTTTCGGGCCAAACGACCAATGTTATGGCCGGAATCGTGACAAAACATAAGAAATATGAATTGAAGTAAAAGGGAGCATCAAGAAGCAAATTCAAAACACATTTCAGTCTAATCCACTCCCTATGCATAGGAATCTTGTAAAGAAACAAGTCATGAAAGCACAAAGCAACAAGCATAGTAAAGCAAAACAAGTGCAACTTTAAGACTTTCAACATAAAGAGGGGAAACTTAATATTGTTGAGATACATAAAACCATATTTCCCTCTCTCATAATAACTTTTAGTAGCATCATGAATAAAATGAATAATATAACTATCACATAAAACATTCTTATCATGAGCCACATGCATAAAAGAATTAATACTCTCCACATAAACATAGTCATTCTTATTAATTGTAGTGGAAGCAAATTCAACAAAATAGCTATCATTATTATTCTCATCACCATAATCATCAAATATAGGAGGCATATTGTAATCATAATTGATTTTCTCCTCAATAGTAGGTGGACTGAAAATATCATACTCATCATTGTAATCATCATATATTGGAGGTTTTGTATCATCATAAGCAATAGAATAGCTATCTTCCAAAGCTGGGGAACTAAAAAGATCATTTTCACAAATACTAGCTTCCCCAAGCTTAGACTTTTCCATAGCATTAGCAATAATGCTATCCAAAGAATTCATATTAACAACATTGCTATTAGCATGCAAATAAAGTTCCATAGGTTTTTTAATTTTCTCTTCAAACACTTCATGTCCTAACTCAAGATAAATACTATAAAGCTCTCTAATTTTGTTGTTGTTTTCCATTAAGCCTAACTAGTGAAAACAAGAAACAAAAAGACAAAATTGTAGAATCTAAAGGAAATAACTTCGAGCACTCACACCGGAGGATGTGAGTACCTTTTACCTTACCTCCCCGGCAACGACGCCAGAAAATAGCTTGATGTCTACGCACTTCTATTCTTGTAGACAGTTGTTGGGCCTCCAAGTGCAAAGGTTTATAGAACAGCAACAAGTTTTCCCTTAAGTGGATTATCCAAGGTTTATCAAACTCAGGGAGGAAGTGGTCAAAGGTATCCCCTCTCAAGCAACCCTACAATCAAGATACAAGAAGTCTCTTGTGTCCCCAACACACCCAATACACTTCTCAGATGTATATGTGCACTAGTTCGGCGAAGATATAGTGAAATACAAGTGGTATGGATAATTATAAGTGGTAATGGTGCCAGAAAATAGCTTGATGGGAGGAAAAGACTAAAGGCAAAAAGATGGAAGCAAGCAAACATGTAACAGATCTAGTTTCAAACGGTGTTTCAATGCTTAGAAACAAGGCCTAGGGATCATACTTTGGCTAGTGAACACTCTCATATAAATATCTTCTCTTCATGATACTACTCTGAACTACTCTCTGGTTGGACACCCTAATCCATGGTAGGGCTATAACAACACTCCTCAAAGTTGGCTTTCCCCATCTAGATAACCCCACACTGTCACCTTGAGCTCTAGATGGTTCCAACAAACACCACAATTTCATAAAAACATCCAACTCCAAATATAACTCATAACAAGTAATTTTAATCTCTAGCGTAAGTGCCACCATGGTGTGCACGCTGTCACTTTCACACACATGGGGAGAGCAGAGATCTCTTAAAGCACTTGAGTAGCAAGATAGATCTACTTGATTACAAAGCTCATGATGACAATATGATCAAGCATAGAGAGAGATGAACACATAGCTATAGGTAGAACCCTTAGCCTCGAGAGAGAACTACTCCCTCCTCATCATGGGAGTCAACAACGACGATGGAGATGGCGGTGAAGATGGTGAAGAGGCAGTGGCGGCGGCAGCGCCGGCGGTGGCACGGAGGACTCCTTCCCTACCACCGGTATCACAGGGGAGCACCGCCCCTTAGCACCCTTCCTTCATGGCTTCTTGGGAGCCCTTCCCCATAGAGATGGGATCCATGGGGGAGGCAAAAATGTGACTTTGGTGGCTGCAAATTCGTGGGTGGAGGTGTCTCCCACTAATTAGGTTTCCTCCCTTTATATAGCTTCTCGGATTCCCGTCACCCCATCTTGGGCTGTAGTAAATCGGGCCTATCGGGCCCATCCAGACTCAGAATCAGCTAAATTTTATGTCCATAATGTTTGTCGCGAAATTGCAACAACTTTGTAGTTGAAGAGTTTTCCGTTTGACGCTGTCTTCGACCCGAAACGTGACCAACTTCAAAAAGAGTTCTAAGACAGATTTCTGGAAAATCCCAATTTGACTCCAACAAGATTTCCACTTGTATTCTTGGTAATTCCTACATATTAAAGTGTAAAACAAGAACATTGTGCACTTTTGCAACTATTAGTAGGTATGTCCAAATAAATCATAAACTTTATATAAAAAGGAGTATCAAAAGCATATTATTAGCATAAAACCATCAAAAATTATAGATACGTTATGGACGTATCAGACCTCCACCCGGAGGAACTGGTGGAGGTCGTCAGCGAGGAGGCCACACGGCTCCGCACTGCTGCCCTTGAGGTCTATGACTATGACTGGCCTGACACGATCAGCCGACTACCATGGATGCTCTGGCCGAGAAGCTTTTGGGCGCCCCTGACCTCATGGACGTGGGGTGGGAGTGGGCGGCACGCGGCGGCGTGGAGATGGTTCTTGCCCTACAGAAGTCCTGGTACCCAAACATGGATCTGTGAAGCCTCTCTCGTGGATTCCATCAAGGGACCATCTACGAGTAGCTCCATGTTGAGGTTCTTGACATCCGCGCTTGCGGCATGGAGATTGGGAGCTTCATCCAGCTGGACTAGGATTTTAGTGACCCGTCCGGCACGGAGCCGTACCACTTCAGCCCAGATGCGGTGGACACTGAAGTCCCGGCTGCTCCAGAGACCGCCTCGACCGATGTCACCTTCTGTAGCTTTGCCCCAGCCGATCCCCAGGCCCGATCCTCGGTATGCCAGGAGTATTTTTTGTTGTTGAAGAACTTATCCTTTTGCGTTGGTGAACAATCGTTTTTGTCTTGTACTGAACTCTGGTGGAGCATCGCCTCCCTTGTGATATTTTCTTGTGCTTTGTGCCTACACTTTCTGTTTTGCACTTGTTGTGTGCTCGTTTCTGTGTGGGGGCGTGTTAGCGCATCCACAAGGTGTAGTCCTCGAGGTTCTGGCTGGCTGGAGGATACAGCCGGGTCGAAGCTCCTTTGTGTTGTTATCTGTTCTAGGTTTCTATGTGGGGGCGTGCGAGCGCACCCACAGGGTGTAGTCCCTGAGGTTCGGGCCAGCTAGAGGATACAGCCGGGTTGAAGCTCCTTAGCTTGCTCTTCTGTCGTCTGGGAGGCGACCAGCCTCCGACGCTGGTGTTAATCATGGAACTTCGGCTCATGCAAAGATATAAAACAAGCATGTTGTTTGCCTGGTTAAACAGATGCGAAAGGGATCGTAATCTGAAGTTCACTAGGTTTGAAATCATGTTGTTTCGTGCTAGGCTGATGACTTTGCCTTTTTCTCAGTGAGAATTGGCCAGTTTGATGTTGTTCCCTTGCCGGCTGTGAGTCGGAGTCGAAGGGATAGCTAGTAGGCGTATTGAACGATACTTCAGGTTTTGTTCATTAGCTTCGAGCGAGCGAGCGCAACCGGAACGTCCATACGTTTTTGTTTTCCTTGAGGCTTTTTTTGTGTAGGGGTCTTCAAGCGTTCTTCTCTTGCCACGTCTGTCAGCCGTCTTGCGGTCTACATCCAGAACCGAAGAGGAAGCTCTTAGAACCATGTAAAGTACTTTGCCGCTTGGATTGCACGGCCATCTGGGCCAACCGGCGAGTCCCCGGTGGAGGTCGCCGGCTCTAGGGTTAGAATAATGCAGCTGGAAAAGCCAAATTTTGCAGCATGACTTGCTAATTTATTGCGGAGTCGCCGAGACTGTGTCGAGGTTCCCATGCTTGTTCATTACATAAGGGTAAGATACATACACTTCTGGTTTAAGTGTAAAATGGGTGAAGCAAGTTCGCATTCATGGGCGCTCGATTTCTTCGCCTGAATGGTTCATCTTATTCTTTTCCACCTTGCGGGCGTCGATTAGGTAGTATGAGTTGTTCTGCAGTGCCCGACTGATGATGAATGGGCCCTCCCAAGGTGGAGATAGTTTGTGCATCCCTTTGGTGTTCTGCACCAGCCGCAGCACCAGGTCGCCCTCGCGGAACAAGACACCGCGGATCCGGCTGACGTGGTAAAGGCGTAGGCTCTGCTGGTAGAGCACGGATCTGGACAAGGCCAGCTCGCGTGCTTCTTCGAGGATGTCAACACTATCCTCACGTGCTTCCTTAGAATGTTGCTCTGAGTACAACAGCTTGCGAGGTGCATCGAATTCGATACAAGGCATAGCCAGGGAAACTTGAATGCGGACCGGGTGGAGAGTTCCACCCGGCTGTGGTTTCTTGTCTTGGGCCCAGGCGGCTAGAGCTCTTTGGAGCCGGCCAGCTGAGCCTGTCTTGGCCTACCCGGGGGTCATCCCCCCGACACCCAACCCAGATGCAACGCACCTGATAGGTTGACAGGGTGCTAACATAAGTATGCGTCAGGCTAACAAAAAGGAACTACAGAGTACAAGCTACTCGAAAAATATACAAGCTAGCAAGCTTTACATAAAAACAGGTAACAAAAACACCCAACTCACTTATACGAACTTTACAACACCTATACATCTCTGTGCAGATTCAAAACTACCCTACTAGCATAAAAGGCGAACGTTGGTACGCTCCTCGAACAATTTGATGATGTCTTCGGCGGGCTGATCAACTGCCCGATAATGGGGCACCATGTTCCACACCATCCCCTCTGGCGGGGGCAGCGGTCCAGCGGTAACAGCTGCAAGATCCAGATCAGGTCGATGCACGCGAATAAGTGCCAGTGCATCCTTGGCACCCGTGACTAACTACCGATGCACGCACTCGCGAACTGTGCTGGCATCCTGAAATTTCTTCAGTAAAGCTAACAATCTTGAAGGTACCGCATCCAAGAGGAACATTGCCCAAAAAATGTGCTTCAAGCACGACTGTGCCTTCTTCAAGTACAATAGCACCTGCGACACACGATCCTGCAATGTCGCCAACGCGACTGCATGATCAGGGTCAACCCCAAAGGACCCGCTTAGCTTCCAGCTGCTCCTCGGTCAAACAGTTCAGCCGAATGGCGATTCGATCCCTCTCTTCCTGCAGAAGGCGAGTGCTCACAACTTCAAAGAGCAGTAAAAAGCATAAGGGCGAATCGACACCACAAACGACTAGGAAAAGAGAAGTGGCTGGACAAACTAACACTTCAATTGCTCATTTATTTGGGCCACCTCGCCATGAAGATATTTCTCACGCTCACTGGATTTTTTGGCCTTCGACTTCCACATGTCGGCACTACCACGGATGATGGGCATCTCTTGCTCCAAGTGTTTTATGTGATCACGCAGTCGAGATAACAACGAAAATTGCTCCACCTTTGAACGTGGTTACGCCACATGTTCAATGATGGGAGGTGTGTTCGATGGATCACTCGAAGGACCCTATCCAAACATAGGAATAGACGAATAAGACCAATCATTCAAAATAACACCAAAAGTAGAAGCACTGAAGTTCAGCAAGTCTTAAAAGGGGCGCTCCCCACAAGCACAAAGAAGATCAAAGAAGTCTGAGAAGCTAAACTATTACAAAAGAATGATCACGGATAGCCTACAGCTACACATTGGCACTCGGGGGCTTCCTCGCGTGTGTAGCAGCCTTCGACGCCGTGGCATTTTCGGTTGCAGCCTTCGATGCCGCGACCTTCGCCGTCTTCGACCACCTCAGCTCCGCCGAGTACTTTGCGAGTTTCTCAATGAGCCGAGGCCCATATTTATGACAAGGAGTAGCAAAGGGAGCAAACACTACTTGCTGGCCATCTACGGTAACTGGCATCGCTGAAGAGACCGTGCTCGGGTTCAGATCAACACCATGGGCTTGTTCCATCATGAGTGTCATGGTCACTCTGACGCCCCTCTAGGCATTCTTGAAGTCCATGGGAATGCCTTCAGCAAAGTACTCCACCAAGCCATCAAGATCTTCGATAAGCTTGGCCTTGGGGACCATCTCCTCACGAAGACACCCAAGAACATCCTTGACCTTCTCAAGGGAATCCCTGACGGAGACATTGCGGTCCTCGACTGCAGCTACAGTGTCAGTCAAAGCATCTTGGCAAGCCAAGGCTTGAGAATCGAAGCTCACACCGACAGCATCTGCATAAGACACAGATGAGCACAACCAAACACTGGCAAATGTGAAAGAAATGGCACAAGACCATACCTGAGAGGGACTTAGCAACAGAGAAAAGTTGTTCCACGAACACATTCTCCCTGTCAGTTGTAGCGGCAAGAAGGTCCGCCGCGCGCTTCTTTGACTCTTGGGTGGAGCGTTCCAAATCTTTGAGTGCCTCATCGTGTTTCTTCTCCGCTGCGCCAAGACCCTTCTCCAGGAGCTAACGCGACAGAGGAACTCATTGTTCTCGCCTACAAAGAATGATAGCACAAACTTAAGATCGACGATTTTTGTACCTAGAGTATAAAGATAACGAGTGCAAAACTCACCCTCGAATGTGTGACGCTGGGTCTCCAGCAAAGCATGCTGACGACCCAAGGATGTAATATGTTCGGCCAGGCAAACTAATTCTTTCAGAATAGGCTGCAAACAGAGAAAGCATCAGCATCAACCTAGCTTCGACTGACATAGTCAAGAAAACTTACATGCTCCTCTAGGGACTCTGAAGTTTCCTTCTGCATAGACGTCCGGGCAACCATCTGGTGCCCCCTTCCCCCCGTTTGGGGGAAACTCGACGAATTGGCACAGGAGGTGGCCACCACCTGGGGAGAATGTGACTGCTCTACCACATCCTTGACTTTGGAGTCCGCGACTCTAGACTCTTTCACAAAGCGGCAGTCATCGGACGACGATGATGCAGTTTTTCTACAACAAAAATATATAAAACCAACTTCAGAGAAAGAGATTTCAGGACATAAGGACAAATCAATAGAGGCACAAGCATACCAGTCGAAGTCATCAAGGTCAAAAAAATCCTCAAACACCTCCTTCGGCATCCTCAGCTTCTTCCGTGGAGAAGAATCCACGGCGCATACAGGCACCGTGAGGATTGGCTTCTCCACCTCAGTCCAAGGACCTTCTGGCATCATCGGTGAAGAAGCATCCGAGTCTTCGCTTTGGGAGCGCTTGCGAGATCCGTTCCCGCTGGACTCGGGGGCTTTCTGCTCTTCAGCGACGGGGACGGTGGAGCCCGACTTGTCCTCCTCTTCCGCTTCACGAGGGATTACTCCCACCGGCTGAGGAGGCAGCACAGTGGTCACCTTCCAGTCCTGGAACAAGAGGCAGCGTCAGAACAAAGGAAAACCTAACAGGTAATTGAAAAACAAGAAGACATAATAAGAAAGCCACCTCAGACGGAGGGCAACTCACGCATAATGGAGGCACGGCTGAGTCACCAGGGAGTTTCTCCTTGGCTATGTACTTGGTCAGCATGTGAAACCTCTTGTCTACTTCACCCGAAGAAATATTTTCTCAGGAGATGCGGGTGACGTCGTCAACACCAGTCCAGCAGCACATCGGATGCACCCTATCCTACAAAGGCTGCACTCGATGATGCATCCACGTGCGAATGAGGTCTGCGCCGCCCACTTCCTTCCCTCGAATGAGTTGAAGGCCGCAGACACACTTGTACAAAACCTCAGTCTCTTCGGCTTCGCCCGGCATCACCGTGTTCTTCCACGACCTCCTCCTCTTGCACTCTGCCTTTGAATCAAAAGGTGTGAGTCCGAAGTGTTCATCGTCGGCCTTTTGGTCGCGGATGTAGAACCACTTCTACCTCCACGCTTGGACAGATGCATTGAACTTGATGGAGAAATATTGTACATTGGGGTCTACATGGATCCTGCAAGCTCCTAAATCGTAGACTACTGACCTAGAGCCCGACTGCCGCTTCAGTTTGAAGAGTTTTTTAAAAAGACCAAAGTGTGGCTCAATTCTGAGACATCACTCACAAAGAGTAATCAAGCAAATAATGTGAAGAATGGAGTTGGGGGTCAGCTGGTGGAGCTAGAGCCAGTAGAAGTAGAGTAACCCTCGCACAAACTTGTGGAGGGGGCAGAGAGGCCATGAATGACAAAGGCGAGAAACATCACCCGAAATCTGGCGGGGGGGTCGGGGATTACCTCGTCGCTAGACATCCGGCAGTCATCTTCAGTAGCTGGGAGAGCGTCATCCTGGCATCAGTTGAAGAGCTTTGTCTCCTTTATGGCGGTATGCCACCATGATCCGTTGGTGACGCGCATGCCTGCACCTTTCCTGTTGGTGGCTATAGCAGCAGTACCGGAGCCCGTGGCGGTGGCACCCTTCTTCTTGGCCGCAACAGTGGCGACTGCATATCTAGCGATAGAGGTGCCCTTCTTCTTCCCCATCTTTCGACTGCGGTGGGAGCACAAAAAGTAGCTGGGGAAGGTCTTGAGGCTGTCTAGTGCAGCAATGGAGGCGAGTGCAATGGAGCAACAATGGAGGCAGAGCGCGAGGAAGAAGATGAATTGTGGGGAAATTATCGCATGGAAAATCCCTACTTAACCTCAGCACAGATGCAATCCAATAGCCAGAAGCGCATGGATCAGATGCGTGGCGCAAATCAAGATGGACGCGTGGTGATGCACGCGGTGAACCGTCACCCCACCTTTTCCATTATGCGTGAGAATCGAGGAGATACAGTTAACACCGAAGATTACGCACGCCTGGTCAAATCCAAGTCAGAAATGGGGTCCCACCTTCGTCATGTCCCATCAAAACTGCTCACCCGGGCAACTAAGGTCATCTCATTGTCAGCGCTGACGTCATCCACTCTAGCAGGATCATCTTCTAACTAATCTAGTCCTCACTCGAGTCTTCGACTCAACCAAGCACTCGGGGGCTACTCCTAACAGGAGCACTGGCCGCACACCCGAAAACTTCATGGAAACATTTTCGACAAAATAATTGAACTCAAAACCCCTCACTCGAATCAACGATTCAATTGTGAACTCGGGGGCTACTCCCATAGGGAGCACTAAAGGTATACGCGACCAAAACAAACAAAATACGACAGCAGTCGAAAATATTCATAAGTCCCTACTCGAGTCTACGACTCGAATAGGCACTCGGGGGCTACTCCAATAGGGAGCGTTGGCCGTGCACCCAATGATTTTCTTTTACTAAATGTGTGATTGACCGCATCCACACTCGAAATATTTTCCCCGCAAGGAGACTACATCTCTTGGGCCACCCGAATCATCTCCGCGATGACCAAAATTCAGATGCCATGCTCATAGAGTGAAGATAAGTCTTGAAAAAAGCCTGGCAACGCACCTACTACACTCTACCAGAAATAATCCATGCCCACAGGTACGATGAAATAAGCCTCGACGGACACGTCGAGTGCTCACACTTATACACTAGAATTCGATTCTGTAAGACCTCTGCGGCATGAGTCGAATTACGCCAGCAGTTCTTCGAATTCGAGTCCGGGGACTCGAATTTGAGTAGATTGCGTTGTTTTGCCCTAAGGCAGTTAACTGATTCGGATACATCGGATGAATCAGAAACGTATATCAACAATCCCTATGACATAAATTAGAGCACCCGAAACATGCTCATTTAAACACTCAAAAGATTCGTAGTCTCCACTATAATATGCGATTTGACCTGACACTCGGGGGCTACTGACATGGGCATACACTATAGGTACTCGAGATCAGCATATACGGTCCAGCCCAGAAAAAGCCCATGACGATTGCTAAGGCCCAGTCAAGATACAAATGACCTGGGAGACTTGGACTCCTTGTAGAACACGACAAATACAAGATAGAAGTTTAAAGGGGAAACCCTAATATGTAACCGACTTGGCCTACTATCCCGAGACCTAGCCTACCTATGTAAAGGCTAGGAGGGGCGGCGAGGAGGATATCCACAACCCTAGTTTTCACACCATCGCTAGATTGCATCTACGCACCCCTGTAACTTTCAACTCCTCGATAATTCCAAGAGTAGACAAGTAGGAGTAGGGTCCTCCACGAGGCCTAAACCTGGGTAAACCTCGTGTCACATGTGTGCTTGTTTGCTAGACGATCGATGCCTCCAGTGCTCCCCACTTCCTCGAACCTAAGTCCATCTACGATGGGCATTGATGAGTTAACCCCTTGTCAAGCACAGATGAAGAGCTATGATGCACAACCTGCTTGGTGCGCTCACTAGTATGATATCCCTCGGGCCGAGCAGCAGCAAGAACCTTCCTCTTCTTGGCCTCAATAGTGTCTTCACAATCTCATCCTCGTACGCATGCTCATGGTCGGAGTCTGCAGGAAGAAGCAAAACTATGGCAAATAAAGAGTAAGCATACATGTCACGACGATGGAGGAACCCATAAAGTTAGGTTTGGACAAGTGCAAAGTCACAAAAAGTAGGGACAAAGAAGTTCGGCATGCAATCCGTTGGAGCCGGGTCACACACAGAACCGTTCGCTGGCAAGCCCGGTTGGCCAAAACATGGCACCGGATGGTCCGACACTAGGTCCGGTGGCACCAAAACAGACGCCAAAATTGCCATGGGGGGCCAAAACCGTGGCAATGTCCTAAAAAATCACGAAAATTATCTCAAATACTTTTGCAAACTTAGCCATGAGTAGAAGGGAAACCTTGATAGAACATGATTAGCTCCACAACCAACAATGGTAACCCTAGATCTAACACTAGGTGGTGTACATCCAAGAACATGGAAGCAAACTAGGGGAGATCAAGATAAAGAGATGAGAGAGGAAATACCCGAAGAAGACATGGTCCCCTTGCCTAAACTTGGCCATAAGAGATCGACCTTAAGGGAAAACTTGAAAAACTCCAAGATCTCCCAATGTGGTCAAAAACTTGAGAAATCCTTTCACGGAGGGCCTTGCAATCACCCGACCTATCAACATGGAGAGTTTGAGGGAGATTGGTTGGGTGTGGAAGGAAAGGGAGGGGAATCAGCTTGGGGTGGCAGCAATGGAAGATAGGGCACTTGGAGGAAGAATGAGCAAAGATCTAGCCACCCACCCTATGCCAGGAAGATAAGGCTCGAAAAATTGCAAACCGGTAGAGCCGGACCTCATGCCAAAATGACTCGGTGCCACGCCGGATGGAGGGAGTCTTTTTTGGAAGACGTGATGGAGTGCATCAGTCTATCCCCATGGTACTGAAGTGGCTGGATCCGATGTGAGACCCAGCACTGGACCAAGTCGGATCCCTTCAGACCCATGTGTTTGATCAGATATTCGATCCGCCTCTTAGCGAGGATCAGATCGTCGGTGAGAGCCGGAGCAGCCTCGTCCCAGGAAGGCTGGGCCGTGGCGGCTTCGTCGACAAAAGCCGGCAAAGTAGTAGCTTTGCCGGGAGCCGGAATATCCCTATGGTAGAAAAAAGTGGCTGGCCATTGTTTGACTGAGTCACTGGCAGAAATTTTGGGATATGCCCGGTCTCGTCTAACAGAAAAGCTAATGGTGCCGGTGATGTAAGGAACACCGACAGTGATGAAATTTCTCCGGACATGAAAATGATACTGGAAGAGAAGCAAACTCGGCCTAATGCCGAGAAAACCCTCGCAAAGCGCAGCATATGCGCTCATTTCTAGAAGAGAATTGGGAGGAAGATTGTGGAGTTGAACTCCATAGTGATCTATCACCTCGGAGAAGAACTCCGAGGGAGGAAAAGACAGACCTCGGTCTAGATGGGTGCCGAAGTGGACACGCTCGCCGTCTTGCGGGTTGGGGACGGTTTCGCCGGAGCCGCTCCGCCAGTCGCCGGTGGCGAGAAGCCCCTCCTTCTCCACGTTCTTGAGGCCGTCCTCATCAAGGGCACAGGGGATCCAGATTCCCCGGAAGCTTTCCTTCTCCGCTGCTGCTTCCGCCGTCACCGCCGCCGCTGCTACCGCCTAACCGGAGGAAGAAGACGATGAAGCCATTTCTCCGGTGAGAAGATGACCTGAAAGTGGCGGCGCTGGGAGTTTCTGTGGGGGAAGGACGAGAGAGCTCTGAGCGCACAGGAGGATTGGGAGGAAAGGAAACGGCAAAGACTGGTGGAAACGAGAAGGAGAAATCCAAACCCCTTATATCCACCTAACTACGCCAAGATTTGTGCAAATGCTACAGTGTAACCGCCACGCGTCGTGGAAAGAACTAGGAAGGACCCACGCGATGATTGCGTCTCCTCGATCTCCACGCTCGCATTGAAACGGTGCCTCGGTTCCGCGAACCGCGGTCCCACCAACGTTCGTGTTGACGGCACGCCTGTCAGATGATGTGACTTGACCATGCTTGTGTCAGGTGGCGTAGAAACCAAGTTCCGTCTTAGTTTAAAATCGAGCTGGAAATCCGAGTAACTAATTGATAGGTCCGACTTATATTTAAGACCCGGATCGTATTTTTTGTAATGTTTCAGGAACCCTTCAAGATTCTGCAAGCCGAAGATCAAGCTAGACGATGATAAAGTCCGACTTTGGATCTTGGAGGCCTCCGCCTGCTGCTGTTGGGGATATACTTTCTGGGTATCCTCACAGTTCCTCACTGACCAGGGTGGCCCACTTCGGGTTAGAGCTTTGCTTCACGGGCGGCCCAATCGGGAGAGAAGACGGAGTCCAATCCGGCTACGGGAAGGCCTAGAAGACTTACCGACTTAGGCCCATAATGTTACTTGTAGTTCAAGATGTACTCTATAACCAACTCTTACTTGTAGCTAGATAGATCTCTCTTGTAAACCCTAGGACGGATATCTATATAAGCCGCCCCAGGGAGAGCCTTTAGGGCACCTAACACCCAACACTTTAGACCCTCAATAGTCTACAATCTCAACTCGCACAGGCAAACCCTTGTAACCCATATTCCAGCTCTGCCGTATTACTGGATTGCTAGCAGGAGTAGGATCCGTCCAAAGCAAAAACCTAGAGAACTAGTACGAGCCTTTATCTAGAAGTGGAACATTATAGAAAATTTGGCTGAGGCTGTTGAGGATATACTTTCTGGGTATCCTCACAGTTCCTCACTTACCAGGGTGGCCCACTTCGGGTTAGATCCTTGCTTCACGGGCGGCCCAGTCAGGGAGAAAGACGGAGTCCAATCTGGCTACGGGAAGGCCCCGAAGACTTACCGACTTAGGCCCATAATGTTACTTGTAGTTCAAGATGTACTCTATAACCAACTCTTAGTTGTAGCCGGATTGATCTCTCCTGTAAACCCTAGGACGGATATCTATATAAGTCATCCTAGGGAGAGCCTTTAGGAGGAACACCTTACAACACAATAGTCTACAATCTCAACTCGCACAGGTGAAACCCTTGTAACCCATATTCCGGCTCTGTCGTATTACTGGATTGCTAGCAGGAGTAGGATTCGTCCAAAGCTAGCGGATTCGAACCTGGGTAAACTTGTGTGCTCACCGTCCCGGAATACCGTACGTCTCACACCCCTCTCTTCCGCACGCCTCGAGGACCCCCTCATGGCGTACTTGTCCTCAATCTGACGACAGTTGGCACCCACCGTGGGGCAAGTGAGCTTCGGATCTGCGTTCCGAGCGAAATCTACAAGAATCGGAATCGGCGAGACCATCACCGTCGATCGCATCCTCTACGCCAGCAACGTCCCTCTCATCGTTCTCGACGAGACTTGGATTCCGGCTAGGGAGACCGTGACTACTTATACAATCATGTCTTTTGGCGAGATCGATGTTTACATCGGTTTCGCTGAACCTGCCCAACCCACCCCAGCGGCGATGATAGAAGCAGAAGAATCTTCTGGGTCCCCTTTGTCCGTAGAGGCGGCAGAGTTCCGGATCTCAGAAAACCCTAATCCCACCCAGCCCGCACCAGTTGCGGAGATAGTGGAGAAATCTAAGCCTGAAGAAGACCTCACGGTCCAAGTCGAATCTGGAGTGGATCTCCCTGGAGCAGCCGGATCCCAGATCGACCCACCCGTGGAAGTCGAAATCCAGGAGGAGCATATCAACGACACTGATTCCGGCTCTGACGATGCCGGGACAGACAGGCCTTTCCTCAGGTACCTTAGGAAGCACGCATCGCACTTCGTCGGGTATGTCGGATCCGGATCCGGCTCTACCGATGCTGGAGAAAACACCGACTCAGTGCTGGAGGCAATTGGAACAAACGCCGACGTTCCCACATCCTCGGATGAGTCCATGACGTCGGCAGATTTCCGAAAGTTCTCCGCGGAATATGAAGAGGAGTACAACTCCAAAGCTGCAGAAGAAGGAGAAGCCATGGATGAAGGATCCGGGGAACACTCTCCCAAAGCGCAAGATGACATGGACGTCGGAGATAATCCCAAAGTCCAGATATCCGAAAGTACCGATCAGAGCTTGACTCCGGGAAATGGACCCAAAGCCGTCTTTGCTATCGGCGCTGCCAAGAAGGCAAAGAAGAAGAACAAGAAGAACAAGACCCCAACAAAAGACCCCCTCACAGAGGAGGTAATCGCCGAGGAATACGAAGAAGACTCGGATGGAGCACTTATCCCAGACAAGCCGAAAAAAGAAGCATCGGTGGATGGACACGTGATCACTAAAGGTGCATGTAAACTCATCGATGCCGCTTTAACCACACCTATCCCTACAGCTGCAGAACTTACTGCAGATGAGCTGGACGAAACGGCCCAGGCCCTAGAAGCGCGTCGTCAACAACTCCTTGATGAAGCCAAAAACATCGAGGTGGAGAAGAAGCGCATGTCAAACAAGGAGTACATGTCCCGTCTACATCAGAAGACACGGAAGCGTCACATAGATGACAACCAATTCCCACGTGTCTGTGCCGTCCTTTTCGGAGATGAGATGGGGAAGCCACGGAAGGATAGCAACGGAGATTGGGTATACCCAACACCAGTGCAAAATACCGTGGCAGCTCGTGAAATTCTATCAGCTAATCCAGGGCCAGAGGAGATACGCTTGGGTATCAAGCTACTCAACAAGGGACTGGAGCAGCAGAAGGTCGCCCTGTCCGGAAGTCAAAAACTGGTCTCGGATTCTTACCAATGTCGCACAGATCCGGCATGGGCTGACGTAAGATCCCATTACGTTCGGGCGCAATACCATCACCCCGAACGCAGGGAAGAAAATTATTCAAGAACCGGATCGTCGAGACAACATTGCAGAGCTACACATAACTGGAGCAATGTCGCTCCAGCAGCCGAGAAAGACGCGACCGATGCACTGAATCCGAGGAATCCTCCCCGACAAGAATTCAATGATCAAAAGGGAGAAGATAAGGAGAAACGTCGGGAGGAGGATCGTCAGAGAATGCCACCTCCTAGAGAATTCAATGAGAGCCGTTTGGCTGAGCCTCACTATGGTGGGAACGACGGACGAAGGAACGACGGAAACCATGCTGGAACAAGCCAGCAGGGGGCTCGTCATAGTCAAGAACCTCCCCGGAACCGGAATAATGACGCTCCGGACGGAGGCCGGCGATCAGCCGGAAACATTCCAGCTGCACCACCCTCTCCACCACACAGTTATCACAACGGCCCCCAAGGAGGTTAAGGAGGACGACATGGCGGAGGAGGTGGTGGCAGAAGCCGAAGTCCGGCTCCAGGGCACCGCAGCCGCAGCCGACATTCCGGACGATCTCTATCCCCGAACCACGCAAGGCAAAGGATCAACTCCAACATAGAGGCTCGGCGCTATGAAAACGATGACGTGTAAGTGGGCCCAAAGTGCTTCGGACCACGCATCAGAGCTACAAAATTCCCGGAAGGATTTGCTATCTCAAGACATATCCAAGCCTACGACGGCATTGCTCGGCCAGACACCTAGTTACAGGATTTCTTCCAAGCTTGTTGCATCGCTAAAGGCAGAAACAGCCTGGTCGCAACCCGATATCTCCCACTTATGTTGCGGAAGACGGCACGATCATGGCTCAATGAACTTTCGGCAAACACCATCCACAGCTGGTATGACTTGTAAAGTGCGTTCTTTCGGAATTTCGAAGGCACATATCGGAGGCCCTGTACGGTTGGAGACCTACAGCGTTGCACCCAGAAAGCCTTGCCGAGATTATCTCGTACGATGGATTGACACAAAGAACTCCCGCGAAGGAGTAAACGATCAAACTGCGATTGAAGCATTCATCGCAGGTCTCCCAATTGGTTTACTGCGCCATGGCTTGAAGTGTGACAAGGTTACTGATGTGGGAGAAATGATAGAAACAGCGAGCAAGTATGCAGATGCTGACGACGATGCAGAGGGATTACTCAATGTCCTGGTTGTGCCTCAGTCGGCAAAACAACCAAAGCAACAAGCTCAGAAGCGCAAAAATACCTCGGAAGTAAAACCCAACGCGGAGACAGCAGTGGTCACTACTGTTTCTGGGTCTAGAGGACGAGGAGGATGTGGCGGAGGCCGCTGGCGTGGCCGTGGGACGTCAAGGGTCTAAGGCAGAGGAGAGCAACAACCAGGCAAAACCTACACTTGGGACGACATTGCCAATAACCCATGTGTGCATCACTTAGACGCCAATGGGGGCTCGTCCCACACCAACGCTGAATGTCGTTTTAATGATGACATCAAGAGAGATGATACCGCGGGCTACAAAGCTAAGCGAAAGAAAGGAAATAAAAACCCCGAAAATACAAGGAGACCAAGGAAGATTCCGACATGGAGGAAGCCGATGCTTCAAATCCCAAGCCGAAAGGGAAGAAGACTTTTCCCACCAAGAAGGACACTTACGTCACCTTCCTCGGATCTCAACCAGCCAAGGTCAAGAAAGCAGTTCTCCATGAGCTCAATGCAACAGTTCTGACCGTCCCTCAGTATCTGGACTGGTCAGAAGTGGCAATCACGTTTGACCGTGCTGATCATCCGCCTAAACTACACAGGCGAGGAAAATACGCCTTAATCGTCAATCCACTTATTGACGGTTATGGTTTCTCCAAGACCCTCATGGACGGTGGTAGCAGCATCAATATTCTCTATGTCGAAACGCTATGCCGGATGAAGATCTTGGAAACACAGCTGAACCATAGCTCTGTGATCTTTCAAGGAGTTGTCCCTAGAAGACAAGCTAATTCCCTGGGAGAGATCACATTGGATGTTACTTTTGGAACTCCAAAGAATTATCGGACGGAGGCACTTTGCTTCGAAGTAGTCCCGTTCAAGAGTGCATACCACGCTATATTCGGACGTCCGGCTTACTGGGCTTTTATGGCTCATCCATGTTACATTTACAATATGATGAAAATTCCATGTCCCAACGGCATGATCACCATCAGGGGAGACCCGAAGAACGCGCGAGAGTGCGAAGATGGAAATGCCGCCTTTGCCGAAGCCGTGCTGCACGCCCAGGAGTACCAAGAGATCAAGAAGAGCATAGATCCGTCCGAGATGCCCGCAACGAAGAAGGAGGTCACAAAGCCAAATCCGGAGTTCAAAGCATCAAAAGAGATGAAGACGACGCCGTTGAAGGAAGATGACCCCTCCAAGGTGACCCAGATAGGCGTAGGCCTAAGTAGCGCATAGGAAAGCGCGCTCGTCAAGTTCCTCCAAGCACATCAAGATATCTTTGCATGGCAGCCATCTGACATGACTGGAGTACCTAGGGAACTTGCCGAGCACTCTCTAAATGTAAACCCAAACGCTAAACCCGTCAAACAGTCCTTACAATGGTTTGGCGATGAAAAGCGTAAGGCAATAGCTAAGGAACTAGCACGGCTCGAGCTAGCCGGATTCATAGAAGAGGTCATCCATACTGATTGGTCGGCCAACCCTGTAATGGTCCCTAAAAAGGACACCACTGATTTAAGGATGTGTGTTGATTATACTGCCTTGAACAAGGCTTGTCCAAAAGATCCGTTCGCTCTGCCTAGAATTGATCAAGTTATCGATTCTACGGCAGGCTCGGAACTCCTCTGTTTTCTTGACGCATATTCCGATTATCACCAAATCCGGATGAAGGACTCTGACAAAGTCAAGACTTCATTCATAACCCCCTTCGGAACCTTCTGTTTTGTTACGATGCCCTTTGGGCTGAAGAACGCAGGAGCTACGTACCAGCGCACGATGCAGCGTTGCCTCCATGATCAACTCGGACGCAATGTACATGCATACGTGGATGATATCGCGGTCATGTCCAAAAAGAAGGAAACGTTGATTTCCGACTTGGAGGAGACGTTCGCCAATCTACGAAAATACAACATCATGCTTAACCCGAAGAAATGTTTCTTTGGAATACCAGCCAGAAAATTGTTAGGTTTCATCATGTCTCAAAGAGGCATAGAGGTGAACTCCGACAAGATCAAGGCTATTCTCAATATTTCCAGGCCAACTCGCCTGAAGGACGTACAAATATTAACTAGTTGCATTGCTGCGGTCAGTCGATTTGTAAGCAGGCTTGGTGAAAGAGCCGCACCATTATACAAACTCCTGAAGAAGACCAAGGATTTTGTCTGGACTGACGAAGCTGAAGCTGCACTACAAGACCTGAAGAAAGTACTCTCATCTGCTCCTATCCTTGCAGCGCCGGAACCTCAGGAACCGATGTTTCTCTACATTGCTGCGACAAATAAGGTTGTCAGTATCGTTATGGTAGTGGAGATACCAGAAGAAAATCAGGAACACCTGGTGCAGCGTCCGACGTACTTTGTCAGCGAGGTCCTGACAGAATCAAAACAGCGGTATCCGCACTATCAAAAGTTGGCTTACGGTGTTTTTCTAGCATCTCGTAAGTTACGACACTATTTTCAGGAGCATCCAATTACCGTGGTGAGCAAAGCTCCCATGAGAGATATAATCAACAATAGCGATGCCACAGGACGCGTCGCCAAATGGGGCATAGAGCTTGCAGCTTTCGATATTGAGTACAAACCCCGGACAGCAATCAAATCCCAGATCCTTGCTAACTTTGTCGCTGATTGGACAGAGACCAAGGAGAACATGGTCCTCCCTGAGTCGGAATATTGGACCCTCTTTTTCGATGGGTCTAAGGCTCGAGGGGTCTCGGCGTGGTGCTCATATCACCCCAAGGAGATAAACTTTTATACGTGTTGCAGATCCACTTCACATCGACAAACAACATTGCGGAGTATGAAGCACTGCTGCATGGAATCCGGATTGCTAAGGATATTGGCATCCGACGTTTGATGTGTTACGGAGATTCGGATCTTGTTGCTCAGCAAGTCTCGGATATTTGTAATGCAAATAAGCACATGGGAGCATATAAAGCTGTCGTGGATGATCTATCTAAATCGTTCGAGGGGTTTGAAGTTCAACGCATCCCTCAAGCAGAAAATGAGGAAGCAGATGCACTATCTCGAATACTCTTTGCGCGAAAAGAGGTCCCGGATGGCGCATTTTTAGAGCACCTCAAAGTTCCCTCGATAAAGGGAGTAGATGAGGAATATCCAACCAAATCCGACTCACCTTTGATAGTAGTTCTGGCTATAATCCCCAGCTGGACTCAACCCTACCTCGATTATTTGGTAGATGGCAAATTACCCGAAGACGAGGTACTGAGCCGACAGATTATCCGACGAGCAAAAGCCTATACTATTGTTAAAGGTGAGCTCCATAAAAGGAGTGTTTCTGGGGGTTTTCAGCGTTGTGTATCTCCGGAAGGAGTGGAAATCTTAAGGGAAATCCACGAAGGTGAGTGTGGTCACCACGCTACAGCCAAATCATTAGTGGCAAAAGCTTTTCGACATGGATTTTTCTGGCTTACAGCTCAGGCAGATGCCGAACGATTAGTCAAGACATGCAAAGGCTGCCAAAAGTACGCCAAGCAAGCTCATGTTCCGACTGATCAGCTGCGAACAATACCTATAACATTGCCCTTTGCGGTCTGGGGGCTTGATATGGTAGGACCTTTTAAACGAGCCCCAAGTGGATTCACTCACCTCTTAGTGATGGTGGACAAATTCACAAAGTGGATCGAGGCTAAACCTGTCACTAATTGTGATGGAGCAACAGCCAAAAGATTTGTCGAGGATGTTATAATCCCGTATGGTTATCCGCATAGTATTATCACGGACAACGGGAGTAACTTTTCCATGGGAGAATTGGCTGAATTCTGCGATGAGCAAAATATCTGGCTTGACATTGCGTCAGTCGCACATCCACAGGCTAACGGACAAGTCGAAAGAGCAAATGGTTTAATTCTACAAGGCTTGAAACCAAGACTCGAAGCACCACTACGACGTGCTGCGGGGGCTTGGGCAGAGGAATTACCCTCTGTAATTTGGACTTTATGAACAACTCCGAACAGGTCAACAGGATACACACCTTTCTTCTTGGTCTATGGCGCAGAAGCAGTTCTTCCTAGCGATTTAATTCACACTTCTCCTAGAGTGGCCGAGATTTCTCGACAAAATGATCTCGACTTAGTCGAAGAAGTTCGCGTCGTTGCTGAAATGAGATCTACAGCCTATCAGCAGAAGTTATGCAAGTATCATAGCCAGAGAGTCCGAACTAGATCTTTCATTAAAGGTGATTTGGTTCTCCGGCTTGTGCAACAAAGAAAGCACAAACTTTCCCCAGTATGGGAAGGGCCCTTTTTAGTTAGTCGAGTATTGCACAATGGATCGTACTACTTAACTGACATGAGGCCAGTCAAAGAAAGACCTGCTACTAAGAAGAGAAAGAGAGCTGGAGGCAGTACAAATCCGGATGAGTTAGACAGACCATGGAATATTGCTCAGCTACGTCCCTTTTATTCTTAGTTTATCTTTCTTTGTAATCATACATATGTACATGTTCTGTGAGAAATAAAAGTTTTGGTTACCTCAAAGTTTTTCTGAGAAGTTTTTACTACCTTATTTCCTAATGATCATGTCATAGTCGAAAATCCCAGAATGCTTGAAAGTACTTTATGCTCATGTTCGTTCTGGTTTAGATTTCCGATTCTAAAACTGCTACCTTCGGGTATAACTCTAAAAATTCTAGTCTTTACTTGGGTTATTTGTCTAATTGCTGGATGCGGGTATTTTCCGAGTAGTGAATTGTTGGTACTGGAAGCCGGCTTTGTTTCCGAGTTTAAACTGGTTTAGCAATTGAGCTCTGTTTCTCGGCAAAGTTTCCGGCTGAAGGTTTAGCCAGCTCACAAAAGGGACGAGGCGGAAAGCCAGATAAACGATTACTAGAGACGGAAAATTTCAAGTGCTTATGTGAACATTTCAGGCACGCAAAAATTTCAAAAGCCAAAAAGTGCTGAATAGATTAAAAGCTTAGCACTAGCAAAAGTCAATAGTACTTAATATTTACCAACGCATCATGTTCTTTCACAGAATAATACATAAGTTTGTGGTCTATGATGCAGGAGGAGATGAAGGAGCTGTCGGATCGCTGGTTACTCCGCCTTGATATCGTTCCGAGATGTCTGGATCCGAGATGGTCCGTTCATCGTCGGAAACTTCTTCGGTTTCTTCTGGAGGAGGCGGCGGAGTATCTACGCGGGTGAAGAAGGGGATCTCGTAGCTGGTCAGATCAGCTACGTGGCACCCATATCCGGCGCAGGAGTGCATGATGGCTTGAAGGTCTTGCTCCTGGCCGTCTTCGTCTACCTTGCAGTACCCTCTGGTCACTTGCCATATCTCCAAGTTTCCATGGTGGCTCATGACCATGGTGAGAGCGTTCTGCGCAGCAGTCCGCGCGTAGGACATGTTCCAGTCCCGAACAAGCTGCGGCATCTCCTTGGCCTTGTCCCGCACCTGAAAATCCGACATGCTTGGCATGTCTGGAATCCTGAGAGACTCGCCAATGTCTTCAATAGACTGGCGGAAGTCATGCATAAGATCACCGACTTGAGTAAGCCGGTGGGTGCGGGGCTCGGAGGAGGAAGAGTCCGTCAAGTTCAGAGGACCTATACACAAAACAAGTCAATAAAAATCTGACATTAATGAAAGTTGAAGAAATGATAAGTCAGACAGATGGAACGTACCAAGAATGACGTCGTCAATCTTGGTCTTCTCCTCCCAGAGACTCCGGAGTTCAGCCCGGAGCGCTTCGGAGATATCCTTCTCTCTGCCAAGCTCATTCTTGAGGTCCGAGATAATTTTATCTTGAGCAGCGATCTTGCGATCACGCTCTTCAGTGGCCATGGAGGAGGATTCTAGGACTTGAGCTATGCTCCTTTCATGATCCGCCTTGAGCTTATCCAGCTCTTGGCGAAGTCCCTTGTTCTCCACCACTAGGGTCTTGAGGTTCTCGGCCTCTTCAATCATAGCGATGGATTGTTTCACCAACGCTATAAGTCAAAAAGAACAACAGTTCAGAAAAATTCGACATTGAAAAAGCAAAAGACAAGGTTTGAATCTTGAAATGTTCACCTTCGGCTTCATCCTTGGCTACCTTGAGCTCAGCATTTTTAAGCCGGAGAGCTTTGATCTCTCTCCGCTTATCACAGACATTGGATAATAATTCCTGGTTATAGGAACATACTTTCTGTAAGTCAGAATACCCAAAGTCAGAAAGCTACTTAAGACTCGGGCTAATATTTTTTGCTAAATATCAGCACGAGCCTTGGGGGATACACTAGTTCATTCTTTGGCATCCTAATGAAGCATATACTCGGATTCTATATCCTACTTCATGCTTGGGGGCTAGAGGATATGATATAACATAATGTAAAAACAAGAGTTGGAATTCCGACTTACATATTGCTCGCGGGTGAGTTTGTCTAAACCCGCATTCACTTCAGCTGCCACCTTCTCGGTGAGCGTAAGAGGGATTACTGGGGCTGTTGGAAGCTCGCCAGTCCTGATCCTCTCGTCGCGAAGGCGGACTTGAGCAAGAAGGTCAGAGAACTTGACGTCCTCTACTTCTTGCCCTT
The DNA here is from genome assembly GCA_910589775.1 of Avena eriantha. Lineage (NCBI taxonomy): Eukaryota > Viridiplantae > Streptophyta > Magnoliopsida > Poales > Poaceae > Avena > Avena eriantha. Next base: position 284,312,361 of record OU342746.1, on the reverse strand, counting down.
CCTCCTCGGGGGATAGATGGATTTTGTCTAGGACTTGCCTGGCCAGCCGCTGGATTTCCTCTGCAGATTTCCAGGATAGACCAAACTTGGCAAGTCCTGGATTGCTGAGGAGGTTTTCGGCGAAGACTTTAGCCGAGGAATCATTACTCGAAGAGGGTTCACCCTTATCTTGAGCTGACGCACCCACGGTGACGTCAGTCTGCGACCCAAGGATCGCAGGCTCCGTTGGAGGAGCCGGATCTTCTGCGACCACCGGAGAAGGAATGGTCGCCGGAGTTGCAGAAGGTTGAGGGGCAGGAGTTGGAGGAGCCACGGTAGGAGAAGCTATGGTGAGCTTCGTCTATCGTAGGGGCTTCGCAGGAATCCCTTTCCCCTTACCCTTGATGAGAGGCTTTGCTCTGAGAATGTAGTAAAGTTAGAAACATTACATCTCAGAAAGAAATTCGAGAAAGGTACAAAGGTGGAAATTGTGAATGAAAGTTACCTCTTCACAATAGGCACTTCCTTTGTGCCAACAGCCACTATTGGAGCTTTGTGCTTCTTGAGCGCAAGGACCGGCAATGGGACCACTTCAGTCTCTTGAGAAAACTCAGGAGGATATCCTTCGAGTGGAGCAAGCTCCGACTCGGGGAGGTCAGCAAGCTGAAAACAAGAAAGCATATCAGCACTGTAGTATATAACTTAGAGATTGGAACACATAAAAGGTGTATTGATGGAAGCTTACCGGCACCACGGGGTTTTCCGCTGTGTACATATCCAGAGAAATCTCCGGAATCCTCCTCTCGATCCGCTCCTTGATCAGCCACTTGATCTGGCTGATGTAGCCTTGAGTGGTGTAGGATTTGGGGCTGATGTGGAGGGAGTCTTTTTTGGAAGACGTGATGGAGTGCATCAGTCTATCCCCGTGGTCCTGAAGTGGCTGGATCCGACGTGAGACCCAGCACTGGACCAAGTCGGATCCCTTCAGACCCATGTGTTTGATCAGATATTCGATCCGCCTCTTAGCGAGGATCAGATCGTCGGTGAGAGCCGGAGCAGCCTCGTCCCAGGAAGGCTGGGTCGTGGCGGCTCCGTCAACAAAAGCCGACAAAGCAGTAGCTTTGCCGGGAGCCGGAATATCCCTATGGTAGAAAAAAGTGGCTGGCCATTGTTTGACCGAGTCACTGGCAGAAATTTTGGGATATGCCCGGTCTCGTCTAACAGAAAAGCTAATGGTGCCGGTGATGTAACGAACACCGGCAGTGATGAAATTTCTCCGGACATGAAAATAATACCGGAAGAGAAGCAAACTCGGCCTAATGCTGAGAAAACCCTCGCAAAGCGCAGCATATGTGCTCATTTCTAGAAGAGAATTGGGAGGAAGATTGTGGAGTTGAACTCCATAGTGATCTATCACCTCGGAGAAGAACTCCGAGGGAGGAAAAGACAGACCTCGGTCTAGATGGGTGCCGAAGTGGACACGCTCGCCGTCTTGTGGGTTGGGGACGGTTTCGCCGGAGCCGCTCCGCCAGTCGCTGGCGGTGAGAAGCCCCTCCTTCTTGTAACACCCTCAAATCAGCCCTATGCAAGGTTTAGCCCTTTCCGCCAAACCCGCATAGAAACGATTCAAGGACACCCACCAGGCACTTTCGTGTGGGTGGAAAACGAAGTAATACCATTACACAACAGTCCTCGATGGGAACCACAGAACATATATTTATACAACACGACTCCACGAGTCAATAATACAGATATACAATACAAAGATCCAATCACTTTGAAAACGATAGTGCGTCCGGCTACGGACAAGATGCAAATGGGCTAAGAGCCCTGAAGAATAACCAATGGCATCCATAACCCTGCCCAGGCCAAGCCGGAAGGGTAACCCTGCTAACGACGTCGATCTCAAACCTGCTAAAACAAAAGGGGTGCCGACAAAGGGCAAAGGAAAAAGAGGAGCGTCAGTACTGAGGCCAGTACACGGCGAGGCTAGAATTCGGCGGCTCTCGCCTACATAGGTATGGTGGGCTGAAGCGGCAGCGCAACGGCACTAAACAACCTATAGAGACTCGACCCAACTATCGGCTATTAGAGAGGGGTAAGAAAGACCTATCCGGATCCAACCTGATAGTAACACCTAACATACCCATCCTGGTATTCCCCCTCGAGACCAAACGAGGAAGTCAAACCGAGGAACTCACACAGTTGGCAGTTTTATTTATTCGATTATAGTTGAAGCACTTACTAGTCAGATATAGATAGCATGAGACATCATGAAGCATAAGTAGTGGGCCGTTTTAATTATCATGCCATTGTAGTTGGCACCTTTACTAGTCAGATATCATTGTTCGGAGGAATCCCAAAACCCACCAGTTGTTGGCACTTTTATCACATTCCATTGGAGTTGCATTACTTACTAAGCAGGTACAGCATGTCGCAAAACAACCCCAGATCCACCAGTTGTTGGCATTTTAATGTCCATTCCGTTATACTTGAGCTGATTACTAGTCACATATTTAATCAAATTTATAGCACTACTTTAGTTATGCTTGTCTATGATCGAGGTACTGTGCTCCAAGTCGTCCATAACCGCGGACACGGCTTTCAGAAAGTTTTACCCTGCAGGGGTGCACAAATAGCAACACACACTGGATCAACCTCGGAAAAACCAACTCAAAACCCAACGAGGCATTCACGACAAAGCGATCACAGGATTCATAAAATATTTCAGGGGGGCACCCCATTAAGCTACCCGCAACGAAGTTGGCCGACTCCGAGACGGACCCAAGGTTTGCGCCAATGGCTGTAAACAACTGGGAACCCGAAAGTGTGACTGGGCTTGTCGATACCGCGAAAACACTCCGCAATCCCTAAACAGTACAGGTGCTCCACGCACAATCTTAAATAAAGCGGTAAAGCATGGCATAGGTACAGGATAGTAATAAAGCCCCAAACTACTTTGTGGCCCCAAGAAATAGAAATGAATCAAGCTCTAGCTCAGGGGGGGTCCATAAGGCCTCCTAGATGTGGATAGTGCGAAAAATCAAGGAACAGGTATCAAGTACTCGGGGTCCTACGGGACACAAGTGAGCGTCGAAGAACCAAATAACATCTATTGCCCACCAATGCCTCTGCATTAGTTATATCTATCATTTTATTAGTTGTATTTAAAGTCATGATCATCTCCACCATTAAGCAATTCCACCATAAACATCTGCCAGCATTCCAACAACTGTGGTACTTGACAACATGAGATCACACCTGAGCAAGCGACTACGACTCGCAAGGCTAGCTGTCTACCAAACACGGGTAATAGGAGGTGTCCAAGGCAATATAGAGGCTGCACGGGATATATCTGGGGCACGGAAACTAAAGTATCGCGACACGGATACCAATAGATCAACATGAGGAAATAAAGACTATAAATGCAAAATAGGTAGAAGGGGAAGAGATGCTCGCCTAGGAAAACATTGCCGAAGGTTCTATCCGGAGAACTTGTCGGTACTCGCATCAACTCATCGGCCTAGTCCGCGAAGAAGCAAACACTAGAAGAAACACCGGATGCAATATTTAATACTACGGCAGAAGATCCGGCATGATTATGATATGCATGCGAGATGAACAATTTAATATGCGACAGTCGATAATGTCATATTATGAAAATAATGGGGGTCTCGGATAGGAAATCACATTTAGGGTTCGGCGAACTTGAGCTCCGAGGGGTTCGGGGTTCGACAGGTTCGACGGGGCGGAAACGGCTCAAAGGGATTGGTCTCGGACAACAGAAGTAGATCTTGTCACATCCGGGAAGAAGGACTTGGTTTGGCGTCGGGAGCACATCGGATTCGCCCTGGTCGGTGTCGATCTTGTCGTCGCGAAGATCTTGTCGGGTCCGCGTATCGGGTCGGTCTTGGCGTTCGGGGTGAAGAACTTGGCGTCCTTGAGGAAGTACTTGGCGTATCCGCGATCGTCGGGTCATGTCGTCGATCTTGTCATTTCATAGCGGAGATCTTGGCGTCCCGGGTCTCGGCATCTTCGGGTCCGAGAGGAAGAACTCGGCGTGTCGGGATGAAGAACTTGACGTCCTTCGGTTCCATGTCGACGGTCTTGGTGTCCGGGGAGGCGGTCTCGGTACTTGGTGTCAAAGGCCTCGGGTTCCGTGATGGAGATCTTGTGTCGGAGGCCTTCGGGCGACGATAACTCTGGAAGATCTTGCGGTGGAGGGCGAAGTCGGTCTTGGTGAAACTTGGCGTTGATTTGCCCTCGGAAGATCTTGGTAGGGTGGAACTCCAGAGACCATCATCCCCAAGGAGGCGTTGCAGAACATGTTGCAGAACTTTCTAGCCGCAGATACATGTGTCGATGTTGCCTGATTGCAGTAGAGCAGGCATTCGCAGATCCCAAGGTCAGCAGCGGGTAGTTCAAGCCAAGCCACAGATTAACCGCAGCGAACACCAGAATAACTGGCACGGTGCACGCGTGCGTGACCAGCAGAAGGCGACGCCTGCCGCTCGCGATGGATGCACGGGCTGCAGAAGGGCGGCCGGCAGCGCAGGGGGAGGACGCACGTGTCTGGTGCGGTTGGGGCGAGGCTCGGAGGACGTCGCGGGCGGCCACGGAGTCTGATGGGGTGGGGGAGGGAGAACGTGGGGCGCGAGCGTGAGAGGGGTGGGAGGTGGCGTGCGGGACGAGTCCGCGGGGATTGCGGCAGGTGGGGCCGGCTCACGTGGCTGGTGCGGGAGGGGAAAAAGGTGGTGGGCCTGGGCGGAGATCCCGAGGAGGTCGGTGGAGCGGGGGAAAAACAAACGGCGCGGTGCAGGCCTTGTGCGAGCGGGGCATGCTGTGCGTTGGGACAGGGGCTGAGGTGGCAAGCACCGGTTGGTGCATGTGAGGTGGAGGTGTGAGGTGGCGCGCTGCTATAGGGCGGGGTGAGGTGGAGGGCTGGGTAAATTAGGTTTGGGTAGTTTTAGGATTAGATATTTTGGACTAGGGTTTGGAGGTGGCCGGCCGGGCTTTCGGGCCTGGCGGGCTGCCTCCTAAAAATAAAAGAAATATTTTATTATTTAAAACGGCGCTTTTGAAATCCGCTGGTAGATGAAACAAAATATTCCGGAGTCCTGGGTTTTAATTTGAAATAAAGACGGGGCGTTTAGAAAACAAAAACAGACTTTTCGAAAATAGTTTTATGCAAACAAATATAAGATGGCATGACGATGCTCAAATGCAAGGTGGCAAGATCACATGGGCATGCGGTCGTGATGATGAAATGCACAAAATCAACGCGATTTTCTAGTGGTGGTTTTGCGGGATGCCACACTTCTCCATGTTCTTGAGGCCGTCCTCGTCAAGGGCGCAGGGGATCCAGATTCCCCGGAAGCTTTCCTTCTCCGCTGCTGCTTCCGTCGTTGCCGCCATCGCTGCTGCCGCCAAACCGGAGGAAGAAGACGATGAAGCCATTTCTCTGGTGAGAAGATGACCTGAAAGTGGTGGCGCTGGGAGTTTCTGTGGGGGAAGGACGAGAGAGCTCTGAGCGCGCAGGAGGATTGGGAGGAAAGGAAACGGCAAAGACTGGTGGAAACGAGAAGGAGAAATCCAAACCCCTTATATCCACCTAACTGTGCCAAGATTTGTGCAAATGCTACAGTGTAACCGCCACGCGTCGTGGAAAGAACTGGGAAGGACCCACGCGATGATTGCGTCTCCTCGATCTCCATGCTCGCATTGAAACGGCGCCTCGGTTCCGCGAACCGCAGACCCACCAACGGTTGTGCTGACGGCACGCCTGTCAGACGACGTGACTTGACCATGCTTGTGTCAGGTGGCGTAGAAACCAAGTTCCGGCTTAGTTTAAAATCGAGCTGGAAAATCCGAGTAACTAATTGATAGGTCCGACTTATTTTTAAGACCCGGATCGTATTTTTTGTAAAGTTTTAGGAACCCTTCAAGATTCTGCAAGCCGAAGATCAAGCTAGCCGATGATAAAATCCGACTTTGGATCTTGGAGGCCTCCGGGGGCTGCTGTTGGGGATATACTTTCTGGGTATCCTCACAGTTCCTTACTGACCAGGGTGGCCCACTTCGGGTTAGAGCTTTGCTTCACGGGCGGCCTAGTCGGGAGAGAAGACGGAGTCCAATCCGGCTACGGGAAGGCCCAGAAGACTTACCGACTTAGGCCCATAATGTTACTTGTAGTTCAAGATGTACTCTGTAACCAACTCTTAGTCGTAGCCGGATTGATCTCTCCTGTAAACCCTAGGCCGGATATCTATATAAGCCGTCCTAGGGAGAGCCTTTAGGGCGAACACCTTACAACACAATAGTCTACAATCTCAACTCGCACAGGCGAAACCCTTGTAACCCATATTCCGGCTCTGTCGTATTACTGGATTGCTAGCAGGAGTAGGATTCGTCCAAAGCTGGCGGATTCAAACCTGGGTAAACTTGTGTGCTCACCGTCCCGGAATACCGTACGTCTCACACCCCTCTCTTCCGCACGCCTCGAGGACCCCCTCATGGCATACTTGTCCTCAATCCGACGACACTGGAAGGCTGTAAACAACCCCTTTTGGTGAAATTTTGGGATTTTTTTTCATGACATGTATACAAGATGCAAGCAGCGACAATTCTAGCTATACCAAATGGAGAGAGAACAAATAAGATGTGAATAGCAATAATGGGTATAGATTCGAAAGCAATAAGAAACAACTCTCATAATACACATGACAAATGTTTGCGGGTAATTTATTCCCTATGTTTAAGCACACATGTCATGGCGCATCAAAGATAGATGCTTGGACCCATACCATGACACAAGATCAATTAATATCGCACACATAGGTATGCATCAAACCAAGACATGGTAAGATGACTATCCCTACATGTGATGCGTGACTAGGCTACATTGCAAGTTAAGAGCAAGAATATAGTGCACGTAAATCAGTCCAGGTTTTTAGGATCTTGAATACAGAGTTCTCGCCTCAACATGACAAAATGGGATTCCACCAATTGGAACATCATTCCCACATGAGTGAGACTGATGTCACCATTTGGGACATGGTCACATAGGAAGTGTTGGCGGATGTCAATATGTTTGGTGCGACAATATTGAACGGGGTTATTGGCGATCTTTATTACACCTTCATTTTCACATAGAATAGGCATCGTACCAACAGACACACCATAGTCTTTCAAGGTTTGGCTCATTCATAACAATTGAGCGCAACAAGATGCTGCAGAAATGTATTTGGTTTCGGTGGTGGATAGGGTGGTGGATTTTTGTTTCTTGGATGACCAACGGCTGGCCATGGAATTGGCAAGCCCTGGAGGTCGACTTGTGGTCAACATTACCACCGTCCCAACCGGAATCTGTATAGCCAACACATTCAAAGGTTGACCCCTTTGGATACCAAATCCCGAGTGTAGGAGTGAGAACAAGGTACCTAAAAATATGTTTGACCGCCATCAAATGGAACTCCTTGGGAGAGGATTGAAAACGAGCACACATTCCAACACTTAACATGATATTCGGCCTAGAAGCACAAAGGTAGAGCAAGGAACCAATCATGGAACGATATACCTTTTGATCCACGTCCTTCTCACCTTCTACAAGACCAAGTTGCCCACTTAGTGGCATGGGTGTATTCATGGGATTGGCATTGGTTATCTCAAACTTTGCGAGCATGTCCTTCACATACTTATCTTGGGAGATGAAGGTTCCTTGAGCAAGTTGCTTCACAATGAAGCCTAGGAAATACTTCCACTCCCCCATCATGGACATCCTAAATTTCATAGTCATCAACTCACCAAAAGCTTTGTTATGAGATTCGTTAGTTCCACCAAAGATAATATCATCAACATAAATTTGAACAATAAATAAGCCACCCCCTTTAACCCATTTGGTGAAAAGGGTGGAATCGACCTTACCCAATGCTAAACCCGTCAATGGGTAAGAAATCCCTAAGGTGCTCATACCAAGCACGAGGTGCTTGCTTTAGTATGTAGAGAGCCTTATGGAGTAGATACACATGGTTAGGATAGCATGTGTTTTCGAAACCCGGGGGTTGAGCTACATATGCAACCGCTTTCAAGGGACCATTAAGAAATGCACTTTTCACATCCATTTTATAAAGCTTGAAGTTATGAAAAGATGCATATGAAAGAAAGAGATGAATAGCTTCAAGGCGAGCAACGGGCGCAAAGGTGTCCTCATAGTAGTTACCTTCTATTTGGCCATACCCTTGTGCCACTAACCTTGCTTTGTTTCTTGTGATGGTTCCGTTCTCATCTTGCTTGTTCTTGAACACCCACTTGGTCCTAATGACATTGATGTGATGATCTTTAGGCCTCTCCACAAGAGACCAAACTTCATTATGGGTGAAGCACTCGAGTTCTTCTTGCATGTCAATGACCCAATCCAGATCCTCTAAAGCTTCGTGGACCTTCAGTGGCTCAAAGTTTGACACAAAGGCATGATGACCACAAAAGGTTGTGAGATGCTTCTTCTTGTTACGAGTCTCGATACCTCTTGATATACTTCCAAGGATATTATTCACTTGAATCCCACTTGCAATGGAGGCGGACTTGATCTTCCGGACTATGCCTTCATGATCAACAAATTCATATTTTGACTGTCCTTGATCATTGACAAGATCTTGAGCTTGACCTTGGGATCGAGGAACTTGTTCTTCTTATTGGTCTTGCTCAATGGGTTGATGGCTTGGTTATTGTTCTTCGGTTTGCGAGAGTTGTTCATCTTGTGGTGTATTTGATGGTTCAAATTGATTAGAGCTAAGATCTTCTTGGGTTGAGCTTGATCCTCCCCCATCATCTTCTTGATCATGAATATGAGATTCGGTGGGCAAGATATGCCCAATTCCCATTGAGAAGAATATCCATCACCTACATCACGTGAAACAACTTTCCCCTCTTGGGAGCCATTATTCTCCAAAAACTCCACGTCACAAAATACTTCAACACAACCATTGGTTTTCTTGTATCTATAGGCATGACAGTTTTCCGCATAATCAACAAAGATACCCTCTATAATTCTATATTCGAATTTACCAAGCTTCTCTTTATTGTTCTCGATGAGGCACTTGCACCCAAATATAAGGAAGTAGTTGACATTGGGCTTATTCTTTGTGAGAATATTGTACGGGGTCTTGTCAAAGGGAGCTCAGAGGAAGAGCCGATTCGAGTAGTGAACTGTGGTAGAAATGGCTTCTCCCCAAAAGTTGTATGGTGACTTTAACTCACTCAACATTGTTCTTGCCATCTCAATGATTGTTAGGTTCTTACTTCCAACAACATTTTGTTGATGGGTGTAGGGAGACGAGAATTCATGCTTTATCCCCTAATCTTGAACAAACTCTTACATGGTTTAGTTCTTGAATTCGGTTCCATTGTCAGTCCTAATGGTCTTGACCTCCACTGCATGGGTACATTGGGCTTGTTTGGCAAAGATCATGAAATACTTGTAGGTCTCATATTTGTCTTGAGGAGGAAGACCCAAGTGTATCTTGAATAGTCATCAATGATGACAAGACCATACTTCCTTCCACCAAGAGTATTATATGTTGATGGCCCAAAAAGATCCAAGTGGAGAAGCTCCAAAGGTCTTGAGGTGGCCACCTAGGATATGGATGGATGACTCTTTCGACGTTGCTTCCTAGAGATACAAGAAATACATACACGATCCTTCTGAAAAGAAACACCAGTTAGTCCAAGAATATATGCTCACCCTTAGGAGTTGTTTAAGATTTCTCATGTTGACGTGGCCAAGGTGGCGATGCCAGAGCCATCCCTCGTCAACCTTGAAATTAGACATGTGGAAAGAGATTTGCTCTCTTGCAAGAGATCAACCATGTAAAGGTTGTCTTCCACATATCCAACAAGGACCAAACAAAGATTATCACCCCTAAATACTTTCAGCAAAGTTTTAGAAAAGTAGGAATCATGACCGGCATCCGCAAGATGTTTAATTGAAAGCAAATTGTAGCCAAGGCTCTCAACAAGCATGACGGTCTCTAGGGTCAAAGCCTTGGAGACCACCAACTTATCATAACCTAGTACCTTTCCTTTAGAGTTGTCTCCAAGAGTGATGCTTGACATTGAATTGACATCATGAATGAATTGATCAAGCGCACTTCTACCTCCGGTCATATTATTGGTTCATGCATTATCAAACACCCACTTAGATCCATTGGAGGCATATCCCTACAAAATCAATTCTTTGATTTAGGAACCCATTGAGTAATGGGTCCCCTAGAATTAGCAACAAGATCTTTTGGTACCCAAATTTAATACCACAAGGGCCAACATATTTGGCATATACATACCCTTGAGTGCCCTTACATAGAACATATGATGGATTAGATTTTTCCACAAATTTGTGATTGGGGTTACCCCTTGTGGCTCCCCCATTCACAACATTCTTCTTGGCTTGGTCAACCACCTTGTTGCCTTCTTGCGCAAAGTAGATCTTCTTATGTGGGTTGGCACCATCCTTGTTGTTCTTGGGGTCGAACCCCATACCTTTCCTTGGATCTCCCACCTTTTGACGAGCAAGAATCTCCTCAAGAATCTTGCCCTTGGACATAGGTATGAGATGTTCTTTCTCAAGTTGTTCCTTCAACTTCTTATTTTCATCAAGGAGGAGAGCTTGATCCAAGGTAGAGTTAGAGGCACAAGTAATATTCTCAACAATTACTGGATCCTTCAATGTACCAGGAGCCTTTTCATAAGATAGTCAAAGTTGATCATGATTCTCCCCAAGCTTTATGAGCTCACACTTGACAAGCAAATTAGATTTTTCAAGGTGCTCAAGGTCATTGGTGCTCAAGGTCCCTTGAGAAAACTCAAGTTCTTTCTTTGAGGCATCAAGCTCTTGGGACAAGGTAACGACCCTATCAAGATTATCTACATCTTTTTCCTTATCAATTTCAAAGATTTCAATTCATTGTTTAAGAAGTGAGATGATGTTCTTTTCCTTGCTTAGTTCTTGCTTAAGGAGATTGAATCTCTATTTCTCATCATTAATATGAGATTCCAAGCTATCAATGGTCTCGTCATGTGAATTGACAACGTCCATTAATTGCTTGAATCTAGCACGAGCATTGCTAGGAAGAGACTTCATAATTTTATACATTTCTTGTACAATAGTTTTCATCAAATTCATCATTATCACTATCATTGTTAACCTCATGATCATCCAAGATGCTAGAGAGAGATGGAGCGGGAGAGATTGCCTTGGTGCTCCTTGCCATAAGGCAAGAACCAGCGACCTTGGAAGAGGAGAGTCACCGGTGTAATCCTTGGTATAGTCGTAGGTGAGTAGTGACCGGGGTTCGGTATAAAACAAACTAGTCACACCCACCACCTTCTCCTTGTCCCCACACTCCACACCGCCCATTCTCGCCATAAGGAAAGTGTCGATGACCTTGGGAGTAGTGGAGTCATTGAAGTAGTCCTTGGCGTAGTCATATGTGAATAGGGACCCGGGTTCAAGAAAAGCCAAACTGGACACTGATGGCTCTGAAATATAGCCATCTATGTCCACATTTAAACTGGATATTATTCATATTTTTTATGAAATATCTCTCTAAACCCTGCCACTAATGCCTAATAATCAAAGGGGTATGCAATCCTTTCTTTCTATTTTTTTCCTGTGCAGATAATGACGTTTGATGATGGGAATCACTACATTAAAGTCAAAGATACGAGATTTCCAACAACCAGAAGAAACCAGGAGTTGTGAGTCGGAGGCAGACGCTTTAACGACCAACTATATGACTAGAATAAAATTCTGGTCGTATATAGTTGCCAACAACACCGCTAGGTCAAACAAAACAACTTTCGTGAAGGGACCCCTATATAAAGAAGCCTCGGGCAACGAGAAAAGGGCCTCGAGAGTACTTGGCCCAGATCATCAGCCACCTCCAGATCTCCATCCACCACACCGAAGAGCCACCAGAAGAATGGACTTAGATCTAATCCCCAAAGCCCTTCTCCACTACCATAGCCATATTCCACCACTTGTAATAATAGATCTCATCTTCGATTAGCAACATTGTAAGACTATTTCCTATCAATCTCATGATTTCCATTACAATGTTTGTGATTGTTGATCTCATCTCTATGTGTGAGTAATTCTCCTTGGGCTAAGGGCTTCGGCCTAGCCATGTATCTTTTGTGCATATTATTTATCATAGATGGGATCATGTATTAGTTTGTATGACATGATGATTATTGTATCCTCTCTTGCCTCAATCTAAGGACTTGTCGGGTACCGAAGACCCCGAGGATTGAGCCAGGTATAGGGAGTATGAGTAATGACTAATCTGCAGGTTGGGAACCCTAGTGACAGAAGAAGTATGGCTGTATGTGAGGGATTTACGTGGGATTAACGGTGATGTCACTATGCATATCATTAGTTCTCTTTCTTATATGGATGATACTAGTAGGTTATTTCTATAAGCGGTTGCGGAGGCAATAGCAATTATGGATGCACTGCCCATATATAATTTATCTTGCTCTAACAATTACATGCACACTTTATCTCTATCTTTTATTCCCATTGGATGTTTTGCACAACTACAGGTGAAACAGAACGCCCTAGGCCCTCTCTCTCCATCATCGTCAACAACAAAAAGACACAAACTCTTGGTCCAGTAAAAACACAAAAGGAATTCTAAAACTCGCGAAGGTCCATTAAAGTAACTTCACTACACATCTTCTTCTCGAGGATTCGATAACCTAGGTCTACTAGGGAAAAAGAGCTATACTACATCCGTAATCTGGATCAAAGGTATCAACCCTTTTTCTGGCGCCGTTGCCGGGTAAGCAATAGCTACCCTGGTGAGGTTAGTAGGAACCTTGCTAGTTTTAATTCTTGTTTTTAATTTTAGTTTTATTTCGGTCTTTATTTGAAAAACCCAAAAAATAGTTAGCCTTTAAATTCTTGCTTTTACTATTATAAGTCTCTGTTTAAGAAAACCACAAAACATAGGAAATATGGCTAAAAAGAAGCTTGGAGAGTTTGCTACTCCCAACAATGATTATTTGTGTACTCCTATTACTCGGCCAACAATTGTTGCAGATAACTATGAAATTAAGCCCCATTATTTAAGTTTGGTTCAACATAATCAATTTGGAGGCTCTGCTGTTGAGGACGCGGGTATGCACTTGAATACTTTCACTAAAATATGTGATATGATGCGTATAAAATATGTTGACCCTGATGCGATCAAATTGCGTTTATTTCCTTTCTCTCTTAGAGGAAGAGCAATAATGGTTGCTATCTTTGCATAGAAATACTATTACATCATGGGTGGAATGCACTTCTTTATTTATGACTAAAATTTTCCCACCCGCAAAGACTATGCAACTAAGATCTAATATTATTGGTTTTAGACAGGAAGAGCATGATCCACTAGAGCTTGCATGGGAGAGGATGAAAGAATGCATGAGAAACTATCCTAGTCTTGGGATGGAAGACTAGTTAATTCTCCATCTATTTTATAATGCTCTTAACCCCGTGTCTAAGTCTATGCTTGATACTGCAGCTGGAGTAACATTTATGGGTAAACATAATACCGAAGCAAAGTAGCTGCTAGACAATATGCAAGACAACCATGCCCAATGGCATGTGGATAGAACAAACACGAAGAAGGTGAACTCCGTCTCACCACAAGAAAATGACGAACTCAATGCTAAGTTGGATGAGCTCATACTAGCCGTAAAAGGTAAGGAAACTCAGGTAAGAGCTATCCTAGAAACAAATATTGAAGAAATAGACTTCATTTTTTTCCAATACAATCCTCATGACATAGGGATCGGGTTCCACTATCAAAAGATAACGGAACAAACAGCCACACAAATCAGGTATTCAAGCTCCTGGAGCTTAGGACTATATACAGACAGGTCCATGCTAAAAGAGTAGCAAAGATCGAGAGGGATGGATAGAGAGATGCAAGAAAGCACCGCATGTCGCTAGTGTTCTACAACCTGACCACAACACAAGGGCAAGAGATATCAGATATATCATCTCACCCCACAAAAGGCACAGCAAAAGTAATCTCACGAAGGAATCTCTCAAACAGGCACCCCAGGAATCAAATGTTGTTTTTTGGTGTTTCTGGAAAAGAGCATCATTTCTCCTTCCCGACATCTTCAGGGGATCTTGCACGCTTCCTACTAGTAGAAGGTAGGCCCAGTAGTGGGATCGGAGCTGTGTCCATGTCCTCAGCATCAGACAGAGCATTTCTTTGCACCACCTCAGCACCACTCCTTAAAGCCTCTCTCTCCTCTTCATTGTGAAGACATGCCCAGTATTTGATAAAGGCATAGGCAAACATGATCAAATCGACAGGGGAGTTAATCAATTTTTGTTCAAAACAAGCTCTATTTCTGAGCTTCCAAATAGCCCAACAAATAGAAGCTAAGGTCGTAATTTGAACATTACGACTAATAGCAAGATATTTCAGAATCCACCAGAAGTACTGTGAAAAGGACCCAGGCCTGTCCACAGCACCTAGTGATTTCACAATTACCCCCCACACATATTTTGCAGCCCCACAGGTAAAGAAAAGGTGACCAATAGATTCTTCCTGATCACAAAACCTGCATCTTGTATCCCCAGTCCACTTTCTCTTTTTCATATTGTCTTTGGTAGGTATGTCATTGTGCCAGATTAACCACAGCCATATTTTGATCTTCAAAGGGACTTTAGCTTTCCACAGATGTTTGAAACTCCTATCCACACCTCTGTTGGAGATATGATTATACATGGATTTAACAGTGAAGATGCCACTCTTATTCCACAACCATCTAGGTCTATCCACCCCTGCTGACAAAGGAACCCCCCTTACTATCATCTGCAATCTATTATATTTTTCTTGCTTCTCACCATCTAGCAGTCTTCTAAAAGAGTACTGCCAACCTCTTGCAGCCATGATAGCAACTGACACATTCTGATCACAACAAATGTCAAACAACTCAGGGAAAATGATTTTCAAGGGAGCATCCATACACCAAGCATCACCCCAAAAATGTGTCCTCATGCCATTTCCAACAATCATCCTTCTTCCTGCCAGGTAAATGTCCCTTACCTTCAACAGGTCAGACCAACAGGCAGAGTCAGATTGTTTATGTTTCACAGAATAGATTCCCCCACAGCCTAGATATTTTCTTCTCAAAAAAATCTTCCAGGGTCCTTCCTCAGCCTCCAATCTCCACCACCATTTACACAGCAAACTGATATTGAAAATCCTTACATTTTTTATGCCTAGGCCACCTTTCTTTTTAGGTCTACAGATATACTTCCACTTCACCATTCGATATTTTTTCTTGCATGTTTTCCCATACCAGAAGAAAGCTCTGGTAGGTTTCTCTATTTCCTCCACATTTGTCTTGTGTAAAAGAAACATAGACATAGGGTAGACTGCTATACTTGACATACAAGCAGTGATTTTCACATATCTCCCTCCAACAGATAAAGCACCTCCCATCCACCCATCCATCTTTTTACACATCCTCTCTCCTATGAACCTTAAATCAGTCACAGAGCATTTTCTACTACACACAGGCAGGCCCAGATATTTGATTGGCCAATCACCATTTTGACAATTAAAAAGATCTGCATACATCCTTTGCTTCTCATCATCTTCTAAGATTAGCAGCACCTCACTTTTTTCAAAATTGATTTTCAGACCTGACATAGCTTCAAAGAGATACAAAAGCAGTTTCAAATTTCTAGCCCCCTCCACATCATCCTTGATGAACAAAATAGTGTCATCAGCATACTGCAATATAGCAATGCCTTTAGCAAACAAATTATCTGCCAGACCAGTAAAGAGGCCACATGCCTGAGCATTCAACACCATTTTATCCAAACAATCTCCAGCCATATTGAACAAGAAAGGAGAGAAAGGATCTCCCTGTCTGGCCCCTTTATGACTCCCAAAATAAGGACCCATCTCACCATTCACCTTTACATTCAAGGTCCCCGTTGTAACATCACTTCTTGGCCAAATCAGCCAATCTTCACTGAAGCCCTTCTGTTTGCAACAATGAAACAGGTAATCCCAATTAAGTTTGTCATATGCCTTTTCAAAATCCAACTTCAGCACTACCCCCTGTTGTTTCTGAACTCTGGATTCCTTCAAGATCTCATGTAACAGAGTAACCCCATCTGAAATATATCTCCCTTTGATGAAAGTTGTCTGACAGGTATCTATCAACTTATTCATCATAGGTTCAACCCTGATAGTGAGAGCTTTTGTGAAAATTTTGAAAAGCACTTGCAATAGACAAATAGGTCTGGATTTTTGAATTACATCAGCATCCTCACTTTTTGGTATCAAAGTAACTGTGCCATAATTGATACTACTCAAATCAATTTTATGAGAATGAAAATCCTCAAAAGCTTCCAAAATATCATCCCTGATAACATGCCAGCACAGTTGATAGAACTCTACTGGCATCCCATCAGGGCCAGCAGCTTTGTTCTTTTCCATCTGATTCACAACCTCCCTAATCTCCTCTTCTGTGAAAGGTCTACTCATTTCTTCTCTATCACAGTTATTCAGCTTTTCCCAATTTTCCCAATTATCATCAAACAATCTGATGGCAAAACCTTCAGCAGGTCCAAATAAATTTTTGTAGAAGGCAGTGGCATGAGTCAAGAGATCATAGGTCCCTTTAATCTCACCATTATCACTTTCCAAAGAGTAAATCATTTTCTTCCTTCTCACACCATTTGCCACCCTATGAAAGTATTCAGTGTTACTATCTCCTTTAAGCAGCCACGAATCTCTTGATCTCTGTTGCCAGTATTGTTCCTCTTTCTCATATATTTCAAAGAGCTGCTGCTGCACCTGAGCTTTACGAATTTGTTGTGTTTTATTCAGCAAAATCATCTCCTCAATGCCTTCTAGTTCCTGCAATTTATCAGTTAACTGCTTTCTCATTTTCTTCTCATGTCCCCTCATATGAGTACCCCAGCCTTTGAGATCATTTCTCACATTCTTCAATTTCTTCTAAATTCTATCCAGACTGTTTCTGTATCTAACAGGCCTATTCCAGACTTTTTCAATTATCTGTATAAGTTCAGGATTTGTCAACCAACTTTTCTCAAATCTGAAATTTTGTGTACCTACCTTCTGCCCCTCCATAGTGTCAACAATCAAAGGACTATGGTCAGATACTTCTCTAGTTAGCTTATGCACAGTAACTAAAGGAAAGATAGCTTCCCACTTTTTGCAAATGAGAATCCTGTCCAATTTCTCCAATATGGGAATTTTCTGATTGTTGGACCAAGTAAATTGCCCCCCTGACATCTGAATTTCCCTCAAACCATAAGTATTAATGATGTTATTGAAAACATGGCTCCATGTACTTAGGACATGATTCCTGTTTTTCTCAGAGGAAAATCTCATGATATTAAAATCCCCTCCCAACAACAAAGGAAGAGATTGGTCCCTACAAATGTTAGCCAATTCTATCAGAAAAGCCTCCTTGTGTTCTTCCTATGCTGCACCGTAGACTACCACTAAATGCCAATATATTTATAATTGTATATCATATACTTTCATCTTGACATGAAAGTTTCCCACTGATGACCCACAATTATCCAATCCGGAGGATCTTAGGCCCCCCATAATACCTCCAGATTTTCCAACAGATGGCAACAAACTCCAAGAAAAATGATTCATAGGATCAATTTTCCTGAAAAATTCAGTAGAAAAATCTTTCTTCATAGTTTCCTGCAACCCTACAAAGTCCAAATGTTCCAGTTACATCAAGTTTACCAAGTAAGAACTCATTCCTTTCTTGCCAACCCCTCTATAGTTTAAGATACCACCTATCATAACATTGTTTTCCTTTCTCTTGTTCCAGTTACAACTCCACTCATAGGGTGGTACTTGCTAACCTTCACAGCAGCAGCTTTTAACTTACATTGACTGCCTCCACCAGAACCACACATCTTCTTTTTACTTCTTTTTTTCTGGATATCACTGGGGTAAATACCTATTATTCTTCATGATCACTCCTCCATTCCAAGAATTCAACTTGTTCTCCCTGTTCTACCATTTCCTGTGTCTTCACATTTTTCTTTCCAGCTAAATTATGCATGGCAATCTCTAGATCTTTCAAGGAACTAATAAACTCACAAGATAGAGAGGAAGATTCTACACCCATTTCTAAAGCTCTATGCATAATATCATCATCATCCAGGGCAGCAAAAGAATTATAAAAAGTTAGATTAGTACCTGACAAGTCCCTTGGTGAATTTTGTCTCATTCTTCTTTCATTCACGTTAGGGCCCCCTCCCAGCTGAGAAAGCCTTTCACTTACCCTGGTTTGAGGAATTTGATGCACTGTATCCTCTTGAGTAGCAACCTGTTCCTGCTATGCCCCCTGACTTTCCTGGGTCAAAATATCTGGCTGAGAAGATCCAACCTGAAGAATCACTTGCTCCTGGCCATGAATAGGAATTCCAGCTCCAACCATGGGGTGTTCCATAGGAGGATTGCTCTCCTCATCAGCACCACTCTCAGCAGAGAAATTGTTTGCACTATCAGATTCCTCATCTCCCCCATCACTTTCATCTCCAGCACCCCCTTCCTCCTCATCAATATGTTCTAGTAAATGACCATATTGTCTTCTATACTCATAATATTTGTCACTTTTTTGTTCTACAGCAGATCCTGCACAAACTCTTGAAATGTCTATCCAACACCATTTGGATCACCTGGATTCACCACAGCCCCAATTTCATGTGGAGCTAGTGCCTAAGCTACCTCCATATGCACCTCACCCATCACATGTTCCTGATTCTGTTCAACACTTGTACTCTGCTGCCTAGTATTTCTTGCATCAGTCACATTGCCCCTATTTATAATGTCAGCATTACTCACAACTGGCTCCCTAAATGAAATTCCACCACCCGATCCTCCACTTGGCCAAATTTGGGACACTCGAGCACCGAAAGACATGTCATCAGTATTTCCAAAAAATTTGCCTTCAGTTCTGGGCCCTTTCCCTTTCTCCTAGGCAGCACATTGTGGAAGGTTAGCCCGGGGACAGTTACTTCTGACATTATCATTCTGTGTATTCTGTTCTACACCAGCTCATGTATCAGTTCCCCTAGCAGTAACTAGAGTCAGCACAAGTCTATTGCTATCAACATCTTGTCTGTCTGGAGCAGCTAGAATATCCCCACTTCCCACATCAACAGAGACAGGTATATTAGGTGTGGCATCTAGAGCAAATATTTCTCTTGTGTATTTAAATTCATAGATCCCTCCTTTCATTTCTCCTCTTCTTGTATTTGGCACTAAAGTCACATCTTTACAGGCCACCTTAACCCTCACATAGGCCAGATTCCTGAGACAGTTTCTGTCCATTGCCAAAGGTTTTCCAATTAGAGATGCCACATAGAAAACTGTGGATTTTTCTGTATACTTCATGGGAATTGCAACCATACGAAACCATGCTTCCCCAAGCCATTCAACAGGTTCCAGATCTCCATTCCATTTAGAAATCTGAATCACAGCATTAGGAATAGTCTTCATAAAAACTTTCCCAAAATGGAAATCTTCAATGGATTTTGAAGAAGGAAATCTCATGAGAAACTCAACATCACTGATGGGCCTGGCATTGAATCTCCACCCAGAGCCAATAGCATCTGCCCATAATTGGAATTCCTTCTCCGGGTCTTTTCCAGACACATCCCCCCTAACCACCATAATATGAGCATAGTTGCAATTTTCCATTAGCTAAAAGGTTGATTCAGTGACTGGGATTGAGTGAAAACCTTGATCAAAATCTGTGCTACCAAAAAACAGAGGTACATACTCCCAGGGCTTCTTCTCTTGAAAGACATTCATAGCCCCTAATGATTAGAACCCTGCTTGGAAGAAGAACTATAATCCTAATTTTCAGAAACACTATTCTAATCCTGCAGGTAACTCTAATAATAATATGTGAACCAGTAATGGTAGTCTCCAAGAAACACTTAAGACTTTTATAGACTCGCAAAATCAACAAAACAATATTCTTGCTAAAATAACGAAGAACCATGATGCTATGCTTGGTAAATTATCTAACCAAGCTATAAGTTTGAGAAATGATTTTCAAGCCCTCCAAGAAAGAACGAGGATCGTTGAGGCACAACTAGGTAAGATAACCGAGAGTCAAACTCTCATTCTAGCTAAATTTGTAGGAAAAGCTTAGTCCAATCCTGTTGAAGACCTCAAGATGATGAGAATCCAAAGGGAGGAGCCTGAAGAACTTGATTATAGTAATGCTCCTTCACTAAGCTACACCATTGAAGATCTTGTAAAAAGGATCAACATTAAGATTCCAGTAAGTGAAGGAAATGAGGAAGCTATGTACCAACACTTCGTTAATCAGGTAGCAATAAAGGTATGTGAGCTTGAGGAAGAATATAAGCAAATCGCTGAAAAATTACCTGTGAAGCTTGATGATATATTTGAGCCTATTATTAAGATTAAAATTGGGACCAATGAGATAGCTGCACTTTGTGATCTAGGTGCAAGCGTCTCAACAATTACAAAGAGTCTTTTTAATAAGTTAAATCTTGGCTCTTTTGAGATCACCGAGTTAAAATTGCATCTAGGAGATTCTACCTACAAACAAGCTATAGGAATTAAGGAGAATACTTTAGTATACATTAAAGGTTGTCCTGCTCTTATTGATTTTGTTATTGTTGGCATGCCTGAAGATGCTACTGCTCCTATTATATCAGGTCGTCCTTTCTTAAGAATAGTTAAGGCTTTGATTAATCTACATGAAGGGAACGTGAAGCTTCAATTGCCTTCGTGGGATCCTTTTGTTATTCATTTCCCCAGGAAGAAGAAAGCCAAGCATGACGAAAAGGAGGCCATCACTTTGAAGGCCAACTATTTTGGAGTGGGTGTTCCACTCATCTGGCCTAAGTGATCAACATTGAGGTCAAGCTATTGACCATAAAAGAGCGCTTGGTGGGAGGCAACCCATGTGAAATAAAGGTTTGAGTTAAGTTTTTAAGTTTTAATATAAGTTTATGTTTAATAAAGAGTGCTAGAAAACTCCAATTGAGGAGAAGAGGTTCGGTAGTACTAACAATCTTGCTCTATACATGTTGTTGTTGGTCGACAATATTTATTGTCATTTTTCTATCAAAAACAAGGTATTTCACTAAGTTACATGATAAGAAATAATTTTTGAAGAAAAAGATTTTTGATGCATATAGAAGGTTTAATGACCAACTCTACGACGGGAATAAAAAATCCGGCCGTATAGTTCCGGTCGTATAGATATTTTTGCCATCGACAATTTTTCTTTCATATGTACTAACGGTTTAATGACCAACTATACGGCGGTAATAAAAATTTTGGTCGTATAGTTCCGGTCGCATAGATATCGATGTTTTCGTACAATTTATTTTCCATCTACTGACGGTTTAACGACCAACTATACGGTGGGAATAAAAATTCCGGCCGTATAGTTCCGATCGTATAGATATCGATGCCTTCGTACAATTTCTTTTTCTAGTTATAGACGGTTTTATGACCAACTATACAGCGGGAACATATTGTTCCGACTGTATAGTTATGGCCGTATAGCCGCGCTGCCGGGTGGAAACCCTAAAATTTTGACTGCGGGGCTAACTAACGGCGGGAACACAATGTTCCGGCCGTATAGTTCCTCCCGTATAGTTGCGCCCAACCACAAAAACGCCACAGGAGGTACCTCCAACCCCAAAACATCAATCATTTTTCTTTCTTCTACCTACAAACTCTCTCAAAACCTCAAGTGATCTTCATCTCTACTCAAATTCGTTCGATTTCCTCGCACACAAGTGATCTATGGTATGTTTCTCCTCCGATCCTCCAATTACTTTTTCTAAATTCATTTTCGATCTATTGTCACTCTTAATCTAGGGTGAGACCTACTATGAACTAATTGCCATGATTCTCTTGACTAGATTATTATTTTGAGGAGATTCTTTAGTGTGCTATGATGAGGAATATGCTATACTTACTATTGTTGGATCAAAAAGTTTTATTCTTGTTTTTCTTTATTGTTTTAGATGATGAACACAAGGAGCCAAACTCATGCTCGTGCCGCCTCTAACGCTTCTCAGGCTGTCACTCAAGAACGCATGGGGATACGGTTCAGGAATGAGCTCCAACGTGATTGCTTCAATAGGATCAAGAACCGAGAAGTGAAGGCAACCAAGTGGGCTTTCCCCATTATATTGAACCAACTCGATATTTCTAATGACTTCAATTTACTTTGCAATAGAGGTGGCCTGCAAAACTTTGTGTACAATGATGTGCCTACTTATCGCCGGTTAACTATTGAATTTCTAAGTTCATTGCAGAGCACCGTTAAACTATGGCAAGGAGAGGACACAATTTCTTTCCGACTTATGAACAACAACTACACTTTAACACTAGACGAATGGTGTGCATGTTTTAAGTTGCCAAACAATGATGTTAATGCCTTACGCGCATCCTTTACTGGCTTAGACCCTTCCCCTTCACAATATTATAATGGAATGATTTTCACTACTAGAGTAAGCAAGGGGAAGAATATTCAACATCCTGCAATTCACTATTTGTTCTATGTTATTGCTAACACCTTGCAGGCAAGAAATGAGTTCACCAGACTCAATGAGGAGGACATCTTAGTCCTTGCAAAAGTTGCTTACACCAATTGTGACTTGTCACTCAACTTGGGCGCAATCCTTGTGCGCTACCTGGAGCACCAATCCTCCCAAAGATAAGTACCAATCACATGTGGAGGCGTCATCACCGTGCTTGCCACTGCCCTAGGCATCGAAGTAGGTGAGTTGCAACCTGTGCTAGGTGAGCATGTTGGTTTCCCTACTTTAAAGGTTTATGGAATGCTCACTAGGAGAGGTGGTGTTTATTACCTACATATTGTTGGAGTTGGGTGTCTTTACCCCGCTCCTATGCCTAATGGTCTTTTCTCTATCAAGGAAGGACGCTTTCTATATGACTTGCAGGTTGAGCAACACTAACCCGAGGAGGAGATTCCAGAAGAGGATGAGGACCAAGAAGAGGAGCAAGAAGTTCCTTATCAAGAGGAGCAGCCACAAACCCGGTTCGCCACATACCAAGTCTTCCAAGAACTTGGAGGGACTATGGAGAGGATGCACAACCTCTCTTTGAACCTCCGGGGAATAACTAGTAATTTATCAACTCAATTTTTGAACTGGAGTAATGACTTTTTCTCGCCACCGTAATGATTTGAAGGGCTTGCAAAAGCCTAAGCTCGGGGAAGTTCCTCATGTATCTTTATTTGGTGTTCATTTTCTTTTATTTATCTCGAGGTTATGTTTTTAATTTGAGTTTATAAGCACATGTGTTGGTTTCCCCCAACACTTTATTTTTAGTTCTTTCTATTTGCTTTCGAGATTTTCTAGCCGAACTTTGCCACCAATTTTCTATTCTTTAAATACCCTCTCTCAAAAACAACAAAAATATTTATCTATTTTTCTTTATTTTCCCTCTTTCTTTTCTTTCCGCCTCGAGGTTCTCATGTATTTGCAGGAGAGTGATCAACTTCGAGTTTCCAAGAAAAAAATAAAAAGGAAGAGAGAAGTGGAACCAAACATGAGAGGTAAGCCTTATGACTCCCCACTTTTGAAGTTTGAGATACCCATGCTAGTTAGTAGTAAATGTTGAGATGTTATATTGGTGGAGTGAGTCTTTGTATTGTAGTAATATTTTGTTTGCATGGGTATTTAGTTGGGTACATTTTGTTCTAGCTCTTGTAGTTAACCAAGTCTTGCCTAAAAATTTGCTAAACAGTTGTAATAAGAAAAAGTCTCACAATTGAAGGCTTGGGTGTTGTAGTGTTTAGTCTTGAAGGCTTATTTCAAGAGACACTCAACGCCACTGAAAATGTTGATTGACTTGATAGCTCTCTTTAAAAGGATTTGTTCCATTGAATTAATGTTTAGTGGTTTTTGTGAGCATGCCAAAGTTTGTCTTGTTAATCATAAGAATGATATAGCTTTATGTGTGTCAAACTTCATGGGATTCCAACAACTCCGCTGGCCTACGCACGATCTTCATGGAGGAAACTCCTAGATTCCGGCTATGAGTTGATTAAACACATGTAGCAGCAATGCTATAGTGGGTAAGATTCTTGGCACTCCCGGGTAGCTGTGTTATGATGGAATCACTCCTCTGGCTATTATGAGTAATCATTATGCAAAAGGAACAAAAACCTTAGTGATCCCACGAGTGTCCATCATACCCCGATAAACTAATATTTTTTGGCATGCTCTCAATTACTCAAGAACTGAAATTCTTGAAGGACAATGAATAGAAAAGTAGTGCTTGAAAAGTCTTGATTTATTGATGTGGGATAATTGAGATACTCTAGTTTATATGCTTTTCATGAAAACTCTCACACTCTCAATTTACATGATTATACTTTATTGTTCAAAGGCAAGCCTATGAGTTGATTACATGGAATAAAGTTTACTCATTTGAATCATCGATGTTAACTATAATTTTTTTATGCTATTAGGATGCATAAAAACTCGTATGATATGCTTGCCATTGCTCTATCTATGCTGAAGTTTTTCAGATTTATGAAGTGGAGGAAACATGAGACTCCCCATCATGAGTAAGATCATCATCTCGTTATTTCAGTTTAAATGCTGAGTTCCTTTTTTATTTTGGTTTTGTTGCTCAAGGACGATCAAGTTTAAGCTTGGGGAGGTTGATGTCTCTGAAATATAGCCATCTATGTCCACATTTAAACTAGATATTATTCATATTTTTGATGAAATATCTCTCTAAACCCTTCCACTAATGCCTAATAATCAAAGGGGTATGTAGTCCTTTCTTTCTATTTTTTCCTATACAGATAATGACGTTTGATGATGGGAACCACTACATTAAAGTCAAAGATACGAGATTTCCAACAAACAAAAGAAACCAGGGGTCGTGAGTCAGAGGAAGACGCTTTAATGACCAACTATACAACCGGAATAAAATTCCGGTCGTATAGTTTCCAACGACACCGCTAGGTCCAACATAACAACTTTTGTGAAGGGACCCGTATATAATGAAGCCTCGTACGAGAAAAGGGCCTTGAGAGTCCCTGCCCCAGATCATCAGCCACCTCCAGATCTCCATCCACCACACCGAAGAGCCGTCGAAAGAATAGACTTAGATCTAATCTCCAAAGCCCTTCTCCACCACCTTAGCCATATTCCACCACTTGTAATAGTAGATCTCCTCTTCGATTGGCGAGATTGTAAGACTATTTGCTATCAATCTCATGATTTCCATTACAATGTTTGTGATTGTTGATCTCATCTCTATGTGTGAGTAATTATCCTTGGGCTAAGGGTTTCGGCCTACCCATGTAGCTTTTGTGCATATTATTTATCATATATGCGATCACGTATTAGTTTGTATGACATGATGATTATTGTATCCTCTCTTGGCTCAATCTAAGGACTTGTCGGGTACCCAAGACCTCAAGGATTGAGCCAGGTATAGGGAGTATGAGTAATGACTAATCTGCAGGTTGGGAACCCAGTGACAGAAGGGGTAGTACGGTTGTATGTGAGGGATTTACTTGGGATTAATGGTGATGTCACTATGCATATCATTAGTTCTCTTTCTTCTATGGATGAGACTAGTAGGTTATTGCTATAAGAGGTTGCGGAGACAATACCAATTATGGATGCACTGCCCACATATAATTTATCTTGCTCTAACAATTACATGCACACTTTATCTTTATCTTTATTCCCATTAGATGTTTCGCACAACTACATGTGAAACCGAATGCCCTGGGCCCTCTCTCTCCATCATCGACAACAACAAAATGATGCAAATTCTTGGTCCGGTAAAAACACAAAAGGAATTCTAAAACTCCCGAAGGTCTATTAAAGTAACTTCACTACGCATCTGCTTCCCGAGGATTCGATAACCTAGGTCTACTAGGGAAAAGATCTATACTACATCTATAATCCGGATCGAAGGTATTAGCCACACCCACAATCTTCTCTTCATCCTCACTCTCCGCATCAGATATGTACTCTTGACCTAGAAAGCATTTGCCATCACGCTTCTTGTTCTTCTTGTATCTTTTGTTGATGGGAATTAGCTTCAATCTTGGCTTAGCACCCTCTTCATACTTGGTTTTGTCAAGCCTCTTCTCATATGGGCACTTGTCGGCAAAGCAATCCAATTAATCACAATTGTAGCAAGTCCTCTTCTTCTCACTTAGTCCAGATGGACATTTCCTTCTTTGGAACTTCATGTTCTTGGTGAAAAGTGCAAGTTGAGAGAGTGCCTCATCAACTTCGCCCATTTGATCACTTTCACAATCTACAACACTTTATTCATCCACTTGCAAATGTTTGGACTTCAATGCTAGGGTATAGGAGGACCTAATAATAGCACGGTTGATCTCCTTGATCTTTTGTCCTTCATTTTCCAAATTATATGTGGCAACAAGATATGATACTAGATCATCGGGAGAGAAGTGGCCAGTGATGACCCACAAGTATAGGGGGTGTATCGCAGTATTTTCGATAAGTAAGAGTGTCGAACCCAACGAGGAGCAGAAGGTGCTGGCTAGTGGTATGGATCAGGAATTCTCTGCAAATACTTAGCAAACGGGTTTTTAGGGGTTTTCGATAAAGCAAGTAAACAAATTACGAGTAAATAAAAGACATTAAGAATGAATGCAGCAAGTGGCCCAATCCTTTATGCAGCAAAGGACAAGTCGTTTGTATTTCTATATATGACCAAACGTTCTCGAGGACACATGGGAAGACTGTCAAGTGCTTTCGCTTCATATAGTCGATTAATCTTCTCTAGCTTGCTAAGTGTTGTGTGGGTGAACCTGTGCTAATGTACCGCCCTATCCAAGACTAAATATATACTTGTGATTATACCCCTTGCAAACATCCGTAAGTACAAGAAAGTAATTAAGGTAGGAACCTATTCACAGCTTTAAACTCTAAGACCCTTACGTCCCTTGTGCAATGGTTTCCTAACGGGGGTTCAGGTTTCTTTCACTCCGTCAACCCCTACGATTAGTAGCCAAATACACAATGCATTCCCCTAGGCCCATATAGGTGAAGTGTCATGTAGTCGACGTTCACATGACACCACTAGAAGAAGTACACCACAACTTAAATAACAATCTATTGAATCTTTCTCAACGCAACTCTACTACTAACAACAAGACTTCTCCCATGTCCTCAAGAACAAAACGAACTACTCACAAGAAATCATATGGATCATGAGCAGAGATGGAATAATGATGTATAACAATCTAAACATAAACAATAATTCAATGCTTCACTCAATAGCATCAACTACAAAGGGTAATCAACACCGGGAAAGTTTCCCCTATGAACTATGCAAGATTCAACCAATTGTTACAGCAATATGGAGATGGTGATGAGGGTGCTGATGGTGATGATGGTGGTGATGATGATGATGATCCTGATGAAGCACAGCTTGATGGTGGTGTTGATGGCGATAATCTCCCCTCTCCGGAAAGGAATTCCCCCGGCAGAAATCTGTCTGCCGGAGAGATCTTTCTCTCGGTGTTTTCCGCCCTACAGAGGCGGCGGAATCTTTCTGTAGTCGCTCTCCGAGTCTTAGGGTTTTGTGGGGATGATATACGCCAGAGGAGAGAGGTTTGAGTGGGCCAGGGCGGCCACACCACACCTAGGCGTGGCCTAGGCCTGCCCGCGCCATGGAGTGGTGTGGTCCCCCTGTGGCCCACCTCCAGTCCATCTTCTGGCATCCTGAGTCTTCTGGAAAAATAGAATTTTCCATATATTTTCCTAGATTTTCTGATCTTCGCGAATTTTGCCTCCAAACAGCACCTTTTCCATCAGAATCCTGAATGCAGCGGTCCATGCTCCAAAAGTCATCAACCATGCAAAAATAGATGAAATAACATAAGTATCACCTCTCAATACGAAATATATCAATGAATAATAGTGAATTAAGACATAGAATAGTGTTGCAAAATGGACGTATCAACTCCCCCCAAGCTTAGCCTTCGCTCGTCCCCAAGCGAAACTGAGCTCAATAAACATGACCTCAGGTTTATGGAGTGAAGAGTCGATAAAAGAATACGGACAAGAAGCATCACATTCATCAAATACATAGATCATAATAGAAGACAACTCACTATTATATAACTCAACTTGGAAGCAGTAAAGGAAACACAATAAAGATACATAAAGTGAATCAGAATTGGTAATGGCAAACTTAGCTCTTGGTCGAAGAATAGTTGATAATTTGCTAGAGTTCAAAAATAGCTGGTTTTTCAATGAAAGCTTTCAAAGTAGTAAACATCAAGATAAGAGCAATGTGCAAAACAAGGAACAAAAGAAACATGAATGCATAAATCATCATATGAGTGAATGAAACTCATCAACTCAAAATACTTGCTGAGATAGAAGGGAATAGGTTTACTGACTCAACTATAAAGTAAAAGAAAGGCCCTTCAAAGAGGGAAGCAGGGATTGCAGGTCTCATAAAGAGCTCCCAAAAATTATGATACTTACTAGCTTTCAGCTCTCATTTCCCCTATCATAGGCATCTTTAGGTGATTAAGGTTAGAGTGAGGTCCAATCTGAGTTATATGCTTGACAGACTATAAACTGAAAATCCCAAGTCCCTTGAGTACGAGGGCCGCTCCTCATGCTACTCAACTTTAGTTATCGGTAAGTTCTTGTCATCGTAAGTATGTGCATATCATTGAGAACCACCAACAGGGTACGCCCTGCCCGATGATACAGAAGAATCCCCATATCAAAATGACAAGGCAAGCAGACAATGAGTATCTCAGCAATCTTCTTATTTACCATGGGAAAATGGTGCTTTTTTATCTCTTTCCTCTTTTCATAGTATCTCTTTTTTTCTCAATAGATATCTCTCTCTTTTTTTATAATAAGAATGCTTCATAGATATCATTATGGTTATGCTGCAGGTTTCCACCATGTTAGCATGGATTAGACCAGCGGCCCAGGCGTTTCTCTAACACACATACATAACTCCATGGACTTACAAGCTCCCCTTTTATTTCACACCGACGACATCCGCAAACAAAAGAGCAAGGTATCAACTGGGTATATATTTACAAGTGTTGAAAGCGTTCCCCGTGACAGCACGGTTATGCTAATCCCCAGCCTATAGTTTGCAAGCATATAACTTTCATGGAGAGTTCACAATGGTTCAGGTTTATTAAGTGTGGAAAATAAAGTGTGCCATCAAGTTCGTGAGAGCTTTAATCACTAATTTTTTACATAACAAGTTTAATTTGGGAGGTAGACAAAACAAGAATTTACTTGGAATAGCAATAATGCTACTAGGTAGGTATGGTGGACACAAATGGCAAAGGTTTTGGTTTAAAGGAGGTGGATGCACGAGAAGAATACCCTCTCAGTACAGGTTTTTGGCTAGCAAGGCTGGGTAGCAAGTACAAGAGTTGAAGGAAACAACCAAACATACAAATGATAAAAACAAACATGCAATCTTCCTTGGAAGCACAAAACATCTTAACTAGAGAATACTAAACTTATGAGCAAATCAAGAAAGAAAGATGATGAAATTATTTTTCTTTAGAGTACTTCTATCTTTTTCTTTTCAACTCTCAAAAAGGTGTTGCTACTGACCGAGCCAGGTTTGCCAAAACCAACTAGATTAACTCAATGATCCCAAAGTGATACCAATACTAACAACAAGATCAATCATATAACCACGAATTGAAAACTAACATAAGCTATACAAAAGAGTGAATGATAGAACTTCTCATTAATAGTCCATAACGGCAACTCACACCAAGGGATACATATCTAACGAGAGAGGGGACACTCCCATAATGCAAACCATACTACAAAATAACTCCTCTATTCATGATATGACTCTATTAATAAGGTAAAAAGATAGAAGATAGTGATATGATACCGCGGCACTCACCCAAGCTTGGAACAAACCAAGGGGATGCCAAACCTGATGACGAATTACTCCTTAGGTGGCGGTGGTATCCTCTTGATGAGCTCTTTGATCAATTTCCCCAAGTTCTCAATCTCGGAGGTGAGATTACGAATCAGCTATGAGTTTTGCTCAATGCGGCTCATGATCATGTCGTGTTGAGAATTCTAGCTCTTGTTGTTCTTTCCCCACTCTTCCTCCTTGAAGTCTTCTTTTCCTGCATGGTTATAGGTAAAGGTGTGGAAAGGATTCTTGGTGCATGGAGGAAGTGACCAGGGATCTGAACGGTGATGAGGAGGCTTCCCTCCAATGGCTGGATTTGCCACCACTCCAATGCTTGCAATGGTAGTGCCGGTGTGTGGGTGTTGGCCTTTCTCCTCTTCACCTTCACTCTTGATCTCCTTCTCCTTCCCGGGGTCTTGGAGGTCTTCCTTCATGGGCTCCTTCCCTTTATCCTTGGCGGACACCATTGTGCTTCTAAACCTTCAAAGAGTATGTCCTGGCAGAAACATATCGAAACAAAAACATGACGAAAACATGATATACGAACCTTGGGGGATCCGAGGGGGTTATATATTACGAAGTTTCATATCAAAAGGAAGGTACTGGGAGAAAACGAGTCGGAGGCAGAGTCCTGGGTGGACTCACCACCTGGTGGCGCGGTCAGGGGTGGGCCTGCGCCATGGGGTGGTGTGGGCCACCATGGCTCTGTTTCCGTCTCTTTTTCGCTTCGTAGCTTTCCTTATTGACTGAAAACTGCAAAAATATAGTTGGATTGTATTTTCGCGGAACTTTTCTTACCAGAACTGTTACCTAGTTGGAAACGGACTCTGCAGGTCTCTGAATTAGGTATTTAATGGATCCTTCCGGAGTCATCTCTTGAATAACATCAATATCTTCATCTTCATATACTTATTACTTGAGTCATAAAACCTTTCTCTTTCTTATTACACCATTATCTCCACTTCCTGGAAATTTCTTTCACACAAAACTTCACACAGTTCTTATTAGCAACATTATTATAAGTGAAGTGATAAAACCTTTTGAGTCCAACTTGAACTGAAAACCATCAAAACAAAAGCTACTGTAGCAACTCCTTCCGAAAACCCAAAAAGAATTCAAAAAGGAAATCGAATAAAGAAGCAAATGCAAGATTGGCAAAATCTGTCAAAACAGACCAGCAGGTAAAGATCAATTTTTTAGAAAATCTTCTGTTGCTCAAATCAAAAAGTGCAAAACTAACGAACGTTAAATACCAACCTGGGGCAGAATCACAAAAAATTACATCTCAATCTGACAGACAAAGAACTCTCACGAATTTTTATGGTGAAGCACAAAAATCTGTTTCGGGACAGCAACGTCCCCAAATATTACTTCTCTCTCATTAGAAGTTGATCTTGACACAAAAACCAAACAAAACGGATAAGGAGCGGTTATTACTGAAGTAATAACTTCCAAGACTCAAAGAAACAAAAACAAACTGAAAGCAAAAACAAATTGGGTTGTCTCCCATAAAGCCCTTTCTTTATGGCCATTAAGATGGGCATGATAATTTTAAAGAAGCTCTCATAGGGATATGAATTGAAGTGAAAGAGAGCATTAAGAAGCATAAACACACACACTTTTAAGTCTAACCCACTTCCTATGCAAGGGGATTTTGTAAACAAACAAGTTATTGAAACCACAGGCAACTTACATTAGACGGCAAAAGATGTGTAACATAAAAACTTTCAGCATAAAACAAGGAAACTTGATATTATTGAGATGCACAAGAACACTTTTTCCTCTTTCATAGTAACTTTCAGTATCATGCATAAACTTAACAATATAGCTATCACAAGGACCATCATAGCACTGATCGCTTATTCTAACAGAAAACACAGGAATACTAGCTCTCATAACACTATTATGTGAAACAATATTAGAGGTATCCTTACAAAGGATAGAGTGTCCCTCTTTTTCATATTTAGTAACAAAGTCTTTCACATTTGCTATTATAGGTTCATCAACCATTTGTTTATCAGGTTCAACAGCTTTGTTCATACTTTCATCTACCATACTAGCCATCATAGAATGTTCCTTTACCTTAACTGGGAAAGGCATTTTCTCAATATAAGGTTCAGGTAAAACATGATTAGCAGTATATACTTCAGTATTTCTTGAAGGGATACTCTTAGCAACATCTTTATAAGGTTCATGATACTTATTCCACTTCTTTTTAGGCACTTCAATGTAGGAAGCAAAAGCCATAAAATAAGAAGCAATAGCTTGAGAATCTAGACCATAAGCATTTTTTATATTTTGAAAGTCATCAGTTCCCATAAAAGATTCAATGCATTCATAATCATAATTTATACCTGACTTTCTACCTTTATCATTCTCCCAAGCTTCAGCATTGTCTTGAATACGGTCCAGAAGATCCCATTTAGCTTCTTCTTCCATGCGAGTGAATGATCCAGCACAAGAAGCATCCAATAAATCTTTATCATGTAGAGGGAGCCTTGCATAAAAGTTATTGATAATAATATTGTTGGGGAGCTCATGAATGGGACATTTGAGCATTAGTAACTTCAATCTCCCCCAAGCTTGGGATGTACTCTCTCCATCAAGAGGCCAAAAGTTGTATATTTGATTCCGATCTTTATGAATCTCACTAGGAGGATAAAACTTTCAATAAAAGAGAGGCACTATTTCCTCCCATTCCAGAGCTTGACCATTCTTCAGCAGCTTATAGCATTCCTCAGCTCTTCCTTTCAATGATAATGAGAATAACTTCTTCTTAACTTGATCTGTAGTAATACCTGCACACTTGAACAACCCGCATAATTCGTGTATAAAGAGTAAATGATCACCGGGATGGACAGTTCCATCCCCAACATAGTAGTTATCCATAACACGATCAATAATTCTTGTAGGTATTTTGAAAACATCTTTCTCAGCAGGTGGTGGCTTATCTACTACCTTAGCAGTGGTAGTAGCATTACCAAATAAGAAACTCAGTGAATTATCCATAACGAAAATAAAGCAACTAGCAGAAGTAAACAATACTCACAGTAGAAGTTTCCTTTACCAGTTCCACTCTCCAATAGCGCTTCACTCCCCGGCAACGGCGCCAGAAAATAATCTTGATCACCCACAAATATAGGGGGTGTATCACAGTATTTTCGATAAGTAAGAGTGTCGAACCCAACAAGGAGCAGAAGGTGTTGGCTAGTGGTATGGATCAGGAATTCTCTGCAAATACTTAGCAAACGGGTTTTTAGGAGTTTTCGATAAAGCAAGTAAACAAAGTACGAGTAAATAAAAGACAGTAAGAATGAATGCAGCAAGTGGCCCAATCCTTTATGCAGCAAAGGACAAGCCGGTTGTATTTCTATAGATGACCAAACGTTCTCGAGGACACGTGGGAAGACTGTCAAGTGCTTTCGCTTCATATAGTCGATTAATCTTCTCTAGCTTGCTAAGTGTTGTGTGGGTGAACCTGTGCTAATGTACCGCCCCATCCAAGACTAAATACATACTTGTGATTATACCCCTTGCAAACATCCGTAAGTACAAGAAAGTAATTAAGGTAGGAACCTAACCACAGCTTTAAACTCTAAGACCCTTACGTCCCTTGTGCAATGGTTTCCTAACGGGGGTTCAGGTTTCTGTCACTCCGGCAACCCCTACGATTAGTAGCCAAATACACAATGCATTCCCCTAGGCCCATATAGGTGAAGTGTCATGTAGTCGAAGTTCACATGACACCACTAGAAGAAGTACACCACAACTTAAATAACAATCTATTGAATCTTTCTCAACGCAACTCCACTACTAACAACAAGACTTCTCCCATGTCCTCAAGAACAAAACGAACTACTCACAAGACATCATATGGATCATGATCAGAGATGGAATAATGATGTATAACAATCTAAACATAAACAATAATTCAATGCTTCACTCAATAGCATCAACTACAAAGGGTAATCAACACCGGGAAAGTTCCCCTATGAACTATGCAAGATTCAACCAATTGTTACAGCAATATGGAGATGGTGATGAGGGTGCTGATGGTGATGATGGTGGTGATGATGATGATGATCCCGATGAAGCACAGCTTGATGGTGGTGTTGATGGCGATGATCTCCCCTCTCCGAGAAGGAATTCCCCCGGCAGAAATCTGTCTGCCGGAGAGATCTTTCTCTCTCGGTGTTTTCCGCCCTACAGAGGCGGCGGAATCTTTCTGTAGTCGCTCTCCGAGTCTTAGGGTTTTTTGGGGATGACATACGCCAGAGGAGAGAGGCTGGAGTGGGCCAGGGCGGCCACACCACACCCAGGCGCGGCCTAGGCCTGCCCGCGCCATGGAGTGGTGTGGGCCCCCTGTGGCCCACCTCCACTCCATCTTCTGGCATCCTGAGTCTTCTGGAAAAATATAATTTTCCATATATTTTCCTGGATTTTCTGATCTTCGCGAATTTTGCCTCCAAACAGCACCTTTTCCATCGGAATCCTGAATGCAGCGGTCCATGCTCCAAAAGTCATCAACCATGCAAAAATAGATGAAATAACATAAGTATCACCTCTCAATACGAAATATATCAATGAAAAATAGTGAATTAAGACATAGAATAGTGATGCAAAATGGACGTATCAGCCAGCTGAATCAACGAGTTGCAAGTTCAAAGCAAGTTGTTTATCGGTGGCTACGATCATGGCAAAAATCTTGGACTTGATGAGATCGTCATTCAAGTTGAAGCCATCATCATACTTGTCACAACCAAGACCACTAATCTTCACACGAAGAGCAACAAGTCATCTATATGCTTTGACGATGGACTCTTAATCATGGTTCATGAACAAGTTCATCTTGGACTTGGCAGCTTCATACTTGGAATTTTGGATGAGAGACGTTCCCTCTTGGATAACAACAATCCTATCCCAAAGTTCTTTTGCATTGTGGATGTCACTGACTTGATCAGGGAGAGTGCGGTTTATGGCACTTTGAATTTTGTCACAAGTTGTAGCATTGAGTTGACAATCATAGTACTCTCCCGGAGTGAGCTTGTTGGTGAAGGAGATATTCCCTAAAGGCAAAAATAAATGGGGTTTATTATCATATCTCAATTAGTTCGTAATAGTTTCATATTGTGCTATAACTGTATCAAGTGGAAACATTGATACAGGTGTCGTATGAAACAAACCAAGTCCCTAGTAGCCTCTATCATACTAGTTCGTTGGGCAACCGATGATTAAGGTTTCCTGATCATTGAGCTTTTATGCCAGTTGACAACAAGGTCATATCATTAGTGAATGAGGTGACGGACATTACCCAAATATTGGGACACGATCAAGTCACAATGTTCATTGTTGCAATAGTTAGAAACTATCTCCTATCTCCTAAGGCTGCCTTAACTATCTCCTAAGGCTGCCTTAACTGCATCAAATGTCACTCGGTGAAACAGTGATTATAAAGGTGTACGTTAGGTATTACAGAGAAACAGTTGATGACCTATGTATCAAGACCATGATTTTTCACCCAGGTGACGGGTAAGATACATAAGGCCGACTTGGTGAGGTTACATCCATAATGTTGCAACATGTGACTAGGTCACATGGATGTAATATCACGGGAACAAGTAAAACAGAACTTGTTGGTAACGAGATTGAACAAGGTATGTGATACCAATAACCGGATCTCGTACAAGTCGTATCGAAGAAACAGAGGGAATTGGACTCGATGTTTTATAGTTCTTACGATAGTGTCCTCGTGGAATGCATAGGGGTCATTATGTCCATCCCGATCCCGCTATTAATCATTGATGGAATCATGCCTATGCCATTCCCGAGCCATGGGGAAATACACTTAAGGGTACAATGAGCTAGAGATCATCTGTAAGTTGGAATCAGAGTAGAGAAAGAGAAAGCTAGAATCATTCTGAAGAGAGATCCGAAGTTGTTCAGAGAAGGGAAAAGACCAGAAGGTGTTTTGGATAAATGGAAATTTATAATATGCATTTATTATATATTAATTATGAATTAATATGTACTAAATAAATATTTAAATTAAATTTTATTAGGCAACTTCCTCATTAGGATAAAACCTCGGAGGGAATTGGCCTAGGACAAAGTCACCTTAAAAGGAACAACAAATAAAAATGGCAGCAAACAGTAACAGCCGCAGCTGGGTTGCATTGGCTTGGCCCACTGATACATTGCAAATCTATCTATAATTTTTGATGTTCCATGCTTGGTTTTATCCACTTTCTTGTGTTTTGTTCCAACTTTGGAGTACTTTTCATATGATTTCTTGGACTAACCTATTAACAAGAGCCACAGTGCCAGCTGCCTATTTTCTGCTGTTTTTGGTTCCAGGAAAGTCAGAAAATGAATATTCTCGAAATTGGACGGGACAAAAGCCAAAGTGCCTATTTTTCCGGAAGGGATCAAGTGCTAGAATACGAGACGGAGAAGGGCCAGAGGGCGGCCACACCACCTGGCCACGCGGCCAGGCCTGGCCCGCGCCAAGGGGTGGTGTGGCCAGCCTAGGCACCCCCTCGGCCTCTCCTTCCGCCTATATATTTCCCTCAGGATGAAAAGCCTAAGTGCCCGATCAAAAATCCACGAAAGAGTTTGTAGCCGCCGTCATCTCCATCCCTAGATCGAGAGGGATCTGAAGCTCTTCCCGGCACCCTGCCGGAGAGGGGAATTCACCCTGGAGGCCTTCTTCATCACCATGCAAGCCTCCGGTGTGATGCGTGAGTAGTTCATCCTTGGACTACGGATCCATGTAGTAGCTAGATGGTTGGTTTCTCCTCCTTTGTGCTTTCATGTTTAGATCTCGTGAGCTCTTTTCATGATCAAGATCATCTATTTGTAATTCATACATGTTGTGTTTGCGGGGATCCGATGGATATTGAGATGCTATTTCAGATTGATTATTGATTATATCATGTCTTTGTTATTTGAGACCTTGCATGCTTTCTGTTGTTAGTAGCTATCTTAGCCAAGTAGATGCTAGGAACTCCAAGAGTGAGTATTTATGCTCGATAGTGGGTTCATGCCTCTGGTAATCTAGGGAAGTGACAGAAATCTCTAAGGTACTAGATGTGCTATTGCTACTAGGGAGAAAACAACAATCCTTTGTTCATAGAACAATCCTATTGTTTACTTTACATGTAGTTCGTAAAGCAATAATCTGTTGCTTGCAACTTAATACTGGAGGGGGTTCGGATGATAACCTGAAGGTGGATTATTAGTCATAGATGAAGTTGGATGGCGGTCTATGTATTATGTTGTAATGCCCAATCAAGTCTCAGAGGAGTCAAGATGATTAGTATATGCATGTATTGCTTTCTCGGTGTTTGTCAATTGCCCCGCTGTAATTTGTTCACCTAGCATGTTATCTATATAAGGAGAGCCACCTCTAGTGAACTATGGATCCCGGTCCTTTTCTTTACATACAATCTACAATCTTTTACTACTTTGTGTTTACTTTCTGCAAACTTTTACTTCTTTCCATTCGATACGTTTAATCCTTTGTTTTCCACAAAACACGGTGAGATTGACAACCTCATCGCAAGTTGGGGACAAAGTTCTATGGTTGTGTTGTGCAGGTCTCCATGTTGCTACTAGCACCGGTAGTGCGCCCTGCCAAAGCTCAGCTAGTAACACCTTTGGGGTGTTTCCTTGCTCCTACTGGTTCGATTAAACCTTGGTTTCATAACTGAGGGAAACTTACTGTTGTGCTCATCATACCTTCCTCTTGGGGTTCCCAACGAGATCTACGTTGAAAGTCTAGCGCATCAAGATCTTTTCTGACGCCATTGCCGGGGAGTCAAGGACATCTTCAAAAGGGGAGTCCCTCATAACCAATCTCTTTACTTTGTTGTTTTTGTTTTGCTTAGTTTTCTTTTGCTTTGTTTGCTTGTTTCTTTATCAAAAACACACAAAAATTAGTTTTGCAAGTTTGCTTTCTTATTTGAAAACCCAAAAAA
Source organism: Avena eriantha (assembly GCA_910589775.1). Lineage (NCBI taxonomy): Eukaryota > Viridiplantae > Streptophyta > Magnoliopsida > Poales > Poaceae > Avena > Avena eriantha. Next base: position 284,274,374 of record OU342746.1, on the reverse strand, counting down.
ATGACTACTCTTGAAAACACTAAGTTGTGTGACTTCACTAGCACCAACAACAATGATTTTATGAGCACACCTATTGCTCCACCTGTGGCTGAAAATACTTTCTTTGAGATAAAACCTGCTTTACTCAATCTTGTTATGAGAGAGCAATTTTCTGGTATTGGTAATGAAGATGCTGCTTCCCATCTAAATAACTTGTTGAACTTTGTGAGATGCAAAAGCATAGGGATATAGATGGTGATATTATTAATCTGAAATTGTTTCCTTTCTCTTTGAGAGGAAAAGCTAAAGAATGGTTGAATTCCTTAACTAGGAGTAGTATTGATTCTTGGACTAAGTGCAAAGATGCTTTTATTGGAAAATACTATCCTCCTGCTAAGATTATATCCATGAGAAGTGAAATAATGAAGTTTAAACAACTTGATAATGAGCATGTTGCTCAAGCTTGGGAAAGAATGAAATCTTTGGTAAAGGATTGTCCCACTCATGGACTGACTGCTTGGATGATCATCCAAACTTTTTATGCAGGATTGAAATATTCTTCAAGGAACCTATTGGATTCAGCTGCTGGAGGTACCTTTATGACCATCACTTTGGGTGCTGCAACAAAACTTTTGGACAATATGATGGTTAATTATTATGAATGGCATACTGAGAAAGCTCCACAAGGTAAGAAGGTAAATTCTGTTGAGGAAACCTCCTCCTTGAGTGATAAGATTGATATTATTATGTCTATGCGTGTTAATGGGAAAGCCCATATTGATCCAAATAATGTTCCTTTGGCCTCTTTGGTTGCTCAAGAAGAGCAAGTTGATGTGAACTTCATAAGAAATAACAACTTTGGTAACAACAATTATAAGCCATATCCTCCCAACAATGGTAATGCTTATGGAAATTCTTACAACAATAATAAGAGTGCTCCCTCTGAACTTGAAGTTATGCTTAAGGAGTTTATTAGTAAACAAACTACTTTCAATAAAACTATTGAGGAAAAACTCTCTACTGCTGAAAGAAATATAGCATCTTTGGCTGAAGCTCAATCTACTTTGAATAAAATGGCTGCTAAACCTGAAACTAATGAGAATCCCTTTGCAGCTACTAATGCCATACAAGTAAGAATTGATGAAAATGTTAGACTATTAGCTGAATTACATGCTAAGTGGGAAAGAGAAGATGAAATTGCTAGAAACATTAGTGTTTCTACTATTACCACCACTAGTGTTGAGGCTAGTAATAGTTCTACTACTTTAGATGATAAAGTTGATTTTGATCTTGATGGATGCAATATCTCTGAAGTTATTAAGTTCCTACAAAAGCTTGCTAAAAGTCCTAATGCTAGTGCTATGAACATGGCTTTTACAAAACACATTACTGATGCTCTCATAAAGATTAAAGAAGAAAAGATGAAACATAAAGCTTCTATTCCTATAAAATAAGAAGATAGTTGGGAACCCATCATTAATATGAAAGTGAATGACTTTGATTTCAAAGCTTTGTGTGATCTTGATAGTAGTGTTTCTATTATGCCTAGAAGGATTTATGATATGCTTGATTTGCCTCCTCTTGAAGATTGTTATTTGAATGTCCCACTTGATGATAATGCTAAAAATAAACTCATGGGGAGTATTAATGATGTTCTTATTATGGTTAACGATTCCTATGTCCCCGTTGATTTCTATGTTTTGGATGTTGAATACAATGCTTCTTGTCCTATTACTTTGGGAAGACCTTTTCTTAGAACTGTTGGTGCCATCATTGATATGAAAGAAGGCACCATCAAATATCAACTCCCACTCAAGAAAGGTATAGAACACTTCCCTAAAAAGAGAGAAAATATTTCTTTTGCTTCTCCTATGAAAACTAAATTTGGTCTTAATGCTTCTTCATTTGAGAACACTTGATTCTTTCTTTGCTTCTTATGCCTTACTTAAAGGCGTTAAAGAAAAGTAATTATTGGGAGATAACCCAAGAGTTTTAGATGAGTCTTGGAAGTTATTACCTCTGTAATAACCTCTCCTTATCCTTTTTATTTGCTTTTTGTGCCAAGAGTAACCTATAATGAGAGAGAAGTAATGATTTGGAAAGTTGTTGTACCAAAACAGATTTTTGTGCTTCACCGTAAAAATTCGTGAGAGAGCTATATATGTCGGATTGAGCTGTAATTTTTTGTGCTTCTTCCCCAGGTTGTTATCTAACTTTCGTTCATTCAACACCTTTTGATTTGAGCAACAGAAGGTCTTAAAAAAAATTCGTCTTTACCTGCTAGTCTGTTTTGACAGATTTGTGCCATTTTCTGCGTTTGCTTCTTGTTGGTTCCTTCTTGAGTTCTTTTGGGGAATTGAGCTTTTTGAGGGAAGTGCTAAAGTATCTAGTGTTCTAATGGAAGTTTATTTTGTGTTAGAACTGAACCTTGAGACTTATTTATCTTAAGTGCACTAATGTTGCTAATGAGAATGTGTGAAGTTTTGTATGAAGGAAAAAATTTCAGGTGTATGGAAGGAATGAGTAATGAGATGAAGGATGGACTAAAGCTCAAGCTTGGGGATGCCACGCATGTCACCCCAAGAAATATCCAAGAAGTACAAGCGTCAAAGCTTGGGGATGCCCAAGGCATCCCCTTCTTCATCAATAAAAATTCCAGGTTTCTTCCAAACGCTTCATTTTTATTGTTTCATGCACATTTGTGTTGTTCTTGGAGCGTCTTATTTTTCGTTTTTGTTTTGGTTTTTAGTTTGCTTGGTTTGCTTAGTTTTATGAATAAATTGGTTCGACCTCCTCTTTCATACTTTGGTTTGCAAATGGTTTGGTTTGGTTTGGAAAAGAGTAGGAAAGTTCATACTTATGTGGTAAAAAGAGCTCGTTTTTGACTGTGGCATATGCTTTGTCATGCCATGCTTGATATTGTTTTGGCTTTATGCTTAGTATTCTTTGCTGTAGCATGAATTGTTATAAACAATTGAGATTGCTTAATGTGCCTTGGATGAATCATGCGTTGTTTTAGCATATTAAAGCATAGTATAGTGGTATTCTCCTTTGATGCTTTATTTGGGTTGACTTGGCACATGCTCACACCATGTTATGACTATCTCAATTCACCATAGCCTGTATGATCCTTTAGTTTTCAACTTGTAGTATCACTTTATGCTTTGATCAATGATGTATTGTCGCTCTGCATGATTATGGCCATTATTGCTCTCTTAGTTGGTCACTCCCAGTCTTTCGCTAGCCTCCATAACCAAGTATGATTTCTACTCATGCATCCAACTCCCTAAACCAAGTTATTCCAAAGAGTCCACCATACCTACCTACTAGCTTATGCTATTCCAAGTATATTCATGCTTTTGTTTACCTTCCACTTGTTATGAGAAAACTAGTGATTAAAGCTCTCACGAACTTGATGGCACGCTTTACTTTTTTGCCTCTAATAAACTTGAACCATTGGTTCCTTATTTGTTGCGTATATGCTTGCGCTTTATAAGTTGAAATTAGCAGAACCATGTACCATGGGGAACGCTTTCAACATTGCACTTGTACTTTGTACCCCGTTGATACTATGTTCTTTTGCTTACGGATCCCGACGGTGTGAAATAAAAGTGGAACTTGTAAGATCATAGAGTTTGTATGTGTGTTAGAGAAACGCCTGGGCCGCTAGACTAAGCCATGCCTAATCATGGTGGAAACTTGCAGCATCACCATAATGAGCGCTCTATGAAGCATCCTCAATAAAAACCTATGCAAATAGCAAATAAAAAGATCGCTGAGATGCTCATTGTCTGCTTGCCTTGTCATTTTTATTATGGGAAAGCTCCCGTATCATGTGCAAGGGGTACCCCGTTGGCGGTTCTTAATGATACACATATACTTACAATGACAAGAGCTTACTCGTGACTGAAGTTGAGAAGCATGAGGATCGGTCTTCGTAAGTAAGGGGCATGAGATTTCGGTTTATAACTTGTCAAGCATATCCTCTTAGTTGTGTCACTTTAACCTTAATCGCCTTCAAGATGCTTATGATAGGGGCAATGAGAGCTGAAAGCTACAAGTACCATAATTTTTGGAAGCTCTTTATGAGACTTGAATCCCTACTTCCTTTTACAAAAGGCTTTTCTTCCACCATTATATTGAGTCTCCACTGCACCTACTTTGAGAGCATAGTGGCCATTCTTAGTTCTATGTGCATTGTCCCAAGACTAGTTGATTGATGCATAACTTGTTATTACTTGTTTTAAACTATTGTATCTAGTCACTCTTATGAACTTTGAAGGTGTCCTATGCATTTATATTTGCTACTCTATTGAGGGACAAGCTGAGTACTACTCCCTCCGTTTCAAAATATAAGATGTTTTAGCTTTGTGAAAGGAGTGTATCTAGACCCATTTTAGTGTCTAGGTTCACTCCAAACCTAGATGAACCTAGACACTACAAGAGGACTAGATACACTTTATTCACAAAGCTAAAACATCTTATATTTTGAAACGGAGGGAGTATTATGCTATGTTTTATTTATGTGAAACAAACAAACATCTTGCAAAGCATTGTTATTCATGAATCTTTTGTTTGTGCCTTTTCATGTTGCATCATAGTTTCTTTGCTTATTGCTAGAACTTTGTCTTTTATGTTATGATTGAAGTACTATGATCCCAGCTTTGAATGTTTTGCAAATACTTTGATCAAGTCTTTGATGGTGCATGTCACCTCAAAAATTATTCTTTCTTTTTATCACTTACCTACTCGAGGACGAGCAGGAGTTAAGCTTGGGGATGTTGATACATTGCAAATGTATCTATAATTTTTGATGTTCCATGCTTGGTTTTATCCACTTTCTTGTGTTTTGTTCCAACTTTGGAGTACTTTTCATATGATTTCTTGGACTAACCTATTAACAGGAGCCACAGTGCCAGCTACCTGTTTTCTGCTGTTTTTGGTTCCAGGAAAGTCAGAAAATGAATATTCTCGAAATTGGACGGGACAAAAGCCAAAGTGCCTATTTTTCCGGAAGGGATCAAGTGCTAGAATACGAGACAGAGAAGGGCCAGAGGGCGGCCACACCACCTGGCCACGCGGCTAGGCCTAGCCCACGCCAGGGGGTGGTGTGGCCAGCCCAGGCACCCGCTCGGCCTCTCCTTCCGCCTATATATTGCCCTCGGGACGAAAACCCTGAGTGCCCGATCAAAAATCCACGAAAGAGTATGTAGCCACCGTCATCTCCATCCCTAGATCGGGAGGGATCTGAAGCTCTTCCCGGCACCCTGCCGGAGAGGGGAATTCACCCTGGAGGCCTTCTTCATCACCATGCAAACCTCTGGTGTGATGCGTGAGTAGTTCATCCTTGGACTACGGATCCATGTAGTAGCTAGATGGCTGGTTTCTCCTCCTTTGTGCTTTCATGTTTAGATCTTGTGAGCTCCATTCATGATCAAGATCATCTATTTGTAATTCATACATGTTGTGTTTGCGGGGATCCGATGGATATTGAGATGATATTTCAGATTCATTATTGATTCTATCATGTCTTTGTTATTTGAGATCTTGCATGCTTTCTGTTGTTAGTAGCTATCTTGGCCAAGTAGATGCTAGCAACTCCAAGAGTTAGTATTTATGCTCGATAGTGGGTTCATGCCTCTGGTAATCTGGGGAAGTGACAGAAATCTCTAAGCTACTAGATGTGTTGTTGCTACTAGGGAGAAAACAACAATCCTTTGTTCATAGAACAATCGTATTGTTTACTTTACACACAGTTTGTAAAGCAATAATCTGTTGCTTGCAACTTAATACTGGAGGGGGTTCGGATGATAACCTGAAGGTGGATTATTAGTCATAGATGCAATTGGATGGCGGTCTATGTATTATGTTGTAATGCCCAATTAAGTCTCAGAGGAGTCAATACGATTAGTATATGCATGTATTGCTTTCTCGGTGTTTGTCAATTACCCCACTGTAATTTGTTCACCCAACATGTTATCTATCTAAGGAGAGCCACCTCTAGTGAACTATGGATCCCGGTCCTTTTTCTTTACATACAATCTACAACCGTTTACTACTTTGTGTTTACTTTCTGCAAACTTTTACTTCCTTCCATTCGATATGTTTAATCCTTTGTTTTCCACGAAACACGGTGAGATTGACAACCTCATCGCAAGTTGGGGACAAAGTTATGTGGTTGTGTTGTGCAGGTCTCCACGTTGCTACTAGCACCGGTAGTGCGCCCTACCAAAGCTCAGCTAGTAACACCGTTGGGGTGTTTCCTTGCTCCTACTGGTTCGATTAAACCTTGGTTTCATAACCGAGGGAAAACTTACTGTTGTGCTCATCATACCTTCCTCTTGGGGTTCCCAACGAGCTCTACGTTGAAAGTCGAGCGCATCACCCACGCGGGCGGTCAATGGGATAGACGCCGCGCATGCCGCTGACAGCCGGCTACCGTGGGCAGGCGCTAGGCGCTACTTGGCCGCCGGGGGAGTGCACCGACCCACCCGGGTCGCTACCGCCGCCTGGCCACCGCCTTGCCAGCCGGGTCATGCGAGCTCGTGCATAGTGGGTTGTGGGGGGCAGCGCTGGCCCACCCGGGCACTAGCTACCACTGCCGCTGGACTACTGGGCCGCGAGGGCGCTTAGGTCCACCTGGCCGTGTGAGCTGCTGTGCTAGTTGCTGCCGCTAGCCGTCGTGGGATACTGGCTGGGCCCAGTGGGGTGGCCCATCTGGCCACCCATTGTCCTAGCCGGCTGACACCCTCCTTTTGCCCCTTTTTCCTTTATCTTTTAGTCCCACATGGGACACCCAAAGGGGGGCACACTCCCTCCGCCTATATAAAGGGGGTGCCCATGAGTGGGATTAAACACATAATTTGAGGTGTTTTCTAAGGCATTTTCCTTAGAGAATCCCTCCCCTCTCTCTCTAGTTGTCTCTATGTGTAGGCATAGTCCGAAGAAAGGACTGTATATGCAAGAGACGACGCACCTGCACCACACCATTGCACTATAGGGATTCCAAGCCGGATATCTACTTCCGTACTCCCAGTAGGGATCAAAGGAGCCAGAGGTCATCATCGTACACCGTATATGTACGAAACCTCAAGGGTGCCTCCAAAGAGTGGCATCCTGGATGTTGTGATCCGGAGCTGCTGCATGATGAAGATGGAGCAAGGGGTGACCTGCGAGGAGCTTCGTGACCTAGAGGTCGGCTACGAGTACGACTACATCAATCACGTTCCCCTCAGAACATTAACTGCTTTTGTACTACACGGGTATGTATCCAAAACCTTGGTCATTACTGCATTACTTTTAGATAGATCTTGGGCGGTTAGGGCATTCTAACGTAGGATTTTTTATGTTTTCTACTACGGAACCCATCAGTGATATCAAAACTGATCTAGGCGTAGGAGTGTTGTATGGCCAGTACACACATGTATTGTGCGGGAATTGATCCTCTAATTGTTACCCTATAACATGTACTTGTTTATATCGCGGTATTGTTTGATGAAGTGACCTAGACCGACCTTACGCGTATTCTTACGCGAGACTGGTTCCACACATGACATACTGCTTGTCCCGTATAAGTGGCTAGCGGGTGTCTGTCTCTCATTCAATAGTTGATATGGCATTTACAATGGAGGGACCCGAAAGGGGTGTAGTAGAGACAACTGTTGGATCCATGTTGTGGTTGGAAAGTTCGTAGATTAGAAAACGGTTCTATTATGAAAGCCCTAACAGCCACGTAAAACTGGCAAAAGATAAAGTAGAGGCGTCTAACTTTGTTTTACAGGAGGCTTGTGTTATGATATGGTTTTGGTCGTTATGACGGCAAAGTAGTTTACTTTTCTATTACTAAGTAGTATAGTAATATTCATCGTTCCAATGGACGACCCGCTGGTGGCGTCATGGACTTGGTGTACAAACCAGTGGCAAGATGGAGATCATGCCGGAGCGCTCGATGGAGATCAAGGTGCAAGAAGAAGGAACATATCATATCACAATATACATGTGATGTTGATACCTATTTTTACATCTTATTATGTGCTAGTATTAGATACTCAATGGTAGCATATTGGATAAGATGATCCCTAATAATACCAAATAAGCGTGTTCTAACTTATGTGTGCAAACACCAAGAAGGATATTCGTTATGAAGCCGGTGATACGTCCAAAACGTATCTACTTTCCCGAACACTTTTGTTGTTGTTTCTCCTCTATACTTGTGTGATTTGGATGCAACTAATGCGAACTAACGCTGTTTTCAGCAGAATTGCCTTGGTGTCTACTTTTTGTGCAGAAAATCAACTATCAGGAAAAATCCCGGAAAATATGCCAAAAATCCTATTTCACCCGAAGACTCCAGGAGCCAGAATACGAGACGGAGAGGAACCCTGGGGTGGCCACACCACCTGGTGGCGCGGGTCAGGCCAGGCCGCGCCAAGGGGTGGTGTGGGCCCCCCAGGCACCCCCTCGGCCTCTCTCTTTGCCTATAAGGAGCCTTCTGACCTAAAAACTTCGGGGGGTTCGACGTTTGTCCAGAAGGAGTTTCGCTCCACTGCCACCACCAGATTCCACGAAACAGCACCAGAAACTCCGTTCTGGCACCCTGCCGAGACGGGGAATTGGAGGAGATCATCGCCATCATCATCACCATCGCTTCTCCATCGACCATCCATGTTTCCCCCATCTATGAGTGAGTAATCCCCCGCTGTAGACTATGGGCATGGTAGGGATTGGATGAGATCGTTCATGTAATGGCATCAGATTTGTTAGGGCATAGTGCCTAGTATCTTTTATTAGTGCTTTATGACTTTGTTGCGACTTGTTGTGCTTAATGCTTGTCACTAGGGCCCAAGTGCCATGATTTCAGATCTGAACTTATTATTGATTCATTATGATAGTATTGTTTCTGGTCTTATCTACAAGTTGTATACACACATCGTTGTCCGGAACCTATGGTCCCGAAGTGACAGAAATCGGGGTAGCCGGAAGGGAAAGGCTTTGATGTGAGGATCACATGTGTTCACGGAGTGTTAATGCTTTGCTCCGGTGCTCTATTAAAAGGAGCACCTTAATTACCAGTAGTTCCCTAGAGGCCCCGCTTCAAACGGGCTGGCAGGACAAAAGATGTTGTGCAAGTTCTCATTGCGAGCACGTATGACTATATATGGAACACATGCCTAGGATTTTCTAGTACTTGGGTGCTTTATCTTATTTATCTGCAATTGCCCTATGTTTTGATTGCTATGTGAATTATCTTGTCCATGCAACGCCCGTCCATCCATCCCTATGCCTACCGCACTCGAATCCCATTGTTTACTGCTTTTCCTGCTACTGTCTTTGCTTTGCTACTGCTGTTACTTTGCTTTTCCTACTACAAAACTGTTGCTACTGATAAACTGTTGTGAGCAAGATTGTTTCTAGGTGCAGCTGAATTGACAACTCAGTTGTTAAGGCTGATAAATATTCTTTGGCTCCCCTTGTGTCGAATCAATAAATTGGGTTTCACTTCCCTCGAAAATACTGCGATACACCCCCTATACTTGTGGGTCATCAAGACTATTTGCTGGCGCCGTTGCCGGGGAGCATAGCTTTGTTTATCAAGTTCACTTGGATTCTCTATTGTTCGATGCTTTCCATCCATCATGGGTAAGTCTCGTGATGGCAAGGTTCCTATTTTACCATCCACTACAAGAAGAGGTACGGTTCTGAACACCTCTACCGCTCTTGATTCACCGTCGGTTCTGAGTAAGTTCCTTACACCACCACATACATATGCTACACACACTGCTACTACTGCTGAATCTGAAACTTCTGATGCTTATGATGCTGCTTCTACTGTGCTTGATAAGAGTGGTTCATTAGGTCCTTTCCTAGATGCTACGATTGCTAGAACTATAGTTCGAAATACCGAAACTCCTAATGAACACACTGCTACACCTGTTAGCTCACCTGAGTCTAGTGAGAGTTATGATGCTGAAGAAGATTATGTTGAGATGACTGATGAGTTTATTGAAGAATGTAGGAACACCCATGATAGGAGCACTGCTAAGAATCTCCTTGAGAGGTGTACTATTAGACCCAAATTATCTCCTGCTGCTAAGTTTGCTGCTTCTCCTGTAAACATTATAGATGAAGATTATGATTTCTCTCTCGATCTATCCTACATAGCTATTGTCGAGAAAGAACCTTTTGGCAGGACTAAGAATGAAAGTGTGGTAGCACATATGAATGAACTTTCTACCATGAGTGGCTTGTTTTCTGATGATATTAAAATGCGTACTTACTTTGTTGCTAACATTTTCCCTTTTTCACTGAAAGGAGAAGCTAAAACTTGGTTTGGTAATTTACTTATAGCCCTGAGTGCTTGTTTAATATTTTCCTGCAGAAATATTTTCCTCCTAGTGCTAGACATGCTGTTTTGCAGGAACTTTTTGATTTTAAACAGGGAGAAAAAGAGGTATTACCCGAATCTTGGGCAAGGTTTTGTGCTTTGATTCATGCACAGGCTGGAAGTCCATTACCTAAGAATGAACTACTTGATATATTTTATAATGGACTAACCGAAGAATCTAGGACATACCTAGATAGTTGTGCTGATTGTGTTTTCAGGAATAGGACTCCTAAGGAAGCTGAGGAATTAATGGCTAAAATAAGCAAGAATTATGAAGATTGGACTCCTCCTAAACAAGCTATTCCTGAAGTAATTGTACCTGAACCATCTATTCCGGTGCCTATTTCAACATCAAAGAAGAGGGGAGTTATTGAATTAAATGATGAAGTGATGAAGGAACCTAAGAAATGTCTTAAGGCGAAGGGAATTAAAGCTGCAGATGTCAAGAATTTACCTCCTATAGAAGAATTATGTAAGCCTATTCCCTATTCACCCACTATTGAGGTACACTCTCTCCAACACTCTGATGAAGGTGATATCCCTTACTTGAAACCTCTTGGTCAATGCTTAGAAGAATTTGATATCTTTATTGTTAAGCAAGATAACTTTAATAAAAGGGTGCAAAATCATCTAATGGAAAACACTAGAGCTATTGTTGAGTTGAAAGATATTGTGGAAAGAACCTCTAATGATGTTAAAATGATTGTTAAACACTTTCAAATGGTGCAAACTCAAATAGATCAACTCGTTAAAGTGCAAAACGACTTGCTAGTTAATGCTGCTAAAGAAAAACACGCTTATGAAATTAGAACTAGAAGTGGTGCTGCTACCCAGGATCCTCTATATCCTGAGGGGCATCCCAAAAGAATTGAGCAGGATTCTCAACGAGCTGAAAATAGTGGTTCTACTCGTAAGAAAAGGAAAAAGAAACATAAAACTGTTGTAGAACCCTCTGAACCTGCTATAGATCCTAATAGTATATCTATCTCTGATGCTGAAACTGAAAGTGGTAATGAAGAAAATGAAGTTCCTAATGAAGAAAAAGTTGAAGAAGGACCTTAAAACCACACTAAGAAAAAGTTGAAGAAGAACCTTAAAACCACACTAAGACTACTAAATACACCAAAGAAAATTTTATTGTTAAGAAACATGGTAGTGAAAGAGAACCTTGGGTCCAAAAACCTATGCCTTTCCCTGATAAGAAACACAAGTCAAAGGAAGATGAACACTATAATAAGTTTTGTGAGTGTATGAAACCTTTATTCTTGCAAATTCCTTTGACTGGTGCTATTAAATTGCCTCCTTATTCAAAGTATATGAAGGACATTGTCTCGAATAAAAGGAAGATCCCTAATGAAGAAATCTCTACTTTGCTTGCTAATTATTCCTTCAATGGTAAGGTTCCTAAGAAACTTGGAGACCCAGGGATTCCAACTATCCCTTGCTCTATTAAGAACAGTTATGTTAGAACTGCTTTGTGTGATTTGGGAGCTGGAGTTAGTGGTATGCCTTTCTCTCTCTATAAGAGGCTTCAGCTTGAAAAATTGATACCAACTGATATATCTTTGTAAATGGCTGATAAGTCTACCACTATTCCTGTGGGTATATGTGAGGATGTACCTGTCCAGGTGGCTCATAATTGCTTGATATTAACTGATTTTGTTGTGCTTGAAATGCCTGAAGATGATAATATGTCTATTATTCTTGGGAGACCTTTTCTTAATACTGCAGGAGCTGTTATTAATTGTAATCAAGGAAAGGTGACCTTCAATGTTAATGACAAGGAACATACTGTATATTTCCCCAAGAAGATTGAAAGGACTTATGGTTTAAATTCAATTGAACATGTTGAAGGCATTCAAGTTGGAGAAATATATTGTCCCATACCAAAAGAAAATTTTGAAACTATTATGATTGGGACCATTGCTATCAAGGTTGAGGTAACATAATCATTAGTGGAATACAAAGTTTTGTCTCATATGCAATTGTTTTGGTAGCAAGACTTGATCAACCTTGCTAACAAAAGGATTCCATTGAACAAAACAATGTTTTCATTATGATTATCCCCGTTTATTTCTATCCTTTGCATTTTAGTTTTTGCTTTCGTTTAGTTTTCTTTGTGTTGTTAGTTGCTTGCATGCTAGAACTTCTGTAGTTCTAGCCTTGTTTTTGTCCTTGCATCATGTTTCCAAAAAGAAAAAAATCTGTCTGTCAGAAAAATCATTCTTCTATACCTGAAAATTTCTCAGAAATAAAGTGTCTCAGAAAATTCTAGAAAATTCATATTAATTTTTTACGTGAAAAAAGGGGCAGAGGAGTACCTGGTAGGTACCAGGGGGCCCACCAGGCAGGCACACCACATGGTGGCGCGGCTAGACCTGGGTGGCACCATGCCCTGGTGTGGGCCACCCCTGGCCCCCCACTACCTATCTCTCCTGCCACTTTCTTCTCTCTCCCGAGTAAGCTACAGTTCATAGCTCGAAATCGCGTTCTCTCTGTGCTTGCCCTCGATTTCTTCGATCTCTTTGCTCAGCCAATCTTTCTTGCTGAAATTTGGAGGAATTGTTCCTTGGTATGTGACTCCTCCCCTTGTCCAAGTAGATTTGTGTTTAGTGGATTGTATGTTGAGTATTTTGCTGCTGTAGGTGACTGGTTTTGAGGGCTTGTAAGCTTGTTTGATGCTTAGAGATATAGTTTTGATGCATGTTTAGGCCTCTTGCTAGTCCCTGTGAGTAGAATCCTTCATTATATTTGCTTTGCAATCACTTGTTTAATAGGTGTTTAAATTTCAGAATAGAAGATGAGTGAACACCACCTAAACCAACATGAGCTTTGGGTGCATGGTCTCATGAAGGTCCACCGGGAGGAGGAAGTTTTTCCCTCCATTTATCCATGTTCTGAGTTCATGAGAGCTTCAGGAATTCTACAAGATTTCCACACTTTGGTTTCTAATGCGAGGTTAGAGCACTTTTTGGAAGACGAACCTTGTCAATTTGTGAAGCTAACCATGTCTGTGGTGCAGGATTTCAAATTTAGTCACTCTTTGCCTAACCCCATGGTCCATCACAAAATTTACAATATAGCTGTCAACCTTTCTCTTGATAATTTTTGTGCAGCTATTAAGGTACCTCAATGGGGATCATGTAAGAATATTAAAGAGAGACCGGAACCACTCATGGATTTATACGCAGAAATTTGTCAAGGGAGTAGCTTCTCGAAGGAGAATGGAAAAATCCGTAACATTCATCTTCCCTCCATTCGCTACTTTGCCTACTTTATTGCCAAGTGTGCTCTTGCTAGGAAAACTGCCAATAAGTTATCTTCGTTTGATTTAGCATTTATCTCTGCTGCTCTTAGACGAGATAAGTCCTACAACTTGGGTGCTTTGATAGCTTTCCGTCTTGCTGCTAACCGTGAGAAGAGTGGAATTTGTGGAGGCCTCATTGCTTCTCGTTTTCTAGCATTGCATGGTTTAGTGCCTCATCCTCTAGACCTACAGTTTCCCATAGAAAGGCTTGATTTTAACTCCATGGTACAACATAAATTTATTTCCTCGTGGGCTAGCTTGAGTGAGTTGTCTTATGAAATAACCTTTCTCAAAGCTGGCTGGAGAAAGAGCAAGTCCGAGCGTGTTGTTCTTTTGCCTGCACCTGTTTTGTTTAACCTTGATAACAGGGAAGGATGGTCCCTCACTGAGGAGGAGCTTGACACGTACTTGGGAGAGCTCTCCCAACAGGAGCAGGACACTAGAAGGGAGGTCACTGATGATTCGGTCCAGCCCTCGAATGAGGGAGAGTCTTCATATCAGCAGCCCGCTTATGAATGGGGAGCTTCTTCTTCCTCTCATGGGCCCGGTTACGACAATTCTTACCAAGATCCGCCCGCTTGGAACCCCTATTCTTACATGGATTGATACCCACTTAGGCCAAAAGCCTAAGCTTGGGGGGAGGTACACCGACACCGCACTCATCTCCATATCATGTTGCGTCGGTTCTTTGTATATTCATGTTTTCATTCTCTTTCTAGTTTTCGTTCTTCTTTGCTTTTGCTTTCTAAAAACACAAAAAGACCAAAAATATTTTTGTTGTTTCTCTTTGGTTTGCTTCTTCTTTTTGCTTTAGTTTGCTTTTTTCCTTTTTGCTTTGTTTGAACTATTTGAAAAACCCAAAAAGATTTTGCTTTGCTTGTTTTTCTCTTTTGGTTCTTGTTTAAAAATCGAAAACACCAAAAATATTTGTCATTCTTCTTTGGTTTTGCTTGTTTTTCTCTTTTGGTTCTTGTTTAAAAATCAAAAACACCAAAAATATTTGTCGTTCTTCTTTGGTTTTTGCGAGTTGGCTACAGGGTTCGGCAGTTCTCAGTGGATTATTGGTTTCATATTATTATTCAAGCCACACAAGTGAAGAGCAATAATGAGGATCAATGACAACTTGAGGCATGGTAAGAGGCTGGTAACGAACTATATTTGTCTTCATTTTTGTACATATACTCATCATTGTGAGCTTGCTTAGTCCGTTCATGTAGAGTGTATGTTTTCTTTGGATGCTTAGTAGTTCTTGCTTTCTTGTGATTAGCTCCAGTTCGCTAATAGTTTGTAGCATGTCTCATGAATGTTTGCTTGCATTACTCTATTCATAAATTGGTATGACACTGTGGTATCCTCCTCTGAATGTTTCATTTGATCGATTTGGCACATGCTCACGCATGCACATGACTGTAATAATCAGTTAAGCCTTGACGAATTATTTTGCCTTGAGGATCTTGAATCATTTTCATGCCATGAGTAGTCTTGTTTTGTTGTAAGCATGATAATGACAGCTATTGCTCTCTCGTTTGTCGCTCCCTTACTATTGCTAGCCTTCATTTCCACTGAGTGTTTTACTCATGTTTCCAACTCCCTAAACTAAATATTTCCAAAGTGTCCACCATACCTACCCATTAGCATCACTTGCTACTTCCGTGCATGTTCAATATGCCTTGTTTTCTTCCGAATAAAATGTTTGCTTGTTATGAGAAAGTTAGTTAGTAAAGCTCTCACGAACTTGATGGCACGCTTTATTTTCTGCACTTAATAAACCTGAACCATCGCGTCCTTCTTTGTTGTGCATATGCTTGCGCTTTATGAGTTGAAGTTAGCAGAACCATGTATCATGGGGACCGCTTTCAACGCTTCATAGGTACTTTGTACTTAGTTGGTATCATGTTCTTTTGCTTATGGATCCAGGCGGTGTGAAATAAAAGTGGAACTTGTAAGATCATGGAGTTTGTATGTATGTTAGAGAAACGCCTGGGCCGCTAGCCTAAGCCATGCCTAATCATGGTGGAAACTTGCAGCATAACCATAATGAGCATTCTATGAAGCATCCTCAATAAAAATCTATGCACATAGTAAATAAAAAGATCGCTGAGATGCTCATTGTCTGCTTGCCTTGTATTTTGATTATGGGATAGCTCCCATGTCATGTGCAAGGGGTACCCCGTGGGCAGTTCTCTATGATACGCATATACTTACAATGACAAGAGCTTACTTGTGACTGAAGTTGAGTAGCATGAGGATCGGTCTTCATAAGTAAGGGGCATGAGACTTCAATTTATAACTTGTCAAGCATATCCTCTTAGTTGTGTCACTTTCACCTTAACCACATTAAAGATGCTTATGATAGGGGCAATGAGAGCTCAAAGCTAACGAGTACAATACTTTCAGCATTTGGAAGCCTTTCAAAATTATTCAAAACCTTTTTTCTTCTACTTGTTGAGTCTCCACATATTCTTTGAGCACCTTCTTGAGAGCATTAGTTGTCATTTTTTGTGTTTGTTCCATTACTTGATTATTTGTGTTATGACTTTGATGCTTGTATCTTTGATATCTTTACTTCTAGTCATCACTTGAACTTCATAGGTGCCTTGACATTCATAATCCAAGGCAAGCGAGATGCCACTCTATCATACCTTTCTATGAGCATTGTAATGTTGCTCATGTTTGTGCTTCGTGCTACTTATTATTCTTGAGTTGGAATCTCTTCATAGCTTGCAATGACTATTAAGTAGACTCAGTTGCATACTCTTTATTATGAATTGTCTAAGTAGTTGATCACCTTGCTGAGATTATTTACATCATATGAAGCAAATGTGTTCGTGAAAGTTCTTTTATCGCACTCAGTTTTCAACTGAATTGCTTGAGGACAAGCAATAAGCTAAGCCTGGGGGGAGTTGATACGTCCAAAACATATCTACTTTCCCGAACACTTTTGTTGTTGTTTCTCCTCTATACTTGTGTGATTTGGATGCAACTAATACGAACTAACGTTGTTTTCAGCAGAATTGCCTTGGTGTCTACTTTTTGTGCAGAAAATCAACTATCAGGAAAAATCCCGGAAAATATGCGAAAAATCCTATTTCACCCGAAGACTCCAGGAGCCAGAATACGAGACGGAGAGGAGCCTTGGGGTGGCCACACCACCTGGTGGCGCGGGCCAGGCCAGGCCGCGCCAGGGGGTGGTGTGGGCCCCCCAGGCACCCCCTCGGCCTCTCTCTTCACCTATAAGGAGACTTCTGACCTAAAAACTTCGGGGGGGGCGACGTTTTTCCAGAAGGAGTTCCGCTCCGCCGCCACCACCAGATTCCACGAAATAGCACCAGAAACTCCGTTCTGGCACCCTGTCGGGACGGGGAATTGGAGGAGATCATCGCCATCATCATCACCATTGCTTCTCCATCGACCATCCATGTTTCCCCCATCTAAGAGTGAGTAATCCCCCGCTGTAGGCTATGGGGATGGTAGGGATTGGATGAGATCGTTCATGTAATGGCATCAGATTTGTTAGGGCATAGTGCCTAGTATCTTTTATTAGTGCTTTATGACTTTGTTGCGACTTGTTGTGCTTAATGCTTGTCACTAGGGCCCGAGTGCCATGATTTCAGATCTGAATTTATTATTGATTCATTATGATAGTATTGTTTCTGGTCTTATCTACAAGTTGTATACACACGTCGTTGTCCAGAACCTATGGTCTCGAAGTGACAGAAATCGGGGTAGCCGGAAGGGAAAGGCTTTGATGTGAGGATCACATGTGTTCACAGAGTGTTAATGCTTTGCTCCGGTGCTCTATTAAAAGGAGCACCTTAATTACCAGTAGTTCCCTAGAGGCCCCGCTGCAAACGGGCTGGCAGGACAAAAGATGTTGTGCAAGTTCTCATTGCGAGCACGTATGACTATATATGGAACACATGCCTAGGATTGTCTAGTACTTGGATGCTTTATCTTATTTATCTGCAATTGCCCTATGTTCTGATTGCTATGTGAATTGTCTTGTCCATGCAACGCCCGTCCAACCATCCCTATGCCTACCGCACTCGAATCCCATTGTTTACTGTTTTTGCTGCTACTGTCTTTGCTTTGCTACTGCTGTTACTTTGCTTTTCCTACTACAAAACTGTTGCTACTGATAAACTGTTGTGAGCAAGATTGTTTCTAGGTGCAGCTGAATTGACAACTCAGTTGTTAAGGCTGATAAATATTCTTTGGCTCCCCTTGTGTCGAATCAATAAATTGGGTTTCACTTCCCTCAAAAATACTGCGATACACCCCCTATACTTGTGGGTCATCAGCCGGCCGTGATGATCAGGGGCTAGACATACCAACGTTCGCATATAGTGTGGGTTACAAGCCATATATGTGCCACGCAATACACTAAGGTTAATTTGGCGAGCTTAGCATGTACATACATGGCCTCCGAACACAAGAGACCAAAAGGTCGAGCACGAATCACATGAATGATGTGATTGACATTGGGAAATGTCTACCTTTGAAACTACATTGCTGGCCATGACGATATGGGGTAGTGTATTGGGATCGTGTGATCACTAAAATCGTCTAGGGGATGACACTTTTAGTGGGAGCTCAATTATGAATTGAACTCCTATCATGAACTTAGTCTAGATGTATATTTTCAAATATCTTAGTAGATCATGGCCTATCCCATTGAGGTCCTTTGCGACCATGGGAAATTTATTGATATGGAACTTAGCAGAAGGGTCCAACTTCATAGATTAGTACCCATGACTCAGGGATATCCTCATAACTACTGGACCGCGAGGGTGCTCAGGCCCACCTGGCCACGCGAGCTCCTGCGCCAGCCTCTACTGCTAGCCACCTATATAAAGGGGGTGCCAATGGATGGGATTAAACACATAATTTGAGATGTTTTCTAAGGCATTTTCCTTAGAGAATTCCTCCCCTCTCTCTCTAGTTGTCTCCATGCGTAGGCACGGTCCCAAGAAAGGACTGTATATGCAAGATACGACGCACGTGTAGCACACTGTTGCGCTGCAAGGATTCCAAGCCGGAGATTTACTTCCGCACTCCCGACGGGGATCAAAGGAGCCAAAGGTCGTTATTATACACTGTATGTGTACGAAACCTCGAGGGTGCCTCCAAAGAGTGGCATCTTGGATGTCATGATCCGGAGCTGCTACACGATGAAGATGGAGCAAGGGTTGACCTGCGAGCAGCTTTACGACCTAGAGGTCGGCTACGAGTATGACTACATCAACCACGTTCCCCTCGGAACATTAATTGCTTTTGGACTATAGGGGTATGTATCCGAAACCTTGGTCGTTACTTCATTACTTCTAGTTAGATCTTGGGCAATTAGGGCGTTCCAATGTAGGAATTATTTTGTTTTCTGCTACGGAACCCATCTGTGGTATCAAAACCGATCTAGGCGTAGGAATGTTGTACGGCCAGTACGCACATGTATTGTGCAGGCATTGATCCTCTACTTGTTACCCTCTAACGTGTACTTATTTATATCGCGGTGTTTTTTGATGAAGTGGCCCAGATCGACCTTACGCGAGACTGGTTCCACGCACAACATACGACGTGTCCTGTATAAGTGGCTAGCGGGTGGCTGTCTCTCATTCAATAGTTGATATGGCATGTATAACAGAGGGCCCCGAAAGGGGTGTAGCAGAGACAACTATTGGATCCATGTTGTGGTTGGAAAGTTCGTAGATTAGAAAACGGTTCTATTACGA
Organism: Avena eriantha; assembly: GCA_910589775.1. Classification (NCBI taxonomy): domain Eukaryota; kingdom Viridiplantae; phylum Streptophyta; class Magnoliopsida; order Poales; family Poaceae; genus Avena; species Avena eriantha. The sequence goes on along the minus strand of OU342746.1, from coordinate 284,254,975 downwards.
AAGCCCTAACAGCCACGTAAAACTGGCAAAAGATAAAGTAGAGGCATCTAACTTTGTTTTACAGGAGGGCTTGTGTTATGATATGGTCTTCGTCGTTACGAAGGTAAAGTAGTTTACTTTTCTATTACTAAGTAGTATAGTAATATTCATCGTCCCGATGGACGACCCGCTGGTGGCGTCATGGACTTGGCGTCAAACCGGTGGCAAGATGGAGATCATGCCGGAACGCTCGATGGAGGTCAAGGCACAAGAAGAAGGACCATATCATATCACAATATACATGTGATGTTGATACCTATTTTTACATCTTATTATGTGCTAGTATTATATACTCAACGGTAGCATATTGGATAAGATGATCCCTAATAATACCAAATAAGTGTGTTCTACCTTATGTGTGCAAACACCAAGAAGGATCATCGTTATGAAGCCGGATGTGACGATCGGGGGCTAGACATATCTACGTTCGCATATTGTGTGGGTTACAAGCCATATATGTGCCACACAATATACTAAGGTTAATTTGGCGAGCCTAGCATATACAGACATGGCCTCAGAACATAAGAGACCGAAAGGTCAAGCACGGTCACATGAATGATGTGATTGACATTGGGAAATGTCTACCTTTGAAACTACATTGCCGGACGAGACGATAGGGGGTGGTGTAGTGTATTGGGATTGTGTGATCATTAAAATCGTTCAGGGGATGACAATTTTAGTGGGAGCTCAATTATGAATTGAACTCCTATTATGAACTTTGTCTAGATTTCTATTTTCAAATATCTTAGTAGATCATGGCCTATCCCATTGAGGTCCTTTGTGACCATGGGAAATTTATTGATATGGAACTTAGTAGAAGGGTTCAACTTCATAGATTAATACCCACGACTTAGGGATATCCTCATCATAGATGATCTTTTCTTCTTCATACAATAACCATTAGGAGATAGTCCGATGACTCCACAATGATTGTAGTGGAGGTCATGGATAAAAAGGTTATATGTTAGATATACAAATTATAAATGTAATTCTTGCAAAACTCATCGCAGTTCACAAGTATTTGATACTTGTCATGCTTTGTGAAAACATGATTGTTTGCTTGAGAAATGCTATAAATGAGGCAATGTGGCTTGGTGATGGCAAGCAAAATAGTTGATGGCCGACATCACCCCTTTTCTCAAAGTTTATCATTTAGATTAGTGAACTCAAATATAATTTTATAATCCTTGTTTGTGTGTCTTCCTTCTGGCGAGACGATTATTCATATGAATAAGTTGCAAGCCACTTGTACTATTCTTATGAATAATATCTTTATGGTCACATTACAATTATAAATGATTTATTCTCATCACTATGTTAATGATAATAGTTTAAGCATTTATAAAGGATTAAAATGCTAAAAGATACTCAAAATTTAATAATGAAATGACACTCTTGTTTAAGTCATGATGGTTATTGCATGTTTTTCATTCTAAATGAAAGTAGGGGTCTTAGATATTTGATCTAGAGACTTTGCAAAACCATGCCTCTTTTGGCAAAATGACTAAAACTCCGCATTCTGGTGAAACGGTGATATGCGAAAAAATGTTGAATTTTATACATAGTGATGTATCGTATTTTCAACAAATAGTGGAAATCGTTATTTCATATTTCATTATGGATTTAAGTGAATATGAGTACTTACTTAATGAAACACAAGTTTGAAACTATTTGAAATTTTTCAAATGATTTCAGAATGAAGAAGGATATTGAATTAGAAATACAAAGTCTCTTCAATTTGATAGACATGACTAAAGTATTTAATTTAATTTTTGGCATAAACGGACTTGATAAAGATGTTTCACAAATTATGATAATTGGACAAATTCAAAGTGTACCGACTTGTCTAAATATCATAATCATTTTATATTAGATACATATGGTCTAATATTATCTCTTATGAGGGTTACAATTATCGTTTAGAGTTAAAAATCGAAATGACCGAACACTCATTTGAAATAGAAAGGACCATCTAAAGATTCGTGAAAACAACACCATAAGAGTTATGGCACGTTCAAGTTTCTGGAGATTTTGATAATTCAAAATCGTGGCGAATAAACAAGTCTTTGTAAAAATAAGGTATTTGACCTTGCCTCTAGATTGTTGAGTGGCGCTGTGGAAACTGCTATGTGAAACCGAAATTTACAAATAAAGGAGAAACTAATGATAATGATCATAAAGTTTTAATGAATACTTTTACTAAAGAAAGTAGGATTCAACGATATACTCTACAAGTTTGTGGAATTATATTATTGATTCGCTAGATTGTCATGTTATTTGAACAAGACATACCTACGAACTACAAAGAAGTGTGATGGATCTAAGTGCGAGAAATTACTAGGAGTCATAAAATCCCATATTGAGTTACATTTAAGATTGCAAAGTAATATGTTACTTAATATCATTAAGTAAAGATGTTTGCTTGATATTTCTAAATGACTGCAAAGTCATAAGAAAGGAAATGAAACTTAATGAAGGACATAAAGCTCGATTTGTCACAATTTATGTTTGGACAAATTCAAGGAGTTAACTATAAATGTAGTGATGCTTTAGTCTATTGGATTTACACCAGCAATATATGGATATTGGAGTCTCGTAATTGGAATTCTCGATCAATTTTTCTGGAATGTCCAAGATTATTGAGAGACCTGCATTTGAGTGGGTGCTAAGTAGCTTGGCTAAATCATAATATATAGAAGACATATTTTGAGTGGGAGCTAAGTGAAATCCCTCGATCTCATATATGGATGCCATATTTGAGTGGGAGTGTTACATCATTCTGAAATATGTGGATGACATATATGAATGATGTGATTGGCATTACAAATATTTAAGTTAGTAAATATGAATGAAGCTGAACAAGTTATTAAATAATGAGATCTATTGAGATATATTGGTAAGTTTTATAAACATTATTGTCAAATGCTTTCGGGATTTAATTTTGAAGATGTTCAGAATATCCTAGACAAGATTATGAAGTAGTTCATAATGGAATAAGGTAAGAAAGAAGTTCTTACTTGTGTGAAGCATTGAGTTAGTCTCAGTATTACAACTATGGTTAAAAGAAAGAAAGATGTGTTGCATCTCCTATGCCTCAGTCATAGGTTTATCCATACAACCATATTGTACACTCGGCGTAATGTGACCCAAAAGTTCTGATTTAAAGCAACCCAAAACTTGGCCCGCTGGGGACGCCCAAATCGAGCGTTTCTACGGGAACAAGCTGCACTCGTGCAAAAGCGGGGGAAACCGTGCACTGCCCGTGCGAGCTCAGCGATGGCGTGAGCCGCTGGTTTCCCCCAAAAGTTGGCGGGAGAAATTTTGTCACCGCACGCGGAAGCGCGGCGGTATATATCACCACCCGGCTCACCACGTAGTGCCTCGCCACCATTTCCCCCATTCTTCGAGCTCTCAAGCCGGCAAAGTTCTTCATCAGCCAACGGGTAAGCGGTGGTGGTGGTTGTAGATCGGCCGGTACAGGCGTTCTTCTCCAAGACCTTCAGCGGTGACGTGCTCTGCTCCTCCAATGTCGGTGAGTTTCATCAAACCCTAGGTGTAGTACCTTCGATCTGTTAGCACCTCCTAGATCTGATTGTAGTTTGTGGTAGATCTATGTTAGTACGCCCAATGAACTGCTCGATGTAGTCATAGATCGATGTTTTTCTGGACTCATTGCATGTTTAGGTAGGTAATTTTGTCTATGTTCTGTAAGCTTGTGTTCATGTCTAGTCTAGGTCCTGATATGTGCAACCGTGAGATGTGTAGGACATGACCTATGATGAGTTCAGCCAGGCTCTCATGGATTCTCTGGAGACCTTTGTCGCTAGACCCAACCCCAACTCCTGCCTTTGAGGCTCACCTATCCTCAGCTCTCAGATATCTTGTTTGTGCCTCCGATGACTAGGTACATGGTGGAGCAGATTGCAGAGCAACCTACCAAGATCGTGGCCAAGAAGAAGGCCACCATGGCTGCCAAAGCCCACAACACAGGCCATTGCAAGGGGGTGAAGAGTACCATGAAGTGGGAATCGTTCCCCTCGGGGTTCGTGATCAACCAGATGTGTGAGATCATCAAGAGCGGCGTCAGGATGGAGAAGGGGTTCAAGGAGATGCACCTGAACACTGTTGCCCGCAAGGTGTTTGAGTTTTGTGGCATCGAGGTGTCCTCACAACAGGTGTACAACCACCTGCGTAAGTGGAGGATCAGGTGAATCCATATGTCCAAGCTCAGAGACCTTAGCTGAGCTAGCTAGGATGAGGAGACCTACACCACCAAATTGGAGGACGCCTACTACAGGGGACACATCTCGGTATTAACTAATTTTAGTTTTTGCAGTAACTATCCTATAATTTTCTTTTGTAACCTCGCTAACTACCACTAACCTCCCTGCAATTCTCTGCCTCAGGATCACCCAAGGATGCCGAGTATCTGAACAAGCCAATCACCAACTATAGGCAAATTGAGGTCAACTTCTCGTTCGGCCTTGGCACTAGGGAAACAAAAATAAGGACAACCAAATAAACCGTCCGGGTCCGAGGTCAATCTATCTACATGTAGCATCCGCTGGATCAACTAGGAAAAACATGAAAATCTGGTCCGACCAACCAAACACGCCGCTTTTGGTGTCGCCGGTGCACCGCACTTGCCCTACTATTTATCGCGGTTAATGCCACCTGAACACGGCACTTGGTTTCGACATATTTTACGGAAACATTACACTGGACCGGATTTGAAACTTCTAAGCCCACTTTGTCAGTCCCTCTCTGGAGTAGAAAAAGGAAAATTGCACCCACAATAACACATGCATTGCATGTGGTGCGGCGCTTTGGAGTGGTCGTCGCGACGCGAGAACTGGGAAAAGGCACGTACTACTATAAAACCGAACAAAGCGAGAAAGCGTCGGTCATTTCAGCCCCACCACGGCACCGCGCAGGTAGCTCGTGCCAGCAGCAGGAGGAGGAAGCCTGGTACGGTGGCACTGGCAGGATTCGGCTGCAGCGGTAGAGACGACGAGCTAGCTAGGGGACCCCACCCCGCGGGCGACTGCGCGGTGCGGTGCGCCGGAAAAGAACGAAGCGAGAATTCGTCTCTGTCCTGCTCCAGTGTCCTGTCGCCCTTTATTGCTTCGCTCGTGCCATGTCTGACAGCTCTTATCCACCGCTCACCGTTTACAGGGCCTGGTGGTGGCTCACTGGCTCCGGCTTTCGGCGACGGAATAGGCCGTATCCGTCTTGGAGCCTTTGCCGAAAAAGGGGTCGCCTCGCAAGGCACCGTCTCTTCTCGGGAGGTTTGTTTCTCGGGAGGTTTGTGAGGAAACTACTGCAGGCCTAGCTCAGAGTAGCTAGCTAGCCACATGCCCGCCTCAGTCGATCAAACGGCCAAATCCGTGTACAATGTGCAAAAGAGTTCGGTCGAATACATGAATGAATCCAAAAGCTTATCTCTAAGGTTAGCTTTGTATCTTGTTTGGTTGTTTTCGAGAATGTGGCTTTGGGAAAGTAGGTTCGAGGCTAAGCAACTCCAAGGTAACTTGCTTCTTTTACGATCCTTAGTCAAGAAGGAACTGGTACTACAGCAAAAGCGTATTGTCTAATCTGCAAATGATAGATATGTAATTCGATGAGGCCCGTAGTAATGCTTTTTTCAGTTTTATCGCGCTTTTGTTTGTTTCGTGTAATATTTTTTTTCGATTCCATTTTTTTTAACGGATTAGGGCTCGAAGGCCCATGAAGCTGCTGCATCTGGGTTACAAATTACTATGAAGACCCTAGCAAAAGTGAAACTTACAGATAAGGGATCCTCTTTTACAGAACAGACCCTAGAACTAAAAAATAAAAATCAATCGAGTCCTGAGTCCTCTCCACCGTGGTTGCAGCTGGACCTCACCGCCCGGGCATCGCCGCCGATGATGGATCCCAAGCCGAGGCCCACGAGAATCTTCCAATCAGGCAGTTGCGCGCTCTCTTGCATCACCATGGCCATGCGGAAGTGAAGAAGCTCACGGTGAGCTACGCACCTGAGCAATAGACGGCTTCTCCGGCCGTAGATAGCTTCGGCGGCATCGCCGTCGCTTGGATTGCTCATGAACTGCAGCTTCTCAAACCGGACGCCTAGCAGAATACCCCGCCGCAGTCCTTCCACCTCATTGGTGGCAAGAGCAAGCAGAGGCAAAACCTTCACAGCACCATGGACAACACCCTTCCTCGCGAGCAGAGAACTTGGAGCCGCCTTGCTCCACCTCGCCCCCTCGCCACCACGGCCGACCAAGGATAGTTGAACATCAGCAAGCTCCTTGTCGCACTCCCTCTCCTCCTCGCCGCCACGACCGACCAGGAGAGGAAACACAGCAGCATGTCCCTGCAAGAAAGAAAGGCTCCTAAAAGACCCTTTATTGACGGAGACGCTGGCCTCCTCGCCGCTCATCGCCTTCGGCTCCTTCCACTGGAGCGCCGCGACCAGCAGAAACAACACCGGCAAGGGCAGGATCATGGGCCAGAGATCTCGCCACAATCTCCCGACAAAGCGCCAAACCACGGCATACGGCCGCGAAACCCTATGACTCCTACAGCTAGACCTAAACCCGACGCCCCCTTTGTCCATCTTCGACCGGCTAGTCCGGCGGAGGGGACGCAGGGGCGGCCCGTCCAACGGTGGCGGACTCTCAAGGGGAGGGGCAAAAAGGGGAGGGAGGTGGTGGTGGTTTTCCGTTGGAGCGATATGTGGTATAACCCCCTCTCGACTCCATTTGAGTACAAGATATCATCTCATCCTAAAAGAAAAGTACACGATAAGATGATGTACACATGAATTGCCTGATCCTAAGATCATGATACATTAACTTAATCAAAAGAAAATCCATCAGTTTCAGAAATTTTGAGAAAAAATCAAGCGTGTAAAAGATATATGGACACATACACATGTAGAGTTTTGTAGGAAATAGAATAATCTCCAGGTTGATAAAAAAACAATTTAAATTATTGGACTTACAGATAGAATGAGTTGTTATATGTATCTTATTTGGTTGTTTTAGGGAACCAACTTTGAGAAAATAGGTTCAACGCTAAGCAACTGCAACTGGTCTATGGTAACTTACTTATTTTTTTGGACATGATGGCGTGTATGATCTTTAGTCGAGTTGAAACTGGTATAGCACAAGTGTACTAACTGATTGTGATGTAATTTTGACCATGATCATAATATTTCTTAGTCCAATTGTGCCTTGTCCTTTTTCTTAGAGGAATTGTATCTTGTTCATTTTGTGCTATCAAAAGCATTTTGCTCAATCAAAATACATAATCTGAGATGTTATAACTTTTTTTATTCTCGTTGTTAGGGTCTGTTTGTTTAGCTTTTACAACGTGCTTCTGTTGTTGAAAATCCAAACGCCAACCAAAAGGTTTTGCTCTCGCCACAAATTCTGGGAAGTAGCTGATTCCTCCTGTATAATTTTGAAAGCGGGTTGACCCTGCTTCCGCTGCGTCAGAAACCAACTTCTGAGCAAAATTATCCCTATTGGGCTGCTGCCAGTCATAAGTCTATGTTGACGGAGAACATTATCATATGAACCAAGTCTTTTGCGTGATAGATATGTCTTTTGTAATTATTTGAGAACATCACTTTCTATTAATATTAACTATGAGTATGGACCATTACAAAAATACAAAAACAAATTGTCCCAAAATGATGATTTACGTATTAATTAGTGCACACATTGGTCTTTTATGGTCGATTAGCATATAAACAGTCTCTCGGTGCCTTAGGACATTATAGTCATTTCCAACCAAACCCATAGTTCACAGTTGCTAAAACAAAACAACTACCAAAAAATTCACAATTCTCAACTCATATAAGCTTTTTCTCAGTTCATAGTTCACAACAGCTTTTTCATAATCCATAGTTCAACCAAGTACACCCTTAATCTACTCCTTCCAATCCAAATTAGTGGACTCTGATTCATTTAGATAGTATTTTTTTTCGGAGGGAGTAGTACTTTCTTCTATGTTGTACTCCAGTAGTGGCATAAGCAATCCTGGGTGACTATCACACGAGCAAGTCAAGAAGTTCTCCAGTAGCAGCACGGCCTGACCCTATTTTCTTTATCTCAACCCCAAACATTTGAGTACACACAAAAAAGAGTAGAAAATAGCATGAATAACATGAGTATTTGATCCTAAGATCATAGGATCACTCATTCATGGTATAGATTCCAAAGAAATATGAAAAATAATCAAGCTAGACATGTAAATCTCAAAGGAAATAAAAATTTAAGTCATGGTATAACAAGATGGTAATGAAGTTTTTAAAGTTACGGTTGTATAGATCATAAATGACTGTATTATTCTATCAAAAATTGCATCCATGTGTTCCTATCTATGCATAGTATTCATGAATCTCTTCCCAACATTTAAAAACTTAAAACATGATTATTAATTTCTTTGCTAAGAACATCTCCGGCGTAGGCGGCCCCCGGGCCATTCACCGACGGTCAAATGGGCCACTTAGGGGGTTGGCGTGAGGGCGTCGACACCCAGCCGAGGCCTCGATTCCGCACCACAGCATGCGATTTTGGTAGGGAAAAACTTAAATTCGCTATAAATTCAGCCAACAGTTCGACATAAATTTGGCATAATCTCGGCCAATGGTTCGCCAGAGGTAGCAAAAAGTACACATGACACATAGTTCGGCATAAATTTAACAAGTTTTCAAACATAAATTAAAACACACCAAACCAGGTGTTGTCTTTGTGCCTCCATAGGTGCTCCACCAGATTCTACTCCAGTTGTTGATGCATATGTGGGTCTCAGATCTCTTGACGCACATCGAGAAAGGCAGCCCATGATGCCGACACCTCGTGATCAACAGCTACAAGAGGACCCTATCTGAAATATAGTTCGGGGTCAAACACCGACTCCTCCTGCTCACTCTCAATAATCATGTTGTGCAAGATCACACAAACATTTATCACCACATCTGATCTTTCGGCTAGGTCAGAGCGGGATACCAGACAACAGCAAATCAGGCTTGGAGCACACCAAACGTCCGCTCGATATCCTTCCTGCAAGCTTCTTGCTCCTTGGAAAAGTTGGAATTCTTGCCCACAACAGGATTTGAGATAGTCCTCACAAGTTTTGACAATTTTAGATAGATGCCCACAACAGCCCATCCTGCCATCTGACAAATAGTATCCCTTATAGTAGTGGTGTCTATTGATCACATAGTCCACTAGGTGAGCATGGCCTTCAACAAGCTTGGCAAAGACATTCGATCACTATAGGACGTTGATGTCTTTGTGAGATCCTACCATTCCAAACAAGAAATGCCAAATCCAGAGACCATGTGTAGCCACTGCCTCAAGTATCACACTAAAAGATCCTTTGTGGACTTTGTACATTCCCTGTCAAGAAAATGGGCAGTTCTTCTATGCCCTGTGCATGCAATCGATGCTTTCAAGCATCCTAGGAAATCCTCTGCCTCCTTTTATTGCTAGGATCCGAACAGTGTCTTCAACATTGGGTGATCTCAAGTATGTTGGTCCGAACACTGAAACCACAGCCATGCAAAACTTGTACATGCACTCAATGGCGGTGGACTCGTCCATACGTAGGTACTCATCTTGTGTATCACCAGGAGCTCCGTATGCAAGCATCCTCAAAGCGGCCGTACACTTTTGGATTCAGAAAAATCCTACCGTGTTGGTGCAATCCCTCTTACATTTGAAGTAGGTGTCAAACTCCCAGGTGGCATGCATAATCCCGAGGAAGAGCTTCTGACCCATCTTGAATCAGCACCAAAACACCGCCTGGCCGTGCAACGATCGTCGACGAAGTAGTTGGCGCACAACATGCAGCAGCCCTCCAGCGGCTGCCTTGGCTTGCTTTTTCGGCGACCTGGTGCCGAGCCCCCACGCTGGGGCTTTGCATTCCGCGAGTATAGGGCGGACAGAGAGGCGAGGATCTTCAAGTGTTCCTCGTCGTCGGCTACGATGGACATTTACTCCTCCATCGGGGCGACGAACATCTCCTCGTCGTCGGAGTCCATCAACGAGTAGGCAAAAGGCTGATCACCTCGCGGGCGTGGTGGATGAGGAGCTGCTCGCAAAGCTTTCCACGATGATGAATGACAACGAAAGCTCGACAAATAGGAAGATGGCGGGTGGGCGGTGAAGGGCGCATTCGCGAGCGGCGAGCTATGGTCGGAGTGGGGCTTGGTGGTCCTGGTGGCGGCATGGCAGCGAAAGAGAAGGGGGAAGAGGTTGGGTGAAAAGGTGAATATGGGTGTAGAGTATGCATTGTCTTGCCGACAGAGCTGGTCCACTCGCTTTTTCCTTCCGCCGACACCCCAATAGCCCGTCAGCGTCCAAGGTTCGGCCTGAGTTCGCCGGATAAAAATTCGGTTGAATCAAGCGATTTTTTGGCTCCTGGGTGAGGGATTGGGAGAACAACGTTTCACTGGCCAAAAAAAAGAGCTCTAGAGGACTCTTTGGAAACAACTGGAGTATTTTTTTTTTTGCCAAATCTAACTTTTTTGTGAAACTTCAACTGAATCTGACTCCTCCCCGAAACTAATTCGGAATCTGACCCCTGGGGTCGGCGCCATAAACGGAGCTGAAGTTCTACAGGTCGGCGCTAACAGGTGAGAACGGTGGGGGGGGGAACCTAGGGAGGTCGGCGCCGTTTTAAATAGAGCCGACCTCCTTCGGTTCGTTTTTTTGATGTGTTGGCGCCGACCTATACAACTTTGGTTCCATTTAAAATGGCGTCGACCCCAGGGATTAGATTTCAAATTAGTTTCGAGGGGTCAGATTCGGTTGAAGTTTTTAGATTTGGGCAGATTTGTCGAACAATACACAACTTGAGATGCTCAAAGTTTACATGGCCCCACCAGCAAAAAAAAAACACAACCTATCGGCACTCAGCAGGTTCCAATCCAATTCAAAACTGTCTATAAAACCCCGCTAACACCCGTCACCACCGCTCCACCATAATCAGACCAACGGCCTCGGAGTCCAGGCAGCCCCAGTAGCCAGCACCATGGCTTCTCCTAAGCTTCTCCTCTTCCTGGCCACCTTGCTCCCGAGCTGCGGCCTCCTCCTGGCGGACTTCGCCCCAATGACCCTGACCATCGTGAACAACTGCGCCTACCCGATATGGCCCGGCATCCAGGCGAACGGCGGCAGCGAGGTCCTGGAGGGCGGCGGCTTCTACCTCCCGGCGCTCTCCCACCGCTCCTTCCAGGCTCCGGCCAACGCCTGGTCCGGCCGCATCTGGGCACGCACAGGGTGCACGCCCGCGGGCGCGGAGCAGCTCCAATGCGTCACCGGCGACTGCGGCGGTCGTCTCCAGTGCGGGGGCCTCGGCGGCGCGGCGCCCGCCACGCTCGCGCAGGTCTCCCTCCACGGCGTCAACGACCAGTCCTCGTACGGCGTGAGCGTCGTAGACGGCTTCAACGTGGGGCTGTCCGTGACCCCGCACGAGGGCCGGGGCAACTGCCCCGTCCTGGCCTGCCGCAAGGACCTGACGCAGACGTGCCCCAGCGAGCTCCAGGTGCGCTCGCCCACGTCGGGCGGCGCCGTGGTGGCGTGCAAGAGCGGGTGCGAGGCGTTCGGCACCGACGAGCTGTGCTGCCGCAACGCGTACAACAGCCCGGCCGCGTGCCGCCCGTCGCAGTACTCGCAGTTCTTCGAGAACGAGTGCCCGCAGGCCTTCACCTACGCGCACGACAGCCCCTCGCTCACCCACGAGTGCGCCGCGCCGCGCGAGCTCAAGGTCATCTTCTGCCACTAGAGCCCCATCCAGCACCCGAGCCGGCCGGCGGATGCACGCGCGCCGCCCACCCGCCGGCCGCCAACGGCGAGTGTCGTCGCTAGGATCTGATTAATTATGCTACGGAGTATGGAGACTGGAGTGTTTGGTGTGGTTCGTCATCTATCTGTAGGTGCCGCTCGTGTTTGTTGCAGTACGGTGTTGGCCCCGCCCGGATCCCAGCCTGAAATAACATGATGTATGGATTGGCCAGTGATCTGAACGCATGTTCAGAAATATATACTATCACGTATTGTGTATCGAGTTTTCCAAGTGCCTATGAACTTTTCAAAACTATAAGCCAAATACCAAATAGGTTTTTTTTTCCAAAATAAAAACAATGTATCGGACACTGGAAGAACAATAGAACCAAGTCATAGACTCTGCTCCAGGTACTCGAGGATGGCACGTCCGTTAACTTCCTCGGTTTGATTCGATGACTCTTGACTCGTCTCTGCTTCAGGTAACCGGTGTCCTTCCTCCTTTCCAATTTATCTGCGGCATGGCCGTGCCTTTTCAGTTCGTGGACCCTGCCTCCTGATGATCCGGGCATATGGTTTAGTTCTTGCCGCTTTACGCTCTCGTACTAACAGCTGTTCAGTAAAAGATACTGAAACTTCGCCTAAAACATTGTGTTTCTATGTGAAATTTTGCTTCATAAAATCTTAATAAATCATCTCCTTTCGTGCTACTCAGACATGATGGCAGAACCACAAAACCAAGATGTAATTTTCAGCTTCTTTGGATTATTGCAGGATTTTAGAAACGCAGGAATAGGAAAAAAAATGTATAATTCCAAATTCCTTAAGACCCCAATCCTCCAAAATTCTTACTCTGAAATAAGAGGCCCTTATTTTAGGTCTAAATATCTGATTGATCAAGCTGGAGTATAAGCTTGATCCACCATCCCTACTGTTAAGCTAGCTTTGGGGAAAGCCGTTGCACTGCATGGGAAGCGGTGAAAAGTTGCATACCCCTAGCATGAATGCACGCAGAACACACTACCACACCCAGTACCAACTTTCTTGTGCCAAAAGTGTGTTGCTTTTGATTACCTTGATATTTGCTAAAAATCAGTGGTCCCTTCGAAATGAGATAAACATGAATGAGCGTGATGATCTTCACCACTTCACGAGAAGAAAGGCTGTATGAAATGGGAAAACATGAATAAGAGTAGTTTCCTGGGCCAATGAGAAGGGTCAAAAAAATGGGATAAAAATTAGTTCCGCTCAAGGAAACTATAGCTCTGCAATCGTAAGGCCATGTACAATGCCAGGTGCTTACACGGGTGCTTAGCAAAATAAACCAAGCAGTTTTCTTAGCACCAGTGCTTATCTGAACAGGAAAGATGGCTAGTTAGGCATCTACCTAGTATAAATAAACACCAATGTTTAGTAAAAAGCCGTTTTATTTCTTTAAGCACCTGTCTAAGCACCTTGCATTGTAGATGGCCTTAAGGAGTATGCCAACTGCCCACACCACTTCAACATGGGCCGGCCTAGCAAGGGCTCTGTGCAGCTTCTAAACGACTATTATCCGGTGGTAGGCCTATTTGCACCTGGCATGGCAAATGATACGGTCCATGGCAGAACGTATTTTTACAATCAATATCAATATATATTTATAGTAACAAATTGTATACAGTAAAGATATATGAGTTGTCTTCACCAATTACAAAATAAAGTCTAAAACAAACTAGCAAAACATTGAGATCTTCAAACGCTTTTTTCTCCCATGGCATCATCTTGTACTTTTTTAAAGGCATCTGCACAGAAAAACCAAATCATAAACCTGTAAATACCAACGAGAGTCCTGCCATAATTTTTTAAACCGCATGAGCACATTAAATTAATCAACCGACATCGGCAAGAGGGCCAACACCAATATTTTAGGAATGACATATTGAACAGCCTGGTTCACGTTGCTGGCAGCCGAGAGTACGAATCACCATTGCCAAGGACATAGTAACCAGAATAGATTTTGCGAGAAAAAACCTTCTCACAACAACCTATCAACTACTCCATTAAGGGGTCCTCGAGGCGTAGGAAAAGGTGAGGTGTGAGACGTCGGTTGTTCGGAACGGTGATCACACAAGTTTATCCAGATTTTGATCCAACTGCGGTGGATGAATCCTACTCCTGCTAGCAATCCAGTATATCGAAAGAGCCGGAAGCAACAACGGCTTACAAGGGTTGGTTTCACCTGTGCGAGTTGAGATTGGTTGTGCCCTAAGGTTAGTCCCCAGGTCAGCTTATATAGTCGTCCAGCCTAGAGTTTATAGCAAAGTCCTACCCGACTACGATACAGAGTCGGTACAAAGTACATCTTGGATCACAAGTTTATCTACAGGTCTAAGTCGATAAGTCTTTCGGGCCTTCCCGTATCCGGATGGGCCTCCACCTTCTTTCCCTGACAGGACCATCTGTGGAGCAAAGTTTTAACCCATGGGTGGGAACCCTGGTCAGTGACTTCCCGTGGGTATATCCGGAAAGTATATTCCCAATAGTAACCCCCGGAAGCCTCTAAAATCTAAAGTTGGATTTCATCGTCTAGCTTCAACGTTCTTCGGCTACAGAATCTTGATGGGTTCTTGAAACTTCAAAACAAATTGTAGGATCTGAGTCACTAATGAGTCGGACTTGTCAATAAGTCATTCACTTTTTCCACGCTCGTTCAAACCAAGTCGGACATTAGTCTGGTGACGTAACCCGACAAATTTTCAGGTCTTGTCACGTCACTGACATTTATGATGTTTGTGTGACCGTTGGTGGGTCCTTCATCTCGCATAATCAAGGCAACGTTTCAATGCTAATGCGGAGATCTAGGCGGTGGAGACTTCGCGAGGAAGTTGCCTCTACCGTTCCATGACGTGTGGCGGATATCCGGCGCGATAAGCGCTAATCTCCATGGAGAGGGGTTATAAAAGGGGGAAGGCCCTCATTTTCTCGTGCACTTCTACTCTAGTGTTTCTTCTTCCTCATGCCTCTCTACCTTTGCTTTCCTTTCTCCTCCTCCAAAACCACCAGCGCCGCCAGTTCTTAGTCATCTCCGACGAGATGTCCGATTCAACCTCTATGGCGGGAGCGACGTCGTCTTTGAATGCGGCGGAAGAGAATAAGTGGTGCAGGATTTGGATCCTGAGCCTCATCGACGAGGACAAACTCCAACAGATAGAGGACGAGGGCTCTCTGCCCGCCGGCGCGTGGCGGAGCAGCCTTGGTGAAGCAATTCAGGCATCGCGCGACAGCGAGCGCGTCCACTTCACAATGCATGTTGACCTTGGGTTGAGATTCCCGCCCACAAAATTCTTCTTTGAGGTAATCAACTATTACGGTGTTCAGCTCCACAATCTTCCCCCGAATTCATTGCTAGAACTTAGTGCTCTGCAGCTCTTTGTGAGGGGTTCCTCGTTATTAGACCGAGTCTGATGAGAAATTCAATGGATTGAGTTCTTGATGAAGAATAGAGGATCGAGGGGGTCCGACTTGGTGCACTACTGGCTAGAATGTAGGATTCAGCTTTTGCAGCACCATGGTGACCGGTTGATGCACTCGGTCACCCTTGACAAAAAAGATAGCATGAAGGTCAGTCAATTTCAGATTCCCTCCAAGGATTACAAGACCTAGATCCAGTGGTTGATCAAGGAACGGGTTAATAGGAAACCCCTATCGTGGTGTGGAACACGGTAGTACCATCGGGGACAGGATGAAAGAGAACAATCAGGATGCTATCGGTGGCTACTCGTAACGTGTTGGGCACAGATACTGCAAACACAGCGATGTACCCAGGTTCGGAGCCCTCTTGGCGAGGTAAAGCTCCTACTCCTGCAACGATTTACTATCAAGGGGCGAACGCCCAGTACAGATGCTCCTTGAGCTGTTTTCCTGGTTACTCCTTGCTAGAAGAAGGAGAAGAACTACTCAACTTGTCCAATCTAGAGAACTTCTAACTTGTAATTGTCTACCTAAAACCCTAGCACTACCCCCACCCTTATATACTGGTTGAGGAGGCATTTTACAAGATGGGTTCTAGGGTTTACTGTTTGGATTTGGGCTTTACAAAGTAGGCCAGCTAGACAGGGCCGAACGGTAGGCCCGGGTCTAGTCAACCCTCCAGTACAGGGGAGGACAGCGCTACAGTGTCTGGCGCCCTTGCTTTACCCGTCAGCCGGCTCTTTATCCGCCAACCGGAGCTTTACTCGTCAGCCCTTGCTTTCCTCGTCAGCCTCCAGCTTTGGCACCGTTGTCCGGTAGCGCCGACTAGGCTAGCCAGCCTGTTCGGTCATAGGTGCGCTCAACAAGGAGCGTCATCCCCACTGTACCATGGCCAGTGGATCCGAGGCGGCCGGCTAGGAGCGGCCTCCTAGCCGGTTCTTATGGCCACCTGGCTAGACGGGCTAGCCGGGGAAATTTGGATGTGGGCCAGGTGGAGGATTCCACCTGGCTGTGGTTTCTTGTTTTAGGTCCAGATGGCCAGAGCTCCTTGGAGCCGGTCGGTTGGTCCCGTCTTGGCCTACCCGGGGGTCATCCTCCCGACAGCCCCGGAGATCTCCATGCATATGTATACCGTGGAAAATCCCCTAGTCCTAGTAAGTATTTTGATTCTAGTTTTTTAACTTGTCATCATCTCTATCCTTAGTTGTTTTACTATGTTGAGATGCATTCGATTATTAGCTTGCAGACCTCGCCAAGTCTAAGCTTGCTCCGGCTGAGGGTTATCCTCCAGAAGATCCGGTTCTCGTTTATGAGGAGTAGTTGGAAGAGTTGTTGGAGACGCTTACCAGGAAGCATAAAACTCATGTTGTTTCGGCTGGCGCACAGACATTGGCATTCGTTAAGAAGTAAGTTCTTCTATCATAACTTGCATTTTTTGCTTGTATTCTTTTCAAGTCACAAATTTTTAATTTTTATGAATCAGAGCTAAGCCATTGGTGAAGGGGAAGGGGAAATCTAGAAAGATTTTGCACCAGCAGAAGTTAAAATTTGACTACACCTCCGACTACAATTACTCCAAAAGCGTAATTGGTAGGGAGTTTGTAAAATTACATGTTCTTCAATGACCAAAATGAAGAAAGAGTTGCAATTAGTACAACAGAGCGGGTTTTGTCAAACAGTATGGATGCTGGAGTCTCGTGACTGGAAGTCTCAATTTGATGAATGATCAAAGAATTTTGGAATGTCCAAGATTATTGAGAGGACCTGCATTTGAGTGGGAGCTAAGTAGCTTGGCTGAATCTTAATACGTAAGCGACATATTTTGAGTGAGAGCAAAGTAAAATCCCTGGGTCTCATATATGGATGTCATATTTGAGTGGGAGCGTGACAATATTATTGTATATGTGTAAGACATATGATGAATGATATAATAGGTATTAATGATATTTAAGTTAGTAAATATTCTATGGATAAAGTTGAACAAAGTATTAAACATTAAAAATCTATAGAGTTAGATTAATAACTTTAATAAAACATTAGTGCCAAAATGCTTTCTGTATTTTATTCTGAAGATGTTTAGAATATCCTAAAGAAGATTCTGAAAAGTTCAGAATGGAACAAAGTAAGAAACCAGTTCTTACTTGTTAAAGCATTGAGTTAATCTCAGTATTACAACTACGATTGAAAAAAATTATAACCATATCGTATAATTGACGTAATATGACCCAAGGTTCTAACTGAAAGAACAAGTTCTTAGTTGTAAGAACATATCAGATCATTTCGGAGTTAAACACGGAACTAGAGTTAAGTTTGACTTCTGTTGAGTGATTTCTAGAGTTCACATGACAACAGTGAAAGTTCAATTGACTGATCGACCGTCATTGTAAACACTAGAAACAAAGTCTCACGCTATCGCCAAATGAATACTTCGACATATTATGGGATAATGGTATGAATGTCAAAATTAGGAAGACATTAGTGATTTACAAAAGGACATACTGATCTGGTAAAATAGGTCAAGGACAGAACGTTTTCCATGAGCAAGGATGCTTGTTCATAACGACATATGATGTTATGACTAGCATGAGTGCAAGCTAGATTATTTGTACTCTAGTGCAAGTGGGAGACTGAAGGAGATATGCCCTAGAGAAAAAATAATAAATTGGTTTTGTTATCATATCTCAATTAGTTCGTAATAGTTGCATATTGTGTTATAACTGTATCAAGCGAAAACATTGATACAGGTGTGGTATGAAACAGATTCAGTCCCTAGTGGCCTCTATTTATACTAGTTCATTGGGCAACCGATGATCAATGTTTCCTGATCATGGAGCATTTATTCCAGTTCACAACGGGGTCATATATGACATGATGGACATTTCTCAAAGATAGTTATTGCAACATGACCAAGTCACAAGGTTCATCGTTGCAATAGTTAAAGTATAGTTTCCTTCTTCTTAGACCATGAGATCATATTAATCATTATCTCTCGAGGCTGCTTTGATCATATCAAATGTCATGATCGTAACTGGGTGGCCATAAAGGTGTGCGTCAAGTATTCCAGAGGAATTGTTAAGGCCTAACTTATTAAGATCGGGATTTGTTCACCTGCGTGACGGAAAGATACACATAGGCTGACTTGGTGAGATTACATCCATAATATTGCAACATGTTACTAGGTCACGGGATAGAATATCACGGGAACAAGTGAAACAGAACTTGTCGGTAACGAGATTGAACAAAGTATATGATACCGATGATCAGATCTCGAACAAGTTGTATCGAAGAAACAAAGGGAATTGGACTCGACGTTTATGGTTCAAACGACATTGTCTTCGTGGAATGCACAGAAGTCATTATGGGCATCCCGATCCCGCTAATAATCATTGATATGTGAGGTGTCTCGATCATGTCTGTGATGTTCCTCGTGCTGTTGGGGAAATACAAAGGGTACGATGAGGTAGAGATCTTCTGTAAGAAAAAACCATAGAGAAAGAGAGAAACCAGGATCGTTCCAAAGAGAAAAGATCTGAAGTTGTTCAGCGAAAAAGAAAGAAAAAAGGACCAAAAAGTGTTCCGGGTATATATTAAATAAATATTTAAAATAAAATTTATATGGCAACTTCCTCAATAGGCCAAACCCCGGAGGGAATTGGCCCAAGAGGAAGCCACCCTGAAAAAGAAAAACAAAAGGCAGCTAGAAACGCTACCGGGCCGTATTAACCGGCCCAAGCAAGCGAGCGGGCGCCAACAAGCAGACTGTCACATGGGCAGGCGCTGCAGCTGCTCAGCCCAGACGGGCCACGGCACCGCACTGGGCGGCAGAGAGTAGGGCGCTGCACCGTGTTGGTGGGCCGTAGGCGCGAGCCAGCCCACCCAGGGCTAGCCACTACGTAGCCACCATTGAGCGCCGCGGGTTGGCAGCCCACGCGTGAGCCGGCCCTCTCGGGGCCTGGCCGTTGTCGTAGGCTGCAACGCGGACTGGGCCGCGTGTGCGTGTTGGCCGGCCCACCCGGGCTCCCTCGACCCGCTGCTGCTTGCTTGCCGATGGGCCATCGGTGGGGTGACCCACCCGGCTGCCCCATTTTGCCTAGCCGGCCAGCAACCCCTTTTTCCCGTTTTTCCTTTAATCCTTAGTCCCACATGGGGCACGTAATGGTCGGGGTATATGCCCGTCCATCCATATAAAGGGATGTCTATCGGTGGAAATAAACACACACAATTACACCAATTGAAATATTCTCCGAGACACTTTCTTAGGGAATCTCTCTCTCATTGTCCTCTCGCGGTGGAGCCGTTCCCGAAAGAATGACGCCTGCAAGAGACGACACACCTGCAACACGCTATTGCGCCGCAGGGATTCTAGCCAGGGGATCTAATTTCGCACTCCCGGCATGTATCAAGGAATCGGAGGTCGTCATCGTACGCCATATGTGTACCAAACCTCGAATCTATATAAATCTAAGTCAAATAATTTGGGTCAAAATCTATATAAATCTAAGTCAAATAATTCGGGTCGGAAAAGGTATTTTGATTCTTATAGCCTTCTGACTCGATCTTATTGTATTTCCTCTCGTATTTGCTCTTAGGTGGTGTTGTATCAGACATGAGTTTTACACTTTTTTCTTGGCGTACGACTGAATGCCCACCGACCCTACCACCGTTTGTCGTTGGTACTAGTTGCACGATTCGAAAAAGCGCAGCGCATCAAACAACAGATCCATCATCGTGGTGATAAAACTGAGTGGCTGGAACAGAGTAGTTTGAGCATTCCATTCCGGAGATTCCCGAGAGCGACCCGCTGCTTTTTCGCCGGCCGGCTTTCACGATTGCGCGCGAGTGGCGAGAGCCTATGCGAGAGCAACAGCAAGGTCAGGTATGACCGGAACCGGAGGAAGAGATATGATGCCCGAAATAGCAAAGGCTGGCGGGCAAGATAGAAAGCTTGCCTCAGCCTCACGCATCGCATCGTCCACCGCCGTGGCGTAGACTAGGCCGCACTACTGGTGGCGCGCAGGAAACGTGCGGCCTCGCGGGACAGATCTACGGGAGGATCCGGTCGCTGTCTATCGCGGGGCCGGCCGGCGGCGAATCGATGGCATGGCATGGTCTCTAGCCACGGGAGAGAGATCTGCCGGAACTGTTTTACCCTGCTGCAGCTGTGGCGAGTCCAGCCTAGGCCGTTCTGGTTCCTGTACGCATCGGCCGCCAGGGCCCAGGGCGCAGGCTCCATGGCGCGAAAGCAAAGCATCGCATCGCATCGCCCATCATAGTAGCATGGCACAGCTATTCCTCAAAAAAAAAAAAAAAAATAGTAGCATGGCACAGCCGGCGGGCGGCCGCGGCTCATCATCGCTTCACGTTGGGCGGTGGGGGGAGGGCAACGGGTCCGGGACGTGGGAAGGCGAACGCGAACGCAACCACACCGCTGCGCTGCTACGCTACCTTTGTCGGCCCATTTGCGCGTTCCGCGGTGAAGTGCGTCAGGGGTGTCGTCGCGTAGCCGTAAAAAGGACGACGAGAGACGAGTAGCCCGTCCCCGCAACTTGAAGCATGGTCCAGGTGAGGCTCCTCTGGCTGGCTAGTAGTAGTGCTTTGATTCGCCGGTGGTACATCCGGCCAGGATGACCACGCACGCAGCCTTTCGGGAAGCGTTACAACTTAGGTTACATTTCGTTATCGGGCGGCGGCTCCTGACGGCGACGATGCTATCAGCAGCCTGTTTTGGTCGTGGCTCCTCGCCGGGTGGAAAAGTGACGGGCAAACAGGATCGAAGGAAGACGTCGCACCCATAAATCACCATCTTTTTTAACAGAAACTAATAGTGCGGGTACTATTAAAACTGCTGGATATATGTGCGAATACTACTCCCTCCGATTACAAAAGCTAAAACATCATATTTTTTCCGAAGACAGTATGGGAGACGAAGCGCAGTCCTACTTGTATATGAAAACCCAATCAACGCAGCACCCAAAGTCAATTCTACCACCAATACTACTCCAAACGAAGATGGCACCTCATGATTAGGATCCCTCCAGATTAAACTCCTTTTATTTACCCGAAACAGAGTTCGCATCTACTCCTACCATCCTATACGCCACCGGACGGGACGCGCTCCCGTTTTATAGCCTGGGCTGCGCCTTCCATATCAACCACGCCGCTGCAGACTCCAAATCAACCACCTCTCCGCTTTTCTCCTTGCCCGTCTTCCTCTCTCTCTCTCCTCCGGGTTTGGTTCCGGCCCCGATTCCTTCTCCGAGCTCCAACCCCTCTATAAATAAGCCGGGGCGGCCCGCGGCGGCCATCGATTCAGCAGCCTTCCCGAGACCGCGAATTTTCCTCCTGCCTGCTCGCCGCGAAAAACCCTAGCCGCCGCCGCCGCCGCCGCCGCCGCCGCGGATCCCATGGCGACCGCCTCCAGCCAGGCGAGCCTCCTGCTCTCCAAGCAGCTCAGAGGTATGCGCGGATCCGCCCCCCTCCTCTCTCTCTCCCGGTCGGGAAACCCGTCGATCGATCTGGGGCACTGACTGATTCGTGTTATCGTCTTTGATTGATTGATGCAGATCTCGCCAAGCACCCCGTCGATGGCTTCTCCGCCGGGCTCGTCGACGACAGCAACGTATTCGAGTGGCAAGTCACCATCATCGGCCCGCCCGAGACCCTATAGTGAGTCCGATTCGATCTCGCATCCCCATGAACTGCATGTGTCCTTCTGTTCCTGTGCCATGCCGTTAGTACCGCAAAGTTAGCACGATAGTTTTGGTGCTTGTGTGGAATTGGGTCTGCGTGTGCATGTTGCAGGGTGAGGATTATTCATGCAAAATTGAGGTGAACTGTGATGGAACTACATGTATCTCGGGGCTGGTTTATGCTAATTTCATCATGTGTTTTGATGCATCAGTCAGTAGGGATAAATATCTAAATCAGATTGAAAGTTTGAGTTGGAGGCATGGCGAGCTAAAATTTATTGTTGTTAGTACTTAAAGGATATTGGAAGTAGCAACCAAGTATTGCATTTTTTGTGTGTTTGAGTTGTGGATACACCAGTTTGTCATAAAACTGTTGATCAATGAGTCCAATGTACATATGTTCGCACACATCTCTTCTGTTCAAATGCTGTGTTCCCATACTTTATAGATATGGGCTTGGGTTAGAAGGGGAGCACATTGACCACTTTTGGCCATCGTTAGTATCGTCTGCCAGTCTCAATTGTGGCGGCAATTTGACTTGTGTTACTTGTTTCTTCTCTTCCTCCATGTGTTTCGTGATATACGCCCAATTGAAATTAATGGGACTCGGGAGGTGGTAGTATCAAGTTTCTGATATGGCTGGATTTTTCTCTGCGTTCTCTGACGTACATCTGAACTACTGCGATAATGTTGGGCATTTACCATGTTATTTTGACTTGATGCTAGTATGTAAGCGGGGTAATGGAGTTTATTGTCAGATGGGGCTATGAAAATTGCATTCATTGAGGGCTAAGAAGAAGTATAATTATGTCCTATTGTGGAATATCATAATGTCTGCTCAGTAACACTGATTTTCACTTTGCAGTGATGGAGGTTACTTCAATGCAATAATGAGCTTCCCACCAAATTATCCGAACAGCCCTCCATCAGTTCGATTTACTTCTGAAATGTGGCATCCAAATGGTCTGAATTTCACAATCAGAACTTCATATTTCTGTATTTCCGCAATACATCATTCTCACATTATGCCTTTTTTCATTAGTTTATCCGGATGGACGCGTATGCATTTCTATTCTTCATCCACCTGGTGATGATCCCAACGGATATGAGCTTGCTAGTGAGCGTTGGACACCAGTTCATACGGTACTGCTTCTTATATGGTCTACCATGCTAACAGTTCTCTTCCTTTATTTTTTTGTTCTGCGGTAGCAACTTTATGGCTTTATCAGCTATATATGTGCTGCCAAACATCATCAAACAGCATTCAAAACGGGAAAAAATCATACTGCAATGAAATGTGAACCTTTTAAGCTTATTGGTAGATCTGCAATAACTTGTAATTGCTAATGTGTTTTGAGTGCTTGATGAATTATCATAAGTACTCCTCTTAAATTTCAACTGAGAACAACCATGTGTAATGGATGCAACTATTTCATAACTCAGCTCTCAGTTTTATGCAAGTCCCATGCCTTTCGTGTGGATTTCTGTATCTTTATTGCGAACTTCTATGTCATACTCTTTACCTGTCTAACCCTTTTGCTAGTTTCTCTTTTAATAACCACTAAAATCTTCTGAAAAAGCTCACACTGATGATGAAAGTTCTTGAAAAATACCAGTGGGGCTTGACTTTTGTAGGTTATGTGCTTTTGTATCCAACATCAGATAGGGATGTCATCCTCATATTAATTCCATCTCTGAATACTGTTTCTCTTAAACACGCTAGCAGTTTATTTCCATTCAGGGTAATTATGAGAAAATTAAGCATTTTCCACTTGATTGGAGTGCTCCTCTTGATCAGATTTTTTGTTTCATATTTGTTTTGTGACTTACTGTGGAATAATGAGAATATACATGTCAATGTTTGTAGTTGTTAATTTAAACTGTTCTTTCTGTTTGCAGGTCGAGAGTATAGTTCTGAGCATCATTTCGATGCTTTCTAGTCCAAATGATGAATCACCAGCAAATATTGAAGCCGCTGTAAGTTCACTTCACAATTACATGATAACTTTATTTCTCTGATGTCTGATTTTGGCTGAAGCGGGTGAGTTTCTTTCACTTGCCAATGCAGGAAATGTTGTGCTGACAATCATAAATAGTAAATCGTTGTGCATTTAAGTTATGAGATAGTAAACAACCACAGTAGAGGCTGGACAGCATGCCTTGAAGTAGAATGTTGCTAGGTGATAGGGTGTACAGTTTTAGAAATTATCGCCTCTTAGATAGAACTGATGTGCCTAACAGGTAAACTAGAGTGATATAGTTTGGACTAATCAACCAGATATGGTAAATATCCAAAAGGGACACAACTAAAATACCAACTATGGAGCTCACCAGAACTATTCGATAAGGACACATGCAGCGACAAGACAGTGACATACAGCTAGGCATATTCAGTACTAACTTGGCTGCCTATTCCTTTGTTCATTTGTGTTGTTACTGCTGCTATTCTCTTCTCCTGCTTTCTGCATGCAGATCTCCACCGCTAATTTGTTCGTTTTGTAGTTCTTAATGGTGTCTTTTAGCTTGAAATTCACCCTGCTGTTTTTCCAGTTGGCGGAAGTTGTTCTCTTTGCATTTCTTAATGGATCTCTTTTAGCTTGAAATTCACCTGCTGTGTTGCTTGCGCAGAAAGACTGGAGAGACAAGCGGGATGAGTTCAAGAAAAAGGTTAGGCGCGCCGTACGGAAATCTCAGGAAATGCTTTGAATAAAATGGGAGTACCGGGGAAGTTAGCCATGCCTTTTAGGTGTGCAAGGTTTTGCTGTGGATCTCCAAATGCCCATCCGGCGATAGCAATTTCACTTTTCCCCTGTATATTTTCCATTTAGTGTCTCCACGGGCGGTCTTGTCTTGGTTGTCTCTGGAATCTCACTGGGACTGAACCTTGTTGTATTTGCGTGGCTTTGGGCTATCATGATTGAAAAACTTAAAGAGTTGCCACTCACCATAACATTTGTAACGAATCTGATATGAAAGGACACATTCCTGATGAGCTGATTGTTGAAGTCCAATATCAAGCACATTTATTTACGGGTGCAATATGTTGTCTGAAATCAGTTTTTGGAAGAAACTGGTACTCCCTCTGACCCATATTAGTTGACTTGAATTTGTCTAGATTCGGATATAGACATGTTTTACTACTAGATACATTTGAATCTAAAAAAATCCAAGTCAACTAATATGGGTCAGAGGGAGTACTATTATCCCTTGTAGTGAAATCACTTCCCCGAACTCACACTTGATCATAAAAGGACACATTCCTGATGAGCTGATTGTTGAAGTCCAATATCAAGCAAGAAACTGGTAATACTATTATCCCTTGTAGTGAAATCACTTCTCCGAACTCACACTTGATCAGAGCTTGTTTTATTATCAGTGTACCATAGACACACAGGAGTGTCACTATGCTGCAAAAGAGTCTTAATTGCCACTGCGATCGAGCCTTTTCACAACTTTATGGAAAACGCCAGTTATTTGAAGTAGTTCAATACTTCCTCCAAATGTAAGAACGGAGATAGTACCTCAAATCTACAAATTATCTTTGTTTGCTAGTATATCTTTCCTTGTTTTGGTCATCCATTTTGATACATCTACTCTCTCCGTTTCAAAATATAAGATGTTTTAGCTTTGTGAAGTGAGTGTATCTAGACCACTTTTAGTGTAGGTTCATTCCAAATCTAAATAAACCTATATACTAAAGATATCTAGATACACTCAATTCACAAAGCTAAAACATCTTATATTTTGGAACGGAGGGAGTACAAGATTAAGAAGGATTGCATGTGCTACTGTTTTGAAACTAATTCAATATCTTCACAAAAACATACTACTAGTGCAGTACATAAAATACAACCAAAGTTGTAGCCGTATCAAAGAATTACAACTTTACAAACCACTGCCCTGTGACCACACGTTTTGGATAATGATGGGACGTCTTCCCTGGGATTTACTGGTCCAATCTCTTCCACACAAAAATTCACACAAGTCACCAGAGCGTTACACTACCCAAATGGACCCAGATTTGGGGGTAAGAAGATTGGTACTGCACAGGTGAAATTCTGCACTCCGTGATAATCCTGCTGGAAGGAAGCTGGGGTCTTGGGACCAATCTTGTTCACAAGAACCCTGAATACCTTGTGGGCGATGCCAGTCTATCACTGTCTGCTGAAGAAAACAAGAAACAAAAATAGAGGCCCAGACAAAATTTTCTTCTCTATAAAACCTGAGACAAATTGATCATAGTGGGATTCGAACCCACGACCTATAGATTCGGAATCTAACGCGATATCCACTTCGCTATATGACCATTCTTGTCTTCCTTGCAGAATTTTGATGCATAAGGGCATCTACATCCATCCATGCCTATCTTCAAATAGGTGCAAGGGACACCAGACAATGTTAAGGCCCAGACATGCCTACCATTAGTAACATCCAAAATGAAATTGAAGCAGATGATTTGATATATATAACCAGTGACTGTTAAATTAACTGTATAGTACATCAGAATCGACGTAGTATTGTCAATAGGGAAAACAAAGCACACTCATAGAGGTTTCAAAATTTATACTCCGCAGAACGATGACTACATCATGGGCGCATGGCAGACAGTGAGAGTTCCGCAATATGCAACACACATAGCTATAGGTGATCTATAATCAACTCTGAAGTAATGGAAAGGAAAATTCAAGGCACAACAAACACATAAATCAGGTGTATATACAGATCAAGTCTCAAGTAATGGCTTCGCTAATACTACTGCATAATACACATGATTTTGGACCTAGTGGGTGCATACCACTGTTATGCTACAAACAATGGAAAGGAAAAATCAAGGCACAACAAACACACAAATCAGGTGTACATATACATCATAAAACACACAAGCATCGATCACTACATTCACTCTAAGCATCAGCAATCAGTTCAATCGTGGCTCTACGGCGAAACATTCAGAAAGGAGCAATGGGGACGCACCAATCAGGTCACAGGTGTCTCCCTAAATTCTTGGTTTGGTTCAGAAATTCCCCGTTGTTCCATAGGTTCCCAGTATTAATCTGGAGAGAAATGAGCAAGGAAACTAACCGCGGCTAGAAAACAGAACCAAAATACTCTCATGTCACGAACTCTACCACCACCTGCGCGTTGACCATCGTATTTGCTACGCTCAAGCATACAGAAACTGACAGCAGATCTGACATGGAACGGTTTATCGATTGGGAAGGCGGTTCGTTGCGCGACTAGGCAGATCAGATCGCGGCCGAAGCGAGCGAATCTTTGCAGAAGGGGATCTGCCGATGGGTGGGCCTTGGCCGTAGTCATGCGCGGATGGGCCATTGAGGGTGGTGAGAGATAGAATAGAGCGTACCGGCGATATATCGGCAAGCTGGCGAGGACATGGCTGATTATAAGGGCTGCTGGAGCGCTTGATTTCGGTCCCGCTGGAGGCGCGCCGCCGGTGACTGGCTGTCTCACCGTTCAAAGGGCTCTTTTTTTTTAAACCCCGTTCAAAGGACTCTGACGAACCGCGATCTGTACGGGGGGAAGCAAGGGCGGCGGAAAGGAGACCTCCGCACGAAACTGCCCCGCTTGGCGTTGTGGGCCCTCGCACTTGCCTCGTCTGCGGCCTGTTGGGTGTCGTCTTTTCTTTAAGAGAAGAGAATTTGACACTTTATGGATCACAACAAATCATTACAGAATCCGGGGATATAACTAGAAAGATAACAAAACCATAAATTTCACAGAGTCGAGCCAAAACATGTGATGACTCATTAAGCTTACAAGAGATATGGAAGAAAGAACATGAGTCAAATGAGCTCGCAACATATCTTGCATAATCACACCCGAATAAAAACGATGACGTGTCGTAGAGTTGATGAGTTACACCAAGGACTTGATTAAAGCTTTCCTCACTAGCAAGGACCAATGCACACCTCACAACCAAAGCTTTTACGAGTTCTTGCGCTTGTAATCACAGGGGTGGATCTAGGATTTGAGCATTGGGGGGGGGGGCAAGAAGGCATCGACAATAAATGCCACAAGAAAATATATGATATGAAGTCTCAATAGTATACTATATGTATATCATATAATAACAATATATGTTTTACACCTCAATAAACTCATCAACGTTTGATCTTTGCAGCTATTTCCTTCCTAATTTATATGTATACAACCATGTCACACAAAAATGCTTATTAAATGGTACAACATATACAATATTCTAATTGTTGTAATCATGGTTTTTAAGGCGTCGCTTAGGCGATGTTGCAACGTCGAGGCGCCCTGGCATGGCAAAGAGTCGATGGCGCTGTAGAGTTTGTTGTAAGGCGTCCAGTTAGCATCGCCGAAGCGTCCAGGTCGTCGCCTAGGCGAGTTGAGCGTCGCCTCTGTCTAATTTAGACGCTATGCGCAGCTCGAGCGGGAAACTGTCCAGCGACTATGGCAGCGAGCGGCAAAACAGAAATTGGGAGGGAAATTGTGCCTGCTTGGGAGGGAAAAGAGAGGGGAGAGAGGGTTCACACACCTAGCGTTTACAGAAACGATTCAGAGAGAGACATAGGGGCTGTCTCCTCTCTAACGGCTAGCTTGTCGCCCCCTAGATCTGCTCATGCTCCTGTCGACTCCTCCCTCCTCCGCCGACCTCCTCCTCTCCGGCCAAGCTCGAGGGCTTCTCCTCCACCTAGCGCCTCTATCCCCTAGTAGGGAACCAAGGCATTGCTCCTCTTCCTCCTCTTGGTCTCTTTCCTCTCCCGCTTCACCTTTTCTGTTTGCAATTTTGTGGTGGCCGTGGTGCACTGGTGCTCTTATACTGTGTTGCAGTGCTGGTTATGCTACTGGTGCTAGTTGTGCTTGTGCAGTTCGTTGTGCTAGTGTTGTTGTGCTTGTGCACCTGTGCTAGTGGTGCTACTTAGTATTAGTAGCTGGCTAGCTGTAGGTTCAAGGTTAATTTACTCAGATGCTTGTGCCTCTTCTTAAAATACTAAGATGCTTGTACATCCTCTTGTTAAAATACTGCCTACTTGTCCTTGTTAGCTTGTTGTGATTAAAATAGTTGCTAGTTGCTACTTTACTTTATCCTAGATTGGTGGGTGGATGTTATCTTCTCTAACATATTGTTGTTTGTTTGCACTTTGCAGTCCCACAATGGCAGATCTAGCAGGTAATGAGGATGGTGGCCATGGTGAAGCATACGATCCAATGAAAGATCCAGACCGCGGGCCACGGAGGTCAAGTGATCCAGGATGGAATTATGCGTATTATTACAAGCCTCCCAACCTCTTCGTTGTCGTGTGTAACCTATGTTGGAAGATAACTTCTAGAGGGATAAAGAGGCAAAAAAACATCTTGCTAGCACCGATGGGGATGCAACAGGCTATCAAATGACCAGCACACAACTTAGGAGAGAGATATTAGAGTATTTGGAAAAGAATAGAAGAAACATTACATTGCACAATGATGATGATGTTATGGAGGTTGATGGCATAGGAGAAACAATTTTGGTCAAGCTCTCTACTATAAGACCAAGTTCAGGGACAACAGCCAAAAAGAACAAGAGAGCGTTCCAAGTTAAAGTCAATGGCAAAAAGTGTCAAGCTAATGTTGCAACCAAATCAGTAATTTCCATGCTTAGAAGAAAACCTGAGGATGTGGTCGATGAAAGACGCTCCGGGTGCTCTCAAAGCACCATGGGGTCCAGCACAATGACACCGGAAGAGAGGCACTATGTGAGTATGCAATGGGCATTATTCTTCTATGAGTGTGGCATACCTTTCAATGTAGCAAGCTCTAGGAAATTTTAGATTGCAATTGAAGCCTCTTGTCAATATGGCTCAGGTTACAAGCCTCCTTCTCCTTATGAGCTGCAGGAGACATTGCTTAGGGATTGTGTCAAGGAAACAAAACTACTGAGAAAACAGCATGATGTAGCATGGAAGGAATATGGTTGCACACTTATGTCCGATGGCTGGTTCGATAGAAGGGGACGCCACTTGATCAACTTCCTTGTAAATAGCCCAGCGGTTACTTACTTCTTGGAGTTAGTTGATGCATTAGCTGAGTGCCAAGATGCTAGGATGATAGAAGATTTGCTAGAGCAGTAGTTGTTCAATATGAAGCTAACCGAGGACCCTTTGCAAATGTGATGGCAATTATAACATGACAAAAAGAAACCCTCGTAAGTAACCTCAAGTTAATTTCAGCAAGAAGCAAGTTAATTTTAGCAAGTTATTTTCTATACAAACTTCTAATGCATGTGTTTTTTACCATTTAAGTTGATTGGTGGGGCTCATATGGTGGTCGGGAAATTGAGCTACAAAGGTTTGCAAAGTGTATAGTTAGTTTGTGTGCTTCATCATCTGGTTGTGAGAGAAATTGGAGCACATTTGAATTTGTGAGTAACTTTGTTTTTATTTCAGCAATAGCAAGTTAATTGCAGCAAGTTGTTTATTCACTCTGTTTGCTATTTGTAGATCCATACAAAGAAAAGGAACCGGTTGCAACATCGTATATTGAAATACAATGTCTTTGTTTCATACAAACGGAAGAACTTGGATAGGTTTCAAAAGAGAAAGGAGAAGATTGGTGACAAAAGCTTTGACCCTCTAGTCATTGATGATTTTGATTGGGGCAATGAGTGGGTTAACCCAACAATACCTCCACCCCAAGGTGCTCGAGGCTTCCACGATGACATTTCACGGGATCTTGTTGATGAGGCTGTTGGTGCATCTTCCTCAATGCGAGGTCGCTATTTCCCTAGAGCTACAACAACAACCATGCAAAGGGGCCCCTCAACTGTGAATGTCCCATACCAAGGGCAACGCAAAAGAGCAGCTCCATCACCACTTGAAAGTGACCATGCGTTTGATGATTCAGATGTCCCCAGTGGAGAGCATGATGAAGGACAACACTCAACTATCCCCAATAGAGAGGGTGATGATTCAGATGTTCAAGATGATGTTGATGTGACCGATGATGAAGATCCAAGTAGTGAACAAGATGGTGAAGACAATACAAATGCAACTGTGGGTGAGTTTGATGATGGCTATGAATGATTGTTGAGAGTGGCTAGCTTGCTTATCAGCTTATGATTTATCTTTTTGTGAACCTATTTTATGTTGTAAACCTTATTTATCTTATGTTATGTGGTCTTGTGGACCACTAGAACCTATTTTGTGTTGTGGTTTGTCATTTGTGAACCTAATTCATCTTTGTTTTGCACTTATTCTGGTCATGAATGGTTAATGGTTGCCACTAAGTTAGGTTTTCTTACCATGTTTTAACAATTCATGTACATGTTTATGCAGATTTCTGTTGTGGAAGGAGGAAAAGAGAAAAAATATGGGTGGAATGGATACTATGTGGGCTCAATAGCCAGCAAATCCAAGGTATGTCTATCTCTAGACTACAGTAATTTCAGATCACTATTGTTGCTCTAGAACGCCTAGGCGCTTTAGTAATCACCATAAAGCATCGCCTCGCTTCGAGGCGCCCCCAGTGCTTTAAAGCGCTCGGGCGCTTTAAAAACCATGGTTGTAATAGAAGACGAACCAAATTATTGCATACCAGAGGGAATCAATTGAATTTATCAATCACCTTATCGATACGAGTCTTTAAAATTTTCAAGACACCGAGTTGATAATTAGTGGTGTCTTCCTCTTCATGATAAACTTCTCTAAATGCATAAAGTAACCGATAAACTAGTTTAACTAGTTTATATTTTGAAACAGATGGAGTATCTCGATGCAAGCAGCTAAGCATTCACCTATGCGGTTCCTCGTCACAATGTCGGATCCATTTTGTTGGATAATTTGAACAAGGTTACATCCAGATTGATGAGAAACATGCCTTCTGACGACGGACTCCACTTTGGTGGTAAAGAATTGGAATTGTGCCTGTGGTTAGCAACATGTTTAGACAGATGCATCACGATCATGGTTAGTATTTGCCTTAATTTGCCCGACCAACTAACACGGATCTTTCATCCAATCATTGTTACGAACCCCTGTTTCTTGCATTCCAAAGATGCCACAATGCAACTATCATCATGGTTGTATCCCGTGGCAAATATCATGATAAGAAGCCAAAGATCTCGGCCTTCACGTTGATGGAGCTCGTATTGCTCAATTTTATCGCGAATGTTTGTTTCAGTTCACCCCACATGTCTCTTGCATATTGGAAAAAAGCAAGGTGTGAGCTGCCGGCTCAGGATGGCCATAGTGCAGAGTGAAGGGAATATTGTAACACCCTCGAATTGGCCCTATGCAGATTTTAGCGCTTCCCGCCAAACCCGCATAGAAACGATTCAAATATGCCTACCAGGCACTTGCGTGCGGGTGGAAAAAAAAGTAATACCATTACACAATAATTCACGATGGAACCCACAAGAGCATATATATACAACAACGACTTGACGAGTCAAGAATACAAATATACAGTATAAAGATCCAAATCACCTTGAAAACGATACAACATCCGAGTATGGATAAGAAGCAAATTGAGCTAGGAGACTTAAGAATAACCAATGGCATCCATAACCCTATCCAGGCCAAGCCGGAAGGGTAACCTTGCTAACATCGTCGAACTTATACCCGTTAAAACAAAAGGGGTGCCGACAAAGGCAAAGGAAAAAGGGAGCGGTCAGTACGGAGGCTAGTACACGACGAGTCTAGAATTTCGTGGCTCTCGCCTATATAGGTATGGTGGACTGAAGTGGCAGCGAAGCATGCACTAAACAACCTATACAGACGCGATACAACTGTCAGCTATCAGAGAGGGATAAGAAAGACCTATTTAGAATCAACCTGTTACTAACACCAAACATACCCATCCTGATATTTCCCCCTCGAGACCAAACGAGGAAGTCCTTCTGAGGAAAACTCACACAATTGGCAGTTTTATTCATTCATTCCATGGGTGGTTGTCCAACTTACTAGTCATATCAGATCCAAGTCAAATTTTAACAGTAATTCTTTAGTTATAGTTGTCTATGATCGATAAATTGTGCTCCAAGTCGTCCATAACCGCGGACATGGCTTTGTGAAAAGATTTAACCCTACAGGGGTGCACCAAAGTATCCACACGCACTTCAACCCTTCTTGTCAAATCAGGTAGGTGCAAGTTTATAAAACATAAACCCAACGGTATGGCTACAGGTCTCGAGATACGGCGTTTCCCAGACCCAAAGCAAGTACATAGGGGCCACCCCACTAAGCTACCCGTAATGAAGTCGGTTGTCTCCAATACGGACCTAGGGTGTGTGGTAATGGTTGTAAATGACTAGAAACCCGAAAGTGTGAATGGGCTTGTCAATACAACGAAAATGTGGAGCGAGGTTCTTAAATAGTATAGGCGATCCACGCACAACAATAAATAAAGCAGTAAAATAAGGCATAAGTACAAGATAGTAATAAAGTCGCAAACTAGTTTGTGTCCCCCATCATAGTACTTTGGAACCAGGTAGTAAGCCGATAGGGGTGCCCACACACCCCACCCGTGGATAGCACGCTCGATCTCGGAACAGGTGTCAAGAACTCGGGTCCTAGGTGGACACAAGTGGGTGGTTAAAAACCAAAAAACATCTATTACCCACGGTGCCTCTGCATTATATATATTTTTAGCATTTTAATTGACAAGTTATAATGAAAGCCATGATCATCTCCACCATTAAGCATGTGAAAATCTCTCAACAACTGTGGAACATCGACGACGTAAAGCGACACCTAAGCAAGCGACTACGACTCGCAAGGCCAACTATCTACCAAACAACAGACAATAGGAGGTGTCCAAGGCAATATAGAGGCAGCAAGGCATATAAATGGTATGGAAACTAAACCATCGCAACACGGATAACAATAGATCAACAGGAGGAAGTAAAGACTATAAAAGCAAAATAGGTAGAAAGGGGGGAATGCTCGCCTAGGAAACACTAGCGAAGATACACCGGTGAACGTGTCGAAGCTCGCATCAACTCAACAGCCTAATGCATGAAGAAGCAAAGTACTAAAAGAAACACCAGTTGCACTATTTAATACTCGACAGAAGATCTGGCATGTTTATGATATGATGCATGACATGGCAAAGATGCGATGCAACTAGGCAATATTAAACGGAATCGGGATCCCGACAATCAAATAGAAGGTTCAAGTCGTTTAGGTACCCCGCAATTTAAATGTTGAATTAACAAGTCAAAACATGGCATCGGTTCGCTACACAAAATCAAATAGAGCCAATATAAGACTAGAATAGCCCGCATATAGTCTCCATATTTAATTATTAGGTAAATCAACAAAGTACCCCCCCCCCCCAAACAAATGAATATGTATGCGAGCATGGATGAATTAATATGCAACAAGTTTATATGGCATTTATAAAATAGGGGTAGGTAGGGGTCACACATTAGGGTTTGGCACCGATGGTCTTGGGGTTCGACGGGGTTTGGGTTCGGTCTTTGGATCTTCGGACTCCACGATCGGGGTCTTCATGGTTCGGCCTCCGTGAAGGAGAACTTGGTGTCCATGACAGAGGTATTCGGGGTCCGGCTTCGGTAGTTGTCGATGGGCTTGGTTTGGCGTCGGTGGTTCATCGGATTCGCCCAGGTCGGTATCGATCTTTTCATCACAAAGGTCTCGACGGGTATTTGGATACACAGATTGCTTGCAACTGGCTCACTTGATGACGACGGGGCAAAACAACCGAGGGAAGCCACAAGACTTGGCCATAGAGAACACATGCAGGAGTCCGGTGAGATGCGTCATGTTGTTGGCCGCAAACAAAAACAGAGGAACACTTGGCTTGCGGCAAAACACTAGGCGTACCAACACGATACAACAACCATTGAGAAAGGTCCGTGCACATTGAATCAAAATAGCAGGCGAGCATGGCCCAGGTGTTGAACACGCACTCATGCGTGATGCGTGCGAGCTTGAACGAGTGCGTGGAGGATGACGGGCACGGCGGATAGCGATGCTAGGACGGATGACGACAGCCAGAGCGGAGGAAGGAGGGTGCCATCGGAGGAGATAGGCCGGTGACGAACGGCGACATCGAAGCAGGGCAGAGGTCGCACGCAACGGCACGGTCCATAGAGGCGGCGACTAGCTCAGATAGCGGCCACCAGAGGGGTGCTAAGGCGGAAAGGCATAGAGGAGGTCACAGTAGAGGAAACCCATGGTGTTGACGGCGGACGCGTGGCGCTACGCTGAAGGCGGGGACATGAGGGTGGCGCGAAGGAGATGAGGACGATGGTTGTGGCTTCAGGGTCCCGAGGATGGAGGAGGTCCCTAGCGGTGGCCAGAAGGAGGGCAAGGCCGAGGAGCTCGGGGAGAGGCGGCCGGAGACGATGCGCTTGAGGAGGACCACGTGGAGGTGGCAAAGGACGACATGGAAACGCGTGGGTCCGGTGAGTACTCCAGGCGACAGCGGATGTTAGGAAGGAGGCACTCTGACGAGGCGCCTCGGGGGAAGAACCCGTGCAGGTGGGTCAACGGGGCGAGTACATGCAGGGGCCCCAAGGGAATAGGGCAGCGAGGGAGAGGGCGCACATGGCGGCACTGAGGCACGACCGACAGGGCTCGGGGCAACGCTGCTCACGGGGATCGTGGGTTAGGGTAGGGATGTGGGTCGGGGCGAGGCGAGCGGGAGGCGTTGGGTGGCGGCGGAGCAGCGGCCACGGGTGAGCTTGATGCGTGCATGGAGGAGATGGAGAGGGAGGGGCCAAGCGATGTGGGAGGGGCGTGTTCGTGGTAGCGACGGGGTCGGCGGGGCGCTGGGTCGCGGTAGGTGGGTCTCGAGGTTGTGGGAACATGCAAGAGAGAGACGTGGTTCGCGAGCATGTGAGGTGGGGCCGGGGCGCTGCGACGTGTCGATGAGGTTCACCACGCGGTGTGAGGCGCGTGTCGCTGCTGCGGGTCATGTCGGTGCGTTGCACCAAGCGTGTGTGCGTGCGTGTAGTGGAGTCGTGTGCGTGTGTCCTAGCAGTCAGGTGTGGTGTGTGTGTGTTAGGTGGCCAGGTCGGGTGAGTGGGTGTGGTTTTGGGTGAGTGTGACGTGTTGTGTGGCGGTGTGGTGTGGTGTGGGTTTTAGGGTTAGGGTTTAGAGGTGGCCGCTGGGCTTTTGGGCCTGGTTGGCTGCCTCCCTAATTAAAAAATAAAAATCATATTTATTATTGTTCTGTTTCATTTGAAAGACCTTTTGTAAATAATTTTGAGACAAAACAAAATATCTAAACGGTCGACGTTTTATAATTTGAAAAGAAGCAGGGGACAGTTAGAAAACAAAGATAGGCTTTTAAGAAAATAGTTTTAGGCAACATATGCATGATGTCATGAAGATGCTCAAATGCAATGTAACATGATGTCCTGAGCATGCTATCATTATGATGCACAAAATAGTAAACAATCAAGCAGTTTTCTGGTAGTGGTTTTCCCGAGGTGCTACAAATATGCCCAAGAGGCAATAATAAAGTGGTTATTATCTTCTTTCATGTTTATGATAAATGTTTATTTCTCATGCTATAATTGTGTTAATTGGAAACGTTAATACATGTGTGTTTAATAAACAAATATAGAATTCCTAGTTATGCCTCTCAAATAAACTAGCTCGTTGATTAACAAGATGATCAAGCTTTCCTGATCATGACATTAGATGTTGTTAATAACGAGATCACAACATTGGTTGAATGGTGTGATGAACATTTACCCAAAGTATAGTAATACGATCAAATTCATTATGTTTACATTGCTATAATATCATACAAAGTAGCCCTAATCCTTAGACCATGAGATCATGTTAATTGCTAACACCGGAAGAGTACTTTGATAACATCAAACGTCACACCATAACAGGGTGACTATAAATGTGGGTTTGGGTACTCTAAAAGTGTTATGTTGAGGCTCATGGATCAAGAGTGGGATTTGCCCGTCTGGTGATGGGGAGACATACTCAGGGCCCTCTCGATGATATCACACTGACACAGCTTGCAAGCATGTGATTGGATCACATAATGTTATATCACAGGAACGAGAAAATAGTACTTGTCGGTAACGAGATCAAACTAGGTATGAGGATACCGATGATCGAATCTCGGACATGTAATATATCGCGATACAAAGGAATTTAGTTACGATGTCAAAGGTTCTCATGATCACTAGAGTCATTGTTGAATGTGTGGGAGTCAGTATGGATCTCCAGGTCCCACTAATGATTATTGATCGGAGAAGGATCTCGATCATGTCTGCATTATTCGCAAACCATAGGGTGACACACTTAAGGTATACTAACACCAAATTTAGCATATATAATACTAGATAAAGGATTTGAAAGCGTTGGGATTATTTTGATGGACACTGGAATTGTTTCGGGTCAAATTGCTGAAAATGGTTTCAGATGTCATATTGAAGTATTGTAAGGAGATTTATGTAGATGTTTGTTAATTAAAGTAATTAAAAAAATCTTAATAAAATAAATAAAATAGTTTTATTAAATGAGAGTTGGCATTAATTTTGGTGGAAAATTAATTCATGTGAGTGGGATTGTGAGTGGAGCATCCACCCACATGAATGAGGGAGAGCTGGGGGTACCCAACTTGGCTGCTAGCCATGGCATGGGGCTGCCCCCCCTATAAAAGGAGCCCTCCACTCCTCTCACTCTCACACCTCTTTGTGAAGGATCTCTCTCCCTCTCTACTGATGACCCACAAGTATAGGGGATCGCAACAGTCTTCGAGGGAAGTAAAACCCAATTTATTGATTCGACACAAGGGGAGTCAAAGAATATTTATAAGCCTTAACAACTGAGTTGTCAATTCAGCTGCACCTAGAAACAATCTTGCTTGCAGTAGTTTATCAGTAGCAACAGTTTTGTAGTAGCAATAGCAAAGTGATAGCAGTAGTAAAATAAAGACAGTAGTAACAATTGCAGTAAACAGTAGGATTAAATCGCTGTAGGCATAGGGATGGATGGGCATTGCATGGA
The DNA here is from genome assembly GCA_910589775.1 of Avena eriantha. Taxonomy (NCBI): domain Eukaryota; kingdom Viridiplantae; phylum Streptophyta; class Magnoliopsida; order Poales; family Poaceae; genus Avena; species Avena eriantha. Next base: position 284,217,043 of record OU342746.1, on the reverse strand, counting down.
CAAGACAATTCATATAATAATCAAGACATGGGGCATCTGCAGATAAATAAGATAAAGCACCCAAGTACTAAATAATCATAGGCATATGTTCCATATATAGTCATATGTGCTCGCAATGAGAACTTGCACAACATCTGTTGTCCTGCTAGCCTGTTGCAGCGGGGCCTCAAGGGAATCTACTAGCAATTAAGGTGCTCCTTTTAATAGAGCACCGGAGCAAAGCATTAACACTCCATGAACACACGTGATCCTCATATAATCCATCCCCTCCAGTTATCTCGATTTCTGTCACTTCGGGGCCTTGGGTTCCGGACAATAATATGTGCATACAAATTGCAGGTAAGATCATAAACAATACTATCATCATGAATAAATAACATGTTTAGATCTGAAATCATGGCACTCAAGCCCTAGTGACAAGCATTAAGCATAACAAGTTGCAACAATGTCAAAAGCACTAACAATAGATACTAGGCACCATGCCCTAACAATCTAATGCAATTACATGAACGATCTCACCCAATCCCTACCATCCCCATAGCCTACTGCGGGGGATAACTCACTCATGGATAGGGGAATCATGGATGGTTGATGGAGAAGCGTTCTGATGATGGCGATGATCTCCTCCAATTCCCCGTCCCGACAGGGTGCCAGAACGGAGTTTCTGGTTCTGAATCGCGGTTTCTGGTGGTGGTGGCACAGCAGAACTCTATATGGAAAAACATCGAATCCCACTCTGTTTTTAGGTCAGAGGGCTTATGTAGGTGAAAGGAGAGGTCGAGGCAGAGACCGAGGCGGCCACACCACCCCCTAGCGCGGCCTGGCCTGGCCCGCACCACCAGGTGGTGTGGGCCCCTCGTGGCCCTTCTCCGTCTCGTCTTCTAGCTCCGCGAGTCTTCTGGTAAAATAGGAGTTTTGCGATATTTTCCAGGATTTTTCCTAAAAGTTGATTTCCTGCACAAAAACGAGACACCAAAGCAATTCTGCTAAAAACAGCGTTAGTCAGCATTAGTTGTATCCAAATCACACAAATTAGAGAAGAAACAATAGAAAAAGTGTTCGGGGAAGTAGATATGGTTTGGATGTATCAACTCCCCCCAAGCTTAGCTTATTGCTTGTCCTCAAGCAATTCAGTTGAAAACTGAGTGCGATAAAAGAAACTTTCACGAACACATTTGCTTCATAAGATGTATATATTCTTAGCATATGATCATATACTTAGGCAATTCATAATAAAGAGTATGTAAATAAGTTTACCCAGTAGTCAAGCAAGCTATGAAGAGATTCCAAACCAATAATAATAGTAACATGACACATAAGCATATGCAGGATTGTAATGCTCATAAGAAGATATGATAAATTGGTATCTCGCTTGCCTTTCTTTTTGGAGCAAAAAATAAATGTCAAGGCACCTCTGAAGTTTAAGTGAAGACTAGAAGTAAAAATATCAAAGATACAAGTGTCAAAGTTATGTCACGACTAACCGTGTTTCGGGACAAGCACATTACACTAAGAATGACAACTATGCTCTCGGGGAGGTGCTCAAAGAATAAATGGTGACTCAACATAAAAGCGAAAGAAAAGATTTGAAAAGTTTGAAAGGCTTCCAAATGTTGAAAGTATGGTACTCATTAGCTTTGATCTCTCATTGGCCCTATCATAAGCATCTTGAGGTGATTAAGGTTAAAGTGACTCAAATATGAGGATATGTTTGACAAGTTATAAGTTGAAAGTCGCATGCCCCTTGCTTACGAGTACCGAACCTCATGATACTCAACTTTAGTCACAAGTAAGTTCTTGTCATTGTAAGTACATGTGTGTCATAGAGAACCGCCAACGGGTACCCCTTGCCCCATGACACAAGAGCTATCCCATATCAAAATGACAAGGCAATAGACAATGAGCATCTCATCGATCTTTTTAGTTGCTATTTGCATAGGTTTTTATTGAGGATGCTTCACAGAATGCTCACTATGGTTATGCTGCAAGTTTCCACCATGATTAAGCATGGCTTAGGCTAGCCGCCCAGGTGTTTCTCTAACACGCATACAAACTCCATGAGCTTACGATCTCCCCTTTTATTTGACATCGCCGGGATCCATAAGCAAAACAACATGATATCAACTAAATAATAAGTGCAATGTTGAAAGCGTTCCCCATGACAGCATGGTTCTGCTAATTCACAACTTATAAAGTGCAAGCATATAAGCAACATAGATGGGCACAATGGTTTAGGTTTATTAAGTGCAAGAAAATAAAGTGTTCCATCAAGTTCGTGAGAGCTTTACTAACTATTTTTCACATAACAAGCAAACATTTTTATTTGGAAGAAAACAGAGCATAGTAAATATGCAAGGAATAGCAATGATGCTAATAGGTAGATATAGTTGACTCTTTTGACAACTTTGGTTTTGGGGAGTTGGATGCACGAGTAAAGCTTATACTCAGCACAAGTGAAGGCTAGCAATAGAAAGGGAGCGACAATCGGGAGAGCAGTAACTGTCATAATCATGCTTGCAACAAAACAAAATTAATAGTGGCATAAAAGTGACACAAGAACTCTGAGGCAGAATAAATCATCGAGGCTTAACTGACCTTTTGTTTAGTCATATGCATGCGTGAGCATGTGCCAAGTCGATTCAGATAAAACATTCAGAGGAGGATACCACAATGTCATACCAAGTTATGAATAGAACAATGCAAGCAAACATGTATATGATATGTTACAAACTATTAGTGGGTTGGAACTGATCATAAGAGAGCAAGAACTGCTAAGCATCCATTAAATAACATACACCTTACATGAAAAGACTAAGCATGCCCACAATGATGAGTATATGTACAAAAATGAAAACAGATAGAGTTCATACCAGCCTCTTACCACACCTCGAGTTGTCATAAATCATCATTGCCTTTCACTTGTGTGACTTGAATAATATGATAAAACCAAACTCCAAGGAGTCACTAAGGACTAATGAACCCTGCAATGACCTTTACAAAACCAGAGAAGAATAACAAATATTTTTGGGTTTTTGATTTTTAAAGACAAGAACCAAAGGAAAGAGCAAACAAAGCAAAATCTTTTTGGTTTTTCGAATAATCAAATCAAAGCTAAAAAGGATAAAGCAAACCAAGGCTAAAAGATAAAAAAAGCAAACAAAGAGAAATAACGAAAATATTTTTGGTCTTTTGTGTTTTGGAAAGCAGAAATAAAGCAAAAACAAAAACTAAAAAGAAAGCGAAACATGGATATGCAAAGTACTAACATAACATGATATGTAGATGAGTTTGATGTCAGTATACCTCCCCCAAGCTTAGGCTTTTGGCCTAAGTGGGGATCAATACCAAGCTGGCTAAGAAGGAGCGCCTCCATAATATGGCGAAGAAGTGCCTTCGTCCTGATACGAACTCGAGGATGCACCAACGTAATGCGCAGAGTAGTCGTAAAAGGGCACATCCCCCTGGTGCTGCCTGTGGAAACCAAGCAAGCGGAGCTGCTCATCCACCTCCTCCTTGGAGCATGACCATGGCATCCTGCAAATACTGAACAAAGTAGACTGTGGCAAGGGAATTTCCCTCTCATCTCTGTCAGTAAACAACATCATGTAAACAAAAATCTCCATACAAGAGTTAGCAATAACAAAGTGATGTGTTTTCATAGCATCAAGATCAAGCCTTTGTGGGGTCAACACAATATCATTAGGATCAACAGAAAGTTCCAAGGCAACAACCATGCGTGCAGCAATAATGCCCCCATAAATGGACCATCTAGCAGCTAAGCGGCAAGCAATGAGAGAACCAAGATTATACTTGGTTTCATTAATAAGTGCAGCAGCAAGAAAGGCTAAATGATAATTAGAAATATTACTAGTGTTCTCCATACCAAGAGTGCTAGTGGCAAGATAGTAAGCAAAATATCTAAGAGCTGGGAGTTGAATGTTCCTTATCTTCCCACGTTGAGCTGTGCGGTCATCATCATTTGTTACACTTCGGTAGAGCTCCAGCAAATCAGCGGGTCGACATTGGATCTTCTTTACTGTCCCAGTCATGCCAATGCCTATAATGCTGCAAAATCTTTCCAATGACATGGTAATAGGCATATTATAGATTTTGAAGGAAATAGTTGACCTGTATAGGGTGTTAGTGGAAGTGAAGCTTTCAACAAAAAAACTGGTGAGCACGGCATATTGCTCACTCTCATCCTGCATGTAAGTGGTTAGACCAACCCTCTGAACAAGAAGTAAGAAATCATCAAGAATCCCTGTAGCTTGCAAAAAAGGCAAAACAATGGAAGGTAGATGGGTGAGCATCTCCCTCATTGCCAAAGCGCGGCGCAATAAGATCTTCATTATATGATGGCCTAAATTGAGAAGTTGATCTTGAAGGCCTTGCCCTCCTAGGTGTGTCTCTCCCAAATACTTCTCCAAAAGTATGGTTGTTCATCTCTCCTTTTTCTGATCTTGAAGCGGATTGTCTATCCAACTTCATGCTTGGGGGATAGAAGATATGATATGGAATAAAGTAAAAAAGGTAAGTTGGAATTCGACTTACATGATGTTCATGGGTGAGCTTGCTCAAGCTCATGGACACCTCGGAGCTAACCTTCTCGGCAAGGATCAACGGGATTACCGGAGGTGGCGGAAGCACACCGATTCTCAGCCCCTTGTCACGAAGACGGATCTGCTCGAGAAGCTCGGAGTATTTGACATCCTCCGCTTCTTGTGCCTCCTCCTCGGTAGTAATATTCTGGCTCTCCAAGCATTGTTGGGCGAGCCGTTGGATTTCCTCTACTGATTTTTGAGTAATGCCAAGTTTGGCAAGACCCAAATTGTTGAGGAGGTTCTCAGCGAAGACCTCTGTCGAGGGATCATTACCCGAAGAGGGTTCACCCTTATCAAGACCTGAGTCACCCATGGTGATGTCAGTTTGCGACCCAAAGATCGCTGGCTCTGCTGATTGAGCCAGATCTTCTACGATGGTCGGAGATGGAGTAATCTCTGGCGCCACGGAAGGCTGAGGAGCAGAGGCGGCATAAGGTTGAGGGGCAGGAGTCGGAGGAGCTGTGGCAGGAGAGTCAGATTTAGCTTTGACTGGCGCAGGGGTTTCGATGTAGCTCCCTTCCCCTTGCCCTTGGTGAGCTGTTTAGCTCTGAGAAGGTAATAGAATAAATAACATTACATCTCAGAAATAATTACGAACAAAGTACAAAAACCTTGTGAAGAAAGTTACCTCTTCGCAGTAGGCACCTCTTTTGTGCATATGGCCAAAGTCGGAGCCTTACGCTTCCGAGTAAGGATCTCTCGCAGAGGAACAAGTTCCCCATCATCCTGAGAAATCTTAGGGGGATATCCCTTGATAGGAGCAAGCTCCGACGCGGGGAGCTCAACAAGTTGAAGAGAAGAAAGATCTCAGTATTGTGGAAAAAGATGATAAAGGTGAACGCATAATTCGAGTTACTATTGGAAACTTATTGGTACCACAGGGTCATCGGCCGTATGCATGTCCAAAGACAGCTCCAGGATTTTCCTCTCGACCCGCTCCTTGATCAGCCATTTGATCTTCAACTCATAGTCCTTATCCGAATAAGCATTAGGGCAGATCCAGAGGGAATCGTTCTTTCTCTTGGTGATGGAGTGCATGAGCCTATCACCATGATGTTGGAGGGGCTGGATCCGGCGTGCCAGCCAGCAATGGACTATATCGGATCCTTTCAGATCCTTGTGCTTCATCAAGTATTCGATCCACCTCTTGGCAAGAAGAAAATCGTCACTGAGAGCCGGCACATCTACGTCCCAGTACTCTTGGGGCGTGGCGGCACCATTGACAAAAGCCGGCAAAGCAGTAGCTTTGCCAAGAGCAGGAATATCCTTGTGGTAAAAGAAAGTGGACGGCCACCTTTTGACCGACTCACTAGCCCTAATCCGAGGGTAGACACGCTCTCTTCTAATAGAAAAACTAATAGTACCGGTAATATAGGGATTACCGGCAGTGATGGAATTTCTCTGGACAGGAAATTAAAACTGAAAACGATCTAAACTCGGCCTAATACCGAGATACCCCTCGCACAAACAAGCATAGGAACTCATCTCTAAGATAGAGTTCGGGGGGAGATGATGGAGTTGAACTCCGTAGTGATCTATAACCTCAGTAAAAAAGGCTGAGGGTGGAAAACTCAAACCTCTGTTGAGGTGAGTGCCGAAGTGCACTCGCTCGCCATCGCGAGGAGTGGGGACGATTTGGCCGTAGCCGCTCCGCCAGTCCCTAGTGCGGAGGATCCCCTTGTTCTCCATGATGCTTGGCGTCGTCAAGGACGCACGAGATCTAGACCCCGCGGGTGCTCTCTTTCTCCGCCGCCGCAACCATCGCCGCCGCCGCTGCCATATCGGAGGATGATGCAGCAACCATTCTCCTGTAGGCCGATGACCTGGGAGGGGCGGCGCTGGAAGATTGTGGGGAGGCAGAGAAGCTCTTTGCTCGTGGGAGATGTTGGAGAGAAGGAAATGACGCAAGTGCTGGTGAAGAAGATGGGGAGAAGAATCCAAGCCACTTATATCCTCGAGCCACGCCAAGATTCGTGTAAAGCCAACAGTGAACGCGCCACGCATCGCGGAAGGAGACGGGTAACCCCCACGCGATGATTACGCCGCCTCGATCTATGCGCATGCATTAAAATGACGCATTCGTTCCGCGAAAGGCGGACCCACCAACGGTCGTGCTGACAAGAATGTCTGTCAGTGACGTGACTTGACCATGACTAGTGTCACATTACATCAGAGACCAAGTTCCGGCTTAGTTTGAATTTCGAGCTAGAAACCCGAATAACGTATCCATAGGTCCGACTTATTTTAGACTCGGATCCTATCTTTTCTTTTGGAGTTTCGGGAACCCTTCACGATTCTGCAAGACGATGATCAAGATAGACGATGATGAAATCCGACTTTGGATCATGGAGGCTTCCGGGGGCTGCTGTTGGGGATATACTTTCCGGGTATCCTCACTATGCCTCACTGACCAGGGTGGCCCACTTCGGGTTAGAGCTTTGCTTCACGGGCAGCCCAGTCAAGGAGAAGAGACGGAGTCCAATCCGGCTATGGGAAGGCCCAGATGACTTACCGACACAGCTACATAGTGTTACTTATAGTTCAAGATGTACTCTATAACCGACTCTTAGTCGTAGCCAGATAGGTCTCTCTTGTAAACCCTAGGCCGGATATCTATATAAGTCGTCCTAGGGAGAGCCTTTAGGGCACCCTCACAATAGTCTACAATCTCAACTCGCACAGGCGAAACCCTTGTAACCCATGTTCCGACTGTGCCGTATTACTGGATTGCTAGCAGGAGTAGGATCCGTCCGAAGCCAGCAAATTCGAACCTGGGTAAACTTATGTGCTCACCGTCCCGGAATACCATATGTCTCACACCCCTCTCTTCCACACGCCTCGAGGACCCCCTCATGGCATACATGTCATCAATCCGACGACAACCATCACAAAAATTGATTGCAAAGTGATTAGATAGTGAAAGGAACTACTTATAGGGACTTGCAAGCGGGCTAAACATGCATCAAATCAATTTCTCTAAGCATAGAACAAGCATGGAAGCTCACACAACCTGTCACCTACAGTAGCAAAATATTCAAGATATAATCCATTAATCACAAATCTACTTGGACAAGTGGAGGAGTCACATACCGGAGAACAAATGCTCCAAATCTCAGTAGCAAAGGTGGGCTGAGCAAGTAGATCAAAAATCGTGAGCGAGAACAGCAAGAACACGGGTTTGAGCAATGAAATGGTATTTTCTCGGGAGAGAGAGAGGAGTGGCAGGTGGGAGAATAAATGGAGGGCCAGGGGTGGCCCACACCATGGCCAGGCGCGCCCTTAGTGTGGCCGTGCCACCATGTGGTGTGCCTAAGTAGTGGGCCCCCTGGGTCACTCCAGGTACCTCTCCGCCTCTCTTTCAGTGTAAAAATTTAATATGAATTTTCTGGAATTTTTCGAGAAACTTTATTTTTGAGCAATTTTCAGGTATTGATGAATGGTTTTCTAGCAGAAAGATAATTTTGGAATGATGCAATAACAAAACAAAACTAAGTTCTAAGACACTCTAATATGCAAGCAACTAGCAAAAGAAAAGTAAACTAAGTGAAAGTAAAAATTAAAATGGATAAAATAAAAGTGAGCAAGGGTAATCATGGTGAAAAGATTGTTTTTGTTCATTAAAATCCCTTTAAGGTTGATCAGGTCTTGTTACCAAAACAATTTTATATGAAACAAAACTTTGCATTTCACTAAATGATTATGTTACCTCAACCTTGATACCAATAGTCCCAATCATAATAATTTCATAGTTTTCTCGTGGTATGGGACAATATATTTCTCCAACTTGGATGCCCTCAATATTTTCAATTGAATTTAGGCCATAAGTCTTATCAATCTTCTTGGGGAAATAGACAATATTGTTGGAAATATGCCCTAGAGACAAATAGGAGTAAGGACTATTATCATATTTCATATAGTTTATGATTAAGTTTTATATCATGCTATAACTGTATTGAGTGGAAATATCAATACACGTGTGATATACAAACAACCAGGGGTTCTTGGTAAAACTCTAGTCACTGGTTCATTGGTCAACAGATGATCATGTTTCTTGATCATGTGGCATTTATGCTAGTTGGAAATGAGGTCATCTCATTCTGTGAATGAGATGATGAACCAATACACAATCTAAACATCGTGACCCGATCATGTCATGAAGTTCAAGTTACGATGATTAGAAATGGATCCTCGTAGACTATTCCTTAGACCGTGAGGCGATATCAATCACTGTCTCCCGAGAGTGCTTAGATAGCATCAAACGCCATCTGGTAATATAGTGGTTATAAAGGTGTGTTCAGGTACTCGGAGGAAACCGTAGAGGCAATATATGTCAAGACCGGGATTTGTCCGTCCATGTGACGGGAAGATACTCAAGGGCCCACTCAGAGAAGTCATATCCAATAGCTGCGCAGCGTGTGATTAGATCACGGGGATATCACTTGTCGGAACGAGCAAAGTAGCATTGTTCAGTAACGAGATTGAACACGACATGGTGATGTCATTGATTAGATCTCGGGCAATGCAAGTATCGAGTGACAAAGGGAATAAGACATGACTTTCCCAGTTCAAACGACGAAAGATCTTCGTGGAACGCACAGGGGTCACATGGCCATCCAGGTCCCTCTATCGATCATTGGTGTGGGAGTGTCCTGACCATGTCAGGAGTGTTCCCGAACTGTGGGGTATCACGCTTAAGGGCTTGATGATGCTTAGAGAGTGTTTATCGGATCGGTAGAATCGCCGAAGAAAAGAAGGGAGAAAACCGGAAGGGTTTCAGTTAGTCTGGAGGATGTCCGGAGTGGAGGTGGAAGTTGTTCCATGGCCACGGAGATTGAATAATATGTGAATGAATGTTAAATATTGATTTAATCATTTATTCATAATTATTTAATAAAGAGAAAATCAATTAAAGGTCAAAAAGGCTTAATGGGCCAATCCTAGAGGGAGAGGGCCCATTAGAGGTAAGGAGAGAGGGAGAGGGGACAAGGGGGAGGCCGGCTGGGCCTAGCCCCCCCGTGCGGGGCCCACTAGGTGGCCGACGGCCACCTCCTCCCCCTCCTCTCCTTTAGTCCCACCCCAGGACTTTGAGAGAGGTAGTACCTCCCCTCCCCATATATAGTGGGGTATTTGGCCTAGAAAAATACACCAATAATCAATAAAGGTCTCCCCACTTTTGGGAGGACCTCTAATTGATATTTTATCTCTCTCCCTCTCTCTCGCGCGACCGTGGTCCCAAGTCTAGACTGCGCGAGCGTGAGACATCTTCACCGCAGAGCGCCGTCGCGCTGCGGGATTCGGATCCGGGAGCTCTACTTCCGCAACTGTTGCTGGATCGGGGAAGCGGGAGTCATCGTCAGGCACTGGACGTGTGTAACTCCCCGCGAGGTGTCTCACTTGAGGCACTCAAGTCGTTGGAGCCAGAAGGAGCGCAAGGACTTCATCACGACCTTGAGGTTGGCTTCGGCTCGTCTACATCAACCACGCTCTCCTGAGCGTTGACAACGCTTTTCGGTCTTCAAGGGTAAGTTCGTGAAAAGCCCCTCATGTTACTGTATTACTAATAGATAGGTCCTGGGAGCTTCAGGGGTTCAGGGGCGTAGAGTAAAATTTTATTTTTTTCATATGCGGAACCCCAACTGTGGTATCAGAGCTAGATCTATGCGTAGTAATGCTAGTACGGGTAGAACACACGAGATGTAGCATGTGGGCATTGATCTTTTAGTTGCTACCCTCCCACGTGTACTTGTGTATACCGCAGTAATGCTTGATGAAGCGGGCCCCAACTGACTTTAGCGTTCATTCGCGAGGCTGGTCCACGCTTGACATATGGCTTGTACCGTATAAAGTGGCTTAGGGGGGTGTCTGTCTCTCTCGCATTAGTTGGTATACCATTTGCAACGGAGGGCCCCGAAAGGGGTGTAGTAGAGACAACTACTTGATCAGCGTTGTGCTGAAAGTTCGTAGGTAAGAACGGTTCTTGTGCGAAAGCCCATTCAGCCACGTAAAACATGCAAAGATAGAGTAGAGGTGTCTAACTTTGTTTTGCAAGGGGGCGTTGCTTTGTGATATGGTTGTGGCAAAGGTAAAGTGATTACCTTTTGTTACGTAGTAGTAGATAGTCACGGAGGTGACAAACTACCACACCGGACTGACACCGGTACCCTGGTGTCTACGGCACCGGCACCCTGGCGCCGAAACCCGGTGACGGCGGATGGAGATCACGACATGAAGGACCATATCACATAGCATTTACATTCAATGTTATTGTTTGTATGTCTTATTGTGTTCTAGTATTAGATACTCGACGGTAGCCTAATAAGATGATCCCTGTTAAAATTACCAACGATTGTGTCCCCCCTTAGTGTGCACCACCAAGAAAGTTCTTCGGTATGAGGCGATCCAGGGTTACAGGCCTGGGTGTCAGACATATCTACGTTCGCATACAGTGGGTGTAAGCCATGTTGCACAGCGAATACACTAAGGTTGAGTTGGCGAGCCTAGCACACCACACAAGTGTGGCCTCGGAACACGGATGGTCGAAAGATCGAGCACGAGTCGCATGAATGATGTGACCGACGTTTAGCGTCCACCTTTGAACCCACATCAATGGCCGTGATCAATCGGGGGAGATGTGGCTGATAGGGGTCGTGTTATCACTAGAAACCCTTTTGGGGATAGGTGTTTCTGAGTGGAGTTATTATTAACTCATTTAATTATAAACTTAGTTTAAATTCCTTTTGCAATTATAAATGTAGATGGGACCTTTCGTGTTGACAATTGAATGGTTAGAAGGAGAGAAGATCAGATTAGATGGATCGAACTTCTGCATTTGGTTTGCCAGTCTCCATGTTCTCCTTAGCGATAACGACGTGGTCGACTACATACTCGACGGGATGGATTTGGATCAGCCCACGGACCTTGAGACCCTAGAGGAGCGGAAAGACCGTTATCTCCGTCGTGAGATGGCCTCCTATATTTCAGTTGTGATGCGTTTCGGAATTGTGGATGAACTGTGGCCTTTTGTGGGTGATGTCAACCCTCGTTCGGTGATGCTATAGCTTAGGACACATTTCGTGGAGCAGACACGCATTTGGGAGCATGAGCTGATGGGAGACTTCCTCTCCATTAAGATGGAGGAGAACTCATCACTGGACAACCACTTGCTGCACATGCATGATGTGTACATGAGGCCAGCATACTTCCTGGACGTCTGGATTACAGGCTCTTTTGCAAATGTTGTTGTGCTGCGGTCGCTGCCACCAAGCTACCAAGCACAAGTCAGGACTTGCGTAATGAGGGGCGACATAGAAACAATGGAGTTCCACCGGTTCATGACACATCTCAGGAATGTGTTGGTTGAGCCAGATGTCGCTCAGGTCGTCAACGACAAAGGTATATATTTGATATACAGTTTTATAAATGTTATAATCTTGCAAACACATTGCAGTGTTAAGTATATCTGATACTTGTTTTGTTTTGATGAAAACAGGTCCTTCTGCATGAGAGGTGCTTGCTGGAGAGGAGGTGACGTTGCGTGTTGATGGCGATCATGATGATGATGGCCAACGACACTCTCCCTTGACATTTATCATTTAGTTTGTGTTTTAGGATGATTATTGTAATCAAGAGATTGTGAACTTCTTTAGTGTGTGTCACACTTCGTGAGACGGTTATTCATATGAGTTTGTAACAAATAGTTGTTCTGCTTTTATGAATGATTTCTATTCGTGTTCATATCTTGTTTGATTATGTGTGAATTATCCTTGTTGTCTGAAACTAACTTATAATGTATGAACATTTGTAAAACATTAAAATGCCTTTTTTAAAATACCCAACTTAATGGTATATTCATTAGTGAATGAAACCATTGTTTGAATTCAAAGTTATGTGATAATATGTGAAAGTCATTCGATTTCTTGTCACATATAAATCGTGCCTAAGTTTGGCAAAATAACTTGAACATCGTGTATTACTTGAATACGAAGTGTTTAATGAATTGTTAAAAGTAAATACATATTCGATGTATTGTGTTTTAACAAAAATGGTAATTATCATTAAATGATTGTTTAAATGTGTAAAGTAGTTCACCAAAGGAAACATGAATATGAAACTATTTGATTTGATCAAAGTGTTTCATCAATAAAAGGGTATAAATATAAAAGAGAATCTAATTACTGTGATTTGATCAATAGTAATGTAATTCAACTTTATAAGAAAGGCATAAAAGAAATTGTGGAATGCAAAGCGTTTTGAAACGTCAAAATGCAAAGCATCACAATGTGATATTAGATATCAAAGGGGTTGAATAGAAGGCACCAAATAAATCGTTGTAGTGTAGAGACCATTAGTTAGAAATAGTTAGCACTCAATTAGAATGTAGTGACCCATTTGAATTCATGAAAGTTTTAGGGTTATTCGATATAACCAAAACAATAGCGAATAAGTCCTTATAGCGTATTCATTGGAAACTCTAAATTCGAAATCCGTAGCTAAGACCAAAAGGAAAGCAAGATTCGTATTGGTTGGATTTTGGTGCATTCTTGAGAAAGCTCACTTTTAGTGATGTTTCTCAATTATGAAGCAAATGGAAGATAGTGTAAAACACGAAGAGGATTCATAACCCTGCATCAGAGTGTTGAGAAGCGCAACGAATAATGTTCCTGGACGATTCTCTTCACAGAAGGAAAGGATCAATGATTTTGATCATTGTGTTTTCCCCACTGGTGTTTTCACTACATGAAGTAGGATTCAAAATGTAATCCATATCTTGTATGGATACATTTGTGAATCATTTGTCATGATTCTTGGAATATGACATACCTATGATCTACTAAGGAAATAATGGTAAACTAAAATATGAGAAATCCTAAAAGCAAAATTCCCTTGAGATTAGAAAGCAATTCGTTGCTAAATCTCACAAGTAAAAGGAGTTACTTGGAATTTTCCCAAATGACTGCAAAGCCATAGTGGAAAAGGGGTGAATGACAAAAGCAGAATTTGTCAAGTAATGGACAAATTCAAATGAATTTGATTCAAATGTGCTAAATGTCTAGTGGATTTAAAACTAGTAAAGTGCTAGTATCTCATAGTAAAATCTCCAAGTTTGATATTTGATCAAAGGATTTTTGAAGTTATTCAAAATAGTGAGTGGATATGCAATTTGCATAAAATTGAGTGGGATCTATGTAAGTCTTCCTAAAACAATATGTGATTGACATATTTTTGAGTGGGAGCTTATAAGAGTAATTCTTAACTGTGTTAAGAATGAAGGCGTAAATGCTTATAAATAATGATTTATAAGATGTAGAAGTTGATAATAGGTGTATTATGATGTTATGTAGTATTCCTTAAGGGATTCTAAAAAGTGTTTTAGAATAGAAGTTAATTAAGGAACAGGTCCTTAATAACTTAAATTAGGAATAGTATTAAGTTTAACATCAATGGTTGACAGAAAGAAAAGGATGATCATCATCCACTATGTTGAGACATAGGTTCTGTCTTAGTAAACCATGATGATAACTTAGCATAATATGTGATCCAAACTAAGGAATGTTTGAAGGTGATTAAGTTCGAATCACAGAACGTTGAGCTAAGTGTCTGGTAGAGACCTGCAGACATATTTTCCAGATCCATAAAGGATTACATATCTTAAAGCATAAAGAGTTATGTTATAAGGGAATATGTTGGAAACTCCTGTAGATACCAATTAAAGTCTAGTAGGAAGCAAGGTGAACAAAACATCGAAAGTTGCATAGAGTGCACTAGTATTTCGATGAATACATTTATAATAATAAGGGTACCATCTAAAGTGTTGTATAATGTTATGGCGGGGCTAGTTCGCTTTTAACGTAGAATGATGTGTCCCAGGGCACAGTGCCCATGAGAAAGCCCTCGAGGTTGATCTAACGTCATTGTAGGCTCCTAGAATCAGGCCTCGTTTTGCTGCCATAGCGACGATACATACACACAGATGCTATCATGTGATGATAAAGTATTAATGTCAATCAAGGTGACATTAGTAAGTTGCAAAGGATTTGGGACTGTAAAGTACAGAACCAAGGCTCAACCTCTTCCATGAGCAAGCATGTTCAGGGTACCGGATATGGTGCCAATGATTGAGAACAAATGCAGCTAGTGTATTTGTACTCTAGTGCAAGTGGGAGACTGTTGGAAATATGCCCTCGAGACAAATAGTAGTAAGGACTATTATCATATTTCATATAGTTTATGATTAAGTTTTATATCATGCTATCACTGTATTGAGTGGAATCATCAATACACGTGTGATATACAAACAACCAGGGGTTCTTAGTGAAACTCTAGTCACTGGTTCATTGGTCAACAGATGATCATGTTTCCTGATCATGTGGCATTTATGCCAATTGGAAATGAGGTCATCTCATTCTGAGAATGAGATGATGAACCAGTACCCAATCTAAACATCGTGACCCGATCATGTCATGAAGTTCAAGTTACGATGATTAGAAATGGATCCTCGTAGACTATTCCTTAGACTATGAGGCGATATCAATCACTGTCACCCAAGAGTGCTTAGATAGCATCAAACGCCATTTGGTAATACGGTGGTTATAAAGGTGTGTTCAGGTACTCGGAGGAAACCGTAGAGGCAATATATGTCAAGAGCGGGATTTGTCCGTCCATGTGACGGGAAGATACTCAAGGGCCCACTCGGAGAAGTCATATCCAATAGTTGCGCAGGCGATTAGATCACGGGGATATCACTTGTGGTAACGAGCAAAGTAGCATTGTTTAGTAACGAGATTGAACACGACATGGTGATTTCATTGATCAGATCTCGGGCAATGCAAGTATCGAGTGACAAAGGGAATAAGACATGACTGTCCCGATTCAAACGACGAAAGATCTTCGTAGAACGCACAGGGGTCACATGGCCATCCAGGTCCCTCTGTCGATCATTGGTGCGGGAGTGTCCTGACCATGTCTGGAGTGTTACCGAACCGTGGGGTATCACACTTAAGGGCTTGATGATGCTTAGAGAGTGTTTATAGGATCGGTAGAATCGCCGAAGAAAAGAAGGGAGAAAACCGGAAGGGTTTCGGTAAGTCCGGGGGATGTCCGGAGTGGAGGTGGAAGGTGTTCCATGGCCATAGAGATTGAATAATATGTGAATGAATGTTAAATATTGATTTAATCATTTATTCATAATTATTTAATAAAGAGAAAATCAATTAAAGGTCAAAAAGGCTTAATGGGCCAATTCCGGAGGGAGAGGGCCCATTAGGGGAAAGGAGAGAGGGAGAGGGGCCAAGGGGGAGGCCGGCTGGGCCTAGCCCACCCGCACGGGGCCCACTAGGTGGCCGGCGGCCACCTCCTCCCCCTCCTCTCCTTTAGTCCCACCCCGGGACTTTGAGGGAGGTAGTACCTCCCCTCCCCTATATATAGTGGGGTATTTGGCCTAGAAAATACACCAATAATCAATAAAGGTCTCCCCACTTTTGGGAGGACCTCTAATTGATATTTTTCTCTCTCCCCCTCTCTATCTCGCAACCGTGGTCCCAAGTCTAGACTGCGCGAGCGTGAGACATCTTCACCGCGGAGCGCCATCGCGCTGCGGGATTCAGATCCGGGAGCTCTACTTCCGCAACTGCTGCTGGATCGGGGAAGCGAGAGTCATCATCAGGCACCGGACGTGTGTAACTGCCCGCAAGGTGTCGCACTTGAGGCACTCAAGTTGTTGGAGCCAGAAGGAGCGCAAGGACTTCATCACGACCTTGAGGTCTGCTTCGGCTCGTCTACATCAACCACGCTCTCCTAAGCGTTGACAACGCTTTTCGGTCTTCAAGGGTAAGTTCGCAAAAGGCCCCTCCCGTTACTGTATTACTAATAGATAGGTCCTGGCAGCTTCATGGGTTCAGGGGCGTATAGTAAAATTTTATTGCTTTCATACGCGGAACCCCAACAAATATGGTCCTTTTCATTAACATTAAATTTTACCTTTCCTTGATTACAATTAATGACGGCTCCTGCAGTATTAAGGAAAGGTCTCCCAAGAATAATAAACATATTATCATCTTCAGGCATTTCGAGCACAACAAAATCAGTTAATATCAAGCAATTATGAGCCACTTGAACAAGGACATCCTCACATATACCAACAAGAATAGTAGTAGATTTATCAGCCATTTGCAAAGATATATCAGTTGGTATTAATTTTTCCAATTGAAGTCTCTTGTAGAGAGAAAAAGGCATAACACTAACTCCTGCTCCTAAATCACACAAAGCAGTTCTAACATAATTATTTTTAATAGAGCATGGAATAGTTGGAATCCCTAGGTCTCCAAGTTTCTTTGGAACCTTACCATTAAAGGAAAATTAGCAAGTAAAGTACAAATTTTCTCATTAGGAATCTTCCTTTTATTAGAAACAATATCCTTCATATACTTTGAATAAGGAGGTAATTAATAGCATCAGCCAAAGGAATTTGCAAAAATAAAGGTTGCATCCACTCGCAAAACTTGTTAGAGTGTTCTTCTTCCTTTGACTTGTGTTTCTTATCAGGAAAAGGCATTGGTCTTTGAACCCAAGGTTCTCTTTCACTTACATGTTTGTTAGCAACAAAATATTCCTTAGTGTACTTAGTATTCTTAGTGTGCCTTTCAGGTTCTTCTTCAATTTCTTCTTGATCAAGAGCATCATTTTTCTCATTACCACTCTCAGTTTTAGCATCAGAGGCATATATACTATTAGGATCTTTAGCAGGTTCAGAAGATTCTATAATCGTTTTATGTTTCTTTTTCTTTCTCTTAGAAGAAGTACCTCTATTTTAATTTGTTGGGAATCCTGCTCAATTCTTTTAGGATGTCCCTCGGGATATAGAGGATCCTGAGTGAAAGCACCACTCCTAGTTCTAATTTCACAATCATGTTTTCCTTTAGAAGCATTAACTAGCATATCTTTGTGTACTTTAGTAAGCTGATCAATTTGAGTTTGGACCATTTGGAAATGTTTAACAAGCATTTTAACATCATTGGAGGTTCTTTCCACAATATCTCTCAACTCACTAATAGCTCTAGAGTTTTCCATTAAATGATTCTGCACTCTCTTATTAAAATGATCTTGCTTAACAACAAATATATCAAATTATTCTAAGCATTGATCAGGAGGTTTAGAATAAGGAATATTACCTTCATCAAAATGTTGGAGAGAGTGTACCTCAATAGTGGATGAGTGGGAGATTGGCTTACATAATTCTTCTATAAAGGTAAATTCTTCACATCTTCAGATTTAATACCCTTCTCCTTAAGATGTTTCTTAGCCTCCTTCATCACTTCATCATTTAGTTGAATCACTCCCCTCTTATTTGGTGTTCGTGTTGGCCCAGGCACAGTTGACTCAGGTGTAGTTTGTAGGGGTTCCGCGTATGAAAACAATAATTTTTACCCTACGCCCTTGAACCGCTGATGCTGCCAGGACCTATCTATTAGTAATACAGTAATAGGAGGGGCTTTTCGTGAACTTACCCTTGAAGACTGAAAAGCGTTGTCAATGCTCAGGAGAGCGTGGTTGATGTAGACGAGCCGAAGCCGACCTCAAGGTCGTGATGAAGTCCTTGCGCTTCTGTGGCTCCAACGACTTGAGTGCCTCAAGTGTGACACCTCGAGGGGAGTTACACACGTCCGGTGCCTGACGATGACTCCCGCTTCCTCGATCCAGTAGTAGTTGCGGAAGTAGAGCTCCTGGATCCGAATCCCGCAGCACGACGGTGCTCCGCGGTGAAGATGTCTCTCGATCACGCAGTCCGAACTTGGGACCACAGTCACGAGAGAGAGAGAGAGAGATCAATTGGAGGTCTTCCCAAAAGTGAGAAGACCTTTATTGAATTTGTGTGTATTTATCTGGCCAAATACCCCCACTATATATAGGGGGAGGAGGGGGTACACCCTCCCTCAAAGTCCCGGGGTGGGACTAAAGGAGAGGTAGAGGTGGGGGGAGGCGCCGCCGGCCAGCCCCTCATGGGCCCCACGTGGGGGGGGGGGGGGCTGGCCCAATAGGGCCGGTGGCCACCCCCTTGGCCCTTTCCTCCTCTTGCCTTTCCCTAATGGGCCCTCTCCCCTCCGGAAATTGGCCCATTAAGCCTTTTGACCTTTTAATTGATTTTTCTCTTTTATTAAATAATTATAAATAAATGATTAAATCAATATTTAACATTCATTCACATATTATTCAACCTCCATGGCTATGGAACACCTTCCACCTCCACTCCGAACATCCTCCGGACTTACCGAAACCCTTCTGGTTTTCTCTCGACTATTCTTCGGTGATTCTCCCAATCCTATAAACACTCTCTAAGCATCATCAAGCCCTTAAGCGTGATACCCCACGGTTTGGGAACACTCCAGACATGGTCGGGACACTCTCGCACCAATGATCGACAGAGGGACCTGGATGGCCATGTGACCCCTGTGCATTCCACGAAGATCTTTCGTCGTTTGAACCGGGACAGTCGTGTCTTATTCCCTTTGTCTCTCGATACTTTCATTACCCAAGATTTGATCAATGACATCACCATGTCGTGTTCAATCTCGTTACCGAACAGTGCTACTTGACTCGTTCTGACAAGTGATATCCCTGTGATCAAATCATACGCTATGCAACTATTGGATATAACCTCTCCAAGTGGGCCCTTGGGTATGTTTCTGTCACGTGGACGAACAAATCCCGCTCTTGACATATATTGCCTCAACGGTTTCCTCCGAGTACCTGAACACACCTTTATAACCATTGTATTACCAAGTGGCGCTTGATGCTATCAAAGCACTCTCGGGAGACATTGATTGATATAGCCTCATGGTCTAAGGAATAGTCTATGAGGATCCATTTCTAATCATCGTAACTTGAACTTCGTGACATGATCGGGTCTCGATGTTTAAGTTGGGTATTGGTTCATCATCTCCTTCTCAGAATGAGATTACTCCATTTCCAACTGGCATAAATGCCACATGATCAGGAAACTTGATCATCTCTTGACCAATGAACCAGTGACTGGAGTTTCACTTGGAACCCCTGGTTGTTTATATATCACACGTGTATTGATGTTTCCACTCAATACAGTTATAGCATGATATAAAACTTAATCATAAACTTTATGAAATATGGTAATAGTCCTTATTACTATTTGTCTCTAGGGCATATTTCCAACAGTCTCCCACTTGCACTAGAGTACAAATACGCTAGTTGCATTTGTTCTTAATCATTGGCACCATATCCGGTACCCTGAACATGCTCGCTCATGGAAGAGGTTGAGTCTTGGGTCTGTACTTTACAGTCCCAAATCCTTTGCAACTTACTAATATCACCTTGATTGACATTAATACTTTATCATCATGATAACATCTGTGTGTATGCATTCTCGCTATGGCAGCAGAACGAGGCCTGATTCCAGGAGCCAACAGTGACTTTAGATCAACCTCGAGGGCTTTCTCATGGGCACTGTGCCCTGGGACAAATCATTCTACGTTAAAAGCGAACTAGCCCCACCATAACATTATACAACACTTTATATGGTACCCTTATCTATTATTATAAATGTAACCATCGAAACACTAGTGCACTCTGTGCAACTTTCGATGTTTTTGTTCACCTTGCTTCCTACTTGACTTTAATCGGTATTACAGGAGTTTCCAACATATTCCCTTATAACATAACCCTTTATGGTTTAATATATGTCATCCTTTTACGAATTTGGAAAATATGTCTATAGTTCTCTATTAGACACCGCAGACAAACTTAGCTCAACGTTCTGTGATTCGAACTTAATCACTTTCAAACGTTCCTTATTGGATCACATATTATGTTAAGTTATCATCATGGTTTTCTAAGATAGAACCTATGTCTCAACATAGTGGATGATGATCATCCTTTTCTTTCTTTCAACCATTGATGTTAAACTTAATGCTATTCCTAACTTGAGTTATTAAGGACAAGTTCCTTAATTAACTTCTATTCTGAAACCCTTTTCAGAATCCCTTAAGGAATACTACATAATATCATAATACACCTATTATCAACTTCTACACCTTATAAATCATTATTTATAAGTACTTGCGCTTTTATTCTTAACACACTTAAGAATTACTCTATAAGCTCCCACTCAAAATATGTTTCTACCATATTTTGGTATGAGTCAGACTTTTACTCAAACTATGTTCCTACATATTTGAATTTGAGACTTATATTTCTCCCACTCAAAAATATGTCATTCACATATTGTTTTAGGAAGACTTTCATATCTCCCACTCAATTTCATGCAAATTGCATATCTACTCAACTTCAAATCCTTTGAACAAATATCAAAGTGAGAGATTTACTATGAGACACTAGTACTATTACTAGTTTTAAATCCACTAGACACTAAGCACACATGAATCAAATTCATTTGAATTCGTCGAATACTTGACAAATTGTGCTTTTGTCATTCACCCCCTTTTTCCACTATGGCTTTGCAGTCATTTGGGAAAATTCCAAGTAACCCCTTTTACTCGTGAGATTCAGCAACGAATTGATTTCTAATCTCAAGGGAATTTTGCTTCTAGGATTTCTCGTAATTATAGTTTACCACTATTTCCTTAGTAGTTCGTAGGTATGTTATATTCCAAGAATCATGACAAATAATTCACAAATATCTCCATACAAGATATGGATTACATTTTGAATCCTACTTCATGAAGTGAAAACACTAGTGTGGAAATCACAATGATCATTATCATTGATTCTTTCCTTTGTGAAGAGAATCGTTCAGGAACGTTGTCCGTTGCGCTTCTCAACACTCTGATGCAGGGACTTGAATCCTCATCGTGCTTTTCACTATCTTCCATTTGCTCCATAATCGACAAATATCACTAAAAGTGAACTTTCTCAAGGGCACCAAATTCCAAGCAATACAAGTTTTGCTTCCTTTTGGTTTTAGCTATGGATTTCGTATTCAAAGTTTCCAATGAATACTCTACAAGGACTTATTCGCTATTGTTTTGGTTATATCGAATAACCCCAAAAAATTTACAATGATCCATACTAGATATGGAGCCACTTTCACGAATTCAAATGGTTCACTATATATTCTAATTAAGTGTTAACTATTTCTAACTGATGGTCTCTACATCTACACTACAACGATTTACTTGGTGCCATCTATTCACCTACTTTGATATCTAATATGACATTGTGATGCTTTGCATTCTGACGTTTCAAAACGCTTTGCATTTCACAATTTCTTTATGCCATTCTTATAAAGTCGAATTTCATTACTATTGATCAAATCATAGTAATTACATTCTCTTTTATATTTATACCCTTTGTTGATGGAACACTTTGATCAAATCAAATAGTTTCATACTTATGTTTCCTTTGGTAAACTTATTTACATATTTAAACAATCATATAATGATAATTACCATTTTGTCAAAACACAATACATTGAATATGTATTTACTTTTAACAATTCATTAAACACTTTGTATTCAAGTAATACACGGTGTTCAAGTTATTTTGCCGAACTTAGGCATGATTTATATGTGATAAGAAATCGAATGACCTTCACATATTATCACATAACTTTGAATTTAAACAATGGTTTTTCATTCAAAATGAATATATCATTAAGTTGGGTATTTTAAGGCATTTCAATATTTTACAAATGTTCATGCATTATCAATTAGTTTCAAACAACAAGGATAATTCACAAGTAATCAAACAAGATATGAACACAAATAGAAATCATTCATAATAGTAGAACAACTGTTTGTTACAAACTGATATGAATAACCGTCTCACAAAGTGTGAGACACACTAAAGAGGTTCACGATCTATTGATTACAATAACTATCCAAAATACAAACTAAATGATAAATGTTGAGGGAGAGTGTCGTCGGCCATCATCATCATGCTCGCCATCAACACGCAACGTCACCTCCTATCTAGCAAGCACCTCTCATGAAGAAGGACCTGTTTTCAGCAAAACAGAACAAGTATCAAATATACTTAACACTGCAAATGTGTTTGTAAGATTATAATATTTATAAAATTGTATATCAAATATATATCTTTGCCCTTGATGACCTCAGCGGCATTTGGTTCAACCAACACATTCATGAGATGTGTTACGAACCGGTGGAACTCCATTCATTCCGTGTCGCCTCTCACAATGCAAGTCCTAACTTGTGCTTGGTAGCAGCGACCATAGCACACCGCCATTTGCAAAAGAGCCCATCATCCAGCTATACAGGAAGTATGCAGGCCTCATGTACACATCATGCATGCACTCCAAGTGGTTGTCAAGTGATGAGTTCTCCTCCATCTTAATGGGGAGGAAGTCTCGTATCAGCTCATGCTCCCATATGCGTGCTTGTTCCACAAAATGTGTCCTAAGCTGTAGCATTACTGTACGAGGGTTGACATCACCCACGAAAGGCCACAGCTCGTCCACCATTTCGAAATGCATTGTAACTGAAATGAAGGAGGCCATCTCCTGACGGAGATAGCGGTCTTCGTACTGCTCTGGGGTCTCTAGGTCAATGGGCTGATCCAAATCCATCCTGTCGAGTATGTAGTCAACCACGTCATTCTCGCTAAGGAGAACGTGGAGACGCGCAACCCATATAGAGAAGTTTGATCCATCTAATCTGAGCTTCTATCCTTCTAACCAATCAATCGTCAACAGGAAAGGTGGCATCGGGGAGAAATTTTCTACATTTATAATTGCAAAAGGAATTTAGACTAAGTTTATAATTAAATGAGTTAATAATAACTCCACTCAGAAACACCTATCCCCATAACGGTTCATAGTGATAACACGACCCCTATCAGCCACATCTCCCCCGATCATCATGGCCATCAATGTGGGTTCAAGGGTGGACGCTAAATGTTGGTCACATCATTCATGCGACTCGTGCTCAATCTTTCGACCATCCGCGTTCCGAGGTCATGTCTGCACATGCTAGGCTCGCCAACTCAACCTTAGTGTATTCGCGGTGCAACATGGCTTACACCCACTATATGTGGACGTAGATATGTCTGACACCCATGCCTGTACCATGGATCGCCTCATACTGAAGAACTTTTTTGGTGGTGCACACTAAGGGGGAACACAATCATTGGTAATTTTAACAGGGATCACCTTATTAGGCTACCGTCGAGTATCTAATACTAGCACACAATAAGATATACAAACAATAACATTGAATGTAAATGCGATATGATATGGTCCTTCAGGTTGTGATCTCCATCCGTCGTCACCGGGTTCCGGCGTCGTAGACACTAGGGTACCGGTGTCTTTCCAGCGTGGTAGTTCGTCACCTCCGTGACTATCTACTACTATGTAACATAAGGTAATCACTTTACCTTTGCCACAACCATATCACAAAGCAACGCCCCTGCAAAACAAAGTTAGACGCCTCTACTTTATCTTTGCATGTTTTACGTGGCTGAATGGGCTTTCGCACAAGAAACGTTCTTACCGACGAACTTTCAGCACAACATTGATCAAGTAGTTGTCTCTACTACACCCCTTTCGGGGTCCTCTGTTTCAAATGGCATACCAGCTAATGCGAGAGAGACATACACCCCATAAGCCACTTTATACGGTACAAGCCGTATGTCAAGCGTGGACCAGTCTCGCGAATGAACGCGTAAAGTCGGTTGGGGGCCGCTTCATCAAGTATTGCTGCGGTATACCCAAGTACACGTGGGAGGGTAACAACTAAAAGATCAACACCCACATGCTACATCTCGTGTGTTCTACCCGTACTAGCATTACTATGTATAGACCTAGCTCTGATACCACTGTAGAGGTTTCGCGTATGAAAACAATAATTTTTACCCTATGCCCCTAAACCCCTGATGTTGCCAGGACCTATCTATTAGTAATACAATAATAGGAGGGGCTTTTGGAAAACTTACCCTTGAAGACCGAAAAGTGTTGTCAATGCTTAGGAGAGCGTGGTTGATGTAGACGAGCCAAAGCCGACCTCAAGGTCGTGATGAAGTCCTTGCGCTCCTATGGATCCAACGACTTGAGTGCCTCAAGTCTGACACCTCGCGGGGAGTTACACACGTCTGGTGCCTGACGATGACTCCCGCTTCCCCGATCCAGCAATAGTTGCGGAAGTATAGCTCCTGCATCCGAACCCTGTAGCGCGACGGCGCTCCGTGGTGAAGATGTCAATCGATCGTGCAGTCTGAACTTGGAACCACGATCACGAGAGAGAGAGAGAGAGAGAGAGAGAGAGAGAGAGAGAGAAAAAATATTAATTGGAGGTCTTTCGAAAAGTGAGAAGACCTTTATTGAATTTGTGTGTATTTATCTGGCCAAATACCCCCACTATATATAGGGGGAGGAGGGGGTACACCCTCCCTCAAAGTCCCGGGGTGGGACTAAAGAAGAGGGAGAGGTGGGGGGAGGCGCCGCCGGCCGCCCCCTCATGGGCCCCACGTGGGGGGGGGGCTGGCCCAATAGGGCCGTCGGCCACTGACGAGGATTTAACTCATCAATGCCCATTGTTCTGGACTTGGGTTTTGGAGGAGGGAGCGCTGGAGACATCTATCGGCTAGCAAACAAGCACACATGGGACAAAGGTTTTACCCAGGTTCAGGCCTCGTAGAGGTCCCTACTCTTGCTTGTCTGCTCATGGAATTATCGAAGGAGTCGAAAGTTACAATGGTGCGCAGATGCAATTTGGCGAGGGTAGTGGAAACTAAGGTTGCGCGTGTTCTCCTCGCCGCCCCCTCTAGCCTTTATATAGATAGGCTGGGTCTCGGATAGCAGGTCGAGTCGGTTACAAGTTAGGGTTTTCTCCTTCAAACTTTCTATCTTTAGCTTCTTCTTGCCCTTCAAGCAATCGAGAGTCCACAGGTTACTCGAGTTCTTTCATCTGGGCCTTGGCGACACCATGGTTCTGTACGTATTTAGACCGTATATACCAAGCTCGAGTACCTGTAGGGTATACCCATGTCAGTAGCCCCCGAGTATCCAGTGAAATCCCAGATTCGACTGGGTACTTTTTAAAGTCTTCGAGTGCCTGAATGAGTACATTTTTCGACTGCTTTCATTTATGTCATAGGGATTGTTGATATACGTGCCTGATATAGCCGAAGTATCGGTATCAGTTAACCACCTTAGGGTGAAACAACGCAATCTACTCGAACTCGAGTCCCCGGACTCGAATCCGGAAAAATGCTGGCGTAATTCGACTCAGGCCGCGGAGGTCTTACAGGAGTCGAATTCCAGTTATATGGGTGTGAGCACTTGACGCGTCCGTCAAGGCATGTTCATCGTGCCTACATGCACGGATATATTTCTGGTAGTGCGCAGTTAAATGCGTTGCCAGGCCTTTATTCAGGTCTTACCTTCACGCTGTAAGCGCGGCATCTGAATTTTATCATCGCGGAGATGATTCGGGTGACCCAGGAGACGTAGTCTCTTTGTAGGGAAAATTATGAGGCGGTGTCGCCATGATCTGCGAGTGCAGATGTAATCAACACACAGCTTTTGTGCAAATAATCATAGGGTGCACAACCAGCGCTCCCTATGGGAGTAGCCCCCGAGTGCCTGGTTGAGTCGAAGACTCGGGCAGGGACTAAAGAAATTGTGCGACTGTTGTCGTCTTTACTTGTTTGTTTCAGTCGAAATTTTTTCTTGCGCTTCCTATGGGAGTAACCCATGTCCATAGTCGAACCGTGTTTCGCGTGGTTAGGTTTGATTGTGATTGCCCATATTCCTATAATAAGAAAAGAAAAAACATAGGGTGCGCGGTCAGCGCTCCCGATGGGAGTAACCCCCGAGTGCTTGGTGGAGTCGAAGACTCCACCAAGGACTAAAGTAGTCGAAGTTTTCCACTGCGTAGCTTTGATGATGTCAGTGTTGACGCTTGCATGACCTCAGTTGCCCGCGTGAGCGGTTTTGACGGGACGTGACGAGCGGTGGGTCCACTTTCTGACTTTGATTTGACTGGGCGTGCGTAATCTTATTATTAACTGTGCCTCCTCGATTTCCACGCATAATGGGAGCAGTGGAGGGACGGTTCGCGCTTCCTCTTCTCCACGTGTCGAGCGCGATGCGTGCCACGCGTCCAGTAGGGTTTTTGTGAGCCGTTGGATTGCATCTCCTAGGGGTTAAGTAGCGGTGCTACGGCGGTAATTTTCCATCTGCGCTCATTTCTTCCTTGCTGCCATCGCCATTACTGCTGCTCATCTGCTTTTCCCTGCGCTCATCTCCTCCTCAGCTCTGGACCACCTCCGCTCGTTTCCAAGTTATTTCCTGCGCTCTCATCGCCGCCGCGCAATGGGAAAGAAGAAAGGAGGCGCTGCCACTGAATCCGCGGCCACTGTTGCCGTGACGAAGAAGAAGGGTGGCCCCACTGCTGCGGGCACCAGTGCCGCCGCCGGCGGGAAAAAGAAGGTCGCGGGCACCCGCGTGACCAATGGCACATGGCATCCTTCTATCATCAAGGCTTCGGATCTCCGTCTTCTTCGCCAAGACAGAGTTATTTTTGCAGCAGTCGCCGATGCGTGCGTCCCCAGCGGTGAGACCATTCCTGTGCCTCCCGCCGGTTTTCAGGTGATGTTTCTTGCATTCGTCATTCACGGTCTTTCTTTGCCTCTCCACCCCTTTCTTAGGGGTCTCCTTTGTTTCTACGGGCTCCAGCTCCATCAGTTGTCCCCAAATTCAATTCTCCACATCACCTACTTCATCACTCTTTGCGAGTGCTGGCTCGGAATCGAGCCACACTTTGGCCTTTTCAAGCGCTTATTTAAACTGAAGCGTCAGTCCGCATCTGGCTCTCTAGTTTACGACGTAGGTGGTTGTGGAATCCATGTCGACCCGTCCGCCACCTATTTCGACATCAAGCTCGCCAAGTTCGTCTAGGGATGGAGGGACAAATGGTTCTATGTTCGCGACCAGAAGGCCAAGGACGAGCACTTTGGACTCGCGCCTTTCGATCCCGCGACTCCCTGCAAGAAGATGCGTTCTTGGAAGAATGTGATCATGCCTTCCAAACTCGCGGAGACAGACATGCTATATCAACACGTCTGCGACCTCGAGAGTCGCATAGGCACGGAAGAGGGAGGCTGCGCCCTTGTCAGGACTTGGCTGCGTCGTCGCGTCCAGCCTCTCTAGGCCAGAGTACATCCCATGTTTCAATGGGGTGGCGCTGATGATGCCACTCGCGTGTCTGCCGATGGCATGTCCGCGAGTGAGGTAGATAAGAGGGTGCGACTGGTCACGAAGTACACCTTCAAGGATGTGCTTCCGAATGAGCCGGTCGTTCCTCCTTTCGATGCTTCGAATCCTCCTCCTGAGGTACAGTTGTGCTACGCAGTAGCTTATTTTCGCGATTGCTTCTCTATTGCTTACTTGATCATCTTTGTTGTTTGTATGAAGGATTGGGCGGTGTCACTTTGTATGCCTCCTCTCCCTAAGGGTATTATTCCTCGCGAAGCTTTGGAAGAGGACGAGTCTGAGTCGACTGTCCCTTCTGATGTGGAAGAGGAAGCCCCCGAGTCCGAGAGCCCGGATATTCGCAAGCGTTCGCGCAGCAAGGATTCCGACACGTCGACTCCTTCGACTCCAGAAGGCACGGCTGTTGGCGCGGAGTCGCCAATTCCAGCTATTCCTGTGAGGGCTGTGGCCCCGTCTTCGCGCAAGAAGATGCGATTACCCAAGGAGTCTTCGTCGGAGTCGGCGGAGGCCATGTTTGATCTTGACAAGTTTGACTGGTAAGTTTGCGAGTTCATTCATTCTTTTCTGTTTTCTTCTTGTTGGCTTTGCCCTGGAGTTTGCCCTTTCTCAATGCGGATTTGGTCTTGCAGTCAAGAGGCGTTGTCATCTTCTGGCGACGTCGAGTTTTTGAAGGAAACAGGAGTCGCGACCTCAAGGGCCAAGGTAGAGGTCGAGCGCTCTCCTTCTCCTCCGGCGGCGGCCCACTCCGGGCACAATTCTTCGAGCTCTCCTCACGTCAGAGAGCATCGAATAGTTGCTCGGATGACGGTTCAGTAAACTTCTTCGGAGTCGCTAGAGGACCATGTAAGTATATCTTTCCTTCTTTTTTAATGTGACAGTCAACGCCTTCTGTTGCCCTCTTCTTACTCCTTGTTTTGTGTGACAGCTCCTTGTAAAGGAAGCCACGCAAGTGGTGGAGCAGGTTATGGCGATGGGTCACTAGCATGCGATGCTGGAGACGCATCACCGCGTGGTCGAAAGTGAGTGCTTCCACACTTATTCTTTTCATCTTCTCTCTGTTTTGATATATTCGACTGATAGTCAATTATTGAATGCCATGTAGCTGAGCATAACGCTTTATTGTGCAACGTCGCCACGTTGGAGAAGACATTGGCCGCAGCTGTGAAGGGGCGCGATGAGGCAATCGCGGCTCGTGATGATGCCCAGAAGCGCGAAGAGGATCTGCGCATCTCCTTTGCGGCCAGGGAAAAGTTGTTCGAAGAGCAACTATTCTCAGTGGCCAAAGCCCTTTCAGGTACCTTTACTGGTAGATATTTTATTGATGTTCCTATCTTCCTCCAGAGTTTTGCCGGTGGCACTAGAAGTTTGATCCCTGTGTATTTTCGTTGCAGATTCTGGCGACTTGAGTTTTGACCCGCAGACCCTTCGCCATGAGGACGCTCTGGCCGGCGCGGTATCTGCGGTCGAGGACCGAAGCGCCGCCATCCAAGATACATTGTCCAAGGCCAAGGTCACCCTCAGTCGCCTCCGGGAGGAGTTGATGCCGAAGGCGGAGCTGGTCGATAATATGGATAAGCTGGTGGAGTCACTCGCTGGGGGTGTGCCTGCCACCTACAAGAACTCCCTCCGCGTGGCTGGCGCGACCATGTCACTCGCCATGGTGCAAGCCCACGGAGTCGAGATTGATCCCTCTGTGGTGTCGAAGGCGATGCCTGTTGGCGCGGATGGTCAGCAGGTAGTCTTCGCTCCCTTTGCGACTGCCTGTGCGAAATATAGCCATTCCTTGATAAATACCGTTGCCAAGTATTCGGAGGAGCTCCAACGCGCTAAGAAGGCGGCAAAAGCTTCGACCTCAGGGGCAGGCGGAAAGTCGGTGGCGTCTGATACTACCACGGACTTGATGAAGCCCCCGAAGGCGTCGAAGTCGAAGAAGCCAGCTGCTCCATAGTTAGCTTTTGTAATAGATGATGAATTGTCCTTTTGGTCTAAGAACATGCCTGCTGGCGAGTGTGTTTGTGAATATTTATGCTTATCTTGAATGCACATGTTCCCCTTGCCTTTGTGTTAATTTGGTCGCCTTATTTGCTTCTGTCTTGACTTGTGGTAGGGCACATCGAGTGGTCCCATGGGGGGAACCCAGGACTCGCCATCTCTTGATGTGAGAGTGGCACCACCGCGCTCCAGGGTAGAGGAGCTGTCCTTGCTGTCGCGACTTCGTGACCGTGTGAAGCAGCTGGAGCGTGAGTTGCCCCTGATCCGCGGTAACACAGATGTGTGGAAGTTTAAGGCGGAAAAAGCCGCCTCCCGCGAGAAATATCTTCTTGGCAAGGTGACGCAGCTGGGCGACCAGTTTAAGTGTTAGTTTGCTCGTCCTCATATTCTCCTTTGTAGTTAGTCGCAGCGGTACGTCGTACTCATGCTATTGATGCTGCTTCGTGTAGTTGTTAGCGCGCGCCATCCGCATGAGGAGAAGGATAGGATTGCCATCCGCCTTCATGATCTCACCTAGGAGCAACTTCAAGAGAGTGGATACTTCTAGGTGGATCATGATCGTGCGACTGCATTGGCGACCCTGCAGGATCACGCTTCGCGAGTGCTGCTCTTCCTAAAGAAGTCGCAGTCATGTTTGAAGAATATCTATCAGGCGATGTTCCTGTTGGATGACACTCCATCAAGCCTGTTGGCTCTCCTGGCCAAATTTCAAGATATGTCCACGGTTCGCGAGTGCGTGAGGCAGCAGTTGGTGGCTGGTGCCAAGGCTGCCCTCTCGATGGTGCGATTGCACAGGCCTGACGTAGATGTCGCCGCCATTGCTTCCGGGCCGCCAGCGCCTCTAGCCGGATCTGCTTGGAATATGGTGCCGCACTATCAAGCGGTGGACCGCCCAGCAGAGGAGATTGTCGACTTCTTCGAGGAACAAACCAATGTTCTTCTGTTGCAGCAGTAGCCAGATTTGTATCCTACACATAAGTGTATTTGTGTTGTAAAGTTCATATATATGTTGTAGATAATTTATTGTCGAACGTGTATAAACAACTTTGTTAGCATGAGGTGCGTTGCACTATGCGAGTCCTTTTCGTTAGCCTGGCCATCCCTTTGTCAACCTGCCAGGTGCGTTGCAGTTGGGTTGAGTTTTCGGTAAGGGGTTCGATTCATGTGCCAGCTACTCAGGATATCGCATTTACTGGTTCGAAGAACAGATGTATGTAGGGTGGCGTAGCCCTCGAGTGTGAAATGGATAAGAGTGAAAGAAACACAGAGTTTTGGGGCACTTAGCTTTTATTTATTTGGAGAACAGTACGAGGTACAATGTGTGGCTAGGTAGCCTTGGCTGAGTAGCCTTATTTGCGATGTAAAAGTAAAAACAGCTAGGGGTAGAAGCGTCGCAGTTGTGCGACGTTCCAAGGGTTGGAGTATGATACTCCTGTCTCTAAATCTTGAAGGCGATAGGCGCCACCTGGGATTACTTCTGTAATCACGTATGGTCCTTCCCAGGGGGACTCGAGCTTGAGATGCCCCTGCTGCTTCAGTCGCAGGACCAGGTCACCTTCGATGAAGGATCTGGGGCGAAGCCTTCTACTGTGGTAGTTGCGCAGGTTCTGCTGGTAGATCGTGGATCTTTCTGCGGCGATTTCTCTTGCCTCGTCGAGGAGGTCAACGGAGTCTTCGAGTGCAAGAGATGACTCTTGTTCGCTGTAAGCGACCACGCACGGCGCCTTGTACCTCACTTCGGCGGGTAGTACTGCTTCTGCTCCGTGCACCATAAAGAATGGCGTGTAGCCCGTGGCACTGTTTGGAGTTGTACATAGGCTCTAGAGTACGGATTGGAGCTCATCTGGCCAGCAACCCGCGGCTTGTTCGAGTGGTCGAAGGAGTCGCTTCTGGATGCCGCTGCAGATGAGCCCGTTTGCCTTTTCTACCTGACCGTTGGTCTGTGGATGCGCGACTGAGGCGTCACTGATGTTGATCCCCAGGTTTCCGCAGAATTCTTGGAACTCTTTGGATGTGAAGTTCGTCCCGTTGTTAGTGATGATGTTGTGCGGCACGCCGAAGCGGTAGACGATGGACTCGAAGAACTTGACCGCGCTGTGACCTGATTGCTTGGTCACTGACATGGCCTCAATCCACTTGGTGAATTTGTCGACTGCGACCAAGAGGCAGACGTAGCCTCCTTGCGAAGACCGTGGGAGCTTGCCCACCATGTCGAGCCCCCATTGTGCGAAGGGCCAGGCCAATGGAATAGGCCGTAGTTCTGCGCCTCGTACGTGTGGCTTGTCTGCGAATCGCTGAACAGCGTTGCACTTTTGGACTATGTCCTTGGCGTCGCGCATGGCCGTGGGCCAGTAAAATCCATCTCGTAGAGCTTTGGTGACGAGGGCGCGACTGCCGGCGTGGTGCCCGCAGGTCCCCTCATGGATGTCGAGAAGGACAGGTCTTCCAGGGAGACGCATCGTTGTAACACGCCTGTGATGCTTCGTTTATACAGTTCGCCATTGATAACGGCGAATGCCTTGGAGCGTCGCGCGATGTGCCGTGCGTCTGTCGGGTCGTCCGGTAGGCGCTTGCTGAGGAGGTACGTAATGTATGGCTGCGTCCAGGATTGTTCGATCATCATGACACTCATTGGCCCTTCGAGTCCTATGTCTGGCTCCAATTCATCGAGTGCCATTTGCTCATTGGGTGGCATAGCCCCCAAGTCCATTGCTGCGCTTGTTTTCTTATCTGCGGCCTTTGGCTTGATGGAGCATTCGCAGATGCGCTCAAGAAATACCCCAGGTGGTATGGGGGCGCAGGTGGAGCCTATGTTGGCGAGTGCGTCCGCCTCCTCGTTGCTTTCGTGACCTACGTGTCGCAACTCCCAACCATCGAAGTCCCCTTCGAGTGTATCGTAGAGGTCGCGGTACGCGATCATGTTGTCGTTCAGTGCGTCACACTCGTGCATTGTTTGGTTGACGACCAGCTTGGAGTCGCCATATATGATGAGCCTCTTTGCGCCGCAGGCTTTTGCCATCCTCATCCCGTGCAATAGGGCCTCATATTTAGCCTCGTTGTTTGAAGCTGTGAACTGCATTCGCAGGATGTATTTCAGCTTGTCCCCTTGAGGTGATGTCAGTATGACACCTGCTCCTGCTCCATCTTTCCGCTTGGATTCATCGAAGTGCATTGTCCAGAGGTAGGACATATCTGGCTTGTCCGGGAGTTGGTTTTCCATCCAATGCACGAGGAAGTCAGGGAGAACTTGCGACTTGATTGCGTCGCGCTTTTCGTATGTGATGTCTCGTGGAGACAGTTCGATTCCCCAAAGCGCGACTCGTCCCGTGGCGTCGGGGTTATTGAGGTTATGTCCCAATGGGGCGTCGTTGACTACCACGATTGGGTGTTCCTGGAAGTAATGTCGCAGTCGCCGGGTGGTCATGAAGACGTTGTACGCCAGCTTCTGGTAGTACGGGTACCGCTGTTTTGTTGGCGTGAGGACCTCGCTGAGGTAGTATACCGGGCATTGTACGCCATGGACCTTGTTTTCCTCGGCCCGCTCGACGACGAGCACTGTACTAACCACTTGGTTGGTAGCGGAGATGTACAGCAGTAGTGGCTCCCTTTCTCGTGGAGTCACCAGTACTGGCGAGGTGGATAGTAGGCGCTTGAGATCTTCGAATGCTTCTTGCGCTTCATTGGTCCACTCGAATTTGTCAGCTTTGCGGAGGAGCTGATAGAAGGGAAGTGCCTTTTCTCCCATTCGACTGATAAATCGACTGAGGGCCGCGATTTGTCCGGCTAGTTGCTGGACGCCTCTTATGTTCTTTTCCTTCTCCATGGCCAGTATGGCCTTTATATTTTTCGGGTTTGCCTCAATCCCTCTCGCGGAGATGAGATACCCGAGCAGTTGCCCAGATGGTACGCCGAAGGCGCATTTGTCCGGATTGAGCTTAATCCAGTAACGATCGAGATTGGCGAATGTTTCGCGCAAGTTGTCGATTAGAGAGGCTTCCTCCTTGGTTTTGATTACTATGTCGTCGACATAGACTTGGATGTTGCGACCCAGTTGCTCCTTGAGGCAAGCCTGCATGCACCGCTGGTAGGTGGCTCCCGCATTTTTTAGCCCAAAGGGCATTGTGTTGTAGCAGAACACACCGAAGGGCGTTGTAAACGCGGTCTTCTCCTGGTATTCCTCCTTCATTCGAATTTGCTTATAGCCTGAGTAGGCATCGAGGAAGCAGAGGCGCTCGCATCCAGCGGTGGAGTCGATGATTTGATCGATCCGTGGTAGCGGGAAGTGATCTTTTGGGCAGTGCTTGTTTAAAGAAGTGACATCCGTGTCCTTTTTTGGCACCAGCACCGTATTGGCGAGCCAAGTGCTTTCCTTGATCTGGCGTATGAATTTGGCCTCGAGGAGTCTATTGATCTCCATTCCGACTGCCTGCGCTTGTGGCTCAGACAGTCGCCTGATTGTTTGCTTGACTGGTCTTGCGTCGGGGTTGACGTTGAGTGCGTGCTCAGTGAATTCCCTGGGAACTCCTGGCATGTCCGCAGGACACCAGGCAAAAATTTCCCAGTGCTCACAGAGGAATTCGACGAGCACGATTTCCTATGCGGGACTCAAGTTGTTGGCGATGAGGGCCGTTTTTGCGGGATCTGTCGGATGGACCTGCACCTTCTTTGTGTGCACAGATGAGTCGAAGGAGAGATCAGGTGAGCTTGGCCTACTCGGGGGAGGCAGACTGTTGCCTGTCGTTTCCTTCAATCGCGCGAGCTCTTCCTGCATGCCGAAGGACTGGGAGATTCTGTTGAATTCCCTGTCACAACTGTCAGATCGCTCAAAGCTCCCGTTGATCGTGATGACGCCGTTGGGACCTGGCATTTTCATCTGCAGGTAGGCGTAGTGGGGTAATACCATGAACCAAGTGAACGCGATGCGTCCGAGGATGCAGTGGTATTGTGAGGGCCAGTCGACGAGCTCAAAGTCGATGCGTTCGCGCCGGAAGTTCCTTGGCGTGCCGAATATGACGTCGAGGTTGATTTTGCCCAGGGGGTATACGCCTTTCCCTGGGACAATGCCGTGGAACGTTGTGTCCGATGCCTCCAAGCAGGTTAGGGGGATCCTCATTGCTCGCAAGGTACTCGCGAATATGAGGTTGATGCCGCTTCCGCCATCCATGAAGACGCGACTCATGTTGAAGCCTCCAATTTGCGCCTCAAGTACGAGGGGGCAATGACCTGGGCGAGGTACTTGAGGCGGGTGGTCGCGTTTATCGAAGGTAATGCACGACTCACTGCCACTGAGGTACTCAGTGGTGGATGGTGGCGAGTGCATGGCCAAGTTGACTTGGCGAGTGATTGCTTTCTGCACCCTGTTGGAGGGGCGCCCCTTTTGGATCATCATGGTACCCATGGCCCGTGGGTACGGTTCTCCTCTGTGATGCTGGTCCGGTGCAGCTCCGTTCGGGGGTGGCCCAGGTGGTGGTGGTGGTGCGCCATGTGCCACGGTGCCTGGAGTGGCTCCGTAGCCTCTTTCGACTGCGTTGTGGTTCATCCAAACCAATCCCTCGTGTAGCTTGAGGAACTCGCGGTAATCCTTGAGGAGGTGGCTGGACTTTCTCTTGCCGTCATGCTTGTCGATGTAGAAGTGTACCGTGCATGGCCCGGACAGTTTTTCCTCGATGGAGGTCGCGGGTGCCTCGTCGCGAGTGCGGCGTTGCCACACTTGCGTGGTTTTCCCGGAGTCGCGGTATCCACCGCTACGGTATCCGCTGTTGCGGTTTTCGTCGCGTCTATCGGCGTAGCCGGCTGCGACCATGTTGACGTCGTCGCGATCGTCGTAGATGCGCATGCGACGCTTGCCTCGGTGGTCGCGTCTGCGTTCGAGTTCTGCCTCCTCGTCGGAGTGAGCGCGATTCTTCACCGAATCTTCTCCATCGGCCCACCGATTCACGATCTCCATCAGGTGGTCGATGGTCTGAGGCTTCGAGCGGCCCAGCTCCTCCCTGAGCTCTAGGCGGCGGACGCCACCGTGGAATGCATCAATCGCGCGGTCCTCCGAGATGTTTTTCGCGGAGTTCTTGATGATGGACCACCTTTGGATGTATGAGCGCAGCGATTCGCCAGATATTTGTTGGCAACATCTCAGTTCTTCGATTGATGCGGGCCGTTTGTACGTGCCCTTAAAGTTGCGCATGAAGCTGTAAACCAGCTCATCCCAACTGCGAATGGATCCGCGTGGGAGGTTATTGAGCCATGCTCGGGCGGCGCCCTGCAGCTGTAGCTGCAAACATTGCATGGCAGTACTTCGACTACCTCCGTGGAGCCTGACAGAGGAGATGTGATCCTCTAGCCAGATTTTAGGGTCTTGTAGACCGTCGAATTTCGGATTCTCAGACGGAAGTTTAAACCCTTTAGGCATTCACTTCTGCCTAATGGATCTGCTGAAGCATTTGGCGCCGCAGAGCTCCCCATCTTCCTCTTCCGAGTCAGTCGACCGAGCACGTCGTGCCCTTGACTTGTCGATCTTGCGTTGCGTGAGGTCGTTGCGCGCATCGTAGTCGCGATCATGTCGCCGTGAGCGATGGCGTCGAGACAGGTCGTGACTGTCATCGCTAGATGAGGGCGAGGAGTAGCGCTTTTCTAGCGCTTTGCCCTTTTTTGGGTCTGGTACCGGCTCCTTGTCGAGGGCGGCCTCGATTAACCCCAAACCCGCGATCTTAGATCAGTGCATGGCAGTTCGGGGATCTCCAGCCGGTGGCTGGTTGTTGAGGAGGTACATGGTGGCTGCTGTCACCGCAGCCTGCGGCGTCCTGGGGACCATGTTGCCTCTCGTGTCGACTGTCATAGAGCCAAAGTCGAGGACTTTCGCGGCGTCTATGCGCTTTTGTTCGGTGAGGTGAGCCATTCGTGACTGCCTCTTCTTGGCGAGGTACTCGTTGCCTCGTGAGGAGGATCCTCCGTAGGAGGAGAGCCCAGCGTGACGAAGGCTCGACTCGTCTGCCGCCTTTTTACGCGCCTCAAGTTGCGCGATTGCTTGTTTTTGGCGGGTGAATTCTTCTTTTAGGAGCCAATGGTATCCCATCAGCAGTTCCTGCGGGGACCCAAGGGGTAGAGGTGCACCTCGTAGGGCTTCGCGGCAGCGTTCCCACTCTTGCTCGTTGAGCCTGATTACGACGCGTTCGCCGGTTTGCTCATTGATTATGCTGGGAGGTTCGACTGCTCCCCCGTTGGCGCCGTTACCGTCGTTGCCACCATTGCCACCGTTAGGTGGATCGGTGCCATTGCCGGTGTTACCGCCGTTGCCGCGATTGGCGGAGGTGTCGCCTGCGTTAATGACGGCGCACATGAAGTGATTGGGGAAGTTGTTGCTTCCGCAACTTTCAGATTCAGAACCGTAGGTCCCATCTTCTGTGGCCAGATCGCTCAGATCGGAGTCGCGACTGTTGTCGCTGATCATGTTCCCGACTGCCACCGGAGCATTGAGCTCGCTGAGGATGCCGATCGATGGAGGGAACCATGATGCCGGGGCAATCGCCGGTGCTGTCGGTTGATCGGGCATGCGAAGCGTGCCCATATGACCAACTTGGAAGCGGAAGCTCCCAATCGCCAGGCTAATTCCGTCGCCCACGGATTTGAAGGCCGGGCGGGTGGCCGGCGTGTGGACGGTGAAGTCGAAGGCGCCAAAGAGCTGGCGAATCTCCGCTGTTGCTGAGTTGTAGATCGCAGTTGATGGGGCCAAAGAAGCTGCAACATCAGCACTCCCAGTTCCCACAGACGGCGCCAATTGACGAGGATTTAACTCATCAATGCCCATTGTTATGGACTTGGGTTTTGGAGAAGGAGGGAGCGCTGGAGACATCTAACGGCTAGCAAACAAGCACACAGGGGACAAAGGATTTACCTGGGTTCAGGCCTCGTAGAGGTCCCTACTCCTGCTTGTCTGCTCGTGGAATTATCGAAGGAGTCGAAAGTTACAATGGTGCGCAGATACAATCTGGCGAGGGTAGTGGAAACTAAGGTTGCGCGTGTTCTTCTCGCCGCCCCCTCCTAGCCTTTATATAGATAGGCTAGGTCTTGGGTAGCAGGTCGAGTCGGTTACAGGTTAGGGTTTTCCCCTTCAAACTTTCTATCTTTAGCTTCTTCTTGTCTCTCAAGCAATCGAGAGTCCGCAGGTTACTCGAGTCCTTTCGTCCGGCCCTTGGCGACACCATGGGTCTGTACGTATTTAGACCGTATATACCAAGATCGAGTACCTGTAGGGTATACCCATGTCAGCCACCCTCTTGGCCCCTTCCTCCTCTTGCCTTTCCCTAATGGGCCCTCTCCCCTCCGGGAATTGGCCCATTATGCCTTTTGACCTTTAATTGATTTTTCTCTTTTATTCAATAATTATGAATAAATGATTAAATCCATATTTCACATTCATTCACATATTATTGAACCTCCGTGGCTATGGAACACCTTCCACCTCCACTTCCGGACATCCTCCGGACTTAGCGAAACCCTTCCGGTTTTCTATCTAGTATTCTTTGGTGATTCTTCCAATCCTATAAACACTCTGTAAGCATCATCAAGAACTTAAGAGTGATACCCCACGGTTTGGGAACACTCCAGACATGGTCGGGACACTCTCGCACCAATGATCGACAGAGGAACCTAGATGGCCATGTGACCCCTGTGCATTCCACGAAGATCTTTTGTCGTTTGAACCAGGACAGTCGTGTCTTATTCCCTTTGTCTCTCGATACTTGCATTGCCCGAGATCTGATCAATGACATCACCATGTCATGTTCAATCTCATTACCGAACAATGCTACTTGACTCGTTCCGACAAGTGATATCCCTATGATCAAATCACACGCTGCACAGCTATTGGATATAACCTCTCTGAGTGGGCCCTTGGGTATCTTTCCGTCACGTGGACGGACAAATCCTGCTCTTGACATATATTGTCTCAATGGTTTCCTCTGAGTACCTGAACACACCTTTATAACCACTGTGTTACCAAGTGGCGCATGATGCTATCAAAGTACTCTCGGGAGACAATGATTGATATAGCCTCACGGTCTAAGGAATAGTCTACGAGGATCCATTTCCAATAATCGTAACTTGAACTTCGTGACATGATCGGGTCACGATGTTTAGGTTGGGTATTGGTTCATCATCTCGTTCTCAAAATGAGATGACTCCATTTCCAACTGGCATAAATGCCACATGATAAGAAAACTTGATCATCTGTTGACCAATGAACCAGTGACTAGGGTTTTACTAGGAACCCCTGGTTGTTTATATATCACACGTGTATTGATGTTTCCACTCAATACAGTTATATCATGATATAAAACTTAATCAAAAACTTTATGAAATATGGTAATAATCCTTATTAATATTTGTCTCTAGGGCATATTTCCACAAAGAACACATTGTTTTTATTGAGTGGAAATATGCCCTAGAGACAAATAGTAGTAAGGACTATTATCATATTTCATATAGTTTATGATTAAGTTTTATATCATGATATAACCGTATTGAGTGGAAACATCAATACACGTGTGATATACAAACAACCAGGGGTTCCTAGTGAAACTCTAGTCACTGGTTCATTGGTCAACAGATGATCAGGTTTCCTGATCATGTGGCATTTATGCCAGTTGGAAATGAGGTCATCTCATTCTGGGAATGAGATGATGAACCAATACCCAACCTAAACATCATGACCCGATCATGTCACGAAGTTCAAGTGACGATGATTAGAAATGGATCCTCGTAGACTATTCCTTATACCATGAGGCTATATCAATCACTGTCTCCCGAGAGTGTTTAGATAGCATCAAACACCATCTGGTAATACGGTGGTTATAAAGGTTTGTTCAGGTAATAGAGGAAACCATAGAGGCAATATATGTCAAGAGCGGGATTTGTCCGTCCATGTGACGGGAAGATACTAAAGGGTCCACTCGGAGAAGTTATATCCAATAGCTGCGTAGCGTGTGATTTGATCACAAGGATATCACTTGTCGGAACAAGTCAAATAGCATTGTTCAGTAACGAGATTGAACACGACATGGTGATTTCATTGATTAGATCTCGGGCAATGCAAGTATCGAGTGACAAAGGGAATAAGACACGACTGTCCCGGTTCAAACGATGAAAGATCTTCGTGGAATGCACAGGGGTCACATGGCCATCCAGGTCCCTCTATCGATCATTCGTGCAGGAGTGTCCTGACCATGTATGGAGTGTTCCCGAACCGTGGGGTATCACGCTTAAGGGCTTGATGATGCTTAGAGAGTGTTTATAGGATCGGTGGAATCGCCAAAGAAAAGTAGAGAGAAAATCGGAAGGGTTTCGGTAAGTCCAGAGAATGTCCGGAGTGGAGGTGGAAGGTGTTCCATAGCCACGGAGTTTGAATAATATGTGAATGAATGTTAAATATCGATTTAATCATTTATTCATAATTATTTAATAAAGAGAAAAATCAATTAAATGGTCAAAGGCTAAATGGGCCAATTCCCGGAGGGGAGAGGGCCCATTAGGGAAAGGCAAGAGGGGGAATGGGCCAAGGGGGCAGGCGACCCTATTGGGCCAGCCCCCACGTGGGGCCCATGAGGGGTGGCCGGCGGCGCCTCCCCCACCCCTCCTCTCCTTTAGTTCCACCCCGGGACTTTGAAGGAGGTAGTACCTCCCCTCCCCTATATATAGTTGGGGTATTTGGCCAAATGCAATGCACCAATAATCAATAAAGGTCTCCCCACTTTTGGAAGGACCTCTAATTGATATTTTCTCTCTCCCCCTCTCTCTCTCGTGACCGTGGTCCCAAGTCTGGACTGCGCGAACGAGAGACATCTTCACCAGAGTGCCGTCGCGCTACGGGATTCGGATCCAGGAGCTCTACTTCCGCAACTCCTGCTGGATCGGGAAAGCGGGAGTCATCGTCAGGCACCAGACGTGTGTAACTCCCTGCGAGGTGTCGCACTTGAGGCACTAAAGTCGTTGGAGCCAAGGAGCGCAAGGACTTCATCACGACCTTGAGGTCGGCTTCGGCTCGTCTACATCAACCACGCTCTCCTAAGCATTGACAACGCTTTTCGGTCTTCAAGGGTAAGTTCGCGAAAAGACCCTCCCGTTACTCTATTACTAATAGATAGGTCCTGGCAGCTTTAGGGGTTCAGGGGCGTAGAGTAAAATTTATTGTTTTTATATGCGGAACCCCTACAAAATGCATATCACCTAATAAAGGAAACCCTCTATTTAAGCCTCTATCTTTGTTTTCATCTTCCAGGTACATCATCTAGGGGTTATCCCCCTATCCTCTATCTTGGTGTTGCTCTGGTCTTTTCAAAATATTTTTTAAACATCAGGTTGTTTAAAACTGAAACAAACTGTAGCACCCTCAAATCGGCCCTATGCAAGTTTTAGCCCGTTTCGCCAAACCCGCATAGAAACGATTCAAGGACGCCCACCAGGCACTTTCGTGCGGGTGGAAAACGAAGTAATACCATTACACAATAGTCCTCGATGGGACCCACAGAACATATATATACATCAGCGACTCCATGAGTCAATAATACAGATATAATATACAAAGATCCAAATCACCTCGAAAACGATAGAGCGTCCGACTACGGACAAGATGCAAATGGGGCTAAGAGCCCTGAAGAATAACCAATGGCGTCCATAACCCTGCCCATGCCAAGTCGGAAGGGTAACCCTGCTAACGACGTCGATCTCAAACCTGCTAAAACAAAAGGGGTGCCGACAAAGGGCAAAGGAAAAAGAGGAGCGTCAGTACTGAGGCCAGTACACGGCGAGGCTAGAATTCGGCGGCTCTCGCCTACATAGGTATGGTGGGCTGAAGCGGCAACGCAGCGGCACTAAACAACCTATAGAGACTCGGTATCACTGGCGGCTATTAGAGAGGGGTAAGAAAGACCTATTCGGATCCAACCTGAAGCTAGCACCAAGCAAACCCATCCTGGTATTTCCCCCTCGAGACCAAACGAGGAAGTCGGACCAAGGAACTCACACAGTTGGCAGTTTTATTCATTCGTTTATAGTTGAAGCACTTACTAGTCAGGTATAGATAGCATGAGTCGTCCCGATAGCATAAGTAGTGGACAGTCTTAGTTAACATTCCGTTGTAGTTGGAACATTTACTAGTCAGATATAATTGTCCTGAGGAATCCCAAAACCCAACAATGGTTGGCACTTTTATCACATTCCATTGGAGTTGCAATACTTACTAGGCATATAGCATGTCACAAAACAATCCAGATCCACCAGCTGTTGCCATTTTTAATATCCATTCTGTTATACTTGAGCTGATTACTAGTCACATATTAAGTCAAATTTATAGCACTACTTTAGTTATGCTTGTCTATGATCGAGATACTGTGCTCCAAGTCGTCCATAACCGCGGACACGGCTTTCAGAAAGTTTTACCCTGCAGGGGTGCAGAAATAGCAACACACACTCGATCAACCTCGGAAAAACCAACTCAAAACCCAACGAGGCATTCACGACAAAGCGATCATAGGATTCAGAAATATTTTAGGGGGCCACCCCACTAAGCTACCCGCAACGAAGTTGGCCGGCTCCGGAACGGACCCAGGGTTTGCGACGATGGCTGTAAACGACTGGGAACCCGAAAATATGACTAGGCTTGTCGATACCGCGAAAATGTGGCGCGATCCAAAACAGTACAGGTGCTCCATGCACAATTTAAATAAAGCAGTAACATGGCATAAGTACAGGATAGTAATAAAGCCCCAAACTACTTGTGGCCCCAAGAAATAGAAATGAATCAAGCTTTGGCTCAGGGGGGTCCATAAGGCCTCCCGGATGTGGATAGTGCGAAAAATCAAGGAACAGGTATCAAGTACGCGGGGTCCTACAGGACACAAGTGAGCGTGGAAGAACCAAATAACATCTATTGCCCACCGATGCCTCTGCATTAGTTATATCTAGCATTTTAATAGTTATATTTAAAGCCATGATTAACTCCACCAATAAGCATCTCCACAAATAAACATCTGCCATCATTCTAACAACTGTGGTACTCGACAACACAAGATCGCACCTTAGCAAGCAACTACGAGTCGCAAGGCCAGCTATCTTCCAAACACGGGTAATAGGAGGTGTCCAAGGCAATATAGAGGCTGCACGGGATATAACTGGTGCATGGAAACTAAAGCATCGCGACACGGATAGCAATAGATCAACAGGAGGAAATAAAGACTATAAATGCAAAATAGGTAGAAGGGGGGAGAGATGCTCGCCTGGGAAAACACTGCCGAAGGATCATAACCGGAGAACTTGTCGATACTCGCATCAACTCATCGGCCTAGTCCGCGAAGAAGCAAACACTAGAAGAAACACCGGATGCAATATTTAATACTACGACAAAAGATCCGGCATGATTATGATATGCATGCGAGATGAACAATTTAATATGCGACAGTCGATAATGTCATATTATAAAAATAATGGGGGTCTCAGATAGGGAATCACATTTAGGGTTCGGCGAACTTGGCTCCGAGGGGTTCGGGGTTCGACAGGGTTCGAGGGGGCAGAAACGGCTCGACGGGATCTGTCTCGGACATCGGAAGTAGATCTTGTCGCATCCGGGAAGAAGGACTTGGTTTGGCGTCGGGGACGTATCGGATTCGCCCGGGTCGGTGTCGATCTTGTCGTCACGAAGGTCTTGTCGGGTCCGCGTACCGGGTCGGTCTTGGCGTTCGGGGTGAAGAACTTGGCGTCCTCGAGGAAGTACTTGGCGTATCCGTGTCAACGACCTTGGCGTTCGGGGTCTCGGCGTCTTCGGGTCCGAGAGGAAGAACTTGGCGTATCCGTGGAGAACTTGGTTCGGCATCGGTCTTGATGGGAGACAATCTTGGCGACAACATGGTTCGCCGGGCGACATCATTTTATCCGCGGCAGCGAAGATCTTGTCGAGGAGAGGGTCTTAGCTTCTGTCTTAACATGGCATAGGATAGGCTCCGTGTCGATCTTGGACAGCAAACAGCTCCACCGAACACCGTATCCCCACTAACAACCATATGCAGCAAAAGCACACCACAACACACAGAATCAACCAAAGCACCCGTGGAGAACTACAGCAGGCGCTGGGACATAGCGAGGAAGACGGCACTCGGGAAGTCGGGGCAGCCAACACGAAGGAGGACGAGGAAACACAGCTGGCAGACCCGGGCGATGAGGTGGGGTCCGCGGTGGCCCCAGGATGCAGAGG
Organism: Avena eriantha; assembly: GCA_910589775.1. NCBI lineage: Eukaryota > Viridiplantae > Streptophyta > Magnoliopsida > Poales > Poaceae > Avena > Avena eriantha. The sequence goes on along the minus strand of OU342746.1, from coordinate 284,172,999 downwards.
GAGGCGGCGCGTGGACTTGCTTGCGGGGCGAGGCGGCAGAGACCAAGTGGAAGGGCTCGGCCGGGCCTGCAGGGAGAGGACGGTGGGGGCAGGCCGCGTCGAGGTGGAGGTGGAGGTGGAGGGCCGGCCGAGGCGACGGCGACCCAAGCAGCGGAGGCGGCGGTCCGAGGAGATGGCCAGGGGCGGAGAGGCGGGGACGGGAAGCTCGGCCGGTGCGGCGGGCTCGGCTCGCGGATCCCCATCGACGACGGTGGCGGCGGCCTCGCGGGAGATCGAGGAGGCGGTGGCCGACAGAGACGGGGAATGCAGCGGGGAAGCACGGGGGCCTGTGGCGCCGGCGAGGTCGGCGTCGACCGGAGATGGGGCCTAGCGGCGGCCGGGAGAAGTAGGGGCGGAGGAGAAAGCGGCGAGGCCTGCGGGCGAGTGCCGTGAGGACGGGGCGGCTCGATGGAGGGCTCGGGACAGCAGCGCCACACGGGGAGGCGGGCCGGCGGGGACCTGGGCGAGGAAAACGGGCGGCCCGGCGGCGGTGGCGGGGAAGGCCAGAGGGAGAGGCGAGGGGAGGAAGGAGGCGACGCGGACGGCCAGAGGCGGTCGAGGCGAGCCGGCAGTGGTGGTATGGGACCTGGGGAGGAGCAGGGTCGCGGTCAGGCGGTGGTGGGGCCAGGCGCGGGGCGTGGGGATCGAGGGCGGGAGGTGGAGGCGGGAAAAGCGGCGGTGACATGTGGGTGCGCGCCCAGGCAGGGGCTTGTCCGCGCGTGGGACCGCGTGCAGGTGGCCAGGCTGGCAAGGGGGGGCGGCCGGTCGGATGCGGTGGGCGGGAAACGGCTAGGGCGGGCCAGGGGAGTGGACCAGGTGGCTGTGAGTGAGTGGGTGGGAAAAGGGTCAGGGTGAGGTGGCGCGACGTGATAGGGTGGGGTGAGGTGGCTGGGGATGGGTAGAAAAGGGTTTGGGGTTAGACATATTAGGTTTTTAATTTGGAGGTGACCGGACGGGCTTTCGGGCCTGGCGGGCTGCCTCCTAAAAATAATTTAAATATTTTATTTATTAAAAACGAGGCTTTTGCAAACCGTTGGTAGACAAAACAAAATATCCCAGAGACCCGGGTTTTAATTTGAATTAAAGACGGGGCGTTTAGAAAACAAAACAGACTTTTCGAAAATAGTTTTATGCAAACAAAAACAAGATGACACGACGATGCTCAAATGCAAGGTGGCATGATGACATGAGCATGCAGTCATGATGATGCGCAACACAAAAACACCGCGATTTTCTAGTAGTGGTTTTAGCGGGATGCCAGACAAACAAAGAAAACAAAAACAAAAAGAGAATTAGAGAGAGAAACTAGGCTAGGCGCAACAACCCACCAGGGACCCCAGGCAGCAGCCCAACGACACCTGCCCACCCAGGGTTGCCTTTCCCCTCTTGGTCTGGCCCAAGTTCCCTATCCCGGCCCGATGCCGCTTCGTTCTTTCTCCGTTAGTGTGTGTCTTCCTCCCAGCGGCCTCCCCTCTCTCAATGACAGACAGAGGGAGGTAGGTTGTTGTCTACCCCGTCAGCCCCATCAACACGCACGCCACGCATGTGATCCCCTCGCGCCTTCTTATCCCCTCGCGACGCCACGATCCCAGGAACCCTAACCCCTTTCGCTCGCCACTACCTCGTAGTACCCCATGACCACCATTGTGCACCGCTTTACGCTGTCGTTCTAGTAGTTGTCCGAGACCGTGGAGTCGGGGGGAAGCTTCTGTGTCCTTGTCTGCATCGAACCCGCCTACTAGGAGGAGCCGAATCCGCTCGGGATTGCTTCCTTGTCCGAAGTTGCACGCCACCACCGTAGTCACTGTTGTCATCCTCATCTCCGACCTCCCTCCTCCCCAAATCCGGTGGGAACCGGACAAGGCGAGTACCACCTCGAAGTCCCCTCCCTCCTCGTAACCCCTCTGTACCTAGCACCGCCCAATTCTGGCTCCCGTCGGCGATGTGCTCCGCCACCGCACAGCCTCTGAACCCCTTGTTCCCCCTCTATTCCTAGAAGTTTCCCAAGCGAGATGGTCCACCTCCGGCGAGACTTTTTGAACGGATCTTGTAGATAGTACACCCCTCTCTAACTTTCATCTTTGTGGTATCGCGTTTTTCTCAGCGGATTAGTCTCCATCATCTTCACTAGATCGATTGATCCATCGGTTTTCCGAAAACAGTTCGACAGTTTTGTCAGACACAACCGGCCAAAACCTTTTATAAAAAGGCCCCTGGGTTTCTTTGTCCATGAACCCGCACTCCCTGGCTTGCCCACGTGTCGGACACCCACTGGTGCGCATGCGTGTGGCCCTGCCCAGCTCGTCGGCCCACCTGTCTGTGTCTGTGGGTAGGAAATCCCCGAGTAACAAAAGTCCCAGTTTGTTTTTCTAATTCAAACAAAAATCTAGAAATTGCATAAATACAAATAAATTCGTATCTTTTGAAATATTAAGAATTTGGGAAAACTTATAAAATGAAATATGAATCATTTTCAAATGTGATTTCAAACTTGTTTTCAAATAATTTCAGAGTTGACTCTAACTAATCCAACCTTTGACTTTTGACCTATTTTGAATTGTTTTGCATTTAATAATCTTTTTAAATCCATAATTTCGAATAATACAAATGATATATGTTTTATAATTAGAAATTTTCCAAGAATATGAATATGCTACTTAAAATATTTTTTGGGCATTTAAAATTTTCGAATTAATAAATACCATTAATATGCTCATTACTTAATAAATTCATAACTTTAATTCTGTAACTCTAAATTCGACAAATAATATGTCTAAATCGATCAGCGCGATGAGTCCTTTCTAACTATGCATTACATGATATCAATTGAAGCATGTATCATATAAATATTAAATAAGTAGCAAGGTTTATGGGAGCAAAACATGACTAAATAATTAATTAAAATGCTTTATTATTGTTTTTACACCTCACCCATGCCATGCTATGTTATACCATGTAATTGTGTATCATTCCATCATGGCATACCCTATTTTTCTCGTTGCCTATGTTCATATGATTGCACATTTTATTTATTATGGCCCTCTATGTGTTTGGTTCTTATTCTAGATAGACGTCGAGCACGGGAGTTATCAGGAGACCCAAGAGTACTAACCGGATCCGGTTATTCCACTACTGAGCCTCTAGGCAAGCAATTCCCTATGCTTGCATTACATATAGCACCTATCGCTCTATCTTTATTCTTGCATCATTGTGTCACAATTTTCATTAAATTGAAATCACAAGTATTGCATAGCCTTTCCTTTTAAACCCCATTGAAGCTTGTTCCATCAATCCTATCAGCCTTTACTACAGGAGTTGTTTCGGCCATGTGAGTCGTATAATTGCATGTGTAGGATTTGTACGAGTCTGTTATGGATAAGAAGGTACCTAAACAACTTAGACTGTGTAGTAATGGGGTAACTAAAGAAAGAGGCACCAGTAGGCAGTAGCTATTATTTGGCTCTTCCATGCTCACTTGTGTTATGTCGGCCCTGAGTACTTGATTCTTGTTCCTTGACTATCGCACTATCCGCATGTGGGACCATGAATCCCCTTCGACTGAGCTTGATTCACATCTTATTTCTTGGGGCCACAAACTAGTTTGGTGTATTATTACTATCATGTACTTATGCCATGATTTACTGCTTTATCTACTATCGCATGTGGAGCGCCCATACCATTTTGGAATGCGGAGTGTTTTCGTGGTATAGACAACCCAGTCACACTTTGGGGTTCCTAGTATTTTACTGCCATTGGGGCAAACCTCTAGGTCCGTACCAGAGCCTGGCCAACTTCATTGCGGGTAGCTTAGTGGGATGGTCCCCTGAAATCATTTTTTAATCTTTTGAATGCTTTGTCGTGATGCCTCGTTGCTTTTTATCTGGTTCTTCCTAGGGTTGATTGTGTGTGTTGCTATTTGTGTACCCATGTAGGGTAAATCTTTCTAAAAGCCGTGTGTCGTCGGATTGAGGACAAGTACGCCATGAGGGGGGGTCCTCGAGGCGTGCGGAAGAGAGGGGTGTGAGACGTATGGTGTTCCGGGACGCTGAGCACACAAGTTTACCCAGGTTCGAATCCGTCGACTTTGGATGGACCCTACTCCTGCTAGCAATCCAGTAATACGGCAAAGCCGGAATATGGGTTACAATGGTATCGCCTGTGCGAGTTGAGGGTCTAAAGTATTGGGTGTTATCTGGTGCCCTAAAGGCTCTCCCTAGGACAGCTTATATAGATATCCGTCTAGGGTTTACAGGAGAGATCAATCCGGCTACGACTAAGAGTTGGTTACAGAGTACATCTTGAACTACAAGTAACATTATGGGCCTAAGTCGGTAAGTCTTCTGGGCCTTCCCGTAGCCGGATTGGACTCTGTCTTCTCTCTCTAACTGGGCCGCCCGTGAAGCAAAGCTCTAACCCAAAGTGGGCCACCCTGGTCAGTGAGGAACTGTGAGGATACCCGGAAAGTATATCCCCAACAGCAGCCCCCGGAGGCCTCCAAGATCCAAAGTCGGATTTTATCATCGTCTAGCTTGATCTTCGGCTTGTAGAATCTTGAAGGGTTCCTGAAACTTCACAACAAAAAATACGATCCGGGTCTTACAAGTAAGTCGGACCTTTCAATTGGTTACTCAAATTTTCCAGCTCGCTTTTTAAACTAAGCCGGAACTTGGTCTCTAACGCCACCTGACACAAGTATGGTCAAGTCACGTAATCTGACAGACGTTCCGTCAGCACGACCGTTGGTGGGTCCGCGGTTCGCGGAATCGAGGCGCCGTTTCAATGCGTGCGTGGAGATCGAGGCGACGCAATCATCGCGCGGGCCCTCCCCAGTTCTTTCCACGACGCGTGGCGGTTACATTGTAGCGTTTACACGAATCTTGGCGCAGGTAGGTGGATATAAGGGGTTTAGATTTGTTCTTCTCCTCTCCACCAGTCCTTTGTCGTTCCTTCCTTCCCAATCCTCCTGCGCGCCCAGAGCCTCCTCGCCCTCCTCCCACAGAGCTCCTAGTGCCGCCACTTTAAGGTCACCTTTTCCACCGGAGAAAAATGGCTTCATCTTCTTCTTCCTCTGGTTTGGCGGCAGTAGCAGCGGCGGCGGAAGCAGCTGCGGAGAAGGAGAGTTTCTGGGGAATCTGGATCCCCTGCGCCCTCGATGAGGCAGGCCTCAAGAACGTGGAGAAGGAGGGGCTTCTCGCCGCCGGCGACTGGCGGACCGGCCTCGGCGAAACCGTCCCCAACCCGCGCGAGGGCGAGCGTGTCCACTTCGGCACCCATCTGGACCGAGGTTTGTCCTTTCCACCCTCAGAGTTCTTCTCCGAGGTGATAGATCACTATGGAGTTCAACTCCACAATCTTCCTCCCAATTCTCTTCTAGAAATGAGCGCATATGCTCCGCTTAGCGAGGGCTTTCTCGGCATTAGGACGAGTTTGCTTCTATTCCGGTACTATTTCCATGTCCGGAGAAATTCCATCACTGTCGGTGTTCCTTATATCACCGGTACCATTAGTTTTTCTGTTAGACGAGACCGGGCCTATCCCAAAATTTCTGCCAGTGACTCGATCAAACAATGGCCAGCCACTTTCTTCTACCATAGGGATATTCCGGCTCCCAGCAAAGCTACTGCTTTGCCGGCTTTTGTCGACGGAGCCGCCACAGCCCAGCCTTCCTAGGACGAGGCTGCTCCGGCTCTCACCGACAATCTGATCCTCGCTAAGAGGTGGATCGAGTATTTGATCAAGCACAAAGGTCTGAAGGGATCCGACTTGGTCCATTGCTGGGTCTCACGTCGGATCCAGCCACTTCAGTACCACGGGGACAGACTGATGCACTCCATCACGTCTTCCAAAAAAGATTCCCTTTGCATCAGCCCAAAAGCCTATACCGCCCAGGGTTACATAAGCTAGATTAAGTGGCTGATTAAGGAGCGGATCGAGAGGAAAATTCTGGAGGTTTCTCTGGACATGCACATGGCGGAAAACCCCGTAGTGTCGGTAAGCTTCCATCAGTACACCTTTTATGTGTTTCAGTCTTTAAATTATATACTGCAATGCTGATATGCTTTCTTGTTTTCAGCTTGCTGACCTCCCCGAGTCAGAGCTTGCTCCACTCGAAGGATATCCTCCTGAGTTTTCTCAGGAGACCGAAGTAGTCCCATTGTCGGATCTTGCACTCAAGAAGCGTAAAGCTCCGACAGTGGCAGTTGGCACAAAGGAGGTGCCAGTTGTGAAAAGGTAACCTTTTGTCACAACATTGTCGCCTTTGTACTTTACTCAAGTTTCTTTCCAAGATGTAATGTTTCCGACTTTACTACTTTCTCAGAGCAAAATCTATCATCAAGGGCAAGGGGAAAGGGATTCCTTCGAAGCCCTTGCGACAAATGAAGCTTACCATAGCTTCCCCTGCCACGGCTCCTCCGACTCCTGCCCCTCAACCTTCTACAACACCGGCGATTACTCCTTCTCCGGTTGTTGTAGAAGATCCGGCTCCTCCAACGGCGCCTGTGATCCTTGGGTCACACACTGACGTCACCGTGGGTGCGTCAGCTCAAGATAAGGGTGAACCCTCTTCGGGTGATGATCCCTTGGCTGAAGTATTCGCCGACAACCTCCTCAGCAATCCCGGACTTGCCAAGTTTTGCCTGTCCCGGAAATCTGCAGAGGAGATCCAGCGGCTGGACAGGCAAGTCCTAGACAAAAGCCATCTATCCCCCGAAGAGGAAGCGCAAGAAGCAGAGGACGTCAGGTTCTTTGACCTTCTCGCTCAAGTCCGCCTTCGCGACGAGAGAATGAGGACTGGTGAGCTTCCAACAGCCCCAGTAATTCCTCTTACCCTTGCCGAGAAGGTGGCAGCTATAGTGAACGCGGGGTTAGACAAACTCACCCGCGAGCAATATGTAAGTCAGAATTCCAACTCTTGTTTTTACATTATGTTATATCATATCCTCTAGCCCCCAAGCATGAAGTAGGATATAGAAATCCGGGTTTATGCTTTCATTAGGATGCCAAAGAACGAACTAGTGTAGCCCCCAAGGCTCATGCTGATATTTAGCAAAAAATATTAGCCCGAGTCTTAAGTAGCTTTCTGACTTTGGGTATTCTGACTTACAGAAAGTATGTTCCTATAACCAGGAATTATTAACCAATGTCTGTGATAAGCGGAGAGAGATAAAAGCTCTCCGTCTTAAAAATGCTGAGCTCAAGGTAGCCAAGGATGAAGCCGAAGGTAAACTTTCCGAGATTCAAACCTTGTCTTTTGCTTTTTTTTCAATGTCGAATTTTTCTGAACTGTTGTTCTTTTTGACTTACAGCGTTGGTGAAACAATCCATCGCTATGATTGAAGAGGCCGAGAACCTCAAGACCCTAGTGGTGGAGAACAAAGGACTTCGCCAAGAGGTGGATAAGCTCAAGGCGGATCATGAAAGGAGCATAGCTCAAGTCCTTGAATCCTCCTCCATGGCCACTAAAGAGTGTGATCGCAAGATCGCCGCTCAAGATAAAGTTATCTCGAACCTCAAGAATGAGCTTGGCAGAGAGAAGGATCTCTCCGAAGCGCTCCGGGCTGAACTCCAGAGTCTCCGGGAGGAGAAGACCAAGTTTGACGACGTCATTCTTGGTACGTTCCATCTGTATGATTTATCATTTCTTCGACTTTTATCAATGTCGGATTTTCCTTGACTTGTTCTGTGTTTAGGTCCACTGAACTTGTCGGATTCTTCCTCCTCCTTGCCCTACACCCACCGGCTTACCCAAGTCGATGATCTTTTGCATGACTTCCGCTAGTCTATTGAAGACATTAGCAAGTCTCTGAGGATTCCGGGCATGCCAAGCATGTAGGATTTTCAGGTGCGGGACAAGGACAAGGAGATGCCGCAGCTTGTTCGGGACTGGAACATGTCCTACGCGCGGACTGCTGCGCAGAACACTCTCACCATGGTCATGAGCCACCATGGAAACATGGAGATATGGCAAGTGACCAGAGGGTACTGCAAGGTAGACGAAGGCGGCTAGGAGCAAGACCTTCAAGCCATCATGCACTCCTGCGCCGGATATGGGTGCCACGTAGCTGATCTGACCAGCTACGAGATCCCCTTCTTCACCCGCGTAGATACCCCACCACCTCCTCCAGAAGAAACCGAAGAAGTTTCCGACGATGAACGGACCACCTCGGATCCGGACATCTCAGAACGATATCAAGGCGGAGTAACCAGCGAGCCGGTAGCTCCTTCATCTCCTCCTGCATCATAGACCACAAACTTATGTATTATTCTGTGAAAGAACATGATGCGCGTGTAAATATTAAGTACTATGACTTTTGCTAGTGCTAAGTTTTTTATCTACTCAGCACTTTTGTCTTAGATTTTTGCGTGCCTGAAATGTTCATATAAGCACTTGAAATTTTCCGTCTCTACTTATCGTTTATCTGGATTTCCGCCTCGTCCCTTTCGTGAGACGGCCAAACCTTCAGCCGGAAACTTTGCCGAGCAACGGAGCTCAATTGCTAAACCAGTTTAAACTCAAAAACAAAGCAGGCTTCCAATACCAACAATTCACTACTCGGAAAATACCCGCATCCAGCAATCAGACAAATAACCAAAGTAAAGACTAGAATTTTTAGAGTTATACCCGAAGGTAGCAGTTTTAGAATCGAAAATCTAAACCAGAACGAACATGAGCATAAAGTACTTTCAAGCATTTTGGGATTTTTGACTATGACATGATCATTAGGAAATAAAATGGTACAAACTTCTCAGAAAAACTTTGAGGTAACCAATACTTTTATTTCTCACAGAACATGTGCATATTTATGATTACAAAGAAGGATAAACTAAGAATAAAAGGGACGTAGCTGAGCAATATTCCACGGTCTGTCTAACTCATCTGGATTTGTACTGCCTCCAGCTCTCTTTCTATTCTTAGTAGCAGGTCTTTCTTTGACTGGCCTCATGTCAGTTAAGTAGTACGATCCATTATGCAATACTCGACTAACTAAAAAGGGCCCTTCCCATACTGGGGAAAGTTTGTGCTTTCTTTGTTGCACAAGCCGGAGAACCAAATCACCTTTATTGAAAGATCTAGTTCGGACTCTCTGGCTATGATACTTGCGTAACTTCTGCTGATAGGCTGTAGATCTCAGTTCAGCAACGACACGAACTTCTTCGACTAAGTCAAGATCATTTTGTCGAGAAATCTCGGCATCCTCTTCGATATACGCGGCCACTCTGGGAGAAGTATGGATTAAATCGCTAGGAAGAACTGCTTCTGCACCATAGACCAAGAAGAAAGGTGTGTATCTTGTTGACCTGTTCGGAGTTGTTCGTAAACTCCAAATTATAGAGGGTAATTCCTCTGCCCAAGCCCCCGCAGCACGTCGTAGTGGTGCTTTGAGTCTTGGTTTCAAGCCTTGTAGAATTAAACCATTTGCTCTTTCGACTTGTTCGTTAGCCTGTGGATGTGCGACTGACGCAATGTCAAGCCGGATATTTTGCGCATCGCAGAATTCAGCTAGTTCTCCCATGGAAAAGTTACTCCCATTGTCCGTGATAATACTATGCGGATAACCATACCGGATTATAACATCCTCGACAAATCTTTTGGCTGTTGCTCCATCACAACTAGTGACAAGTTTAGCCTCGATCCACTTTGTGAATTTGTCCACCATCACTAAGGTGAGTGAATCCACTTAGGGCTCGTTTAAAAGGTCCTACCATATCAAGCCCCCAGACCGCAAAGGGCCATGTTATAGGTATTGTTCGCAGCTGATCAGCCGGAACATGAGCTTGCTTGGCATATTTTTGGCAGCCTTTGAATGTCTTGACTAATCGTTCGGCATCTGCCTGAGCTGTAAGCCAGAAAAATCCATGTCGAAAAGCTTTTGCCACTAAAGATTTGGCTGCAGCGTGGTGACCACACTCGCCTTCGTGGATTTCCCTTAAGATTTTCACTCCTTCTTCCGGAGATACACAACGCTAAAAATCCCAAAAACACTCCGTTTATGGAGCTCACCTTTAACAATAGTATATGCTTTTGCTCGTCGGATAATTAATCGGCTCAACACCTCGTCTTCGGGTAATTTGCCATCTACCAAGTAATCGAGGTAGGGTTGAGTCCATCTGGGAATTACAGCCAGAACAGCTATCAAAGGTGAGTCAGATTTAGTCGGCTATTCCTCATCTACTCCCTTTATCGAGGGAACTTTGAGGTGCTCTAAAAATGCGCCATCTGGGACCTCTTTCCGCGTAGAGCCTATTCAAGATAATGCATCTGCTTCCTCATTTTCTGCTCGAGGGATGTGTTGAACTTCAAACCCTTCGAACGATTTAGATAGATCATCCACGACAGCTTTATATGCTGCCATGTGCTTATTTGCATTACAAATATCCGAGACTTGTTGAGCAACAAGATCCGAATCTCCGTAACACATCAAACGTCGGATGCCAATATCCTTAGCAATCCGGATTCCATGCAGCAGTGCTTCATACTCGGCAATGTTGTTTGTCGCTGTGAAGTGGATCTGCAACATGTATAAAAGTTTATCTCCTTGGGGTGATTTGAGCACCACGCCAGCCCCCGAGCCCCCTCGAGCCTTAGACCCATCGAAAAAGAGGGTCCAATATTCCGACTCAGGGAGGACCATGTTCTCCTTGGTCTCTGTCCAATCAACGAAAAAGTCGGCAAGGATCTGGGATTTGATTGCTGTCAGGGGTTTGTACTCAATATCGAAAGCTGAAAGCTCTATGCCCCATTTGGCAACGCGTCCTGTGGCATCGCTATTGTTGATTATATCTCTCATGGGAGCCTTGCTCACCACGGTAATTGGGTGCTCCTGAAAATAGTGTCGTAACTTACGAGATGCTAGAAAAACACCGTAAGCCAACTTTTGATAGTGCGGATACCGCTGTTTTGATTCTGTCAGGACCTCGCTGACAAAGTACGTCGGACGCTGCACCAGGTGTTTCTGATTTTCTTCTAGTCTCTCCACTACCATAACGATACTGACAACCTTATTTGTCGCAGCAATGTAGAGCAACATCGGTTCCTGAGGTTCCGACGCTGCAAGGATAGGAGCAGATGAGAGTACTTTCTTCAGGTCTTGTAGTGCAGCTTCAGCTTCGTCAATCCAGACAAAATCCTTGGTCTTTGTCAAGAGTTTGTATAATGGTGCGGCTCTTTCACCAAGCCGGCTTACAAATCGACTGGCCGCAACAATGCAACCAGTTAATCTTTGTACGTCCTTCAGGCGAGTTGGCCTAGAAATGTTGAGAATAGCTTTGATTTTGTCACGGTTTACCTCTATGCCTCTTTGAGACATGATGAAACCTAACAATTTCCCAAATGGTATTCCAAAGAAGCATTTCTTCGGGTTAAGCATGATGCTGTATTTTCGTAGATTGGCGAACGTTTCCTCCAAGTGGGAAATCAACGTTTCCTTCTTTTTGGACATGACCGCGATATCATCCATGTATGCATGTACATTGCATCCGAGTTGATCATGGAGGCAACGCTGCATCGTGCGCTGGTACGTAGCTCCTGCGTTCTTCAGCTCGAAGGGCATCGTAACAAAATAGAAGGTTCCGAAGGGGGTTATGAATGAAGTTTTGACTTTGTTAGATTCCTTCATCCGGATTTGGTGATAACCGGAATATGTGTCGAGAAAACAGAGGAGTTCCGAGCCTGCCGTAGAATATGTGTCGAGAGAACAGAGGAGTTCCGGATTGTTTCCTTTAGATGCATAAAGACTTGCTAAGTGCCCTAGAGTGTTACACTATAAATATTGATTAGGTTGTTAGGTACATCCATACGGAGGCTACTACGTCGACAAGGCCGATGTTGGAGGCAACGAACCTCTTGCGTAAAGATTCCGGGAATGGAGATCTCTGAGATTTGTGGGCGGGAATGTGCTTATATCTGTGGCATCTTATACCGATTTGACTCTTGATCCGTACTCGGATCTGTGTTTTCCGCTTCCACTTGATGATTTGTTGAGTGATGTATGAGGATATATACCTAAATTATTATTACTACTATCTATATAATTTGGTTCTTGTCGTAATGGCATTGCAATATTTCTATTTCTTTTAGATGTAATTGCTCTGATGTACTCTTATATGTCACTGGCGTACAAACTCACTTGTGTATGTTAGATTCGTAGCCAGCCGGTCACGTTTCTCGCACTTGAAGCTATAACCACGAAGTTTGGGGTGGATGGGTGGCCGATACCGTGCCCTGCCATTGCAGACTGCTTATGGGCAGCTTCGCGGCCTCCACGGTAGTACGTCCTCCCCAGATTTGGGTTATACTGGCTTGTGATTTAGAAACGTGAGGTCCGGAGTCGAAATCCTGCTACCGAATTCTAAGCTTCCCTTCCCTAGAATCTGATTGCTCCAAGTCTCCAATAGCATCTAACCAATCCATTAACATGATTGTGTAGTGAGTGGAGGCTCCATCTTTATCATCCAACTCTTTCCTTCATCCGCTTCAACAGAAGATGGAGCAAAACCTTCAATGATCTAGTGGAAACAAATGCAAAATCTTCCCCGTCCTCTTCTTTCTACCGGTTGAAATGGATCATATGAGCACCTAGAGGGGGTGAATAGGTGCTACACCAAATTTTTAGTTCCTTTTCAATTTTAGGCTTAACACAAAGGTAAATTATCTACATATGCAACTACGAGAAATTTTCCTATATGTAAACCTAACTACTAAGCAAATAAAGGCGAAGAGAGTGGAACGAGGTAACCGTAGTGAAGCACATGGAGACATATGATTTGTTTTACCGCAGTTCCTTCCTTGTTAAGGTAAGTACGTCTGACATGGGTCTACCCTACAGGTACTCGAGTTTGGTATATACGGTCTAAATACGTACAGGCCCACGGTGTCGCCAAGGCCCAAACGAGGGACTCGAGTAACCTACGGACTCTCGATTGCTTGAAGAACAAGAAGAAGTTAAAGATAGAAAGTTTGAAGGGGAAAACCCTGATTTGTAACCGACTCGACCTGCTACCCGGGACCTAGCCTGCCTATATAAAGGCTAGGAGGGGGCGGCGAGGAGGACACACGCAACCCTAGTTTCCACCACCCTCCCCAGATTGCATCTGCGCACCATTGTAATCTTCGATTCCTTCGATAATTCCACGAGCAGAGAAGCAGGAGTAGGGACCTCTACGAGGCCTGAACCTGGGTAAATATTTGTCCCCTGTGTGCTTGTTTGCTAGCCGATAGATGTCTCTAGCGCTCCCTCCTTCTCCAAAACCCAAGTCCAAAACAATGGGCATTGACGAGTTAAACCCTCGTCAATTGGCGCCGTCTGTGGCAGTTGGGAGTGCTGATGTTGTGGCTTCTTCGGCCCCATCAACTGCGATCTACAACTCCGCAACAGCGGAGATTCGCCAGCTCTTCGGCGCGTTTGACTTCACCGTCCACACGCCGGCCACTCGCCTGGCCTTCGAGTCCGTGGGCGATGGAATCATCCTGGTGATCGGGAGCTTCCGCTTCCAAGTTGGCCAGATGGGCACGCTTCGCATGCCTGATCAGCCGACAGCGCCGGCGATTGCCCCAGCATCATGGTTCCCTCCATCAATCGGCACCCTCAGCGAGCTCAACGCCCCGGCAGCAATCGAGAACACGGTCAGCGACAGCAGTCGCGACTCCGATCTGAGCGATCTGGCCACTGAAGATGGAACCTACGGTTCCGGATCTGAGAGTTGTCGAAGCAACAACTTCCCCAATCACTTCATGTGCGCCGTCATCAACGCAGGTGATACCTCTGCCAATCGCGACAACGGTGGTAATCCCGGTAACGAGACCGATCCGCCTAACATCGGCAATGGCGGCAACGGCGGTAACGGTGGCAATCGCACCCCTGTCAATAATGGAGGAGCAGTCGAACCTCCATCCATAATAAATGAGCAAACTGGCGAACGCGTCGTAATCAAGCTCAACGAGCAAGAATGGGCTCACTACCGCGAGGCCCTACGAGGCGCTCCTCTACCCTTTGGATCCCCGCAATAACTGCTGATGGGCTATCACTGGCTCCTAAAGGAAGAATTCAAGCGCCAGGTGCAAACAATCGCGCAACTCGAAGCGCGTAAAAAGGCAGCGGACGAATCGAGCCTTCGTCGCGCTGGGCTCTCCTCCTCAAGGGGCAATGAGTACCTCGCCAAGAAGAGGCAATCGCGGATGGCCCATCTCACCGAGCAAGAACGCATAGAAGCCACAAAAGTCCTCGACTTCGGCTCTATGACAGTTGATACGCGAGGCAACATGGTCCCCAGGACGCCGCAGGCTGCGGTGACAGCGGCCACCATGTACCTCCTCAACAACCAGCCGCCAGCTAGAGATCCCCGAACCGCCATGCACCGATCTACGATCGCGGGCTTGGGATTAATCGAGGCCGCCCTCGACAAGGAGCCAACACCAGACCCAAAGAAGGGCAAAGCGCTACTCCTCGTCCTCGTCCAGCGATGATAGTCACGACCTGTCTCGACGTCGCCGATCACGGCGACACGACCGTGACTACGATACGTGCAACGACCTCACACAGAACAAGATCAACAAATCAAGGGCACGACGTGCTCGGTCGACTAACACAGAAGAAGAAGATGGGGAGCTCTGCGGCGCTAGATGCTTCAGCAGATCCATTAGGCAGAAGCGAATGCCTAAAGGGTTTAAACTCCCGCCGGAGAACCCAAAGTTTGATGGCCTACAGGACCCAAAGATCTGGCTGGAGCACCACATCTCCTCCGTCAGACTCCACGGAGGTGGCCAGAGCACGGCCATGCAATGCTTGCAGCTACAGCTACAGGGAGCCGCTCGAGCATGGCTCAATAACCTCCCACGCGGATCCATTCGCAGTTGGGATGAGCTGGTTTATAGCTTCGTGCGCAACTTTAAGGGCACATACAAGCGCCCTGCATCAATCAAAGAGCTGAGATGTTGCCAGCAAAGATCTGGCGAATCACTGCGCTCCTACATCCAAAGGTGGTCCATCATCAAGAATTCTGCAGATAACATCTCGGAAGATCGCGCGATTGACGCATTCAACGGTGGCGTCCACCGCCTAGAACTCAGGGAGGAGCTGGGCCGCTCAAAGCCCCAAACCATCGACCACCTGATGGAGATTGCGAATCGGTGGGCCGATGGAGAAGATTCAGTGAAAAATTGTGTTCACTCCGACAAAGAGGCGGAACTCGAATGCAGACGCGACCACCGAGGCAAGCGCCGCATGCGCATCTACGACGACCGCGACGACGTCAACATGGTCACGGCTGGCTACGCTGATAGACACGACGATAACCGCAACAGCAGATACCGTGGCGGCGGATACCGTGACTCTGGGAAGACCACGCAGGTGTGGCAATGCCGCACTCGCGATGAGGCACCCGCGAACTCCATTGAGGACAAACTGTCCGGCCCTTGCACGGTGCACTTCTACATCGACAAGCATGATGTCAAGAGGAAGTCCAGCCACCTCCTCAAGGACTGCCGCGAGTTCCTCAAGCTACATGAGGGATTGGTGCGGATGAACCACAATGCAGTCGAAAGAGGCTATGGAGCCGCTCCAGGCGCCGTGGCACATGGCGCACCGCCACCACCACCTGGGCCACCACCAAATGTGGCCGCATCGGACCAGCACCACGGAGGCGAACCATACCCACGAGCCATGGGCACCATGATGATCCAAAAGGGATGCCCCTCCAATAGGGTGCAGAAGGCCATCACTCGCCAAGTCAACTTGGCCACGCACTCGCCACCGTCTACCACTGAGTACCTCAGTGGAAGAGAGTCCTGCATCACCTTCAACAAACGAGACCACCCGCCTTAGATACCCCGTCCAGGCCATTGCCCCCTCGTACTCGAGGCGCAAATCGAAGGCTTTGACATGAGCCGCGTCTTCATGGACGGTGGGAGCGGCATCAACCTCATATTCGCGAGTACCTTGCGAGCAATGAGAATCCCTCTAACCTGCCTAGAGGCCTCAGATACAACGTTCCACGACATCGTCCCAGGAAAAGGCGTATAACCCCGGCCAAAATCTACCTCGACGTCATCTTTGGCATGCCGAAAAACTTCTGGCACGAGCGCATCGACTTTGAGGTTGTCGACTGGCCCTCACAGTACCACTGCATCCTCGGGCGTGTCGCGTTCGCTCGGTTCATGGCAGTGCCCCACTACGCCTACCTGTAGATGAAAATGCCAGGTCCAAATGGCGTCATCACGATCAACGGAAGCTTCGAGCGATTTGATAGTTCCGACAGGGAATTCAACAGAATCTCCCAGTCCTTCGGCATGCAGGAGGAACTCGCGAGGCTGAAGGAGACGACAGACAACAGTCTGCCTCCCCTGAGCAGGCCAAGCTCACCTGATCTCTCCTTCGACTCATCTGTGCACACTAAGAAAGTGCAGGTCTACCCATCGGATCCCGCCAAGACGGCCCTCATCGCCAACAACTTGAGTCCCGCATAGGAACTTGCGCTCGTCGAATTCCTCCGTGAGCACTGGGAAATTTTCGCCTGGTTTCCTGTGGACATGCCAGGAGTTCCCAGGGAATTCGCCGAGCACGCACTCAACATCAACCCCGACGCAAGGCCAGTCAAACAAACAATTCGGCGATTGTCTGAGCCACGAGCGCAGGCAGTTGGAATGGAGATCAACAGACTCCTTGAAGCCAAGTTCATACGCGAGATCAAGGAAAGTACTTGGCTCGCCAACACGGTGCTGGTACAAAAAAAGGACACGGATATCCTACGGATGTGCGTGGACTTCACCTCTCTGAACAAGCACTGCCCAAAGGATCACTTCCCATTGCCACGGATCGACCAAATCATCGAATCCACCGCGGGATGCGAGCGCCTCTGCTTCCTCGATGACTACTCAGGCTATAATCAAATTCGAATGAAGGAGGAAGATCAAGAGAAAACAGCGTTTACAACGCCCTTCGGTGTATTCTGCTACAACACAATGCCCTTCGGGCTAAAGAATGCGGGAGCCACCTACCAGCGGTTCATGCAGGCTTGCCTCAAGGAACAACTGGGTCGCAACATTCAAGTCTATGTCGACGACATAGTAATCAAGACCAAGGAGGAAGCCTCTCTAATCGACGATTTGCGCGAAACCTTCGCCAACCTCGACCGCTACCGGATCAAGCTCAATCCGGACAAATGCGCCTTCGGCGTACCATCTGGGCAGCTGTAACACCCTCGAATCGGCCCTATGCAAGTTTCAGCCCTTTTCGCCAAACCCGCATAGGAAAGATTCAAGGACGCCCACCAGGCACTTTCGTGAGGGTGGAAAACAAAGTAATACCATTACACAACAATCCTCGAAGGGACCCACAGAACAGAAATATATACAGCACGACTCCAAGAGTCAAGATTACAGATATACACTACAAAGATCCAAATCACCTTGAAAACGATACTGCATCCGAGTACGGACAAGATGCAAATGGGGCTAAGAGCCCTGAAGAATAACCAATGGCGTCCATAACCCTGCCCAGGCCAAGCCGGAAGGGTAACCCTGCTAACGACGTCGATCTCAAACCTGCTAGAACAAAAGGGGTGCCAACAAAGGGCAAAGGAAAAAGAGGAGCGTCAGTATTGAGGCCAGTACACGACGAGGCTAGAATTCGGCGGCTCTCGCCTACATAGGTATGGTGGACTGAAGCGGCAGCGCAACAGCACTAAACAACCTATAGATACTCGGTATCACTGGCGGCTATTAGAGAGGCGTAAGAAAGACCTATTCGGATCCTACCTGATACTAACACCAAACATACCCATCCTGGTATTTCCCCCTCGAGACCAAACGAGGAAGTCAGACCAAGGAACTCACACAGTTGGTAGTTTTACTCATTCCATTATAGTTGTGGCACTTACTAATCAAGTATAGATAGCTTGAGTCATCCTTAAGCATAAATAATGGGCAGTTTTAATCACCATTCCGTTTTAGTTGGGAACATTTACTAGTCATATATAATTGTCCTGAGGAACCCCAAAACCCAGCAGTTGTTGGCACTTTTATCACATTCCATTGGAGTTGCAATACTTACTAGGCAGATATAACAAGACACAAGGAACCCCAGCTCCACCAGTTGTTGGCATTTTTAATATCCATTCCGTTATAATTGAGCTAATTACTAGTCACATATTAAGTCAAATTTATAGCACTACTTTAGTTATACTTGTCTATGATCGAGATACTATGCTCCAAGTCGTCCATAACCGCGGACACAGCTTTCAGAAAGTTTTACCCTGCAGGGGTGCACAAATAGCAACACACACTCGATCAACCTCGGAAAAACAAACTCAAAACCCAATGAGGCATTCACGACAAAGCGATCACAAGATTCATAAAATATTTCAGGGGGCCACCCCACTAAGCTACCCGCAACAAAGTTGGCCGTCTCCGGAACGGACCCAGGGTTTGTGTGGACGGTTGTAAACGATTGGGAACCCAAAAGTGTGATTGGGCTTGTCGATACAGCGAAAACGTGTCACGATCCTAAACAATACAGGTGCTCCACGCACAATCGTAAATAAAGCAGTAGCATGGCATAAGTATAGGATAGTAATAAAACCCCAAACAGGTTTGTGGCCCCAAGAAATAGAAATGAATCAAGCTCTGGCTCAGGGGGATCCATAAGGCCTCCCAGATGTGGATAGTGCGAAAAATCAAGGAACATGTATCAAGTACTCGGGGTCCTACGAGACACAAGTGGGCATGAAAAAACAAATAACATATAATTGCCCACCGGTGCCACTTTCTTTAGTTATCACATCAATTTAATAGTTGTAATTAAAGACATGATCATCTCCACCATAAACATCTGTCAGCATTCCAACAACTGTGGTACTCGACAACACGAGATCGCACCTGAGCAAGAAACTACGACTCGCAAGGCCAGCTATCTACCAAACAACAGGTATTAGGAGGTGTCCAAGGCAATATAGAGGCTGCACGGGATATAACTGGTGCACGGAAACTAAAGCATCGCGACACGGATAGCAATAGATCAACAGGAGGAAATAAAGACTATAAATGCAAAATAGGTAGAAGGGGGAGAGATGCTCGCCTGGGAAACACTGCCGAAGGTTCATATCCGGAGAACTTGTCGATACTCGCATCAACTCATCGGCCTAATCCGCGAAGAAGCAAACACTAGAACAAACACCGGATGCACTATTTAATACTATGGCAAAAGATCCGACATGATTATGATATGATGCATGACATGGCACAGAGGCAGTGCAATTGGGCAATATTAAGCAGAACCTGGGTCCCGATAATTACTTAGAAGGTTCAAGTTATTTAGATACCCCGCAATTTAAATGTTGTCTTAACAAGGCAAAGCATGGTATCGGTTCGCTACACAAATTTAAATGGACTCTGGAATAAGACAAAGATATCCCGCATAAACACTCCATATTTAATTATGAGGTGAATCGGCATAATGCCCCCAAACCACAGACAGGTATGCATGCATGAACAATTTAATATGCGACAGTTGATAGTGTCATATTATAAAAATAGGGGCTTAGGGTCACACATCTGGGTTCGGAAGATCTTGGGTTCCGGGGGTCCGGGTCTAGGTCTCAGGGTTCGACAGGGATCGGCGAGGTTCGGATACGCGATGGAGTACTTGGGTTCCAAGCGGTCGATATTGCCGCCGATGGCGAACTTGAATGGATCGGGTACCGGTGGTCTTCGGGTCCGTGTAGATGGTCATGGCGTCCGAGATGAAGAACTTGGCGTTCTGGTGGCGATCTTGGCGGTCTTCGGATCCGGGTCTCACATCCGAGAAGGAGTACTTGTCGCATCTGTGGTCTTCGGGGTTGCTTCAATCGGATCCATGATGAAGTACTTGTCATCCCATGTAGAAGTCCTTGTCGATCCGGGAGAAGATCTTGGAGTTCCACGTCGAAGGCCTTCGGGTACGGGGGTCTTCGGGTTCCGAGAAGATCTTGTCGGAAGCCGAGATCGGAGATCTTCGCGGGGATTTTTGTGCTCTTCGAGAGCCATCGTGCCAACTTCACATGGCCTTCATCCACACAACACCACCACACCAGATCGACGAGAGTAGCATAACTTGACAAAAGTTGAGAGAAACCACACAAAGAGTCGGCAATGCTCGGACCTGTAGGAAAAAGAAAAAGTCTCCCGTATGTGGAGACCAAAGATTCACCTAGTCGGGCAGAGATGAGGCCACCAGGCCAAAACAACAGTAGGCCGAGGCGAGCCAAGAACCAACTGTAGATGCGCACGCAGCCAGTGCCCTGCAGGGGAATCTGAGGCGCGGGCAACACAGGCGAAGGGCGGCGAGCGGCGCGTCTGAGAAACTCCGCCAGCGGGAGACTGCGAGGAAGGGTGATAGGCGCTACACGCAGCCAAAGGACCTTGGCGAAACGGCTACATCAATGCGGCTGCGCGGGGTTGGTGCAGAGGGGCCCGGGACGACAGAGGAGGCGCGGCTCGCATTGGAGTGCGGGGCGGTCGACGAGGGCGGACGAGGAGGTAGGCACGGGGCGGCGCTATCGGTCGGATGCGGGGCGATCTCAGCGCGAGGGCGAGCTACCACGAGGAGGAGGCTCGGCTCGCGCAGGGTTGGGGATGGGGCGTAGCCGGCGACGGCAGGTGGGAAAGAGGGGCTCCAGCGAGGAGAGGAGGACGAGCGGGGCGCGGGAGAGCGTGGCCGGCGACGACGCTCGAGAAGGATGGAGGTCGGCGTTGGGAAAGGAGAGCGGAGGGAAGTGGTGGAGGAGGAGGCCGCCCGAGGAGGCGACGGCGGCGAGGAGAGGGTGGCGAGGCGGGAGCATGCGGAGGCGAGCAGGGAGGCGAGAGGCGGCGGCGGGGAAGCGGTCGAGGTGGACGGGAAACGCGCGGCAGGGATGGGTGATGGGGACGAGGCGTGAGCGAGAGATACGCGGTTGGTGGGCACGCGCCTGTGCGCGTCTGCGCGTGGGACTGGGAGGAGAGCGGGTTGGGGAAACGAGGGAGATGCGGGTTCTCGACCGGATGGGTTGTTGTCGGCAGCACAGGTGGGGTGGACCGTGTGTGTCCAGGGGAGAGGGAGGGAGGCGTGCACGTGGTGGGCCAGGGCGGCCAGGGGGGCGGCGCCTTCCTGCGTTCGTTGGCGGGCGTGTCGCACTACCAGAAGCTGGCGTATGGCGTCTTCATGACCGCCCGGCGACTGCGCCATTACTTCCAGGAACACCCAATCGTGGTGGTCAGCGATGCCCCGTTGGGGCATATCCTCAATAACCCCGATGCCACGGGACGAGTCACGCTTCGGGGAATAGAACTGTCTCCACGAGACATCACATACGAAAAGCGCGACGCAATCAAGTCGCAAGTTCTCCCTGACTTCCTCGTGCACTGGATGGATAACCAACTCCCGGACAAGCCAGATATGTCCTACCTCTGGACAATGCACTTCGATGGGTCCAAGCGAAAAGACGGAGCAGGCGCAAGTGTCATACTGACATCACCTCAAGGGGACAAGCTAAAGTATATCCTGCGAATGCAGTTCACAGCCTCCAACAACGAGGCTGAATACGAGGCCCTGTTGCACGGGATGAGGATGGCAAAAGCCTGCGGCGCTAAAAGGCTCATCATATACGGCGACTCCAAGTTGGTCGTCAACCAAACGATGCACGAGTGCGACGTGCTGAATGACAACATGATCGCGTACCACGACCTCTATGACACACTCGAAGGAGACTTCGACGGTTGCGAGCTGCGGCACGTAGGTCGCGAAAGCAACGAAGAGGCGGACGCACTCGCCAACATAGGCTCTACCTGCGCCCCCATACCACCTGGGGTATTTCTCGAGCGCATCTGCGAACGCTCCATCAAGCCAAAGGCCGCAGAGAAGAAAACAAGCGCATCAACGGGCTCGAGGGCTACGCCACCCAATGAGCCAATGGCACTCGATGATTTGGAGCTAGACACTAGACTCGAAGGACCAATGAACGTCATGATGATTGAACAATCCTGGACGCAGCCGTACATCACGTACCTCCTCAGCAAGAGTCTACCGGACGATCCGACAGATGCACGGCACATCGCGTGGCGATCCAAAGCATTCGTTGTTATCAACGGCGAACTGTATAAACACAGCATCACAGGAGTACTCCAACGATGCGTCTCCATGGCCGATGGAAAAGCAGTTCTCCTCGACATCCATGAAGGGACCTGCGGGCACCACGCCGGCAGTCGCGCCCTCGTTGCCAAATCTCTACGAGCTGGATTCTACTGGCCTATGGCCATGCGCGACGCCAAGGACATCGTCCAAAAATGCAGTGCTTGCCAGCGATTCGCGGATAAGCCGCACACACCGGGCGTAGAGCTACGGCCAATCCCATTGGCCTGGCCCTTCGCGCAATGGGGGCTCGACATGGTCGGCAAACTTCCAAGGTCCTCGCGAGGAGGCTATGTCTACCTCTTGGTCGTAGTCGACAAATTCACCAAGTGGATTGAGGCCATGCTAGTAACCAACCAATTAGGGCACAACACAGTTAAATTCTTCGAGTCCATCATCTACCGCTTCGGAGTGCGACACAACATCATCACCGACAACGGGATGAACTTCACATCCAAGGAGTTCCAAGAATTCTGCGAGAACCTAGGGATCAACATCAGCTACGCCTCAGTAGCGCACCCACAGACCAACGGTCAGGTGGAAAAGGCAAACGGGCTCGTCTGCAGCGGCATCAAGAAGCGACTCCTCCGGCCACTCGAACAAGCCGCGGGTTGCTGGCTGGACGAACTGCAATCCGTACTCTGGAGCCTACGTACAACTCCAAATAGCGCCACGGGCTACACGCCATTCTTTATGGTGCACGGAGTAGAGGCAGTACTACCCGCCGAGGTACGGTACAAGGCGCCGCACGTGGTCGCTTACAGCGAACAAGAGTCCTCCCTCGCACTCGAAGACCCCGTCGACCTCCTTGATGCCTTGATGAAGCAAGGGAAATCGCCGCGGAAAGATCAATGATCTATCAGCAGAACCTCCGCAACTACCACAGTAGGAGGCTTCGCCCCAGATCCTTTGTCGAAGGCGACCTGGTCCTGCGACAGAAGTAGCAGGGGCATCTCAAGCTCGAGTCCCCCTGGGAAGGACCGTACGTGATTACAGAAGTAATCCCAAGTGGCGCCTATCGCCTTCAAGATTTAGAGACAGGAGTCGCATACTCCAACCCCTGGAACGTCGCACAACTGCGATGCTTCTACCCCTAGTCGCTTTTTACTTTTACATCGCAAATAAAGCTACTCAGCCAAGGCTACTTAGCCACACATTGTACCTCGCGCTGTTCTTCGAATAAATAAAAGCTAAGTGCCCCAAAACTCTGTGTTCTCCTTTACTTTGTCAATTTATGTACTCGGGGGCTGCGCCACCCTATACACATCTGTTCTTTGAACAAAAACGCGATATCCTGAGTAGCTGGTACATCAATCGAACCCCTCAACACAACCTCAACCCAGCTGCAACGCACCTGACAGGTTGACAAGGGACTGAGATAAAACATGGCCAGGCTAACGAAAAGGACTCGCATCGTGCAACGCACCTCATGCTAACAAAGCCCTTTATACACATTTGACAAAAAATTATCTACAACATCTATACGAACTTTACAACACAAGTACACTTATGTGCAGGATACAAATTAGGCTACTACTGCAGTAGGAGAACGTTGGTTTGTTCCTCAAAGAAGTCGACGATCTCTTCTGCTGGGCGATCCACCGCCTGGTAGTGTGGCACCATATTCCAAGAAGAACCTGCTGGTGGTGCAGGCGGCCCAGACGCAATTGCTGCAACATCTACGTCGGGCCTGTGCAATCGCACCATTGCCAGAGTAGCCTTGGCACCGGCCACCAACTGTTGCCTCACGCATTTGCGAACCGCAGACAGATCTTGAAACTTGGCAAGGAGGGCCAGCAAGCTTGATGGAGTATCATCCAGCGGGAACATCGCTCGATAAATGTTCTTCAAGCATGACTGTGACTTCTTCAGAAAGAGCAGCACTCGCGACGTGCGATACTGCAGGGGCGCTAGCGTAGTCGCACGATCATG
Organism: Avena eriantha; assembly: GCA_910589775.1. Classification (NCBI taxonomy): domain Eukaryota; kingdom Viridiplantae; phylum Streptophyta; class Magnoliopsida; order Poales; family Poaceae; genus Avena; species Avena eriantha. The sequence continues at coordinate 284,148,892 of OU342746.1, read as the reverse complement.
ATCTACCCGGAAGTATCCACTCTCTTGAAGTTGCTCCTGGGTAAGATCATGCAGGCGAATAGCAAGTCTATCCTTCTCCTTCCGCGGATGACGCGCGCTGACAACTACACAAAGCAGCAACAACAGCATGAGTACAACGTACCACTGCAAGTGACTAAAAGGAAAAGATGAGAACAAGCAAACTAACACTTTAATTGGTCGCTCAGCTGCGTCACCTCGCACAACGGGGCACGCATCCACAACTACATTGGAGGCTCCCGTGATAACAACAAGCTGAAGAACAAGTTAACCAATAACCAAAATTGAGATCTATAGATTTGCAAGTGACGAGGGTTTAACTCATCAATGCCCATTGTTATGGACTTGGGTTTTGGAGAAGGAGGGAGCGCTAGAAACATCAATTGGCTAGCAAACAAGCACACAGGGGACTCGAAGATTTACCTAGGTTCAGGCCTCGTAGAGGTCGCTACTCCTGCTTGTCTGCTTGTGGAATTAACAAAGGAATCGAGGATTACAATGGTGCGCAGATGCAATCTAGCGAGGGTTGTGGAAACTAGGGTTGCGTGTGTCCTCCTCGCCGTCCCCTCCTAGCCTTTATATAGATAGGCTAGGTCTCAGGTAGCAGGTCGAGTCGGTTACAGGTTAGGGTTTTCCCTTTAAACTTTCTATCTTTAGCTTCTTCTTGTTCTGCAAGCGATCGAGAGTCCGTAGGTTACTCGAGTTCTCCATTTGGGCCTTGATGACGTCGTGGGCTTCCGCTGTATTCAGGTCGTATATACCAAGCTCGAGTACCTATAGGGTATACCCATGTCAGCAAGAAACACTAGATCAAGAATCCTCCAAGTGAATGGAGGGGAAGTGAGGATCTTGATGGATGCCGATGTAGATCAAAGTCTCCTCCTTCGATTCCCCAAAGCCCGGAGCCTCTGAGTGGTTGAATATGGATATTCCGCTTGAATCGTTATGAACTGGGCAGAGCTTTTTCGCAGGATCCAAGAAATCTGAAATGGAGATCCGAGGGGCCCCACTCGAAAAGTTACCGTTGGACGATTTGGTGGCCGGATTATCCGGCCTAAGTGTGGGCCGGATTATCCGGTCGGGGTAAACATCCGGCCCTAGCACGGACAATCCGGACTAGAAGTCCGGCCCCACATAGCGTGATGCACCTTGGTTGCCTTTGCCAAAAACCCTGGAGGGGCGGAATATCCGCCCCCTGGAGGGGCAGATTATCCGGCCTGGGCGATTGCTTCGGCCCTGGCCGGTTAATCCATTGCAGATCTCCATTCTGCTATATGTAGGCGCGGTGGCCATCGCCATTGCAGATCTCCACTCTCATAGCATGTCCAAACCGCATGCCCTCTCCCGATAACCGTCGAAACACTAGCTGAATCCCAGCCACCAATGGAGCATTTTCTAGAAGATGGGTCCTCCGTCCACGGCTTTGGGCGGTGGTGCGTACGCGTCCATGAGCCGCATGCGCTCTAGGACGCCCAGTACCTAGTCCCTCTGGACTATCGCTTGCCGAGGGGATGGGTGCTCAGCGTTGGTAGCCTGCCAGTGCCGGTCGACGCGACCAGATCCACAACCATCTTCAAGCACTTCTGGTTCGTCCTCACGTCGGAGGAGAGGGACGATCCCCAGTGGCATCCTGCCAACCACCACGAGTGGACGATCTTCTCCGAGCAACAGCGCGTAGACCGCATTGACACCTACGACAACGACGGCCCACCACCGGAGAACAACAATCTCGGTGTCCGGTGGCAGTGGTGGAATGTCCTTGGTGAAACAATCGTCTGGGTGCTCGACTACATCGCCGCCGGGAACCACGCGTGTCTAAATTAAGTCCCGCTACGGGCTACAGGCTTGGGCTCCACGATGGAATCGACTTCCTTCTCGACACTACGACACCTAGCTAGATGACCCAGAGAAGTACCATCGGCCTGTTTGTCGACCTGGTGGCCATTGTCGCTAGTAGTTCGGTCTTTTTGTGTAAACATGTTCAAATTGCCAGTAAAATTGTCATTAATATCGTATTTTAACGAATTTGTCAATTATTTTGAATGTTACAAATTTTTATATGGAGACACGCCTTGGAGCCAGCTCCCCCCAAACCTGTGACCTATCCAGCAGCTCTATACGGGTAAAAAAAAAAGCCACACCGAACGCCGTATCAAAGACGAGTGGAGATGCCCTAATGCACCGGACAAACGCACCGGACATATATTCCGTTTCCCCCGTCTCGTGTATCGTCGTGACAGAATGGCCGAAGACAGGCCTATTCACACCTCGACAGTCATGGAACAGCCGAACCTTTTCATTGCCAAAGCCCAATGCCCAACCCAGCGTAGCGTTAACGCGCCTCCCTGGGGCGCGAAAATCCCCACAAAACTACCCCGAATCACCCCGAACACATCTTCCCGCCTGCATTTCACGACCCAAATTCGCGCTCGCCGCCTAAAGCCGCCGCGGAACCGCCAGATCACGCATCCCCACACGGATCCACCCCTCAGCGCGTCCAAATCCGACCGTCCCACGAATCTAACATCCTCACCCCTCGCCACCTCACCGATCCGGACCCCAACCCGCTGCACCAATCACGCTCCTCCTCGCCCGCCTATATACTCCCACCGCCCCCTCCAAGAAATCCCACACCTCAAACCCGAACAAAATCTCCAAGCCGCCGCCTCCTCGCGCCCCAAAACTCCCCCAGCAAATTCGATCTCGCCGCTCCTCCCGAACCAGCGATGGCGCCCAAGGCCGAGAAGAAGCCCGCGGAGAAGAAGCCGGTGGAGGCCGAGAAGTCGGAGAAGAAGCCCAGGGCCGAGAAGCGCGTCCCCGGCGCCAAGGGCGAGGACAAGAAGAAGAAGAAGGCCAAGAAGAGCGTCGAGACCTACAAGATCTACATCTTCAAGGTCCTCAAGCAGGTGCACCCGGACATCGGCATCTCCTCCAAGGCCATGTCGATCATGAACTCGTTCATCAACGACATCTTTGAGAAGCTAGCCGGCGAGTCGGCCAAGCTCGCCCGCTACAACAAGAAGCCCACCATCACCTCCCGGGAGATTCAGACCGCCGTGCGCCTCGTCCTCCCCGGCGAGCTCGCCAAGCACGCCGTCTCCGAGGGCACCAAGGCTGTCACCAAGTTCACCTCGTCTTAGATTTTCCTGTCTGTTAGTTTCGTGTTGGTTTGTTCCTGTGTCAAACATCATACCATAGGGATTCAGATATCCCTGTCGAACAGTGTAATATGAGTCCGGTTTGCTGAACCAATGCATTATATTGTGGAAGTTGCAAATGTGTTCTGCTTCAGTTTTGAATACAATCTCCTTCAACAAATTTCCTGTCCTCAAACTTTCGCTTCTGTCAAAAACATGTGGAAACCGTCATCTGGAAAGTGTTTTGATGAAGTTGTCAGCTGTCGAAATCTTTTGATGTACACAGATGTTTGTTCTGGAAAGTGTTTATTTGACCAAATTTGGTAAATCCTGAGCTTTAACACCATTGACACGTTACTAAGAATTCAAAATCCAGCCGTATTAGTCTGCTGTACAAGCTGTAAACAGTGCTGAATCCCACGCGTTCTCAGTTTGTGCAGTCCAACCAAGGAAACATCTTTGTCTTTGAACTGTCAAAATCATAGTATAGAGGATATTTGATGTTTGCATCTCCTGTAGCTTAATGTATGGAATTTTCTTATGCAAATCGAGTAATCGACACATTACAGTTTGCTTGCAAAAAATTCTAATTCTAAGTCCAACCAACAGTTATTTAAGGAAGGTAGGAGTGTGAAGAGAGGAGAAAGGAAATGAATCAGCATCAGGAAAGCTTTGAGTTGAATGTCTTACAAGATTGAAACGCCATCCTTTCCTAGAAAGATAACCAAATCTACCAATCTTTGTTCTGGTCTCAAGGTTCTCTGCAGTTAATTTGATACAAGGCCTAATTCCTGCTACACTGCAAATGCATCCTCCATATCACTTAATATGATGGAAGAAATGAAACAAATCAGCACCATGGATGGAAGCTTTGATGCATGTCTTCCAAGATTGCAACACCATCCTCTGGTAGGAAGATAACTCAACCTGGCCATCTTTGTTCTGATCTCCAGGCTTTCTGCACTTCTGAACTCCACATACACTGCAGGTGCATCCATATCATTTGATTTAATGGAACAAATGAACAATACTGGCTAAGTGCTCTTCTCAGTTGGCTTTGCTGTCCTCTAAGCATTGCATCAGTAACCGAAAATAGAAAATTGTTCCTTCAGCTATGTTTTGGACAGTTCTCCAGTCATACAAGGCAATGTTTGTCATCTTCGTCGGTATTCAGGCAAGCTTCAAGCATCATGTAAATTTCATCACTCTGAGGATGTCTATGGTCTCCATTAAAGAAGACATGGGCCTTGTCCTGGACCTCAATCCAGCTGAAGCCAGTGATCCTCTTCAGCCCCAAGTTCACCTCGTCTTAGATTTTCCTTTCTGCTGACTCTATTAGTTTGTGTTGGTTTGTTCCTGTGTCAAACATCATATCGTATGGGTTAGATCTCCCTATGGAGAAGTGTAAAATGAGTCCGGTTTGCTGAATCAATGAATTGTCTTGTGGAAGTTCCAAATGTATTCTAATTCTTCATCTACCATCTCCTTGAACAAAATTTCTGTCCTAAACCTTTTGCTTCTGTCAGAAAGATGTCGTTGAAACCGTCCGGGAGCTTGTATATACTTAGTTTAGTGTTACTACATGTCGAAATCTTTTGATGAGGTGATCAGCTGTCGAAATCTTTTGGTGAGATTATCAACTGTCAAAATGTTTTGGTGAGATGATCAGCTGTCGAAATGTTTTGGCGAGATGATTAGCTGCCAACTTTGTTCGTGAGTTGTACAGAAGACGTTGTACGGATGGAAAGTATTTATTTGTCCAGATTTGGTAAACACTGAATCTTGTTTCCTGGTGCTACATTGACTCGTTACTAAGAATTCTAGTACGTATTCAAAAGCCAGCCACATTCTATTGATTCTGTACAAACTGCAAACAGTGCTGAATGTCTCCGTGTTCTCGGTTAGTGAAATATTTTGAATTATGTACTTCCTCCGTCTCAAAATAGATGTCGTAGGTTTGTCTAAATTTGGATGAATCTATACACTAAATAGTGCCTAGGTACATCCAAATTTAAGCAAATTTTCAACATCTATTTTGAGATGAGGGAGTATACGTCTACTTTAAAATCAGAGGGTGTTTCTTTCGCACTGAAAACAGCCCAGGATGATGGCATAACAAAAAAGCAGGAAAACTCTTTGAAGTATCAAACCCATATAGAGGATATTTAATCTGTGTATCTTCTGTAGCTTAAATTATGAAAGATTTTCATAGACACATTACAGATTGGTCACAAAAAACTCTAATTCTAAGTCCAAAAGTTGTTTAAAAATGTTAGGAATGTAAAGAGGACAAAGGAACCGAATCAGCATCACGAAAACTTTGAGTTGCATGTCATCCAAGATTGCAATTTGCAACACCATCCTCTACCCAGATGTGTCTGGTCTCGAGGTTCTCTGCAGTTAATTTGATATAAGGCCTAACCCACAAAAAAAGAAGTTAATTTGATACAAGGCCTAACTCCTGCTACATTGCAAGTGCATCCTAAATATCATTTAATTTGATGGGACAAATGAAACAAATCAGCATCATGGATGGAAGCTTCGATGCATATCTTCCAAGATTGCAACACCATCCTCTGCTAGGAAGATTACTCAACCTGGCCATTTTATTCTGATGATCTCCAGGTTCTCCGCAGTTCTGAACTCTAAATACACTGCAAGTGTATCCATGGCATTCAATTTGATGGAACAGATGAACAAGACTGGATAAGTGCTACTCTCAGTTAGTTTTGCTGTCCTCCAAGCACTGCATCAGTAGCCCAAGACAGAAGAATGTCCCGTCAGCTGTTTTCTGGACAGTTTTCCAGTTATACAAGGCAATGTTCGTCATCTTCATCGGTATTTAGGCAAGCTTCAAGCATCATGTATATTTCATCACACCGAGGATGTCTATTGTCTCCATTAAAGAAGACATGGGCCTTGTCCTGGACCTCAATCCAGCTGCAGCCAGTGATCCTCTTCAGCCCCATGTCCCTAATCTGCCTCCTGATCATTGACACGCTCTGCCAGCTTCCAGCTGCAGAATAAACATTAGAAAGAAGGATGTATGAAGAAGTGTCCTTTGGATCAAGTGCTTGAATACGCCTCGCGACGCTCTCGGCCAGGTCCTTGTTCCAGTGAATCTGGCAGCCTCCTATCATCGACTTCCAGAACCCGATGCCTGGCTCAAACGGAAGGTCCTCGAGAAACCTCTTGGCGTCGTCGAATCTATTAGCCCGAGAGAGTAGATCGACAACACAAGCATAATGCTCAGGTTTCAATATGCCCGGTTGCTCCTCCTGCGCAGTCCTGAACAACGAGTATCCCTCGTCAACCAGACCAGCGTGGTTGCAACCGAACATCAATCCGAGAAGAGTGACGTTATCCGCCTTCAAGCCCATTGCTCTCATCGTCCTGTAGGCACCCAAGGCTTCCTCCCCCCTCCCGTTCTGCGCATACCCGCAGATCAAGGCGTTCCAGGAGACCACGTTCTTGTGCTCCATCTTTCTGAAGACCAGCACACTGTCCTCCAGGCTACCGCACCTGGCGTAGCAGCTGACGAGAGAGTTGCCGATGTAAACGTCGAGCTTGCCGAAGTGCTTGATAGCCGACGCGTGGACGCTCCTACCGACACCAAGCGCGCCAGCATTGGCGACAGAGGTGAGCACGCAGGGGAACGTGCTCTCGGTCGGTGTGACGCCTTCTCGGCACATCTCCAGGAACAGGCCGACCGCCTCCTCGTTGAGGCCCGCCTGGCTGCACCCGCCGATCATCGCGTTCCAGGAAACCACGTTCCTCTCCGGCATGCACCGGAACAGCCGCAGAGCGTCCTCGAACATGCCGGTCTTCAGGAACCCCGCGATGAGAGCGGTGTAGGAGACGACGTTGGGCTCGTGGGTGTCGCCCAGCGCGTGCTGGGCCTCCCTCATGGCGCCCATCTTGGCGTAGTGGTCGACGAGGGCGCTGCCCACGAAGACGTTGGAGCAGAGGCCGAACTTGGCGACGCAGGCGTGGAGCTGCGTGCCGACGCGCAGGTCACGCAGCGCGGTGGCCGAGCGGAGGACGGTGCCGAAGGTGAAGTTGTTAGGCGGGATGCCATCCGCGAGCACCTGAGAGAAGAGTGCCACGGCGTCGCGGTGCCGGCCGCGGCGGGTGAGGGCGCCGATGGCGGCCGTGGCCGCGACGACGTCCCGGTAAGGCATTCCGTCGAGCACCTTGTGCCCGGTCTGCAGGGCGGCGCTGGTAAGCGGCACCCGCTGGGTCAGGGACGGTCGCGCCCCCGCTTTGAGGACTTCGGCATGCGATTTCTGGGCTTCTTGTAGCGGGCAGGACAGATTTGGGCGGCTTCTTAGGGGCTGGGATATTTGGTGCTTCGAGATTTGGAATTTTGGACGTGGTTGCTGAGGATATCGAGCTTCTCGGGCTGAGATAGCAGAACTGGTTTGCCAGAACCGCTCTTCCACGGGAGACGAGACTAGGGATTGTTCAGTGACGAGGTTAAACAGATGTTCCACTGTTTCTGTAAAACACCGAGTGCAAGACGCACAATGCTCAAGCAGCATACGAGACAGAGTTTGATAATGACCAAAGTCACTACAGTCGACAAGCCAAGTTCAACAGGGGCATCAAAGTGTAAGAATGGCAGTAATTTTGTGACTACGACGACGACGTTGTCCGTCAATTCTTAATTTTAGACCAGTATTTTTATAGCCGATAAAAATATTTTGATCTAGGCCGTGGAATGACTTGCATTATTACGCCACAAAAGGCTCGAACTTGCCAGGCGACAGCATAGAACATTTCATTGTACATTATCAGTAAACAGGAAAGCCAATACACGACTGTCATTTCTTGCACGATAACACACCTGTGCGGATTACACTGCATCCCCAATCGATCATGCATCTCGTAATGCTAGAGGAATAGCAATCCTAAGTTGGATTATTCTATTGACAATTATACCCTGACACAAATCCTCCTGCAGGACAAGCCTCCTTGCCTGGTAGAATTCTACAGACAAAATCGAGAAAAGAAATCGCAGCAAGAGATACTGCTCTACAGGCCTTCTGATTTCGGACTCGAGGTAATTTTAGGTCCTGCCCGTTGCTGGCTAGCACGAGACTTGGCCCATGGATCGAGTGGAACCCGCTGAGGCGGTGGCGGTGTTGCAGGCTTGGCCTCTCGGAGTTCGTTCTCTCTGTCCACAAACCTGCAGACGGGACATCTTAGATACAACATCTGAATAAGCAGGGTCGAAAGCCCCGTCGATCAACCAAAAACATCTCGGAAAAAAAGAAGACAAGCAGTTATCATATATCGAGATTCCAGGGAGCGGACTTTTGATGTGGTGGCAAACTTGGCAGGGTTTCCTAAACCTTATAGACTACCTTGGCATAATAGATCTTATCCTGAACTGACCAGCTTTCTCCATCAACTAAGTAGCTCTCAAATGTACATTTCATTGACTGTGCTTTGGATAGCATGGCAATTTATTAATTTCAGAAGATTCTTAGCAGTGGCTTCTTTCAATTAAACAAAGTATACGTTGAAAATAACCATTTTATCAAGCAGTGACATCTTCGACATCAAGCAAAGGCAAAGTCGAAACAGAATGTACAAATTAAGTGCACCAACAAATACCACCCTGTGGAAATGTAAGGAAATATGAATGAAGGAACTTACTCAATATATGCCATTGGTGCGGCATCACCAATCCGTATCCTAGTTCGTAACAATCTCGTGTATCCACCAGATCGATCCCTAAAATTTGAAAAACAAGATTATGTCCTCCTCCCTTTCAAAATACACACGATTCTAGAATACACGCAGTCCTACAGCTTCAAGGACATGTACAATATAACACTTCCAATATAACCCGCCTTCATCAATTATAAATTACTTTTCATAGAGAAAATCCCCTAAGCATGCAGAAGTACATAACAAGTTTAACAAGTAAAACAAAGGGAGTAGCATAATTCAATGCAAGATTGCCAGTTTCTAATAGATCAAACTGATCCATGGCCAAGAAGGCATACTTATAGCGGTAGGCCAGCTCTGTGAATAGCTTATGGACAACATCATCTCCCCGAACAAATGCAGAAGCACGTCTTGCAGCATCCAGTGTACCCTACATAATTTGTGATGCGACATGAGTTTCTGCATTGATAGTCTAGAAGACACGAGTCTCAAGTATCAAGATAACTGTAAAGTGTTAACCAAAGTCAGATCACAAGATGCTCGAGGTCGTGTGTGGAAGCAGATCACAATAAAAATAGAAATAGACAAATATGAAATGTCAGGAACTTATGTAGTACCGACACAAAAACGAGAATAGTACATAACTACAGATACTTGTCCTTGTATTGTGTCAGTATGAGAATATCTTTCCTAATTCTTTATCTCTAAAGGACAAATGGACAGTGAATCAACATAATCAAGTTGTTCCAAGAATTCAGCAATCGAGACATCTATATCTATGGAATTTCAACAAAGAGAAAAGGAATCAATGGAACTGAGTTGTTCGAAGAATTCAGCAGTCGAGACATCTATATCTATGGAATTTCAACAGAGAGAAAAGGATCCGATCCAAGGACGGGCTCAAACCTTAGGGTTTTAAAAGAAGAAGTAAAGCTCTCGGTTACTTCAACAAAAGAAGTCAGGTCATAACATACTAAATTACACATTACTCAATCACCTCTTTGGTATTATATAATGATATTTTAGCTCGGGAGAACAAGACGGAGAGCACTATTGCTGAAAAAGAGTGTGTCTCTAATATTATGCATTAAGAGAAGCTATATTTTTTCTCATCGAACAGTTCTATGATGACAGACTATTCCACTTGAAAATAACAGAGGAAAAAAAGCTGTCTCACTGAAATTTTACTACATTCGAGATGTCAAATATACTGGATCCCTAAATTCCATACATTGCTAAATTCAAAATGAAACAAACACAATGGATCCAATCAAATTAGACATCCACGCTGAATTGGTCTAAGCTAGTATGTGTAAGCTTAACAATGTCACTGTTACAGACACACAGCTCTACATGGACTAGAAGTGCTAGTAAGCACCGCATTCACATTTTGGGTGTAAAAAAACACTGGTAAATGAGGGAATGGTGGTGATCTTACATCCTTGCCGAGCTGCACCATCTGATCCGCCTTCCGCCGCACCTCCTTTGCCTGAAACCAATCACCACGGGGGCAGTCATTTGTCACTGATACGGACACACAAATTCCGGTCCAGCACTACAAGTAGATACCTTGGCGACGGTGGTCTCGATGCGCTCGTGCTTCACCAGCTGCGACACCATCGTCCTGCCGAGGAGACAGATCAGGAAAGTGAGCCGCACGGCGACCTATAGTCCCAGCGGCCGGCAGAGATGCAAATAGAGGAGGAATTGATACCTGAGCATGGACATGCGGTGCGCGGCGTGGCGCCCGAGCTTGCGGAAATTGCCCATGGCGTCTGCGGCGGTGGGGACAGAGCGGCCGGCGCGGCGGCGGCGAGGGTTGAGGGGTTTGCGAAAGGGTGCTCGGTTCGGCTCGGACCTGGACCGACGGCTGTTAGGTTTGTGCTCGCGTGCCGCACCACTTTTCTGCCTGTTAGGCCCAAGAATGTGTTAGCAGGCCTAAGCTGGCCTCAACTAGGCCTTGGGCCTGTGAATATACGGAACATAGTCCGAGACGAACAGCGCGGTGATCGGATCGTGACCGAATAAGTTTCTCTCTCCAAGAAAAGATCGTGGCTGGAGTCCTGGAGATGCGCAGCTGCTGACCTTGTTTCGTGGCGAGAAGAGCTGAAATCTGCGTCTGAATCTCGGCTACCGATTGCTGGGAATATCGATGGGAAACACTCTTCCACGTTATCCCGGCCGGATCTCGGACGATGCACGTCGAGAAGGAGTAGCAACCGTTCTGATCGGCTGCCGCCGCAACGCCAGCCTGATCTGCCGCTGCAAGCCGCCGCGCTCCGACGAAGAAATCCCACCGGAAGCCCAAGAACCCATACGCGTCGACCATCCATCTTCCGGCGACGGATCAAGGAGAGCGGAAGCAGCAGCAAGAGACCTGTTCGGAGACCTTCCGGCGGAACTGCTGCCCACGATCCTCTCAAACCTGGACGTGAAACAGGCGGCGAGGACCAGCGTCCTCTCGAGCGCGTGGAAGCACTCTCCCAAGCTGAGCCTCGACATCGTCGCGATATGCGGCGGCGGATACAGGTCCTGCAAGCCCGGCGAGGAGCAGTACCGTGCGTTCGTCGAGAGGGGACGCTACGTGCGGAGGTTCATCGACAACGTCGGCACCATACTGCGGGAGCGCCGCGGCAGCGTGGTCGAGCAGCTGGAGCTCAGGTTTGACGAGTCCCACCTTGGACAGGTTTCCGGCCATCTGCATGACTGGATACGTTTCGCAGTCTCGTCGCAGGCGAAGAGTGTGAGACTTCACGTGTCGGAATCACCTCTCGTCGGGTCTGCTCGTCGGTATGAGTTTCTTCTGCAATTGCTCGACGCCGGAGGAGGCGTATCCATCCTGCAGCATATCCACCTCTCCTCCGTATCGCTCAAACTGCCTTCTTCCCACACCCAGTCGTCTGTCAGTTTTCCAAACCTCAAGAGCCTTGGCCTGTGCTTGGCGACCGTGTCTACCAGTGATTTGCAACATATGCTCTCAAATTGCCCAATTCTAGAGCAGCTGGATCTGTACATGGTTTATCTGGACTATGAACTCAGACTGCATCGGCCCTTGCCCCGGCTGCAATACCTGCGCTTGGTAGACTGCAGGGTAACCAACATAGAGCTCAACGCCGACAAGCTCACAACTTTCGTATTCAGGGGGCACTCGCCGCCTACCATCGTCAACCACGGTGGAACTTCAGGACTTCACAATGTCAATATTCAGTGCTATAAGTTGACACTGCAACAGTCTGTCAGCTCACTGGCCAACTCGTTCCCCGCGGTGCGACGACTGTCTCTCTGTGGTACTATAATGCTACCCATGCTTCCCTCGCCACCTGAGAACACCTCCAGGTTTTCTCATCTGAGGTATTTACAGTTGATATCCTGCATTTACCCTTTTGAACATTCCAATGGTATCCTTGCTATCGCGTATTTTCTGGACTCAGCTCCGTTGCTTGAGGAATTGGACATAAAGTTCGTATCAACTCGCAAGAATGGTGGCGAAGGACCTCTAAGGAGCTTACCGCATGGTCGATTCGAATACAAGCGTCTAAATAGCTTGAGAGCTCGTGAATTCAGTGGTCAAAAGGATCAACTAGAGCTTATCATACACATTGTGGAGAATGCCCCCTCTCTCGAGATTTTGACAATAGATCCAATAAGGCACCATCTTCCAGCCACTATTGATCAAGGTACGGATTCTGAAACAAGAGGTCTCTCAGATGTCCGTCATAGAGCCACAACATTCATCGGTGAGAAACTTTCGACGAAGACAAAGTTCATTGTTGTGTGAGGATTTTGTTATGTATGGTTCATTGTACACCAATGCATTAGGCATTACTAACAATGAACCACACATTATTCATTTTTGTGATCAAGCATATGACAATAGTAGTAGTATTCACTTCTTCAATGTGATACTATTGTTCTAGAATAGTGCCATTGCCGGCGGGCTGTGGCACATATATCGGGCGGAGCTACCTCCAGGCGACTCTAGGCAACTGTCTGAGATCGTCCGGCAAAACTCCATCTATGATTTGTATAATGTAGATGTTATTGTTGGGCAAAAGCTACGCAACCTCACTCAAAACAATCCTTGCATAGGCTCAAAATTTCTATCGGGTCAAAACTGAAGAAAAAAAATACCACCCCTTTCATTCCTTAGTCTTACAAAGAAGCACTAAGTGAGTAATATGGGTGGAATATGGGTGTTGTCAATTCATGGCTGATCATAGAGGAACTCTTATCCAGTTCATGTTGACACACAAAAGAAAATGTCCGCGCGATCACCTCTGCCTTTATAAGTTCATCTATAATTCCAGAGCTTTCCATTATTTTGACACAATTTTCTTAGCAATAATTACCTAACTTTCGACTATTTTTAAAGACTTCAGCTAAAATGTAGCCACTTAAAAACCCTTGTGTTCTTTCAAAAGTTTAAACGCAAATCGCAACAATTTTTTGAAGATTTTAAAATAATTTGACTTAAAAAATAATTACCATTTTTATAGCAGTAAAAGTTAATTACTTGTTCGGCTCGGACCTGGACGTGTACCTGTTAGGTTTGTGATCACGTGCCGCGTGACTTTTCAGCCTGAAGGCCCAAAAATGTTCGGCGGGCCTAGGTGAGCCTCTATGAGACCAAGGACCAGTGATTATAGGGAACATAGTCCGATATGAACGGAAAATGATACCATCCCCCGGGGAAGCGCACACATTTATCTCCCGGCTCCGTTTGCTCGCGTACAACACGCACCAGGTCGTGGGCGGGCCCGCACACTTTTCCTTTTTTGCTCTGCCTTATCTTCTTCCCAGCACCTCCGTAAGGAACCCGGCCTGCAACCCCCGCCGTCCACAGCTCTGCCGCCCGCAGCTCCTGTAGCTCGCGCGCCGCCCGCCGCCGCCGCGCACGCCGTCCACATTTTCTGTCACCGTGCCCCTCACCGTCGCCGCTGTAGCTCGCGCGCCACCCGCCGTGCCCCTGCAGCTCTCGCCGCCAAGCCTCCTTCAGCTCGCCCGCCGCCCGCGGCTCTTGTCGCCGCACCGCCATGACTCCCGCGCTGCCCGTCGCTGCGGCTCGCGCCGCCGCAATGCCTGCCCTTACCCCTAAGCTCACCAGAGGAAGATGCCTTCGACTCGCTGCAGCCATGACGACACCGTTGGCGGACTCATTGTTGATACTACCACCGGTGAGGGCGGATGCTACAACCTCGCCGGCGGAGTTTGCTACACGGCATGGTGCTACACAGACAGGACGACGATGCTATTAGAAGTGATCATCGTTGCTGCAAATGAAGGATCGCAATGCTACCGACCAATGAATGTGTTTTAAGATTTTGCTACTAGGCGATGCTACAATAATAGCAATTTTTTGCTATTTCTGTTCTATGTTTTTGCTACAATAACACAAAGTATTTACTACGACATTTTTGACGAAAGTCCCCAGCAAAGTTGGTTTTACTACGACAGCCAATTTTTTTGCTACCAAGCCACCGACGATGTCTCCGACGAGGTCGTTTCTTTGCTGTATTAGCATATCTTTTTTGCTACCAATGTTTTTGTGGTTTTGCTATAATATCGTAAAGTTTTTGCTACAAGGTCCCCGACGAGGTCTCTCTGGCGAAACTCTCCAGCGACGTCGGATTTTACATTAGCACAAATTCATTGCTACATAGTCTTCGGCGAGCCAGTCTTTTTTGTTCTTTTTTTAGCGAACCGTTTTTTTGCTACATGTAGCAAAAACAGGTTAAAATATGAGTAAATTCCAGTTTTTACCCCCTAGTTTCACAATTTTGACAGAAAATACCCTATTCAACATTTTTTCATCCTCGTTACCCCATTTAGTGAAAGTTTTGCCGATTTTTACCCCTTATACATTTTTTAGAGTGTTCCTTCGGGTGGATCCATGCCGTCTGCTACGTGGTGTGACATGTCCTGGTTTTCCTATATCTTTCCTTACACAAGAACAGCCTGATTGCACAAGCCGGTTTATTTTTCCTTTGCATGATGTGTGGGGTCGTGAGACCAGAAAAGAAATTAGGATCAGTTCATGCACTACTAATATACACCGAGAGATCTAGGATTAAAAGGGAATGTTTAGCCATACTAATATAAAACAACGTGATTAAAAAGATCCCTTGCAGTGGAATATTGTACAAGAAGGGGTTTCTATTTTGAATTTTCATACTGGTCACATAGATCGCGCGCGACCACCTCCAAGTCCTATGTCACTCCACGCGTGTTGTCCTGTGATCTCCTTATGTGAATTAGCGTCGTGATATCACGATGAAATATTTGCATGACAGTTCAAGGTTTGCTGCTAACCAATCGTCCCCGGGTTTGGTCGTGAGAAAACTGGGAGTGGATGAAAATTGACGACATGTCACACCATTTTTACCGGATGGTATGGACTAATCTGTAAAATGGGTAAAAGTTGGCAAACCTTTCACTAAATTGGGTAATTTGGATGAAAAATTGTTAAATTGAGTAATTAGTGTCAAAATTGTCAAACTACAGGGTAAAAACTGAAATTTACTCTTAAAATATAGCAAAAGCAGGACGAAATATAGCAAAAACGAGATAAAGGACAGAACATGAAGATCTGGACCGTAGATCTGTCTTGATCAGACGGCTAGAGACTCGGGATGGAAAGTTCCAATCCCCGGGGACGCCTACCACGACCCGGTATGAACACGCGGCGATCGACCGTGACCGTATTCTTCGCTCCCTCCCAATAAAAGTGTTAGAGTATGATATAGACACGGTTATTATGGTAGTTTAGGATAGTTAGAACTCTAGTCTAACTTGACTCGTATTTTAAGATAATCGTCTGTACGACTATATATACTCATCCATAAGACTCAATAATATATCCAATATATTCCGCCAATCCCTCTCTCTATGGTTTTTTAAAAAAATCGTGTCTTATATCTACTGGAAAAAAGATCGTGTCTGGAACTCTGGATAAACACAGTTGTTGTTCCATTGACCAGACCTAATTTCGCGTCTTAACCTCGGCTAGCGATTGCTGGAAACGTCCATGGGGACCAATCTTCCACTTCGTCCCGGCCCGATCGCGGGCGATGCACGTCCAGAAGGAGTGGCCACCGTGCTGATCGGCTGCCGCTGCAACCCCAGCCTGCTCTGCCACTGCAAACCGCCACGCTCCAACGAGGAAACCCCACCGGGAGCCGGCCAACCCTCAGGCCTCGATCATCCGTCTTCCGCTGACGGCCGACGAGCGCCCGCCTGCAGCAAATCAACGAGACCAGCAACAAGCAGAGACCCGTTCGGAGACCTTCCGGCGGAGCTGCTCCCCACGATCCTGTCAAAACTGGACGTGAAACAGGCTGCGCGGACCAGCGTCCTGTCGAGCGCGTGGAGGCACGCCTGGAAGCACTCCCCCAAGCTGGCCCTGGACATCGCCGCGATATGCGGCGGCGACGGGTACAGCTCCTTCTGCAAGCCCAGCGAGGAGCAGTACCGCGCGTACGTGCAGAGGTTCATCGACACCGTCGACACGGTACTGCCCCAGCACCGCGGCGACGAGGTCGAGCTGGAGCTCAGATTCGACGACCACCACCTCCCGCAGGTCTCCAGCCGTCTGCATGACTGGATCCGCTTCGCGGTCTCGTCGCGGGCGAAGGGCGTGACACTTCACGTGTCGGTAGCACCCGAGAAGGTGATGTATGGTCATGATCGCCATGAGCTTCCCTTGCAGCTGCTCGACGCCGGAGGAGGCGTGTCCAGCCTCCAGCGCATCCAGCTTCACTCCGTATCGCTCAAAGTGCCGCCTCCCCACACGAATTTCATCAGTTTTCCAAACCTCAAGAGCCTTGTCCTAGGCTTGGCGACCGTGCCTACGAGTGATCTGCAACAGATGCTGTCGAACTGCCCGAATCTAGAGGGGCTGGATCTCTACATGGTTTATCTGGACGATGGTCTCAGAGCGCATCGCCCCTTGCCCCGCCTGCTATACCTGCGTTTGATCGACTGCGGGGTAACCGAGGAGATACAACTCAATGCCAAAAAACTCACGACTTTCATATTCAGGGGGCAGCTGGTGCCTACCATCATCAACCTCGGTAAAACTCCAGGACTTCGCAATGTTAATATCCAATGTTTAAAGTTAACCTTACAGCAGGCTGTCAGCTCATTGCCCAACGCGTTCCACATGGTGCAACGACTGTCTCTCTGTTGTAGTTGTGTTCTGCCGACGGTTCCGTCGCTACTTGATGATGAGAACACCCCCAGGTTTTCCAATCTGAGGTATCTACAGTTGCTATTCTGCATCTACCCTCAACAGTCTGATGCTGCCCTCTCCATCGCATATTTTCTGGAGTCGGCTCCGTTGCTCGAGGAATTGGACATAAACTTCGTATCAGCTTTCAACTGTGGTGGTGAAGGACCTCTAAAGAGCTTAGCACAGGATCAGTCTGAATACAAGCATCTAAAGAGCTTGAGAGCTCGTGAATTCACCGGTCAAAAGGATCAGCTAGAGCTTATCATACACATTGTGGAAAATGCCCCTGCTCTCGAGATTTTGACTGTAGACCCAATAAAGCACCATATTCCAGCTAGTATTGCTATGATTACGGAAGCTGGAACAAGAAGTCTCTCAGATATCCGTCGTAGGGCCACAACAGTCATCCGTGAGAAACTTTCAGCCAAGACTAAGTTCATTGTAGTTTGAGACTGTATTTATGTATGGTTATTAGCGCTGGGGACATATTAACACTGCAACACACATTATTCATTTTTGGTGATCGAGCTCAACACTACTACTAGTAGGCTTCATTTCTAACATGTACTCCCCCGTTTCAAAATATAAGATGTTTTAATTTTTGTGAAGCGAATGTATCTAGACGTCTTTTGGTGTATAGATTCACTCTGAATCTATACATCAAAGAAGTCTAGATACATTTATTTGACAAAATCTAAAACATGTTATATTTTGGAACGGAAGGAGTAAATTCGAAGGTCCGGAAAATGACTTTGGCATGCGAGCTCCATGGAGGACTTTATTTAAAAAAATTGAAAACTTGATTTTAAAATTTCAGAAAATCACAAAAAAATACATGGATGTAGTAAACTATGTGCACTGTGAGCGTGCAAAATGGTATTGTGAAACAATTTGCATTTTAGGCTCAGCAAAAAAGACAAACCGGACACTTTTTGGTAGATTCATTGTTGTCATCTTTTTCCAAGGATAGAGTATTTGGTATTTCGTATTGAAATTTTACACACTGGTATTTTTTTCCAATTTTTTTGAAGTTTCAAATTTGATTTTTTTTGAAGATTTTTAGAAAGTACTCCATGGAGCTCGGGTGCTAAAACGACGCACTTAAGGTCAACAGTTGTCTTTTTTTTTTCTTTCGGAAACGATGTGCTATTGCTCTAGAATAGCGCGGTGCTTCGATCCTAGCAAACAGTTGTACCAAATCAACATTGAAGAACAACTTCGTACATTTCCTTAGTCTCACTAGATCAGCTCTATCGAATAACCACTGGAATAGTATAAGTGTTCCTAATTCGTGGAAGATAGGCGGAGCTCGAGGTCTTGGCCAGATCTGGAGCTTAGATTTAGGGTTTTCTTGCTCGTTTCTCCCTGCTCCGTCGGCTGGAGGTAGGATTGGGAGCGAGAGGCGCCGTTTTCTTCAATAAATCTGTGGCTGGCGCTCCCCCTTGGTTCGCTGTTGCGTTGCTGCTTTTGGTTCTCCTCCCGGCCGGCCGTGGTGGTGAGGGGTGGTGAATATTGGCAGCAGGGCGAGTGGACCTGGGGGACCGCTTGGGTGCTTCCCCGCTCTGGTGTTTCGGCGCGTCGTCGGGCGGCTGTCTGGCAAAGGCCATTCCATGCTCTCATGGCGGGAGCTGCTGGTGCTCTTTGGCAGACAAAGCCCCACCTCAAGAAAGCGTCGCCGCTGCTCCTCTGGCGGTCGTCGTGCTGCTCTCTCTCTCTCTCTTGGCCGGCCGTGGCGGTGAGGAAGAGGAAGAGGGCGGCCCTTCTGCCGCTGTTATGGATCTGCGGCTCCCTGGTGCATTAAGATCCTCGATCAGGAGCTCATTCACGGTGGTCTCGGTGGCCACCAGTCTTGCTAGCCGACAGACGGCTACTCCCGGCGCCGGGCTCACGGCGTTCCTTCAACCTCCAGATGGGAGGCCCTCCTGCGACTTCGCGCCGGCACTCCTCGCTCTCCTCTCCCCAAGTGGCAGGTTCCCCGGTGGAGAGGTTGACGGCCGGCGTCGTCGTCACCCTTGCGGCGGTAGCCAAGGACCCGATCGCTTTTCGTGCAAGCTTTCCAGGGTCCTAGTTGCTTATTTCCAGGACCATGTTGTATTTTTTATCTATTGTAAGGTCCTGCTTGTAATTTGGCTTGTAACCGTCGGGATTTAATGCACCGCTTGGGGTCCTTCGTGTCCCCTTCCCTGTTCAAAAGAAAAACTTTATCTTTTTGGAACTTTCCAGTTATTACATTTTAAGAGAAACAACAAATCTTTCTCATACTTCTCAACAATTCAACCTGCTTGAAAGGAACAGAGTAAGAAAGCTGCATTGCTAGCATCTCACTAAAATTTCTTCATATCTGAGATGACTAATATGCCGACACCATAAACTCCCATACATCCTAAGTTCTACGTGAAATCAAGTACTAAGAGCATCTCCAGCCACACCCTCAGGACAGCCTCGCCCTATTTTTGGTGCCGGATGGACGAAACTGGCCCAGTCGAGCCCCTAGGAGGCCACTTTTCGCCAGATTCGTTCCAACATCCCTCCAGCGAACACAGGCCAACCTCGGTGCGCCGAGGTTCGCCTGGAGGCACCGAATGAAGGGAAAAAGTGGGTGGGTGTAACACCCTCGAGTTGGTCCTATGCAGATTCCACCGATTCTCGCCAAAATCCGCATAGAAATGATTCGATGATGCTCACCAAGCACTTGCGTGCGGATGGAAAACGAAATAATATCATTACACAATAGTTCAAGATTAAACCCATAAGAAGATATATACAACAACGACTCAACGAGTCAAGAATACAGATAAACATTACAAAGATCCAAATAACCTTGAAAACGATACAACATCTGAGTACGGATAAGATGCCAATTGGGTTAAGAGCCCTGAAAAATAACCAATGTCGTCCATAACCCTGTCCAGACCAAGACGAACGGATAACCTTGCTAAACGTCGCCAAACTCAAACCTGTCAAAACAAAAAGGGTGCCGACAAAGGGCAAAGGGAAAAGAGAGCGATCAGTATTGATGCCAGTATACAACGAGTCTTAGAATTCGGTGTCTCTTGCCTATATAGGTATGGTAGACTGAAGCGAAAGCGAAGCATGCACTAAGCAACTTATAGAGACTCGATACAACTGTCGGCAATCAGATAGGGATAAGAAAGATCTATTCGGAACCAACTATATGTTAACACCAATCATATCCATCCTGATATTTCCCCCTCGAGAACAAACGATAAAGTCATTCCGTGGAAACTCACACAGTTGGCAGTTTTATTCATTCATTTCATGTTGGCTATCCAACTTACTAGTCATGACAGATCCAAGTCAAATTATAACAGTAATTCTTTAGTATAATTTGTCTATGATCGAGAAACTGTGTTCTAAGACGTCCATAACCGCGGACATGACTTTTCGAAAAGATTTAACCCTACAAGGGTGCACCAAAGTATCCACACGTGTAGCACCCCGCTAAAACCACTACTAGAAAATCGTTGTGTTTTGTTTTGTGCATCATCATGACCGCATGCTCATGTCATCATGCCACATTGCATTTGAGCATCGTCATGTCATCATGCATCTATTTGCCTCAAACTATTTTACAAAGCCTATATTTGTTTTCTAAATATCCCTCTCGCTATTTCAAATGTAAAACCTCGGTCCATCTGGATCTTTTATTTGCCTAAAGTACTTTACAAAAGGATATTTAAAAAACTAAATAAAATTAATAAAACATATTTTTAGGGGAAGGCAGCCAAATAGCCAGGCCCAAGGCCCAGCCACAGGCCACCTACCACCCCACATATCCTAACCCTAATCACCCAAACCCTAATCCACCCTACTCTCCACCGCCGCCGCACTCACCTACCTACCCACGCTCGCACGCTGTGCACCTCTCGCACACCGCAGCCCACCCAATCGACCGCCAACCTGCTCCCGCCTGGCCCAACCTCACGCGCCTCCCTCTCTCCCGCCCCGACACACCACGTCGCTTCCCACCACCGACCCACCTGCTCAGATCCCCACGCGCCCCGTACGCGGTCAACCAACCCGCCTAGAACCCAGCCCCACCCTGCTCTCCTGATTCCCCTCGCGAGCTCTGCTCCTCTCGCGCTCCCATTGCCCACCAACCGCGAGTGCCGCCGCCATGGCCACCCCAGGCTTCCGCTTCGCCGGTGCCCCTCAAGCTTGACCTCGTCGACGCCCCTCTCCATCCCTGCCGGCCTCCCTCTGCGTGAGCATCGTCCCCGTCCCTGCCCTCCTCGTCCACGACCGCGCAACACATGGTCGTCAACCGTGCGCCTCTGCCCGTCGCCTTCTCCGCTCGTCCTGGCCGCCAGGAACCCCACTGCATGCCTCCTCTCTACTCAAGGCGCCACCGCCGCCCGTGCTCACCTCTTGTCGTCGCCCTTCTCCGACATGACCTTGGTCCCTGGCCGCGCTTCCGAGCTCCTCACTGTTGACGAGCCCGTCCCGCCGCTCGAGCCCGCGTGCTTCGCCATCTCCGACGCCTGCCTCCTCTGCTTCGGGTCACCGTCGACCTTCGTCGCGCTTCCGCCTATCTGCACCGGCTCGCCTCTCCGTCCCACGATGCCACCCCTCTGTTCGTGCGCCTCTGTCCCTGCCGCCCTGCCCGAGCTCGTCAGCCCGCATCTGCGTGCTCCCGTCCCTGCGAGGCCCCTTCCTCATTGCGTGGGCCTGCCTCCCCTGTGTGCTCACCTGTAGGCTCCCTGGTGCCCCGCGCCTCCCTCTGTAGCATGTGTGCCTGCGACCACCACCTTGGCACTGTTTGCGAGCTGTTTGGTAGGTGTGGCCTCCGTGAGAAGAACCTGCTCGTGGGATGTGCGTGTGCTAATAGCTTGTCGTCTGGTTGTATCTCTTTCAATTGGACGTGTTCTTGGCTTGATCCTCTTTGACGTCTCCCTCTCCGCTAGCCAAGTGTTACTCTATTTTTGTTTGAGACCAGCATCATGACACATCTCGCCGGACTCCTGCGTGTGTTCTCTATGGCCAAGTCACGTGACTTCCCTCGGTTGTTTCGCCCCGCCGTCATCAAGTGAGCGGGGTGCAAGCAATCTGTCTATCCAAGGACCCGTCAAGATCTTCATGACGACAGGATCGACATCGACCCGGGTGAATTCGATGAACCATGACGCCAAACCAAGCCCATCAACAACTACCGAAGCCGGACACCGAAGACCTCCGTCATGGGCACCAAGTTCTCCTTCACGGTGGCTGATCCACGAAGACCCCGATCCTTGAGTTCGAAGACTGATCCCCCTCAAACCCCGAGACCTCGGATCCGAACCCCAATGTGTGACCCTCTTTCCGAGACCCCTATTTTATAAATGACATATAATTGTTGCATATTAAATTGTTCATGCTCGCATCTCATCATGGGGTTTGGGGGCATTATGTCGATTCATCTAATAATTAAATATGGAGACCATATGCGGGCGAATCTAGTCTTATATTGGCTCCATTTAAATTTGTATAGCAAACCGATGCCATGTTTTTCCTTGTTAAGACAATATTTAAATTGCGGGGTACCTAAACAACTTGAACCTTCTAATTAATTGTCGGGACCCCGGTTCCGCTTAATATTGCCTAATTGCATCACACCTTTGCCATGTCATGCATCATACATGCATCATGCCCGATCTTCTGCCGTAGTATTAAATAGTGCACCCGGTGTTTCTTTTATTGCTTTGCTTCTTCGTGGATTAGGCCGTTGAGTTAATGCGAGTATCGACAAGTCCTTCGGATAATGTATCTTCAGCTATGTTTCCTAGGCGAGCATTCTTCCCCTTTCTACCTATTTTGCGTTTATAGTTTTTACTTCCTCCTGTTGATCTATTGCTATCCGTGTTGCGATGCTTTAGTCTTTCCGTACCCGTGATATCCCTTGCAGCCTTTATATTGCCTTGGACACATCCTATTGCCTATTGTTTGATAGATAGTCGGCCTTATGTGTCGTAGTCGCTTGCTCGGGTGCTGCTTCATGTCGTCAAGTACCATAGTTGTTGGAAGGTTACCATATGCTTTATGTTGGAGATGATCGTGACTTTAATTACAACTTGATATTAAAATGTTGGGAATAAATATAACTAATGCAGAGCCACCGGTGGGCAATAGCTAATATTTGGTTCTTCCACGCTCACTTGTGTCCCGTAGGCCCCAAGTACTTGATATCTGTTCCTTGACTATTCGCACTATCCATATATGGAAGACTCTATGGACCCCCCCTTCGCCTGAGCTTGATTCACACTTTATTTCTTGGGGCCACAAACTAGTTTGGGGCTTTATTACTATCATGTACTTATACCATGCTTTACTGCTTTATTTATGATTGTGCGTGGAGCGCCTGTACTATTTAGGAACCCCGTGCCACGTTTATGTTGTATCGATAAGCCCAGTCACACTTTCGGGTTTCTAGTCGTTTACATCCGTCGCCACACACCCTGGGTCCGTCGTGGGCCGTCCGACTTCGTAACGGTTAGCTTATTGGGGGTGCCCCCCTAAAATAATTTATGAATCATGTGAATGCATTGTCATGAGGCCTCATTGCATTTTATTTGGTTCTTCCCGAGGATGACCGTGTGTGTGTTGCTATTTGTGCACCCCTGCAGGGTAAAACTTTCTGAAAATCGTGTCCGTGGTTATGGACGACTTGGAGCACAATATCTCGATCATAGACAACTATAACTAAAGTAGTGCTATAAATTTTACTTTGACATGTCTAGTAATTAGTTTCACTACAATAAAATGAGTAAATAAAAGTGCCAACAACTGCTGGATTTGGGATATCTCTGGCTAATTGTATCTAACTAGTAAGTATTACAACTACAACGGAATGGTTAATTAAAACTGTCCACTACTTATGATATCAGGATGACTCATGCTATCTACATCTAACTAGTAAGTGATGCAACTATAATGGAATGAATAAAATTGCCAACTATATGAGTTCCTCGGTTTGACTTCCTTGTTTGGTCTCGAGGAGGAAATGCCAGGATGGGTATGCTTGGTGTTAGTATCAAGTTGGTCCCACATAGGTCTTTCGTACCTCTCTCTGATAGTCGACGGCTGTATCGAGTCTCTATATGTTGTTTAGTGCATGCTTCGGTGCCGCTTCAGTCCACCATACCTATGTTGGTGAGAGCCGCCAAATTCTAGACTCACCGTGTACTGGCCTCAGTATTGACCACTCTCTTTTTCCTTTGCCCTTTGTCGGCACCCATTTTATTTTAGCAGGATTGAGATCAATGTTGTTAGTAGGGTTACCCTTCCGGCTTGGCTTGGGCAGGGTTATGAACGCCATTGGTTATTCTTCAGGGCTCTTAGCTCAATTTGCATCTTATCCGTACTCGGATGTTGTATCGTTTTCAATGTGATTTGGATCTTTGTATTGTATATATGTATTCTTGACTCATGGAGTCGTTGTTGTATATATATATATTTATGTGGGTTCCATCGTGGACTAATGTGTAATGATATTACTTCATTTTCCACTCGCAATCAAGTGCCTGGTGGGCACATTTGAATCGTTTCTATGCAGGTTTGACGGGAATCGCTAAAATTTGCATAGGGCCGATTCGAGGGTGTTACAAAGTGGTATCAAGCCTAGCAGTTGCGATACCCCACTGGTCCATCATGTAGGATAACCTAGCTAACGGCCGATGTAGAGTGTCAAAACTATGTTTGCAAAATCGGTTGGATATATCTGATTAGGTCTATTTTTACTATGTACCCCTATTTCTATTCTCCTCTTACCTCGACGTGTTTTGAATCTACTGTTATCTTTTCTTCGAGTCCAGGATTTCTCGTGGTTGGATTCCATCATACTTTCAGGGTTTCGCTTCCGCCGTTTTTTATAATGGTGAAGCTATAATCATCTAATCTGCATCTCATTTGTTGTACATTCATCCAATCTTTCTGTTCTTGAACTCTTTATCTATATGTGCCCTTGATGGATATCCGTATCGTTGAAAAACATATGAGGAGGATGAGCATTGGTGAAGTTGCAGTATACCTTAAGCATGTGTTGTTCATGCCAATGGAACCATCACGAAACCTAATCATTGTGTCTTTTCATACGATTTATTTTTTATCTTCCGGTGGTTTCCAATGCGACGACATTATCTACGCTAGATCCGATGAAGAGCCTGCATCATTCCTTTGTTATTCGGACATCGCTTGTCGAGATCTTCAGTCTAAATTTCGAGAGTTGGTTGCATAATTCTCCTATTCATGTGTGCAGAGTAATGCTTTGGGTGCGCGATGGACTGATCCCCATCCGACTACTCTTATCATTCACTTGGTAAATTAAATTGGTGGATCAATGCAATTTTACTCCTTCCACGGAAGCTATAGGTGGCCTTATCTGTTGAGACTTCTACCTTCGCCTTTTTGTTTTATCCGGAGTATCCTCTCGACGAACGTGAACATCGACTTCTTGTTGGTGGTGTCGACAATTTCAAGATGGATCAAGAATCTTGTTAGTGGTGTCGCGAGGATCTACACGAAGCGAGAAGATCTAGATCATCAACTTTCTTCCCCGCACCATGAGGCGGATCTCGAGGGTGAGATCCCTTGTTAGTGGTGTCGAATTTTAGCACCCCGCTAAAACCACTACTAGAAAATCGCTGTGTTTTGTTTTGTGCATTATCATGACCACATGCTCATGTCATCATGCCACATTTCATTTGAGCATCGTCATGTCATCATGCATCTATTTGCCTCAAACTATTTTACAAAGCCTATATTTGTTTTCTAAATATCCCCCTCTCTTTTCAAATGTAAAACCTCGGTCCGTATGGATCTTTTATTTGCCTAAAGTACTTTACAAAAGGATATTTAGAAAAACAAAATAAAATTAATAAAACATATTTTTAGGGGGAGGCAGCCAAATGGCCAGGCCCAGCCGTAGGCCACCTACCACCCCACATATCCTAACCCTAATCACCCAAACCCTAATCCACCCTACTCTTCACCACCACCGCATTCACCTACCTACCCAAACCCTAATCCACCCTAATCCAGCCGTAGTTCACCCTTGGACTATGGGTCCATATAGTAGCTAGATGGTTGGTTCTCCTCCTTTGTGCTGTCATGTTTAGATCTTGTGAGCGCCGTTCATGATCAAGATCATCTATTTGTAATCCTATATGTTGTGTTTGCGAGGATCCGATGGATATTGAGATACTATGTCAAATTGATTATTGATTCTATCATGTCTATTCTATTTGTGATCTTGCATGCTCTCTGTTGTTAGTAGCTATCTTGGCAAAGGAGATGCTTGCAACTCCAAGATGGAGTATTTATGCTCGATAGTAGGTTCATGCCTCTAGTAATCTGGGGAAGTGACAGAAGTCTCTAAGGTTGTAGATGTGTTGTTGCTACTAGGGAGAAAACAACAATCATTTGTCCATGGGGCAATTGTATTTTTTACTTTACACACTTTGCTTAATGCAATTATCTATTGCTTGCAACTTAATACTGAAAGGGGTTCGGATGATAAACTGAAGGTGGATTATTAGATGCAGTTGGATTACGGTATATGTATTATGTTGTAATGCCCAATCAAATCTCGTAGGAGTCAAGATGTCTAGTATATGCATTGTTATGCTTTCTTAATCTGTCAATTGCCCCGCTGTAATTTGTTCACCCAACATGTTATTTATCTTAAGGAGAAACACCTATAATGAACCGTGGAACCCAGTCCATTCCTTTACCATTGATATACCATCTATTGTTTACCGTTTACTATTTACTTTCTACAAGCAATTTTTGTCTTCCACACTATATGTTTAATCCTTTGTTTTCAGCAAAACTAGTGAGATTGACAACCTCATGGTACGTTGGGGCAAAGTTCTATGGTTGTGTTGTGCAGGATTCCAAGTTGCTAGCAACACCTTGGAGTTGTTTCCTTACTCCTACTGGTTCGATAACCTTGGTTTCATAACTGAGGGAAACTTGCTGGTGTGCTCATCATACATTCCTCTTGGGGTTCCCAACGAGCTCTAGATATCTTGAGCCATCAAGCACTTTTCTAGCGTTGTTGCCATCATCATCACCATCGCTTCTCCATCGACGTTTTTCCAGAAACAGCACTAGAAACTCTGTTCTAGCACCCTGTCGGGACGAGGAATTGGAGGAGATCATTGCCATCATCATCACCATCGCTTCTCCATCGACCATCCATGTTTCCCCCATCTATGAGTGAGTAATCCCCCGTTGTAGGCTATGGGGATGGTAGGGATTGGATGAGATTGTTCATGTAATGGCATCAGATTATTAGGGCATGGTGCCTAGTATCTTTTATTAGTGGTTTATGACTTTGTTGCGACTTGTTGTGATTAATGCTTGTCACTAGGGCCCGAGTTCCATGATTTCAGGTCTGAACATGTTATTGATTCATTATGATAGTATTGTTTTTTGGTCTTATCTGCAAGTTGTATACACACGTTGTTGTCCGGAACCTATGGCCCCGAAGTGACAGAAATCGGGATAACCGGAGGGAATGGCTTTTATGTGAGGATCACATATATTCACGAATTGTTCATGCTTTGCTCCGGTGCTCTATTAAAAGGAGCACCTTAATTGCCAGTAGTTCCCTAGAGGCCCCGCTACAAACGGGCTGGGAGGACAAAAGATGTTGTGCAAGTTCTCATTACGAGCACGTATGACTATTTATGGAACATATGCCTAGGATTGTCTAGTACTTGGATGCTTTATCTTATTTATCTCCAATTGCCCTATGTTCTGATTGCTATGTGAATTGTCTTGTCCATGCAACGCCCGTCCATCCATCCCTATGCCTACCGCACTCGAATCCCACTGTTTACTGCTATTGTGACTGCTGTCTTTACTTTACTACTACTGTTACGTTGCTATTCCTACTACAAAACTGTTGCTACTGTTAAAATGTTGTGAGCAAGATTGTTTCCAGGTGCAGCTGAATTGACAAATCAGTTGTTAAGGCTTATAAATATTCTTTGGCCCCCCTTGTGTCGAATCAATAAATTGGGTTTAACTTCCTCGAAAATACTGCGATACACCCCCTATACTTGTGGGTCATCAATGCACCTTATAAATATGAGGTTTATGATATACTTAAATTTTGCTTTGATAATTACAAGGAAGAAAATGGCTATATTTTTAAATATCTTAATAGGTGCTCTCAACCAACAGAAGAGACTAATGCCTTGCAGGAGCCTATGGAAGAAGAAATTGCTGAAACTGGAAGGTCATTGGATGAAAAACAGGAGAAGAGTGACGATCAAGAGGAGGAAGAATGGAGTAGCTACCCATGTCTACCTCCCAATAAGAGTAACTCGTTAACTAATACCTTATTTGATCGCCCTCCATGCTTACCAAAGGAGGATGAGTGTGATATTTATACTATTAGGTTTGTTCATGATGCTACTGAAAATCATTATGAGAGAGGAAAATATGGTTGTTGGAATTCTCATGTTACTAAAACACCTCTCTTTATATTGAAAGTTCCAAAGTTGCTCTTGTTTTATCTACCTATTCTTGTTACTATGTGCTTCTTTGATTTATTTTCTTACAAAATTACTATGCATAGGAAGTGGGTTAGACTTAAATGTGTATAATATTTGCTCCTTGATGCTCTCTTTTGCTTCAATTCATATTTCTTATGTGAGCATCTTCTCAAATTACTGAGCCTAGCTGAAAGGCGTTAAAGAAAAGCACTATTAGGAGATAACCCAAATTATTTTTACTTTCAGTAAGTTTTTATTTTGTTGAGTCTTGGAAGTTATTGCCTTAGTAATAATCTCTAATTATCCTTTTTGTGTGGTTTTTGTGCCAAGAATAACCTCTAACGAGAGAGAAGTAAGACTTGGGAAAGTTGCTGTCCTGAAACAGATTTTTGTGCTTCACTATAAAAAATCATGAAATACCTATATGTCGGATTGAGCTGTAATTTTCTGTGCTTATGACCCAGGTTATTATATAACTTTCGTTAGTTTAGCACTTTTCGATTTGAGCAACAAAGAGTCTTCGAAAAAATCATTTTTTACCTGCTGGTTTGTTTTGACAGATTTTTGCCATTATTTGCATTTGCCTCTTAATCTTTTTCTCTTTGAGTTCTCTTTGATCACTTGAGCTTTTAAAAGGAATTGATACAGTATCTTGTGTTTTAATGGAAGTTGTACTTGTGTTGAAACTAAACCCAAAGATTTATTATCTTGAATACACTAATATTGGTAATGAAGATTGTGTGAAGTTTTGTATGAAGGAAAATTTCAAGTGTAGGGAAGAATAATGTGATGAGATGAAGTATGGACAAAATCTCAAGCTTGGGGATGCCACCCGTGTCACCCCAAGAAATATTCAAGAGGTACAAGCGTCAAAGCTTGGGGATGCCCAAGGCATCCCCTTCTTCATCAATAAAAATCTCAGGGTTTTCTTCCAAAACACTTCATTTTTATTGTTTCATGCACAATGTGTTGTTCTTGGAGAGTCTTTGTTTTTGTTTTTAGTTTTCTTTTGTTTGGTTTGCTTAAATAAATTGGTTGGACCCGTGCATTCATATGTTGTTTCAAATAAGTTGATTGGTGTCGGAAAAGAGTAGGAAGCTTCATGCTTATAAGTGGTACAAAAGGAGCTTGTTTTGACTGTGGCCTAGACTTTATCATATCATGTTTGATGTTTCTTTGACCTTGTGCTTAGTGATTATTGATGTAGCATGACTTGTTCCAAACAATTGAGATTGCTTAATGTGCCTTGAAAGAATTATGCGTTGTTTTAGCAGACAAAAGCATAATATTGTGGTATTCTCTTTTGATGTTTTATTTGGGTTGACTTGGCACATGCTTACACCATGTTAAGACTATGAACCAGTCACCTTAGCCTCTATGATCATTTAGTTTTTGACTTGTACTATCACTTTATGCTTTAATTAATAATGTTTTGTCGCTTTGCAAGATTATGACCATTATTGCTCTCTTAGTTGGTCGCTCCCAGTCTTTTGCTAGCCTCCACCTGTACCAAGTATGAATTCCAATCATGCATCCAACCTCCAAGAAAACCAAGTTATTCCAAAGAGTCCACTATAAATTCCTATGCATGGTGTGTTACACCATTCCAAGTATATTCATGCTTTTATCTACCTTCCAAATTAAACTTTTGTTATGTCAAAATTAGTGATTAAAGCTCTCAAAAACTTGATGGCACACTTTATTTTCTTGCACTTAATAAACTTGAACCATTGTGTCCATCTATGTTGCTTATATGCTTGCACTTTATAAGTTGTGAATTAGCAGAACCATGATACCACGGGGAACGCTTTCAACATTGCACTTATTATTTAGTTGATATCATGTTCTTTTGTTTATGGATCCCGGCGGTGTGAAATAAAAGGGAAGCTTGTAAGCTCATGGAGTTTGTATGTGTGTTAGAGAAATGACTGGGCGGCTAGCCTAAGCCATGTCTAATCATGGTGGAAACTTGCAGCATAACCATAGTGAGCATTCTGTGAAGCATCCTCAATAAAAACCTATGCAAATAGCAAATAAAAAGATCGCTGAGATGCTCATTGTCTGTTGCCTTGTGATTTTGATATGGGAAAGCTCCCGTGTCATGGGGCAAGGGGTACCCCATTGGCGGTTCTCCATGATACACATGTACTTACAATGACAAGAACTTACTTGTGATTAAAGTTGAGTAGCATGAGGTTCGGTACTCGTAAGCAAGGGGTATGAGATTTTCAACTTATAAATTGTCAAGCATATCCTCATATTTGTGTCACTTTAACCTTAATCAACTCAAGATGCTTATGATAGGAGCAATGAGAGCTGAAAGCTAATAAGTACCATAATTTTTGGAAGCTCTTTATGAAACTTGAAATCCCTGCTTCCCTCTGTGAAGGGCCTTTCTTATTTACTTTTATGTTGAGTCTCCATCTTCTATATTTATGCACCAATTGAGAGAGCATAGTGGCCATTCTTAGTTTAATGTGCATTGTCCCAAAACTTGTTGATTGATTCATAACTTTGATATTGCTTGTTTTTAAATTATTTGTATCTAGTCACCCTTATGAACTTTGAAGCTGTCCTATGCATTTATGTTTTGCTATACCATGAGGGACAAGCTTAATAACACTCGTATTATGTTTTCTATATGTGAAACAAACAAACGTATTTCAATACATTGTTATTCACGATCTTTTATTTGTACCTTTTCATGTTACAACATAGTTGCTATGTCTTATTGTTAGAACTCTATCTTTCATGCTTATGTTTAGAGTACTTTGATCGCAGCTATCAATGCTTTAGGAATACCTTGACCAAGATTGTGATGGTGCATGTCACCTCAAAAAATTATTCTTTTTATCACTTACCTACTCGAGGACGAGCAAGAGTTAAGCTTGGGGATGCTTGTATGTCGTAAATGTATCTATAATTTTTGATGCTTCATGCTTGTTTTATATCAACTTTCTTATGTTTTGTTTACACTTTGAGGTAATTTTATACATTTTCTGGAACTAACCTATTAACAAGATGCCATAGTGCCAATTGCCTGTTTTCTGCTATTTTTGGTTTTAGAAAAGCTAGTAAGGAAATATTCTCGGAATTGGACGGGACAAAAGCCAAAGTCAATATTTTACGAGAAGGAACACGGAGTCCGAAGGGCAGCCGAAGTGAGGCCACGAGGTGGCCACACCTAGGGCTGGCGCGGCCCCCCTGGGCGTGCCAGGCCCTGGTGTGGGCCCCTCGGGTAGCCACCGACCTCGCCCCTTCGCCTATAAAAGTACCCCGATGCAGAAACCCTAAGGACCCAATCAAAAATCCACGAAAGAGTCTGAAGCCACTGCCATCTCGATCCCTAGATCGGGGGGATCGGAAGCTCTCCCCGGCACCCTGTCGGAGGGAGATATCATCCCGGAGGCCTTCTTCATCACCATGCCAGCCTCCGGAGTGATGCGTGAGTAGTTCACCCTTGGACTATGGGTCCATACAGTAGCTAGATGGTTGGTTCTCCTCCTTTGTGCTATCATGTTTAGATCTTGTGAGCTCCATTCATGATCAAGATCATCTATTTGTAATCCTATATGTTGTGTTTGGGGGGATCCGATGGATATTGAGATACTATGTCAAATTGATTATTGATTCTATCATGTCTATGTTATTTGTGATCTTGCATGCTCTCTGTTTTTAGTAGCTATCTTGGCCAAGTAGATGCTTGCAACTCCAAGAGGGAGTATTTATGCTCGATAGTAGGTTCATACCTCTAGTAATCTGGGAAAGTGCAAAAATCTCTAAGGTTGTAGATGTGTTGTTGCTACTAGGGAGAAAACAAGAATCCTTTGTCCATGGGGCAATTGTATTGTTTACTTTACACACTTTGCTTAATGCAATTATATGTTGCTTGCAACTTAATACTGGAAGGGGTTCGGATCATAACCTGAAGGTGGATTATTAGTCATAGATGTAGTTGGATTATAGTCTATGTATTATGCTGTAATGCCCAATCAAATCTCGTAGGAGTCAAGATGTATAGTATATGCATTGTTATGCTTTCTCAATCTGTCAATTGCCCCGCTGTAATTTATTCACCCAACATGCTATTTA
Organism: Avena eriantha; assembly: GCA_910589775.1. Classification (NCBI taxonomy): domain Eukaryota; kingdom Viridiplantae; phylum Streptophyta; class Magnoliopsida; order Poales; family Poaceae; genus Avena; species Avena eriantha. Next base: position 284,116,244 of record OU342746.1, on the reverse strand, counting down.
TCTTCAGGAGAAACACCTCTAGTGAATTGTGGACCCCGGTCCATTCCTTTACCATTGATATACCATCTACTGTTTACTGTTTACTATTTACTTTCTACAAGAAATTACTATCTTCCACACTATACGTTTAATCCTTTGTTTTCAGCAAAAAAGTGAGATTGAAGACCTCACTGTAAGTTGGGGCAAAGTTTTGTGGTTGTGTTGTGCAAGATTCCAAGTTGCTAGCAACACCTTAGAGTTGTTTCCTTACTCCTACTGGTTCGATAACCTTGGTTTCATAACTGAGGGAAACATGATGTTGTGCTCATCATACATTCCTCTTGGGGTTCCCAACGAGCTCTACATATCTTGAGCCATCATGCACCTCTCGCACACAGCAACCCACCCGATCAGCCGCCAACCTGCTCCAGCCTAGCCCCACCTCGCGCACCTCCCTCTTTCCTGCCTCCACACACCACGTTGCTTCCCACCACTGACCCACCTGCCTAGATCCCCACGCGCCCCGTACGCGGTCAACCACCACGCCTAGAACCCAGCCCCACCCTGCTCTCCCGATTCCCCTCGCGAGCCCTGCTCCTCTCGTGCTCCTCTTGCCCACCAACCGCGAGTGCCGCCGCCATGGCCGCCCCAGGCTTCCGCTTCACCGGCGCACCTCAAGCTCGACCTCGTCGACGCCCCTTGATGGCTCAATGCACGGTGCCCAAAAAAGTGCTTGGTTCGTGGTGTTGATGTAGAGCTCGTTGGGAACCCCAAGAGGAAGGTATGATGAGCACAACAGCAAGTTTCCCTCAGTTATGAAACCAAGGTTTAATTGAACCAGTAGGAGCAAGGAAACACCCCAAAGGTGTTACTAGCTGAGCTTTGGCAGGGCGCACTACCGGTGCTAGTAGCAACGTGGAGACCTGCACAACACAACCACAGAACTTTGTCCCCAACTTGCGATGAGATTGTCAATCTCATCGTGTTTTGCAGAAAACAAAGGATTAAACGTATCGAATGGAAAGAAGTAAAAGTTTGCAGAAAGTAAACACAAAGCAGTAAAAGATTGTAGATTGTATGTAAAGTAAAGGACCGGGATCCATAGTTCACTAGAGGTGGCTCTCCTTAAGATAGATAACATGCTGGGTGAACAAATTACAGCAGGGCAATCGACAAACACCGAGAAAGCAATACATGCATATACTAATCATCTTGACTCCTTTGAGACTTGATTGGGCATTACAACATTATACATAGACCGCCATCCAATTGCATCTATGACTAATAATCCACCTTCAGGTTATCATCCGAACCCCCTCCAGTATTAAGTTGCAAGCAACAGATTATTGCTTTACGAGCTGTGTGTAAAATAAACAATACGATTGTTCTATGAACAAAGGATTGTTGTTTTCTCCCTAGTAGCAACAACACATCTAGTACCTTAGAGATTTCTCTCACTTCCCCAGATTACCAGAGGCATGAACCCACTATCGAGCATATAACTCTTGGAGTTGCTAGCATCTACTTGGCCAAGATAGCTACTAACAACGGAAAGCATGCAAGATGTAGCATCCCATCTGTCTAACATATGTAATGCTACATGGTCTAGTAATATAATTGCTACTTCCTACATATAATTGTTGCATCATAATCATATCATGCTCATGTCATCATGCCACCTTGCATTTGAGCATCATATAAAACCCTTTTTATTTGGTTCTTCTCTCATATGCATTAGTAATTGTATTTGGCTCTTGATATATTTTATTTGGTTCTTGATAAATGCTTGATGCCCAAGTTGAGTTGGGGGCATATCTTTTATTAACTCCACCACTTTTCTTGTACCACCTCATAATTCCACCACCCTACTACATGTGAGCTTTGCATTTTAATTGGTTTTACCTCTAGCTCATGTGAGTTGGGATGGATCTACTTCTAATTACACATGCTCCCATATTTGTATCATGATGTTTTCACATTATTAATATGTGGAGCCACATGGCCACCTTTGCATGCTTTGTGAGTGGAACCCCTTTTTCTAGCTTCCATAGGATTGTTTTGGAATTTTGCTCATGTTGGAATATTTTGAGGATATTATGCACCTAGTGGAATATACACACTAGCATGTCCAAATTATATTCAAATTTGAGCAACTCCATCTACTCCACATGGAATATCCTTTTAATTCTTTTAGCTTGGCTTCATTTCATATTTTGGAATGCATGTGTATAAATGCCATGATTATTTATTTTTGTTTTCACAAAATTAAACATGGCATCTACTATTCATGCATGGGCCATGCAAATCTCCACCATCTCTTCTCCTTTTGTTTTTCTTTGTTTTTGAAGTGGAACTTGCCTTTTGGATTCAACCCAAGTGATTCTTATTCTTTTGTTGAGCTCCACCTTTATCTCTCTCTTCTACCACCACCATGTGTGCACCACAAGCCTCACCACCTTGTTCTTTTGTTTTTCCCTTACCCACCACCCCATACTTGCATGACCATGTGTGGCCATATCAATCTTACACCCAAAACCATAGCCTCTCTCTTCTTATCCTCACCATCTCCTTTCACCTTTGCTTGATCTTGGTGGATCACCACCAAACCCTAAACCCCCTTGCTTGGTCTTGTTTTGGCCATGATCAAACTCTAACCCTAAGCCCTCATGACCCCTCTTCCTAACCCTACCTCCATCACTACCCATGCTTTACCCCATCTTCTCTCAAAACCCTAAGCCCTCATCTCCCTTTCTCTCTAACCCGAGCCACCACCCCAGCCCTAATCTACCCCTGGCCCGACACCTAACCTAGCTAACCACCCCATCCCGAGCCTCCCCCCTCTAGCCCTAGACCTAGCCGAGCATCTCTCTCTCTCTCTCTCTCTCGCTGCACAAGGACCCCACCCGTGCAGTCCTTCCTTCCCTTGGCCGACCCCAGCTGCAGCCACACCCCCAGGCCGAGCCCTGCCTAGCACGTGAAGGAGAGGAGGGAAAGGTGGCCACCGAACCACTTTTTCTCCCGAGCCTTCCCCCACGGCATCTCTCCCCCTCGTGCTTATCTAACCCCCTCTCCCCCCTTCCGCATCATCCCCAGCTCCTCTGCGCTGCAGCCCTACCCCTAGCTACCCCCTCCTGCTAACCTTCCAACTCTGGCCACCACCTCGGCATCGGCAGCCACCCACAAGATCAGGAGGTGGGCGCGGTGTGTGAGGCGTCGAGGAAGGCCACGAGGTGCCCTGGACCGCCCCTGCACACGACAGCGAGGAGGAGACGGCCCCTGTACCGCTGCACCCCGCCGAGCCTGACGCGAAACCCTAGCCGCCGGCCGTCTGCATCGCCGTCGATCGGTTGCTCCCCAGCCCGAACCACCTCCAACGACGCCACCGCGGTGAGCGTCTGAACCTCCCAGACAACCTCCCTCCGTTCACCGCTTCTGTACGCGCCACGCTGCCGGACGAGCGCCTTCGGTGCATCGCGCTCGCCGTCGTCGAGGACCGTCCTCTCGCCGGATACGCCTTATCTGGCCACGCCTGCGGTTCCTAACACCAATCCCCATCCACCGTAGTGGTTTCGCCCCTCTGCGTGAGCGATCGGTCGCGCGTTCGAACCCCCGCCTCGCTGCGCCGTTCTCTGTCGTTTCCGTCAGATTCGTCAGAGAAGAGAAACAGTACCCGTTGCGCGTCTTGCAGTAAACCCCTCACCCTTTTTGCCGGCTAAACCCGCGATCCCTCCGGACCCACCTGTCATCGGCTGTTGCCACTTTACAAAAAGGGACCGCAAGTATCGGTTCCTCAACCCGCGCTCCCCAGCTCCTACACGTGGCAGCCCCCTTTTCGCCACTATCGTGCGGGCCCTTTCTGCCGCCGGACCCACTGGTCTGTCTCTGTGGCTGGCTGTGCTCGCGGTAGAAAAGGGTGTGCCGCGTGCAGTTCCGCCCAGTCAGCACTGATCCCACCCATCAGTGACTGGGCTAGCTGCTCCTGGGTACGAAAAGTTTCTGTGTATATCTGTTTTTATAAAACAATTTCAGAAATGTTTTAATATGAATTTAAATTCTGTTTTTTTAATAACTTTTAATTTGTGTAATTCCAAATAATACAATTAATATATGTTTTTGAATCAGAAAAATGTGAGGAATTCAAATATGCCATTCAAAATATTATTTGAGCACCCTAAATTTTCGAGATAATTAAAATTGTAATAAAATGCCCTTTTCTCAATTAATTAATAACTTTAATTCTACAACTCCAAATTCGACAAATAATATGTCTAAATCGATCAGCGCGACGAGTCCGTTCTAACTATGCATTCCATGTTATGAATTGAAGCATGCATCATGTCATTATTAAAAATCAGAACTGTTTATGGCAATAAAACTTGACCAAATAATTAATAAAATGTTTATTCGTGTACCCCACACCTCACCCATGCCATGCTACATTAGTGCCATGCAAATTGTGCATCATTCATCATGGCATGCTTGTTTGCTTGTCGCATTTTAATTCATATGCTTGTGCACTTTATTTATATTATCCCTTGTGTGTTTGGTTCTTCTCGAATAGACGCCGAGCAGGGGAATTATCCGGAATCACAGGAGTTCTACCCAGATCCATCTCTTGCGACAACTGAGCTACCAGGCAAGCACTACCACATGCTTGCATACATATAGTATCTATTGCCTCGATCTTATTCTTGCATCATTGAGTCACGATTGCATTAAATTGAATCCCAAGTACTGCATGGCCTTTACTTTTAAACCCCACCGAAGCTTGTTCCTCCATCCCATGAGCCATTACTACAGGAGTTGTTTGAGCCATGTGAGTCATAGAACAGCATGTGTAGGGTATGTGAGTGTCTGTTGGATAACGAGGTACCTAAACAACTTAACCTGAGTAGTAATGGGATAACTAATGAAAGGGGCACCGGTGGGCAATATCTGTTATTTGGTTTTTATGCTCACTTGTGTCCCGTAGGACCCCGAGTACTTGATTCCTGTTCCTTGACTATTTGCACTATCCACATCCGGGAGGCCTTATGGACCCCCCGAGCCAGAGCTAGATTCATTTCTATTTCTTGGGGCCACAAAGTAGTTTGGGGCTTTGTTACTATCCTGTACTTATGCCATGCTTACTGTTTTATTTAAGATTGTGCGTGGGGCACCTGTACTGTTTTGGATCGCGCCACGTTTTTGTGGTATCGACAAGCCCAGTCATATTTTTCGGGTTCCCGGTCGTTTACAGCCGTCGTCGCAAACCCTGGGTCCGTTCCGGAGCCGGCCAACTTCGTTGCGGGTAGCTTAGTGGGGTGGCCCCCTGAAATATTTTATGAATCCTGCGATCGCTTTGTCGTGAATGCCTCGTTGGGTTTTGATTTGGTTTTTCCGAGGTTGATCGAGTGTGTATTGCTATTTGTACCCTGCAGGGTAACTCTTTCTGAAAGCCGTGTCCGCGGTTAGGGACGACTTGGACCACGGTTTCTCGATTATAGACAAGTATAACTAAAGTACCGCTTTTAATCTGACTAAATACCTGACTAGTAAATAGTGCAATACTCATGGAAGGGTTAATAAAACTGCCAACGGATGGGTTGTTCGTCCGCTTTCTCGTTGGTAAGCGAGAAGGAGGATGGATCTGTTAATTATACTATTATAACTGTTGTTACTAATTAACGGACATCCGTCTATCATTGGTTAGGCAAATGGTTAGCGAGTATCTTTAGACTTGTTAGTTATTATCTTTTGTTGCAATTGCGTCACCCCAGGTATATGTCCCCTTTAGAGGCATAAAGACTTGCTGAGTACCCCTAGGGTCTCACACGATAAATTGTTTGATTCAGATGAACAGGTGTATTCGCAAGATGGATACTGGGTGGAGGAGACAGATGATGTTGGCAACGATCACTCGGTGTAGAGATTCCGGGGATGGGGATCCGTGAGATCTCTGGGCGGGATGTGTTTATTTATGTGGCATCTTCTGCCGATTTGCTTCTTATCCGTACTTGGATCTTGTTTTCCGCTTCCGCCTGATACTCTGATGTGTGATGTATGAGGAGCTATCCTAAACTATTATCTCTATCTAGGATATTTGAATCTTGCCGTATGGCGTTGCAATATTCCTATTTCTTTTAGATGGAATGGCTCTGAAAACTGTTGTATGGTAGCTTGCATACATACTCACTTGTGTATGTATTTGATCTCTTCGCATGTTGCCTACGCCGCTCGCTCTTGTCCCGATGTCTTGGAAGTGGTTAGGACGACCGACGGGTCTACACGTGGGCGGTCCTCTGGGCCCCCTTTGTACTATTTTAACCACTTCCGCTTCATCCAGGCTTGAACTTAGATCGTAGGGTCCGAGGTAGTTACACAAGATCTCAAATAACAAAGACATGATAAAATCAATAATCAATCTGAAATAACATCTCAATATCCATAGGATCCCCGCAAACATAACATGCAGAATTACAAATAGATGATCTTGATCATGAACGGAGCTCACAAGATGTAAACATGAAAGCACAAAGGAGGAGAACCAGCCATCTAGCTAATACATGGATCCGTAGTCCAAGGATGAACTACTCACGCATCACACCGGAGGCTTGCATGGTGATGAAGAAGGCCTCCAGGGTGAATTCCCCTCTCCAGCAGGGTGCCGGGAAGAGCTTCAGATCCCTCCCGATCTAGGGATGGAGATGACGGCGGCTATAGACTCTTTCGTGGATTTTTGATCGGGTACTTAGGGTTTACGTCCCGAGGGCATCTTATAGTCGGAAGGGGAGGCCGAGGGGGTGCCTGGGCTGGCCACACCACCCCCTGGCGTGGGTCAGGCCTGGCCGCGTGGCCAGGTGGTGTGGCCGCCCTCTGGCCCCTCTCCGTCTCGTATTCTGGCACTTGATCACTTCCGGAAAAATAGGCACTTTGCTTTTGTCCCGTCCAATTCCGAGGATATTCATTTTCTGACTTTCCTGGAACCAAAACAGCAGAAAATAGGCAGCTGGCACTGTGGCTCTTGTTAATAGGTTAGTCCAAGAAATCATATGAAAAGTACTCCAAAGTTGGAACAAAACACAAGAAAGTGGATAAAACTAAGCATGGAACATCAAAAATTATAGATACATTTGCAATGTATCAACATCCCCAAGCTTAACTCCTGCTCGTCCTCGAGTAGGTAAGTGATAAAAAAGAAAGAATAATTTTTGAGGTGACATGCACCTTCATAAACTTGATCAAAGTATTTGTAAAACATTGATAGCTGGGATCATAGTACTTCAATCAAAACATGAAAGACAAAGTTATAGCAATAAGACAAAGAAACAATGTTGCAACATGACAATGCACAAACAAAAGATTCATAAATAACAATGCTTTGCAAGACGTTTGTTTGTTTCACATAAAGAAAACATAGCATAATAGTATTCAGCTTGTCCCTCAATAGAGTAGCAAATATAAATGCATAGGACACCTTCAAAGTTCATAAGAGTGACTAGATACAAATAGTTTAAAACAAGCAATATCAAGTTATGCACCAATCAACTAGTCTTGGGACAATGCACATAGAACTAAGAATGGCCACTATGCTCTCCAAGTAGGTGCATAAAGATAGAAGGTGGAGACTCAATATAATGGTGGAGGAAAAGCCTTTGTAAAAGGAAGTAGGGATTCAAGTCGCATGAAGAGCTTCCAAAAATTATGGTACTTATAGCTTTCAGCTCTCATTGCCCCTATCATAAGCATCTTGAAGTGGTTAAGGTTAAAGTGACACAACTAAGAGGATATGCTTGACAAGTTATAAACCGAAATCTCATGCCCCTTACTTACAAAGACCGATCCTCATGCTACTCAACTTCAGTCACGAGTAAGCTCTTGTCATTGTAAGTACATGTGTATCATAAAGAACCGCCAACGGGGTACCCCTTGCACATGATACGGGAGCTTTCTCATAATCAAAATGACACGGTAAGCAGACAATGAGCATCTCAGCGATCTTTTTATTTGCTATTTGCATAGGTTTTTATTGAGGATGCTTCATAGAGTGCTCATTATGGTGATGCTTCAAGTTTCCACCATGATTAGGCATGGCTTAGGCTAGTGGCCCAGCGTTTCTCTAACACACATACAAACTCCATGATCTTACAAGTTCCACTTTTATTTCACACCGCCGGGATCCGTAAGCAAAAGAACATGATATCAACGGGGTACAAAGTACAAGTGCAATGTTGAAAGCGTTCCCCATGAAACATGGTTCTGCTAATTTCAACTTATAAAGCGCAAGCATATACGCAACAAAGAAGGACCCAATGGTTCAAGTTTATTAAAGGCAAGTAAAGTAAAGTGTGCCATCAAGTTCGTGAGAGCTTTAATCACTAGTTTTCTCATAACAAGTTTAATTTGGAAGGTAAACAAAAGCATGAATATACTTGGAATAACATATGCTAATAGGTAGGTATGGTGGACTCTTTGGAATAATAGGTAGGCATGAATATACTAAAGGATCATAAAGCCTATGGTGACTTGAGATAGTCATAACATGGTGTGAGCATGAGCCAAGTCAACCCAAATAAAGCATCAAAGGAGAATACCACTATACTATGCTTTAATATGCTAAAACAACGCATGATTCATCCAAGGCACATTAAGCAATCTCAATTGTTTATAACAAGTCATGCTACAGCAAAGAATACTAAGCATAAAGCCAAAATAATATCAAGCATGGCATGACAAAGCATAGGCCATAGTAAAAAACCAGCTCTTTTTACCACATAAGCATGAACTTTCCTACTCTTTTCCAAACCAAACCAAACTATTTGCAAACCAATGTATGAAAGAGGGGGTCCAACCAATTTATTCAGAAAACTAAGCAAACCAAAGCAAACGAAAACCACAACAAAAATGAAAAAGAAGACGCTCCAAGAAAAACACAATTGTGCATGAAACAATAAAAATAAAGCGTTTGGAAGAAACCTGGGATTTTTATTGATGAAGAAGGGGATGCCTCGGGCATACCCAAGCTTTGATGCTTGTACTTCTTGGATATTTCTTGGGGTTACACACGTGGCATCCCCAAGCTTGAGCTTTAGTCCATTCTTCATCTCATTACTCATTCCTTCCATACACCTGAATTTTTTTCTTCATACAAAACTTCACACAATCTCATTAGCAACATTAGTGCACTTAAGATAAATAAGTCTTAAGGTTCAGTTCTAACACCAAATAAACTTCCATTAGAACACTATATACTGTAGCACTTCCCTCAAAAAGCTCAATTCCCCAAAATAACTCAAAAAGGAACCCACAAGAAGCAAATGCAGAAAATGGCAGAAATCTGTCAAAACAGACCAGCAGGTAAAGACGATTTTTTCGAAGATCTTCTGTTGCTCAAATCAAAAAGTGTTGAACTAACAAAAGTTATATAACAACCTGGGGCAGAATAACAAAAACGTACAGCTCAATCCGACATACAGAGCTCTCTCACGAATTTTTACGGTGAAGCACTAAAATCTGTTTCGGGATAGCAACTTTCCCAATCATTACTTCTCTCTCATTAGAGGTTACTCTTGGCACAAAAAGCAAATAAAAAGGATAAGGAGAGGTTATTACAGAGGTAATAACTTCCAAGACTCAACTAAAACTTTTGGGTTATCTCCCAATAAGTAATTTTCTTTAACGCCTTTAAGTTAGGCATAAGAAGCAAAGAAAGAATCAAGTGTTCTCAAATGAAGAAGCATTAAGACCAAATTTCTTGCCCTTACCTCTCTTACTTTTATTCTTAACCTTGGGGAAAATATGATTGTTTGGTGGAGAAGAAAGGTGCATGGTCTCCTTTCCCACATCTATTATTACTCCAAGGAGTTCTAATAGGGACCTTCCAAGTGTAATCTATCCTTTTCCTGCACATTCAATAACAAGATAATCAATAGAAATCGTTTTCCCAAGGATCTTTGTAAACACTCCTTCAGCTATCCCAAGAGGTAATATGGTAGTATTATTAGTAAGATATATTTCTTTTCCTCCCTCAATGAGCCCCCAAGCATTCAGAGATTTATAAATATCTCTGGGCATAAGGCAAAATTCAGACATGATATCACAACGAGCTTGAAAAGTTTTAGTGTTCATCTCAATCTTTATTGTAGGGAACCACTTTGATGGTTCAGAGTTTATTGGAACATAATCGTGATGCTCCCTAAGCGTATTATAGCTACTTTCTAATCTAGTAGTGCTAGCCTCAAGAGTGTCCAACCTAGCAAATATTTTTGCGAAAGAAATATCAGTTTTGCTAGGCATGTTGTAAGTGAGGATCAATTTATTTATAGAATTAATAGCATCATCCTCATTACATTGGATGAAATCTCCTCCCACAATAGCATCTAGAGCATATCTATAGCAAAGAGCAATCCCAAGTTAAAAACAGCTAAGGAACAAGCTTTGAGTCATTTTAGGCTCAGTTTTTTCATGTAGATCAGAGATTCTAGACCATGCTTCCTTAAAATTTTACTCAATTCCTTGTTTAAAAGTGAAAATCATTTCCTCGGTTGACATAGTGACTGGAGCAAGGCTAGACATAATGGCAACTTAGGATAGGAACTAATTTTTTTGTGTGTTTTTGAAATAAGAAAGCAAACTAGTAAAACTATTTTTTTGTGTTTTTTGAAGAACAAAACAAGCAAACAAAGCAAAAAGAAACTAAGCAAAACAAAAACAACAAAGTAAAGAGATTGGTTATGAGGGACTCCCCTTGTGAAGATGTCCTTGACTCCCTGGCAACGGCGCCAGAAAATCGTCTTTTAATGGCGTGTGGTTGACGTGGGAGTTTCTTCTTCTTCGATCCCCGGCAACGGCGCCAGAAAATCGCTTGATGGCTCAATGCACAACGCCCAGAAAAGTGCTTGGTGCGTGGTGTTGATGTATAGCTCGTTGGGAACCCCAAGAGGAAGGTATGATGAGCACAGCAGCAAGTTTCCCTCAGTTATGAAACCAAGGTTTAATCGAACCAGTAGGATCAAGGAAACACTCCAAAGGTGTTACTAGCTGAGCTTTGGCAGGGCGCACTACCGGTGCTAGTAGCAACATGGAGACCTGCACAACACAACCACAAAACTTTGTCCCCAACTTGCGATGAGGTTGTCAATCTCACCGTGTTTTACAGAAAACAAGGATTAAACGTATCGAATGGAAAGAAGTAAAAGTTTGCAGAAAGTAAACACAAAGCAGTAAAAGATTGTAGATTCAATGTAAAGTAAAGGACCGGGATCGATAGTTCACTAGAGGTGGCTCTCCTTAAGATAGATAACATGCTGGGTGAAAAAATTACAGCGGGGCGATTGACAAACACCGAGAAAGCAATACATGCGTATATTAATCATCTTGACTCCTCTGAGACTTGATTGGGCAATACAACATAATACATAGACCGCCATCCAACTGCATCTATGACTATTAATCCACCTTCAGGTTATCATCCGAACCCCCTCCAGTATTAAGTTGCAAGTAACAGATTATTGCTTTACGAACTGCGTGTAAAGTAAACAATACGATTGTTCTATGAACAAAGGATTGTTGTTTTCTCCCTAGTAGCAACAACACATCTAGTACCTTAGAGATTTCTGTCACTTCCCCAGATTACCAGAGGCATGAACCCACTATCGAGCATAAATACTAACTCTTGGAGTTGCTAGCATCTACTTGGCCAAGATAGCTACTAACAACGAAAGCATGCACGATCTCAAATAACAAAGACATGATAGAATCAATAATAAATCTGAAATAGCATCTCAATATCCATCGGATCCCCGCAAACACAAAGACATGAATTACAAATAGATGATCTTGATCATGAACGGAGCTCACAAGATCTAAACATGAAAGCACAAAGGAGGAGAACCAGCCATCTAGCTACTACATGGATCCGTAGTCCAAGGATGAACTACTCACGCATCACACCGGAGGCTTGTATGGTGATGAAGAAGGCCTTCAGGGTGAATTCCCCTCTCCGGCAGGGTGCCGGGAAGAGCTTCAGATCCCTCCCGATCTAGGGATGGAGATGACGGCGGCTACAGACTCTTTCGTAGATTTTGATCAGGTACTTAGGGTTTACGTCCCGAGGGCATCTTATAGTCGGAAGGGGAGGCCGAGGGGGTGCCTAGGCTGGCCACACCACCCCCTGGCGCGGGCCAGGCCTGGCCGCACGTCCAGGTGGTGTGGCCGCCCTCTGGCCCCTCTCCGTCTCGTATTCTTTCACTTGATCACTTCCGGAAAAATAGGCACTTTGGCTTTTGTCCCGTCCAATTCCGAGGATATTCATTTTCTGACTTTCCTGAAACCAAAAACAGCAGAAAACAGGCAGCTGGCACTATGGCTCTTGTTAATAGGTTAGTCCAAGAAATCATATGAAAAGTACTCCAAAGTTGGAACAAAACACAAGAAAGTGGATAAAACTAAGCATGGAACATCAAAAATTATAGATACATTTGCAATGTATCACCCCTCTCCATCCCTGCCGGCCTCCCTCTGCGTGAGCACCGTCCCCGGCCCTGCCCTCCTCGTCCACGACCGTGCAGCACGTCGCCGTCAACCGTGCGCCTCTGCCCGTCGCCTTCTCCGCTCGTCCTGGCCGCCAGGAACCCCACTGCATGCCTCCTCTCTACTCAAGGCGCCACCACCGCCCGTGCTCACCTCTTGTCGTCGCCCTTCTCCGACTTGACCTCGGTCGCTGGCCGCGCTTCCGAGCTCCTCACTGTCGACGAGCCCGTCCTACCGCTCGAGCACGCGTGCTTCGCCATCTCTGACGCCTGCCTCCTCTGCTTTGGGTCATCGTCGACCTTTGTCGCGCTTCCGCCTATCTGCACCGGCTCGCCTCTCCATCCCACGATGCCACCCCTCTGTTCGTGTGCCTCTGTCCCTGCCGCCATGCCCGAGCTCGTCAGCCCGCATCTACGTGCTCCCGTCCCCGCGAGGCCCCTTCCTCATTGCGCGGGCCCGCCCTCCCCTGTTCTCTTGATTCCCCTCGCGAGCCCCGCTCCTCTCGCGCTCCCCTTGCCCACCAACTACGAGCGCCGCCGCCATGGCTGCCCTAGGCTTTCACTTCGCCGGTGTCCCTCGAGCTCGACCTCGCCGATGCCCCTCTCCATCCCTACCGGCCTCCCTCTGCGCGAGCACCTTCCCAGGCCCTGCCCTCCTTGTCCATGATCATGCAGTACGTCGCCGTCAACTGTGCGCCTCTGCCCGTCGCCTTTTCCGCTCATCCTAGCCACCAGGAACCTTGTTGCATGCCTCCTCTCTACTCAAGGCGCCACCGCTGCCCGTGCTCACCTCCCGTCGTCGCCCTTCTCCGACTTGACCTCGGTTGCTGGCCGCGCTTCCGAGCTCCTCGCCTCCGACGAGCCCGTCCCACTGCTCGAGCCCGCGTGCTTTGCCATCTTCGACGCCTGGATCCTCTGCTTTGGGTCGTCGTCGACCTTTTCCGCGCTTCCGCCTATCTGCACCGGCCTGCCTCTCCGTCCCGCGATGCCACCCCTCTATTCGTGCGCCTATGTCCCTGCCGCCCTGCCCGAGCTCGTCAGCCCGCATCTGCACGCTCTCGTCCCTGCGAGGCCCCTTCCTCGTTGCATGGGCCCGCCTCCCCTATGCGCTCGCCTGCAGGCTCCCTGGTGCCCCGCGCCTCCCTCTATAGCATGTGCGCCCGCGACCACCGCCTTTTCACTATTGGCGAGCTATTTGGTAGGTGTGGCCTCCGTGAGAAGAACCTGCTTGTGGGATGTGCGTGTGCTAATAGCTTATCGTCTGGTTGTCTCTCTTTCAATTGTACGTGTTCTTGGCTTGATCCTCTTTGACGTCTCCCTCTCCGCTAGCCAAGTGTTCCTCTGTTTTTGTTTGAGGCCAGCAGCACGACGCATCTCGCCGGACTCCTGCGTGTGTTCTCTATGGCCAAGTCACGTGACTTCCCTCGGTTGTTTCGCCCCGCCATCATCAAGTGAGTCGGGTTCAAGCAATTTGTCTATCCAAGGACCCGTCAAGATCTTCGTGACGACAAGATCAACACCGACCAGGGTGAATCCGATGAACCACGATGCCAAACCAAGCCCATCGACAACTACCGAAGTCGAACACCGAAGACCTCTGTCATGGGCACCAAGTTCTCCTTCACGGTGGCCTATCCACGAAGACCCCGATCCCGGAGTCCGAAGACCGATCCCCGTCGAACCCCGAGACCCCGGATCCGAACCCCAATGTGTGACACTCTTTCGGAGACCCCTATTTTATAAATGACATATAATTTTTGCATACTAAATTTTTCATGCTCGCATCTCATCATAGGGTTTGGGGGCATTATGCCGATTGATCTAATAATTAAATATGGAGACCATGTGCAGGAGATTCTAGTCTTATATTGGCTCCATTTAAATTTGTATAGTGAACCGATGCCATGTTTTGCCTTGTTAAGACAATATTTAAATTTCGGGGTACCTAAACAACTTGAACCTTCTAATTAATTGTCGGGACCCTAGTTCCGCTTAATATTGCCTAATTGCATCGCACCTTTGCCATGCCATGCATCATACATGCATCATGCCCGATCTTCTGCCATAGTATTAAATAGTGCACCCAATGTTTCTTTTAGTGCTTTGATTCTTCGCGGATTAGGCCGTTGAGTTGATGCGAGTATCGACAAGTTCTTCGGATAATGTATCTTCAGCTATGTTTCCCAGGCGAGCATTCTTTCCCTTTCTACCTATTTTATGTTTATAGTATTTACATCCTCCTATTGATCTATTGCTATCCGTGTTGCGATGCTTTAGTCTTTCCATACCCGTGATATCCCTTGCAGCCTTTATATTTCCTTGGACACATCCTATTGCCTGTTGTTTGATAGATAGTCGGCCTTGTGTGTCATAGTCGCTTGCTCAGGTGCTGCTTCGTGTCGTCAAGTACCATAGTTGTTGGAAGGTTACCATATGCTTTATGTTGGAGATGATCGTGACTTTAATTACAACTTGATATTAAAATGTTGGGAATAGATATAACTAATGCAGAGGCACCGGTGGGCAATAGCTAATATTTGGTTCTTTCATGCTCACTTGTGTCCCGTAGGCCCCGAGTACTTGATACTTGTTTCTTGACTATTCGCACTATTCACATATGGGAGACTCTATGGATCCCCCTTTGCCTGAGCTTGATTCACACTTTATTTCTTGGGGCCACAAACTAGTTTGGGGCTTTATTACTATCATGTACTTATGCCGTGATTTACTGCTTTATTTATGATTGCGTGTGGAGTGCCTGTACTGTTTAGGAACCCCGTGCCATGTTTACGCTGTATCGACAAGCCCAATCACACTTTCGGGTTCCCAGACGTTTGCATCCGTCACTACACACCCTGGGTCCATCGCGGAGCCGGCCGACTTTGTAACGGGTAGCTTATTGGGGGTGCCCCCCTGAAATAATTTATGAATCATGTGAATGCATTGTTGTGAGGCCTCATTGCATTTTATTTGGTTCTATCCGAGGTTGACTGTGTGTGTGTTGCTATTTGTGCGCCCCTGCAGGGTAAAACTTTCTGAAAGTCGTGTCTGGGATTATGGATGACTTGGAGCACAGTATCTCGATCATAGACAACTATAACTAAAGTAGTGCTATAAATTTTACTTTGACATGTCTAGTAATCAGTTTCACTACAATGGAATGAGTAAATAAAAGTGCCAACAACTATTGAATTTGGGATATCTCTGGTTAATTGTATCTGACTAGTAAGTATTGCAACTACAACATAATGGTTAATTAAAATTGCCCACTGCTTACGATATCAGGATGACTCGGGCTATCTACATCTAACTAATATGTGCTGCAACTATAATGGAATGAATAAAATTGCCAACTGTGTGAGTTCCTTGGTTTGACTTCCTCGTTTGGTCTCGAGGGGGGAATGCCAGGATGGGTATGATTGGTGTTAGTATCAGGTTGGTCTCGCATAGGTCTTTCTTACCTCTCTCTGATATTCGACAGCTGTATCGAGTCTCTATATGTTGTTTAGTGCATGCTTCGCTGCCGCTTCAGTCCACCAACCTATATAGGCGAGAGCCGCCGAATTTTAGACTCGCCGTGTACTGGCCTCAGTACTGACCGCTCTCTTTTTCCTTTGCCCTTTGTCGGTACCCCTTTTGTTTTAGCAGGATTGAGATCGACATCGTTAACAGGGTTACCCTTTCGGCTTGGCCTGGGCAGGGTTATGGACGCCATTGGTTATTCTTCAGGGCTCTTAGCTCAATTTGCATCTTATCCGTACTCGGATGTTATATCGTTTTCAAGGTGATTTGGATCTTTGTATTGTATATCTGTATTGTTGACTCATGGAGTCGTTGTTGTATATATATGTTGCTGTGGGTTCCATCGTGGACTAATGTGTAATGATATTATTTTATTTTCCACCCGCACGCAAGTTCCTAGTGGGCACCTTTGAATCGTTTCTATGCGGGTTTGGCGGGAATCGCTAAAATTTGCATAGGGCCGATTCGGGGGGTGTTACAACACGCACTTCGACCCTCGTTTGCCTGATCAGGTAGGTGCAAGATCAAGTAACATACACCCATCAGTATGTCGGTGGGGCTTCATACACGATGCTTTCCCGACCCAAAGCAAGTACATGGGGCCACCCTACTAAGATACCCGCAACGAAGTCGGCCGGGCTTCAAGAAGGACCTAGGGTTTATGCCAATTGCTGTAAATGACTGGAAACCAAAAAGTGTGACCTGGCTTGTCGATACCGTGAAAACATTCCACATTTATTCCTAAATATTACAGTAGCAAACGCTCCTCGAGCAACAGTAGTAAATAAAGCAGTAAACCATGGCATAAGTATATGATAGTAATAACGCCCGAAACTAGTTTGTGGCTCCCGGTACAGTACTTTGAAATCAGATAGTAAGCCGATAGAGGTTCCCATACACCCCATATGTAGGGATGGCAATGGGGCCCCAAAACCCGCTAACCCGATGGGTACCCGCCTTAAATGGGGAGGGTTTGGTAAAGAAAAAAACCATGGGAGTGCTTAGCGGTAAAATGATGGACCCGTCGGGTCTAGCGGGGGCGGGTCTGGAGGTGGCAGACCCGTACCCGCATACCCGCAAACCCGACTATCCTACAAATAATAATTCTAATTTCCAATCCTAACCATAAATCCCTAACCCCACTAACCCCGGCGGTCCCACATCCCTCGTCCCACGCGTGCACAACAACACGATGCACACACACCCACACCTCGTGGCCTCGTGCCCTCATCCGCTCCTCATCACAATCCTATTTTCCCTCGCTTCTAGCGCTGCCACCGCCTGCCTTCTAGTGGGAGGGATGCGCCGTCGCCTCCTAGCTTCCTCCTGCACCACCGGGCGCCGCCAGATCCCAGCACCACTGGCCGCTGCCAGATACCTGCACCACCGGCCGCCGCCACATCCCAGCACGACTGGCCACCGCCACATCCCACATCTCGCGCCGCCCTGCCAACGCTCTTCCCGGCACCGCGTGGGGACTCCCTCGCGCTGCCTCCAGTCAAGGTCGAGGACCACTGAGAGGGAAGCTCCAGCGACAGCCGCCGCCTTGCACACCGCCTCCTAGCGTCGTCGCTGCCTTGCAGACTGCCAGCGCCGCCACCTCGTAGACCTTGGCGGGTACCCGTCGGGTCCCCGTTTACCCATTGGGTCAAGAGTCTAGTTGGAATATGTACCCGCCAATATATTTGGGGCGGGTCGCGGGGGCGGGGAAATGGGGCGCGGACGGGTATGGGGGGGGACTCAGACCCGAACCCCGCGGGTGCCATCCCTACCCATATGTGGTTATCGCTCGTTCTCGGAACATGTGTCAAGAACTCGGGTCCTAAGTGGACATAAGTGGACATGATAATAGCCAGATCTCATCTATTGCCCACCGGTGCCTCTTCATTAATTTTATTTACTCCCAACATTAATTATCAAATTGTATGTAAAACCATGATTATCTCCAACATTAAGCATATGTCTACCACCAACAACTTTGGAACTCGACAACTCGAACCAACACCTGAGCAATCAACTATGACTTGCAAGGCCAGCTATCTATCAAAAGAACGACAACATGATGTGTCCAAAGCAATATAGGCTGCAAGGAGTATAACTGGTACGAAAAGCTAAAGCATCGATAAAAACGATAACAATAGATCAATAGAAGGAAGTAAAACTATAAAGGCAAAATAGGTAAAAGGGGGGAGAATGCTCGACTGGGAAACACTGCCGAAGATATATACGAGAACAGGTTGAACGCACCAACTCAACGCCGTAATCCATGAAGAGGCATAGCACTGAAAGAAACACCAGATGCACTATTTAATACTACAGCAAAAGATCCAGCATAACTATGATACGATGCATGGGATGGAAAAATGCGGTGCAACTAGGCAAGTTACGGAAAGTTTAACCAAACATTTAGAAAAAACTATCAAGAACTATGATATTATATAGATACTATGT
The DNA here is from genome assembly GCA_910589775.1 of Avena eriantha. Lineage (NCBI taxonomy): Eukaryota > Viridiplantae > Streptophyta > Magnoliopsida > Poales > Poaceae > Avena > Avena eriantha. Next base: position 284,097,783 of record OU342746.1, on the reverse strand, counting down.
GAAAATATATTCCATGATGTATCAAAGAGTATGGATTTTATATTGTAAATATTCATATTTTTTAAAAAACTTGATCAAACTTTATATTTTTTTGAATTTTGTAAAAATAGTATATAAGCGAGGTAGTACCTCGTTAGACACGGCGAAAACCGGCCAATACCTTGATATCATCGCCGCCGTTGTCTTAAAATATCTCTTCTACGGTTCTACCCTTGACCCCTCCAAGCATCCTGTGGTCTGTTCCCCGCTCATCAAAGGGACAAAACTGGAACTGGCAAAAATCTTACCCCTTGCTTCGAGCCCATCGCCTGCACCTGCACGGCGCCGCGGCTACAGAAGGCTGCGCGATCCGGCGTCCGATTCGCCGGCCACGATGCAGAGCTCGCTCGCCAGGCAGTTGGTTCTGCCTATCCGGCCCGGTTGCGTGGATTCCGGCCGCCGTGATGGATCCGGTTCCCTCCGGTGCCGCGCCGAAGCCGCCGCGCCGTTGTCTGTCTCTAGGACGGGGCCGTACACCGGGAGGGACCCGGAGGTGAAGAAGCCGGCGTGGCTGCGGCAGCGGGCTGCGCAGGGGGAGAAGTACGCCAGGCTACGGGAGTCGCTCGTCGAGCTGAAGCTCAACACCGTCTGCGTCGAGGCCCAGTGCCCCAACATCGGCGAGGTATACACACAAACACAACTCGCGCAGAAGTGCTTCACTCGTGCGATTCGGTCAGCACGACGAATTTCTGAAAGATAAGTGGCTTTTGCTGTCGGGCTTAACGAAATCCTCTGCTTTGTGGGCGTAGTGCTGGAACGGAGGCGGAGGGGCGGGCGGGGAAGGGGATGGCATTGCCACGGCTACAATCATGGTGCTCGGTGATACGTGTACGCGCGGCTGTCGATTCTGCGCCGTGAAGACTAGCAACAAGCCTCCGCCGCCGGATCCCATGGAACCTCTGAATACTGCCTTGGCCGTCGTGAGTTGGGGGTATGGTATATGTGCAACTTCTGCTGGTTGCTCATCTGCAAATTTGCCAGTATTAGCTTGTCATTTTGAGCGACTGGATTAATCGTGGGACTTAAGTAACAAAAATAGATGAGGATTATGAAGTTTGTATGTGAATCGATGCAAATACGCCTATCTACCTTGCATGATTACACATAATATATCTGACAAAATGCCGTTCTTCGCAGAGTAGACTATGTTGTGCTGACAAGTGTTGATAGAGATGACTTACCAGATGGTGGAAGTGACCATTTTGTTCAGACAGTGAGAGCTTTGAAGGTCTACCCTGTGCTCTTTTGCTGTGTCTTTTATTTAATACTCCCTCTGTCGTGAATTAGATGTCATACTCCCATGCGTATCTAGACAAATCTGCACAAGTAATTCGGGACAGAGGGAGTATTTAACTTTGTCAAATGTGTTATAAAGATGCTAAAAATTTATAGACTTTCTATTCAGGAGCTCAAACCTGGGATATTGGTGGAATGCCTAACCTCAGATTTTCGAGGTGATCTGGAGGCCGTTTCCTCTTTGGCAAATTCTGGTCTAGATGTCTTTGCCCACAACATTGAGACTGTGCGGAGTCTGCAAAGAATTGTGAGGGATCCTCGAGCAGGGTAATTTGATCGACTGATTTTTAGCACGATAAAATTGTATGTTAGACTATTGAAAAATATAAGTTTGAAGCAGCAATAACATAATTCCCCTGATTTACTGACACTGTTACAATTACCACTTGGTCGACAATTCCAAAACAACTAAAATACAAAGAATCACTTGTTGCCATCATTTACTTCTTTATACTTTGATATTCTCTTCAGAGGTGTACAATGGTCACAGGTTTGAAACATTGTATATGATCAACGCAGCCACATAGATATTCGACTGCTTAAACCTTTATTTTCCTTCTCCTGGTTACGCCAATAATATGCTGGGTTCTAGGCAAAGCCTCAAACCAACCTAACAAAAATAAGCGCATATTGCTACTTTTCATTCCAGTGCTCTGACAACGCATATTGCTTCTTTTGATTCCAGTGCTCTGACACTGCAATTAACAACACGACTGTACAATGGTGATGTGATCAATTTTGGGCCATTGATGTATTCTAGTCTGGATGATATATCTCCCATTTATACCCTGCTCAACCATAAATCTCATTTTTATTTAGCTGCACAAGCCTTACCAGTTACCAATGTTGGGTTCTTCTCTATTGGTTCCAATCTGTTGCACATTTTGCAATATGCAAACATCCATATGTACATATCAAAGGCCTAAATTAGTTTCAGGGCAGTCTTACTGTCTATTTGATTAGTGAGTTTCTGTAGTTGTGATTTTGGTCAGGTCCTGAATGTGATTCTTTTACCTGGCCAATTACCACGCCCTTAGGATGGACGATGTCATGAGTTGGTATGGTACGATGTATATTGTTTGAGTGTTGCTAAAATTTGCACACGTTGATATAAATTATAACGCAAAACAGTATATTCTGACAGTGTCTAGTTAAACGCTTGTATCCATTTTTTAGTGACATCTTGCAATGGAATCATCTCTTATTACTTCTTATTTCTATAGATATGAACAGAGCTTAGCTGTTTTAAAGCATGCAAAAGTTTGCAAAGAGGGCATGATAACCAAATCGTCTATCATGCTTGGTCTTGGAGAAACTGATGAGGAGGTGAAACAGGCCATGACCGACTTAAGGGCCATTGGTGTTGATATTCTCACATTGGGCCAGTATTTACAGGTTTAGCCCAGTACCTGCATTTGGCTTTGGTGCAGCATATCTTTCAATTCTTTCTTTTTACAAGCCGTACTACTTGATGCTACAGCCTACAGATAAGCATTTGACAGTCAGAGAGTACGTGCCTCCTGAGAAGTTCCAGTTTTGGAAGGAGTATGGAGAATCGGTGGGTTTTCGCTATGTTGCCAGCGGACCTCTGGTAAGTGCTACATAACGCTGATTACTATTTTGCATTACTGCTTTGATACAAACTGTGCCGTGGTGCATAACCGAAGTTCTGGAAATAATATCTTGATTGCCCATGCTACAGAATTGATCAAGAATACAGTCTGTGGTCCTATAGCTGGTTGTTCAATCTAGAGAGGAGTAAAACATGCATTTTTTATTTAATACCTGCTCATTTCAGTGAATTTTTTAAGAGAAAGGGACTGACAACCCCCGGCCTCATATACTGAAACCCACAAAGATTCGTTACGTAGTTTAGAAGTCTGGAACAAGAAATAAAGAATATTCAGACCGAGCTCAAAGCCTACAGCCGTTGACATGCAGCAAACCAAGGATGCAACACGATGGTCAAATGCCTTGTACTGTGTTTTTCAAACATACAAACCTAGCCCCCGGCACTGTAGTACAAAATTTCCATTAACTCACTCTCTTCCTTGTGTGATTCATCTCAGGTTCGGTCGTCATACCGTGCAGGGGAGCTCTTTGTCGAGAACTTGGTCAGGAATCAGAAGACTAAACCATCTTGCTCCTCTTAACCAAGACATGTCGACATGCACGAAACAAAAGCACGCCATCGGATTCTTCTGCCGTGTATGCTCACTCAGAGCAGCACCGGAAAAGGATGGCGACATAATCATTCTATCCTTTCTGAAAAGTTCATCCCCTGCTTTTCTTCTTTAGATAGCATAGGAACATTTGATCTTTACTGCAGATGCCCCTTGTTGGGTCGAGAAAATTGGGGATGCCATTTTTTGATTGTTGGTTGTATACTTGTATCATGACCTCTGAAACCATACATGAAAAGCTGTTTGTGAATAGTCCATATGAAGCTGTCCCTCCCCTGGGTTGATTGTGCAATGCTTTATCCATCATTTGTGTGAAGAAAAAGAGAGAAACGAGGGAAAGAGGGGAGACACTTCTCCATGACCACTTGACTACAGACGCGCGCTTGATGATGAAGTTGATTCTGCAGAACATGAAACGGAATGCTCTCCATATTTATTTATTTTTGAAACAAGCAAAAGACTTGCCATTTTTCATGCTCTCCACATTTGACATTGCGATGTGTAAAGCAATCTGTTCTCGATGTCTTTTTTTACTATTTTCTTTTCTAGAAAGAGGAAAGATACTCTTCTAGTAATATAAATGGAAAGAGGGAAAGATAAAGCTGGCTATCCTGCACGACGCTTTTCATTCTGAACTTCTGGAGCACAAAAGAGCCGTGATGAATGGTGGTCACTGCTCGCTGCACCAGGGCGCGACGAGCACGCGAGACAAGCCGGGAAAGGGCGTCGCGACGCAGCGCAGCGCACACAATGCCAGCGCCATCGTTTTCACTTTTCCCTCGTCGTCGACGGTTCTGCTCTAGTCTTTGGCTCCATCCACAGGTTAGGGAGAAAAATACCGCAGCTCTGCTGTGAAACTGTTCGTTACGATGCCTTGCCATGGCTAAAGCCAAGTGGCAGGTCAACTTTACCCCCACTTTACCTAATAAAACTAAAAGGCTTAAAGCTCGTGCGGTACACTGAGGTAATTAAATGTCTGCACGACAGGACATGGCGTTCTCATGAGTGGCTGATCACGCCTTGGCTCTGAAGAAACCAGAAATGGTTTTGGTTTCTTGTCTGGCGGACGGGACCTGCACTGCACGTACGTGTACGTGTGAGCTCATTTAGGAAGCCAGGAATGAGCTCGGAAATTCACTTTAGAGGACGGGCTCGCTGAAAAAATGCCTACATGTAGCCACTAATACGAAATACATGTATATTAATTTTGAACGAAAAATACTTTGTATTTCAAGGGCAGAAAGAAGACAAATATGACATAATTTGGAAAAACAGATGCCCGTTTAAAATTACACTGTTTACATTCATATCTGAAATTTTCTCTTTTTACCGAGGACAGAATACAAAATATTTTCACATGATTTTTCGTATACGTGTATCATAAATGATTTGGGAGCCCGAGCGCCATATCGACGCTCTCGGAACGGGTTGGTGTATCGATGCTTTCTTTGCCCGTGTCGCTGATGAACTCAATAGTTAGAGCATCTTCACCAGCGCTCCCTAAATCGTAGTCGTAAGCATCGCTGACAGCGAGTTATTGGGGGCGTCTGCAATAGTATCCCAGTTTGGGGGGCGTGTTCTCACAACGACGCTCCCAAAACGGCACTCCCGAAAACGGCGATTATGAACGAATTTAGAAAGAGAATTCATAGAACCAGCAATGTGTTCGAGTATGTACAAATTGTGGCCAAAATTCACACAATATCCCGAAAACATCGCCGTCGGTATGCTAACCCTAACCCTAGCTCGCCGTTGAGCTCGTCGCCATCCTAACCGCGGTGGTCGAAGACGCTGGAGTCGATGAAGAAGGTCTCATCCGAATGAACACTCCAGACGGCGTCGCTGTTGGCCCCACGGTGGGCGCCAACTGTCGTCGTGTGGTAACAATAGATGCCTGGGGTAGGCTTATGTTGGAGACGATGGACACCAGAGGATCTGGGGAGGGATGATGTGCTAAAGAATACACACATATAAACACACGATGTACCCAAGTTCAGAGCCCTCGTGATGAGGTAAAACCCCTACTCCTGCTTATCTGACTATGTGAGATGTATGTAAGAGATACAATAGTGCTTCTTGAGCTGTATCTCTAAGCCTATGGGAGACTGTACTGAATATGAGCTGAAGAGCTAGTGCCAACTAGAGGAAGAAGAGAGCTCCTACGGAAATGAGCCCCCAAGGGAGATGGGAGTGAGGTTCCCTTGCCCAAGGGACAAGGGGTGCCCCACATGCACTATACAGTGCACACTATGCATTGTATCTAGAAAGACTACTCGGGTCTTGCCGCACTGTTCCTAACTTGACTACCAGGGCCTTGTCCTTGGTTTGGCTTCTTGTGCTTGTCCTCTTATAGTCATCGATCTTATCCTCTTGTACTTGGCTTGGTCATCGTACCTATCCTCTCCTGAGGATAGATGACATCTAGTAATGTTGGTTGGTGGAGCGTGTGCCGGTCTGAGCAAAGGGCATCCCAAGACCGACATAGGGGAGTAAGAGCTTGGCCTTGGCTTGTTGGTGAAGAGACATCGACATAAGGTGGCAACGAGGCGGTACGTGGTATGGTTGAGGTAGCCTTGTCGAGGTAGTATGTCGGGTATGTCGAGGTAGTATGTCGAGATAGTATGTTGAGGTAGTATGTTGAGGTAGTATGTCGAGGTGAACCGACCGGGACCGAAGAGGCCTGGCCAGGATGAAGCGATGCTGTCCCATGAAGAATGTTGACCCGTAGCGGTGGGGAAGAGCCGACCCAACCGGGTTTCGGGAGATGTCGGCCCATGCGGGGTGACCAGATGCCGGCCTGGGCTGCATCTATGCAGGCCAAGGCGCTGCTATTGCCTGCTAGGTCCATATCTCCTCTTCATTTGTTGATTTTCTCCTTTGTGAATTGACTTACTTATTTTCTCTACTTGTGTCTTCTATCGAATCATCCAGTCACCAACTCTAGGGTACCCAGGGTCATATCCCCGACACTCCATCTCCCGCTCCTTCTAGAACTGCGGGAGCTAGAGCGCTGGATCGCCCATGTCCTAGCAGGGGTCATCGAGTTGATCCTCCACTAGATTCCGGTAGCGCCCGTTGATGTACGTCGTCAATGCGCCCCCTCCGGGATGGGTGGGACGGCGTAGCCCGTCGCGGAGAGGTTCCACCCGTGAGGGAGGCGCCAGTACGGCGGCATGAGGAGGCCATTCTGGTACACCATCATAGCCTCGTCGATGTTGAGGCTATGGCGTCGCTCCTCCGCCAGTTCCTTGCCCTTGCGTGAGTCGTCGCTTTGTCGTTGTGCGCCATTGCCATCAATCAGTTTGGAGGATAAGGTTTCTACGGCAGCGGTGGGAGGGGAGGGGGGCTACATGGGCAGTGGGGAGGCGTGCATGTGGAGTTTTATGGTCACGTGGCCGGTGAAGCTGGGGCCGTGCCATTACTCCGGCGTCGGGACTTGTGCCAGCATGCGTTGGAGTCGATGGGACAACTCGGCATTAAGACCTAACAGAGGAGGTTGTGACGCTTCCTACTAGGCCCGGCTTGCTCGGTCCGACGTGGCGAGACGTGTCGGGGCTCCCACACCGGCCCTTCAAGGCTAGGGTTCGATTGGGTTTGCCAGTGTTTTTTTGTTTCTGAAAACAGCTAGCTACGTTTTGGGTGCGCCACTGTGAGGCTAGTTTCACTCCCGGGCCTAGTACGGCTATTGGGAGCCATATTGGGAGTGCCGGTGGAGATGCTTTTACTTCGCCGGAGCTTCGCGCTTTGATATGTTCTTTGCGGTTCTCTTTGCATTGGTAAATGTTGCAATGACAGTGTTAAAAAAAATTGTAGTATCTGATGTTTTACGGTATCTACTGTTAGAAATAATGTGCCAAATAAAATAAGTCTATATAGATTTAAGATTTTTCCTAAATCTCAAAGTCCATGTTTGTGGCAGCTCACATGTGTTTGGACCCATGTTTGGGGAAGCTCACATGGGAGTGGAGTGGGAGCTAAAGTTTAGTCCCATAAGGAAAGTTGGAAGAAAGTTACACCATCTTATAAGGTGGAGTGGTTCATCATTTAGTAAAGTGAGTGAAAAGAGGAGAGCTACACGCGCGCTCCTCCTCCGACAACGCCGCCGCTCGCACGCACGCACACACCACACCGCACTGCCCGCCCGTCCCGTCACGACGCGCGCATGCGCCGCGAGAATCTCGCCGAGCCGAGCTTTCTTTTTACTGCTCAGGAAAATGTGTGAGGTTTTGACAGGCGTGTCAACAGTCAGCCTATTCGGGTCGCTCCTGGATTATGGGCTACTAGAACCGACCCGAGCATGCGCTACGTGGACTCGGCTCACGTTCGCTTCCATTAGGTTTCCTGAGCCGCTCAATATAAAGTCGTGTGCGGCTACCGCCATAGAACACACTGAATCCAATCTAGGGTTTTGCCAACCTCTCTGCTTGTGCCGCCACCGTAGTCTACTCCATCCCGCTTGCCAGCGTGCACCGGCGGACAGGATAGCAGGTCTCCGGAACCACTCGCCTTTGCGATCCTGTACGGGAGAGGGAGAATAAGGTTTTTGGGAAGCGTTATGCGCGACTACTCAAGTTCTGCATCACAGTTCGTCTTCCATCCAAGTCAGGCCGTGCTGCCTATCGTCGTCTTCGTCGTCGTCTCCTTGGATCGATCTTCCCCAAAGTTACTACGGCTACTTCATCTACAAGCGAACGGTACGTGCGACGTGCTGCTGTCCGATTATTCATCATGTTCTGCGAGTACATGTTTAGCTGCGAGTACTTATTTTCGTTCATCTTGTTGTTTAGTACATCTAGTATGTTCAAGTTACATGTGTTAGTAGTTGGTTCTGTCATGTTTAATATTCTAGAATTAATTATAGAAATTGTGCCTAATTATCCAACAATCTAAAAACCTTATTATAGGCAATTTCCTGAGTTAAACATGAGACATCCGGCTGATGCTATGAAGCCGGAAAAGTTTATCGGTGTGCATTTTAAGACGTGACAGTATAAGACCACCATGTGGCCGCAAGCTCTGAAAATATTCGATGCTAGCGAGAGTTTACCTGAAGGAACTATATCTGAGCAGGATCTGAACAAGTTCAAGGAAGCCAATCTAGCCTTCGTGGGATGTGTTCTGAGTGTTTTTGATAACAAGCTGTTTGACGTGTATATGCACTTCAAAAACGCAAAAGAACTCTAGGAGGCACTGGACGCTAAGTTTGGTGTAGCAGATGCTGACAGTGAACTGTATATCATGGAGAGCTTCCATAATTATAGGATGGTTAACAACTGTTATGTAGTCGAACATGCTCATGAGATATAGTGCTTTGCTAAGCAGCTTGAAATCCTTAAGTGTATCCTACCCGGCAAGTTTGTGGCTGGGTGCATTATTGCAAAGTTGCCTTCTTCATGAAGGAACTTCGCCACAACTCTCAAGCATAAGAGGCAAGAGATATCGGTTGAAAACCTGATAGCATCTCTTGATGTTGATGAGAAGGATCGGGCCAAGGACACTGCTGAGAAAGGAGGCGAGGGTCAGTCCAGCGTCAATATGGTATAGAAGAAGACCTTCGGCAAAAACAAAAGGAACTATAAGCCCTCGTTCAACAAGCCTAAAAAGACTACAACCTTCAAGAAGAAGAAGAAGAAGCCGAACAAGGCCGAGCTAGGTTGCTTTACCCGTGGAGAGCTCGGGCACTTTTCTAAGGACTGCCCAGAACGTGCAGATCGTAAAGGGAAAAAGGGGAAGACTATCAACGTCGTGAATGCTAGCAATGCTGATGGGTATGGTAATCTATTTACTGTTCTTTCAGTTCTTCAATCACCATGTTGGTGGATTGATACGGGTGCTAATGTTCATGTGTGTGCTGACATCTCTATGTTCACTTCTTATCAGGTCGCTCGAGATTCATCCGTCCTAATGGGGAATGGGTCACATGCTTCTGTTCGTGGTGTTGGCACGGTAGATCTAAAGTTCACTTCGGGAAAGATCGTGCAGCTCAAGGACGTGCAGCATGTCTCTTCCATGAACAAGAATCTCGTTAGCGGCTCCCTTTTATGTAGAGATGGGTTTAAGGTTGTTTTTGAGTCTAATAAAGTTATTGTGTCGAGACATGGACAATTTATTGGTAAATGTTATGAGTTTGAGGCTTGTTCTGTTTCTCTCTTTCAGAGTTTTGTAATAAATCCGTGAATCATATTTGTGGTGATGTTAATGATGATACCAGTGTTTGGCATTCTCGTTTATGTCACATTAATTTTGGTGTGATGTCTCGGATGTCCAGCATGAGTTTAATTCTGAATTTCACTATTGCCAAAGATTCTAAGTGCCATAGTTGTGTGCAATCAAAGCAACCTCGAAAGCCTCACAAGGCTGCCGAGGAGAGAAACTTGGCACCTCTAAAACTCATACATTCTGATCTATGCGAGATAAATGGTGTGTTGACAAAAGGTGAAAAGATATATTTCATGACATTGATTGATGATGCGACTAGATACTGCTATGTTTATTTGTTGCGCACTAAAGATGAAGCTTTAGACTACTTTAAAGTTTATAAAGCCGAAGTTAAAAATGAACTAGAGAGAAAGATCAAACGTCTTAGGTCGGATCGTGGTGGTGAATATTTTCCCAAAATCTTTGATGAGTTCTGTGAAGAACATGGCATTATTCATGAGAGGACGCCTCCCTACTTGCTCCAATCAAACGGGGTTGCCGAGAGGAAAAACCGCACGCTGACTGACTTGGTGAATTCCATGCTAGCCACTGCTGGTTTATCAAAGGCATGGTGGGGGAGGCTTTGTTGACTTCATGTCATGTCCTGAATAGAGTTCCTAACAATAATAAAGAAAAGACCCCTTATGAGGAGTGGGCTGGGAGAAAACCATCACTTGCGTATTTGCGCACTTGGGGGTGTTTGGCTAAGGTCAACATACCGATTCCCAAGAAACGCAAACTTGGACCTAAGACAGTGGATTGTATCTTTCTAGGATATGCTCCGCGGAGTATAGGCTATAGATTTCTAGTGGTTAAGTCTGGGGTTCCTGATATGCATGTTGATACTATAATGGAATCCCGTGATACAACATTCTTTGAGAATATGTTTCCTATGAAAGATATGCATAGCACTGCTAGAATTTCTTCTGAAATACTTCCTGAATCTAGTGCATCTATTAAGAATTTTAAACTACCACATGAGGAAGTCCTAGAGAAGGATGACGATGAACCTCCCACAAGGAGTAAGAGACAGAGGATTGCAAAATCCTTTGGTAATGATTTCATCGTGTACCTTGTGGACGATACTCCCAGATCCATTGTAGAGGCATGTGCATCTCCTGATGCAGATGATTGGAAAGAAGCTGTCCAAAATGAGATGGACTCGATTCTTTCTAATGGAATTTGGGAATTATCAGAACGTCCCTATGGTTGTAAACCTGTGGGCTGTAAGTGGGTGTTCAAGAAGAAGCTAAGGCCTGATGGTACTATTAAGAAGTACAAGGCACGACTTGTAGCAAAGGGCTACACACAGAAAGAAGACAAAGATTACTTTGACACCTATTCACCTGTCGCTACATTGACCACCATTCGAGTACTACTGTCCCTGGCTGCCTCTTATGGTCTTCTCATTCATCAAATGGATGTGAAGACAACTTTCCTTAATGGAGAGTTGGAAGAGGAGATCTATATGGATCAGCCGGATGGGTTTGTGGTAAAAGGTGAAGAGACAAAGGTGTGCAAGTTGTTAAAATCTTTATATGGCCTGAAACAAGCACCTAAGCAATGGCATGAGAAGTTTGATAGAACCCTACTTTTTGTTGGCTTTGTCATCAATAAGGCTGATAGGTGTGTGTATTATCGCCATGGTGGGGCGATAGTGTTATACTATGTTTGTACGTGGATGATATTTTGATCTTTGGTACAAACATGAATATAATAAATGAAGTTAAGGCTTTCCTGTCAAAGAGTTTTGACATGAAAGATCTGGGAGAGGCTGATGTGATTCTGAACATCAAGCTTATTAAGAACGAGAATGAGATTACTTTAACACAATCTCATTATGTTGAGAAGGTCTTGAGCCGTTTTGGATTTATTGATGGCAAGACTTCTCCAACACCTTATGATCCCAGTTTGACTTTGCGAAAGAATAGGAAGGAACCAACAGACCAGTTAAAATATTCACAAATTGTTGGTTCTCTCATGTACTTAGCAAGCGCTACAAGACCCGATATCTCTTTTGCTGTGAGATAGATGAGTAGGTTCATGTCTAACCGGGTATTGATCATTGGCATGCACTTGAAATGGTCATGCGTTATCTATGTTGTACAATGAGCTATGGGATTCACTATTCAGGGCATCCTGTTGTGCTTGAAGGATATAGTGATTCGAACTGGATCTCTGACGTTGATGAACTCTACGCCACGAGCAGGTATGTGTTTACCCTTGGAGGTGGCGCAGTGTCATGGAGATCTCGTAGACAGACCATATTGAAGAGGTCAACTATGGAAGTAGAACTTACTGCTTTAGACACAGCCACTGTTGAGTCAGAATGGCTGCGTGAACTCTTGATGGACTTGCCTGTGGTTGAAAAACCTGTGTCGGCAATCTTTTTGAATTGTGACTACCAAACTGTTACTGTCAAAGTGAACAATTGTAAGGATAACGTGAAGTCATCAAAACACGTCAAGAGACGTTTGAAATCTGTCAGGAAATTGAGAAACTCCAGAGTAATAATTGTTATATATATTCAAACAGATAAGAACCTGGCAGATCCCTTTACAAAGGTACTATCACGAATTATGATAGAAAATGCATCGAGCGAGATGGGGTTGAGACCCATGGATGTCACACCATAGTGGTAACCCAACCTATGTGATCGGAGATCCCGTTAATTAGGATCTGGGAAGAACAAGCCAGTGGTTTGACTGAGGAGAGTATTTTTTGTAACCCTCTCTAGGTGAAGATGCATGATTCTCAAAATCTGTAAGGCAGGTTGACAACATGCCTTAATGTGTTTCTGTTGGCCATAACTAGCAAAGATGCTGTCCTACAGGGAATTCTTGAAAGAACACACCTATATGAGCTCGACTGTAAACGTCGCAGTCTATGAGACTTGGATGGTCTCTAGTAAACTCATGAAGAGACCAGGAAGTATGACGCATATGCTCCAACCCGCGGGATAGGCTACTGGCAGCCAGGTACTAGTTATGATTTTGTGTGAAATCTAAAAGCACCAAACTTGCAATTCAAGGTTCGCCCATTATTCAAGTTGTTGATAGACGTAACTAAAGATTCTAGGCGGAAGTTCAACTTAACAGTCTCTCCAGAAATACTGGTATATAAACAAGTAGCGAGGATTGGCAAAAATCTTCAAATGGGCATTTGAGATATAGTGGGGGATTGTTAGAAATAATGGGCCAAATAAAATAAGCCCATATAGATTTTAGATTTTCCTTAAATCTCAAAGCCATGTTTGTGGCAGCTCACATGTGTTTGGGCCCATGTTTGGGACAGCTCACATAGGAGCAGAGTGGAAGTTTAGCCCACACAGAAAGTTGAAGAAGAGTTACACCACCTTATAAGGTGAAGTGGTTCATTACTTAGTAAAGTGAGTGAGAAGAGGAGAGCTACACGCGCGCTCCTCCTCCGATGACACCGTCGCTCGCACGCACGCACGCACCGCACCGCACCGCCCGTCCTGTCACGACACGCGCGTGCCGCGGGAATCTCGCCGAGCCGAGATTTCTTTTTCCTGCTCAGGAAAACGTGTGAGGTTTTGACAGACGTGTCAACAGTCAACCTATTCGTGGACTACTAGAACCGACCCGAGCGTGCGCTACGTGGACTTGGCCTACGTTCACTTCCGTTAGGATTTTCTGAGCCGTTCTATATAAAGTCGTGCGCGGCTACCGCCATAGAACACACCGAATCCAATCTAGGATTTTGCCAACCTCTCTGCTTGCTACCGTAGTCTACACCATCCCGCTTGTCGGCGTGCACCGGCGGACGGGAGAGCAGGTCTCCGGAACCACTCGCCTTTGCGGTCCTATACGGGAGAGGGCGAATAAGATTTTTGGGAAACGCTCTGCGCGACTGCTCGAGTTCTGCATCACGACTCGTCTTTCATCCAAGTCATGCCGTGCTGCCTATCGCCGTCTTCGTCGTCGTCTCTTTCGATCGATCTTCCCCATAGTTACTACGACGATTTTATCTGCAAGCGAACGGTACGTGCGACGTGCTGCTGTCTGATTATTCATCATGTTCTGCGAGTACATGTTTAGCTGTTACTTGTTTCTGTTCATTTTGTTGTTAAGTACATCTAGTATATTCGAGTTACATGTGTTAGTAGCTGGTTCTGTCATGTTTAATATTCTGAAATTTTGTGGGCGGACTCGGAGCTTCGAGATTGGATTTGCGCTGTGCGTGCGCGGTAGTACACCAGTGTACGGCGTGCAATGTCAAGCAGCTGGCTGCCTTCTTTGCGGTTCTTTTTGCAGTGGTAAATGTTGCAATTACAGTAGTAGTACTTGCGTGCGATTACACGCCGCCTCACTCTTGATCCGTGAATGGTCACGCAAGCCACCATACCGGCTTCACGCCGCACGTACCGTACTAGTACTACTATTTCATCGTCATCCCCGGCTGGTCCAAGGGGCAGCGATGACTCCATCTGAACTGATAAACCGCCGTCCGTGAGAAGGCAAAGCAATTAACGCTCCGGTGATACTCCCTGTCGGAGAACCATGGAAGGACCATTGACCCACTGACTAGCAAGCAAACTCCGGAGAGGACCACCGTTAAACACGAGCCGAAGGAAGATCGAACGAGACAGACGGCGCTAGCTGCCCCCCTCTGTCCAGTACTCCAGTAGTACATGGTCCAAGGCGTGATCAGCCGGCCCGTGATCGAGGGTCAGGAAACGATCAGGTCGGTCATCAGACAACCGCCGCTTCTCCCGTGGCCCGGCGGCAAGTCACGGTCGTCACGGCAGCGCTCCTCAGTGTTCCGGACCACCGGATATATTCGACCGGTCGACCGGAAACGCCGAGGCCGGCGGCCCCAGGCCGTCCCCGGCCACGATGCGTGCGCCGTCCTCCCTCGCCACGGCAGAGGTGCGCGCGCACGCGCTCGAGTCGTGACAAATGTCGTGCGGGAATCTTGATCCGGTTCGCCGGAGACCCTGCCCGGGTTCACGGGCGCACGCAGCGAGCCGGACCTCGCAGAGACGAGACAACGACGCGGAACGAAACCAGGCCGGGCACAACAAGTCCTTGTCACGTGCCGTCCGGCAGTTCCACCTACGCGCTGTGGTTGGTGGTACTACTTGCTTCCCTGTCTGTGAACTGACCCAGACTAACTGCTAAACACGGACCTGCTTTGCGGAATGGCGACACCGTGGACCCGAGAAGCGCAAGCATTGGCGCATTGGTGATGACGTGATACCTAGTTCTCTTTCTCTACTGCTACTCCTATATTCCAGCGAGACGTGTGCTTACTGTGTGCCCGTAACACACAGTACAGCGGGCCCGTGACGCCCAACGGTTACCCGTAACGTCTCCCGCGCCCGCCCAGCAGAGCCGAATTTTAACGCATTCTTCTGTGACCTAACCCCTGACCTGATCGAATCATCGGCTCCGGTTCAGCCAGACTCGACTACACGAGCTCTCGAGTGAGGCCCCCACCGAACTGATCGGCCAAGAGAAAACAACGCAAAGCGAGCTGGTGGATGGCTGCATGCGGCGAGCGCGTGCAGGTGCTAGGGGACGGGAGGAATCTTGTGCCGATGGGGTACTCATGGAGTCATGGATGGTGAGGGTGCAAGGTGAGATTCACGATCGAGTTCGACCTTTGAGTAATTCACGCCATGAAACAATCTGCCGGCCGGGGCATGATTGAGGCCGAAGCTCATCAGTCGGCTATACCCAATGATAATTGATCCCACCTTCTCTTCTCGCTTCCCGGAATTTCGCCGTGCCGAGGTAGCTAGCTAGCCGCGTTGAGTCAGTCAGACATACCGGCGTCCATGATGCCCAAGCTCGGCCGCACTCCGGCCGGCGCATTACAGCGGACCAACTCCTCAAGTTGTGCACCGGCTGCTACGTGCGGCGAGGCGGACAGAGCGGTGGCCGGCCGGCCGGCAATCATATCCTCCGTCCCCATGCAAGGAAAGCCATCGAGTGTTGTCATTTTCAATTTGCCACTCAGGAGTCAGGACCACCACATCGACTCATCGAGAAACATAGTACTACGTACGACACACCGACCCCCGACAGTAGTTGTTGCTCGCATGCTTTTCCTGGTAACATGGTTGACCGCCTGTAGCCCGCGCGCTCATCAGCGCCAGGATCGGAGGCCAGGACCCACACTGCCACTGCATAGTAGTCCGATCACTTGCTCATTGCATCATAGGTCAGATCTATCCGTTCATTTCCAATGCCAACTGCAACAAGTATCTCGTACTCCATTGTCCTTAATTAGATGTCACAAATTTGTACGGTTTTATATGTTTTAGTGTTAAGATACTTGTTCGGCTCATAGGTGCAAATGCACCCGTTGTAAAAATATATATTTTAAAATATAAAAAATTCGAAACAAAATTTCGAATATACATTCGTATATTTTACGTTGGTTCACAAAATTTTGGGATGAAAAAATATTTTGTATGTCGTGTATAAAAAAGATAAAATATGTCACAGGAATACGACTATTCACGTGACATTTTTGTCTTTTTATACATTAAACATAAAATGTTTTTCCATCCCAAAAACTTATGAACCAACATAAAATGTTTAAATGTATATGTAGAAATTTGTTCGAATTTTTGACATTTAAAAATATGTTTTTTCATAGGTGGGTGCATTCGCACCAATGCACCTATGAGCCGAATTGCCGCCCCGGTGATATCGACATTATTTTCCCCCTCCCTCCTCTCGCTAACTCCCTCGTTGAGAGTCTACCCTCCGCCCTCGTCTCATCCCCTTTCTTCTCCGGTTGCCTCGCCGGCCATAAAGGGTGGGTGGATGGAGGCCGACTCCCTATATAGATAGTAGTGGCAGTTGTTTAGGGTTTGGCGCTATGCCGTGGTCGTGGAGCGAGTAACTTACATCTTTGAGAGGCGCGTGGTGACGTGCGGCGATGTTCTTGTTGGTGGTGGCTGCATGGTGCCATTTGCTGCAGGCTGGAGCTCCTCTGACATCTCCTCAAATAAGCTTGATCAGGGTTTGGTGTGGATCTTATGTCGTTGTCCAAGGTATTGATCCCCTTCTTCCTGCTCGTCGTGGGGGTGAGGAAAAGCAGGGAGAGTCCACGCCTGTGGTTGCTTGCAGCCGGATCTGTGGCAGGGAGAAGCTATGCACATAGTAGAGGTAGCTTTTTAGCTTTTGTTTTCAAGGTCCTTTGTGCAAATTGTATGGGCTTGACTATAGTTTCTAGTTCTTGTAACGTCCTTTATGTAAAATGTACCGTCATCGCTGATATGAATGGGTATCTTTCGGTCGACCGATTGCCTGTTAAAAAAAATGCTGTAGTACATCTTTACCATTAGAAAAGTGACTTGGCAGATGGGATGGACCTTGATTTTAGGGTTTGGAACCGTGAACTGTTGATGATGATTATGGGACGTGCACTTTTTTGACACAGAGTAGATGTGCATGCGAAGACTGAAGCACACACAATTTTATACTCCTTAGAGCTTGTTTCTTTAACGGACATGCTTGGTCTTGTGTTGGCACACTTTTTCGACTTCTTTAGCTGGGATCGGTGCCACATTTGCCAGCGATCCTTTGTGGCTAGGAATCTAAGGTCACTTGATTAGGTAAAAAAGCCACATTACTCTCGGAAATCGTAGGGTACAACTGTTCCTAGGTTGTCCGATCGTAGAAGGCCAAATAATCGATTAATGGCATGCCAGATATTGCCACGAGACCCTTCTCCTATGTTTGACTCATCCTAGATGAGGTCCACCCTGGTAAAAAAAAACTCTTTCATGACATTGCCCCATGACACAATCTATGCCAAGATAAAGAATTGGGTTGCTTGGAATAAACCATGTGATTCAAGGTCTTGCCTAGAATTGCCTTGAGAAAAATGGAATCCTAATAACCGATCCCTCTTTAGGGTAGTATATATACGTACATCCTCGACTATAGCACGAGTAGAGTATGAGTTCTCGTACTAACTTAAGAGCAGCTATGCCGAAATATTTCCACGTTCAAGCAGTTAATCAGTAAACAACTTGTCCGTGAAGATTGGCTCGTAACGCAAGTAGATGACAAGAAAGGAAAGCAAGACTTCCTTTTATAAAAGAAGAAAGCACCACACTCCTATAAGAAGATTTTTATAATTCGTAGATAGTGGAATATTCATCTACCTTATTAGGTAACTACTTTAGCCGCTGCTTTTCGTGTGTGATCTAGAAAAGACAAAGTTGAAAGCAAAATAGCGTTACCTCGGCATTTTCAAAGCCATGATTTTATTATAGATTAAAAACTTTGCGTGGTATCTATGTAGAGGGGTAATTCTTACTAAAGTTAACCTATCAAAGCGGAATTGGCATGAAAGTTTAAAGTGTGTCTTCACGATGATGAGACAATCAAACATTTATTCTCTGAATGCAAGTTTGCTCGTTCTATATGGTCAGTCATCCAAGTAGCATCTAGCTTGTATCCACCACGCAGTGTTGCAAATATATTTGGCAATTGGTTATGCGGGATTGATCACAAGTTTAGGATTCTTATTAGGGTGAGAACGCTTGCCATAATACGGTCGCTATGGCTATGTAGAAATGATATGGTTTTTAACCATAAAATTTCTTCTCCTGTGCACGTCATTTACCGGTGTACCCATTTGCTACATTCATGGTCGTCTTACATCACGTGGAGTTACGAGAGCTGTTTACGGAGGTGTGTACACGGTTGGAGGTAGCGGTGAGAGATATTTTTATCCCATATGGATGGCAGCGTAATTTGCGTATCGGTCCTGCGCTACCTTAGACGTCATACGAGCTATATGTCTATGTGATTCTTGTGTTTCGTCTTTCTTTTTAGTCATGTGAATTTTTGCGGCTGTGTGCATCTTAGCTATGCAGGGGCTGGGTGTAAGCTCTTCACTTGTATCATCGTGATGCTACTTTGAGTTTAATAAAGCTCGCTTTATCGAAAAAATTATTTTTGTGCAGCCTAAAATTTATTTAGCAAAAATATGAGAACATGTGCATGTACCCAATTAATCTTTTGTTAACTCTTAAACCTTTAAAATATCATTCTCGAATTATGAGAACCACAGTCCCCGAGGCAGTAGAAAAACGAGGTCGTGGAACGCCGAGCTGAGCCGTGGAGTATTCTGTAGCAACCTCTCTTCCTTTCACACAAGCTGACGCACACGCCAAAGGAGAGGGCTTTGCTGCTGCTGCTGCAGTGGTCACTTCTTTACCCCCGCACCGCGTCGCACGCAGTCCGTACTGTGTGCCCAGCGCAGCCGCAGTGCACGACACACTACCGAGACTCGGGCACGCACGGCTTAAAAGCCGCACACACCTCCTCCGCCCTCGCCATTATTGTGCCGCGTGCAACGCCAGCAGTGCTCCACCTCGCTCAAAGGTTGTCCCGTGCTAGTAGTTCCATGGGCGGGCGCAGCTAGTCTTCGAGCTGGTCTCCTCTGGAGTCTGCGGCGGCGAGGGCCGAGGAGCGCATAAAAAAAAGCTGCGCTCTGGCCTCTGGGGCAATGGGGGTGGTGCGGAGGGAGCGACATGCTGCCCCCTTCCTGTGGTTGGCGGTTCTTGGGGTGCTGCTGCTGGGCGGCGGCGGCGGCGGCGGCGGGTTCGTCCGCGGCTTCGAGGAGGGCACCGCGGTTTACATTGTGACCATGAAGCAGGCGGCGGCGTCCCACAAGCGACTCGACTTGGAGAGGTTTGGGGGTAGCAGGGCTGCGGCCGCCGGCGGCGGCGGCGGCGGCGACGGGGATACTCCGGCCACCAGCGTTCTCAGGAAGACCAGGTGAGGGTCAGCCTTAGCAAAAATTGCCCGGATTATTTTGGGTCTATTAGTTTCCCCCTTTTGCAATTGGCTCGCCTTAGATTCCACAGTTTATTCTCAGAAAGGAAATTTTATTCCTCGGTTAAAGGTTTTAGCCCGTCTTAGGGTGGTTTTGGGCAAACTTTGATTGTGCTATTAGTACTAGTCAGATGACTGGGATGTTACTGCATTCCTATTTCTTACTCAATGGTATTACATTGTAATCGGTACTACTAGTTGTACTACTAGGTGAAATTCGTCAGTATTTTTTTCTAGGCTTTATGACCTCCGTTGGCATCAACAGGTACTTATATTTACAAACCAGTACCCATAAAATGCAGGATTTGTTTTAAAAAAAATCATGTTAGGCTGTCTTTGCTTTCTATCAGAACAGGCAAAAATTCCACACCGGGAAAAAGGGAAAGAAAAGCCACTCTCTACTTTCATCTAGTACTTGGTTTATGCTAAAATGAAGTGTCACTACCCAATTGGTTTCTGCTAAATGCAGTATATTTTCTGACAATTAATTATCGATTTAGCTTATTAAGGCCCATCAATTTTCTTTTTGTGCAATATTGTACTCTCTGCTTTCTTTCTCACACTGATATTAACCTGGTAATGGTAATGCAGACATGGTTCGTCCAAACCTCTGAATTATGGCTCATACCTAGTTCACCTTCATAATTCTCTCTTGAAGAGGACACTAAGAGGAGAGCACTACATTAAGTTGTACAGTTACCGCTACTTGGTTAATGGTTTTGCTGTTGTCCTCACTCCTCAGCAGGTATCCAATTTTGTGAGTTTGTTCCTTGTGCTATTTCGGCACTATTATGGTGTTATCCTGTTCTTACTTCTGAGTCACTTGTCAAAGAAAAGAGCATGAGATGTCTTGCAAACTTTTCATTGTTGCATGATGTCAGTATTGCAAAATGAGGATATTTATGGAAATATGAACTATGAAACATGGATAATCACTGAATATTACTTTTTGTGTGATCTCCTGTAGTTTATTTCTTGCACCTTGTAGCTGTTACCCCTCCTTCCTCATTTCTTATCTATTTTCCGGAATTTGTAGAAGATTGTTCATTCACTCATTTCTTATCTATAATAACTAGTTTTCTGTTTGCATTGAAAGGCAGAGAAGCTACATAGGAGAAAAGAAGTGGCAAACATGATGTTGGATTTCTCTGTTAGGACCGCAACTACATATACCCCTGAGTTCCTTGGCCTGCCACAAGGTGCATGGGTGCAAGAAGGTGGTCCTCAATGTGCTGGCCGGGGTGTTGTTATTGGGCTCATTGATACAGGAATTGATTCAAAACACCCTAGCTTTGCAGATGACTTGACAACCGATAATTATCCAGTTCCGGCTCACTACACTGGCAATTGTGAGGTTACAAATGATTTTCCATCTGGTTCCTGCAACAGGAAGCTTGTTGGTGCTCAACATTTTGCAGCGTCTGCAATAACCCGAGGAGTCTTTAATGCCTCTCAAGATCTTGCTTCACCATCTGATAGTGATGGCCACGGGACGTAAGCAATACTTTCTGATTTACCATCCCTGTCATTATTGAATAGAATAAAGGAACGGTTTCTTTTTTTTTTTTTTGGAGCAACCGGCAGGAGCTCTGCCTTTTCATTAAAGATAGGAGAGAAAACAAACAGGTCCACACGTACATAATGGCATGTTATCGTTAATGTGTAAACATGCCGAAATCACCCCAAAATACATTACATTGCCTAATCTGGCTCAGGCGGGACGGCAGGCACAAAGGCCGTGAACGCACGAGCACGTTGCCGGATGTCCTCCCTGGCAATGTCAGCCACTTCGACATAAGTTAGTCGCCGATTAGTGAAGATCCGCCGATTCCTTTCTTTCCACGCATTCCAAATGACATAAAGTAGGCGGCCACTAATTCTCTGTTTCTCTTTTGCGGGCCTTCCCACAATCATGTTGTCCCACCATTCCGAGATGGACGTGTACTCATGACCGAGGCTCCCATCCGTGGTAGTGTCATTTTCTTGAGTGAGATTCCAGATTGCGGCGGTGAACGGGCAGTCTTTGAACGGTTTCTATTGGTGTCTTGATGTGCAGTCAGACAGGCGGCATTTTTGTTGCACGGCTGTATTCTCCAGTTACCCACAGCAATTCTTGTTGTTTGACTATCCAACTCTTTTAATTTTATTCAGAAGTTGCTTTTAAATGCTAGATCCTGCATGTCATTGTGGTCTCAACAATCCATAAACGTAGCTTTCTCTCTCTTTTTTTTTTTGCGATGAACCTGGCCTAATCCTATTATGTGAATGCTCAAGTATAGTTCAAGCTAGTAATATATTGATGCAATTAAGTTGTAAGAAATGATTTACGCAGAAGTTCTAGGAGGAACACTAATTTTCTGTTGTTTTTTTCCATTGTTTCTTTCATTCAACTCGAACTCAAGTTTTCTTATTCTAAGATTTGTGCATACAGCCACACAGCATCCATCGCGGCTGGTAATCATGGAATTCCTGTTATTGTGGCTGGGCATCACTTTGGGAATGCAAGTGGAATGGCTCCTCGTGCACAGTAAGTCTACTGCCTTTTGGGTTAGGGATATAGGCGCGATTCAGTTTATTACCAAATGTAACAAAATTATTTTACAGCATTGCTGTCTATAAAGCTCTGTACAAAGGCTTTGGAGGTTTTGCTGCTGATGTAGTGGCTGCAATAGATCAGGTAAATGATCTTTCTCCATGTTGCTTATCTGGTTTAAGACCAAAATTATTGACCCACTTTAGAATGTGATGTTCACGGTGAAGAAAGGACATTTTGATAGTTATCTAATTGGCTTGAGACCTTAAGAGATTGATTATTGTAGCATATACTAACCAGTCAAGACGGGGACACCACACGAAAAAGATCTAAGCTGAGTTACTGAATAAATCATTAAATCTACATTTGGAAGTCAAATTGTATGATGGCCAGGTGTAAATGTGTTGACTAAAAATCTAGTAGGTTCTGGACATATATTTATGTAGGAAGTTTACATGCCATTGTTTAAACTTTGGTTGTGGTATTTTTGGCAAAGATCTGCCAACTAGGTAGAAGCATTGCAAATTTTTGATTAAGTACATTCCAGCATTGTTGACAACAGGATCTTGCATCATATTTGCAGGCAGCTGAAGATAATGTGGATATAATCAGCTTATCTATTACACCTAATAGGAGGCCTCCTGGATTGGCTACATTCTTTAATCCAATTGATATGGCTCTAATGTCAGCTGTGAAAGCTGGCATATTTGTTGTGCAAGCTGCAGGAAACACTGGTCCTTCCCCTAAGAGCATGTCTTCGTACAGTCCGTGGATTTTTACTGTAGGTGCTTCTGCTCATGACAGGGAGTACAAAAATTATGTTGTACTTGGCAACAATTTGACCATTCCAGGAGTTGGCCTTGCTCGTAAGTTCCTATTAAGTTATTTGATTATGGGATGTGTGCACAACTGCACATTGTTATCTTTTAAACCTTTCTTAAATTGCAAACACAGCTGGAACAGATGGTGATTCCATGTACAATCTAATTGCTGCACCTCATGCACTGAAAAATTATACTACCATTCCTATTGAAATGTCTGTCGGAGAGTGCCAAGATTCAAGCCACCTAGATAAAGATCTGATAAGCGGGAAGATACTGGTCTGTAGCTATTCCATAAGATTTGTGCTTGGCCTTTCTTCTGTGAAGCAAGCTTTAGATACAGCAAGGAATGTCAGCGCTGCAGGAGTTATATTCTACTTGGACCCTTTTGTCCTTGGTTTCCAGCTGAACCCAACTCCAATGGATATACCTGGACTTATAATACCATCATCTGATGACTCTAAGGTATGTTTAGTCCAGACATCTTATAGTTATTTGTTTTGTTAAGCTAAATTTTCTTTCGCTGTTACTTGTGTGCCCTTTCCCCATGTTTTTGGCTCTGGCATTTTTTTTGAGAGATTGCTCTGGTAGTTTAGTGGTTTATGTCAGCTTTAGTTGTTGACTACAATATATTGAAAGCTGATACACTGATGGATTAAATTACTCATGAGCCGGCAAAAAAACATATACAGAATTACTCATGTGAGACTTGATAATTTCTATTTCTTAAAAGAGAATTGAGGTGCTAACATATGTGATTCAATATGCCAGATATTCTTAAGTTATTACAATGAGTCCCTTGTACGAGATGAAACATCAAGCAGAATTGCCAGCTTTGGTGCAGTTGCCAAAATACTAGGAGGTTTGGAGCCAGATTATGGTAGTTCTGCACCAAAAGTAATGTTTTATTCTGCTAGGGGTCCTGACCCAGAGGACAACACATTGGCCAATGCTGATATCCTGAAACCAAATCTGGTAGCACCTGGCAGTTCCATCTGGGGTGCTTGGAGTTCGCTTGGATTAGATTCTGCTGAATTTACAGGTATTTGCAACTTACCTTTTATTTCATTTAAAAGTGTAGTTTTACTTACTCAAGAGCATCAAACCTATAAATAGCATTCCAATTGTAGAAAATAGTGTTTTCATTTCTTTTTTACCTTTTCTTCCTCACTCTGTTAGGTGCTACAAATATGTATTCAGTAGCGAAAACCCTAATGGTTAGACTAGGAGTGTGAAACTGTGGAGCATATGAGTACTAGTGAATGTGAAATTCTTGAAAGGTCTCTCCCCCTCAGATTGTTGGGGTACTGCTTTTTGTTTGAAGGAAAGAATTACATGTGTTGACTAGCAATTTTATATTTTGAATTCAAAAGTTTGGGTCATGCTCTCGACGCTATATAATGATATTACTGATGATATTTGTGTTGTTCTGTTTGGTTCTTAAGTCCATTAATAAGATGGTCGCTTAGCATTTGTTGTTAGAATAAGACCTAGTATCGGATCTTCTATTACGATGCGTAAACCATGATAGTTGTCTGTTTTTACTTTTCAGGTGAAAGTTTTGCGATGCTCTCTGGAACAAGTATGGCTGCACCACATGTTGCTGGCCTTGCTGCTCTAATCAAGCAGAAGTTTCCTTCTTTTAGCCCAGCAGCTATAGGTTCCGCGCTGTCTACCACTACAACTCTTAGTGACAGGCAAGGAAACCCTATCATGTCACAGCGAACATACAGCAACCCAGACTCAACACAAACTCCAGCTACACCTTTTGACATGGGGAATGGGTTCGCCAATGCTACTGCTGCTTTGGACCCTGGACTCATATTTGATTGCAGTAAGTTCAGTGGTCATTCGACTTTTCTTTATGTTAGTACTAGATTGGCTTGAGCTTATTTGGGCTAAAATACCACATCCACCGCTGTTAGGTAGATGTATGTCGATGTAGCCATTTATCATAATATTAGTATGCAATGCTAATGGGTGCGTATCTCAGTTTAAACCACCCTCTAGGTTCTCATTATTGTATCCTGCCCTTCAAGAGGGATTTTGTGTTCAGCAAACATGATGTGTGCCTAACGCCTTTCAAATTGTTTGTTCTCTGATAAATTACAGGTTATGACGACTACTTCTCTTTTCTGTGTGGTATAAATGGTTCTGGTCCAGTAGTGACGAATTACACTGGCAACAACTGTGGGGTCTCCACCATGACTGGATCAGACCTAAACTTACCCTCGATCACCATAGCAGTGCTCAACCAGTCGAGAACAATAACAAGAACCGTCACCAATGTGGCGGGCGACGAGAACTACACGGTCAGCTGCAACGCTCCTTACGGAGTGGCAGTGTCAGCAGCACCAACGCAGTTCTTTCTTCCCAGCGGGCAGAAGCAGGCCGTGACCTTCATTGTGAATGCCACCATGAATAACTCCTCGGCAAGCTTCGGGATCGTTGGATTCTATGGCGACAGGGGTCACCAGGTGATCATTCCGTTTTCGGTCTTGTCGAAGGTCGTGTACAGTTCCTGATCACCGGTAAGCTGACAGCGTCCAATGGAAACGGTGACCTGACTGATCCAGTATACGCAGCGGTACTTGACTTGTTGGGGCTAGAATGACCAGAGTTTATTTTGTTGTTGTTCTTTTTGTCAGGGTTATTTAGTTGTTCTTTGCTGTACATTTTGAAGCAGGTTGATGTAAGTAGATGAGCAGGTGAACAATAACTATAAAGAGAATGTACCAGAACGCCCCTCTTTTGACGAATGAGAAATCCCTTTCTGCAGAAGTCTATCGCCCACCACCTGCGCCATATGCTACTGTACCATGTTATTTTGTTTTTGTTTCTGACGACATCATACTGTATCCGTTGATCATCACATCATTGTTCTATGATAAAATCTGTCAATTTGAGTTGCATAGCTGTAAGTAGTTCACGAACATATTTGTCTAGCTATCACACAAGGGGTGGTGGCGCAGTTGGCTAGCGCGTAGGTCTCATAGCTAACCGTGAGTGATCCTGAGGTCGAGAGTTCGAGCCTCTCTCACCCCACTTTTTTGGAAGTGATGATGAAAAGCTCCGGTGACTGCTTGGGTCGTCACAGTCGTCGTCTGATTCAGATGATTTAGCTGAAATTTGATTTGTTTTGTTCTGATCTCTCATAATTAGAAAAAAACCCTAATAGTGCTAACTTTAAGTTTAACTATAATTTGATTCAGATGATTTGAGCCAAGCTGAACTTTGATTTGTTTTGTGGTTATTCAAGTCTAGTATGCTCATCATTATACTCACATTGAAAAGAGAGGTGTTTATACCTCTTACAGCAACAAGATTTATCAAAACAATAAGTGATATTATAAGTAGAGCACACGTTTCTAGCAATGGTATACAATTTATCAATTTGTTCCCGTAAGTGTTTTCCTTTTTGTGACAAGCGGTGTTTCTTATAATAATATTTTTGTTCTTCCATGAACCCACCTTGACAATTAGATTCAGTTTCAAAGAAATTAACCATTGATATAAAGCATGATAAAGGAAGACAATAACAGACCAACGAAAATAACAACTATAGTAGGAACTAATATTTTTATAATTTTTGTAAAAGAAACAAGCAAAACAAAAATAACAAAGTAAAGAGATTGGTTATGATGGACTCCCCTTATGAAGATGTCCTTGACTCCCCGGCAACGGCGCCAGAAAATATACTTACTGACTCGTGTAATAACGAGCTCGTTGGAAACCCCAAGAGGAAGGTATGATGAGCACAACAGTAAGTTTTCTCTTAGTTATGAAACCGAGGTTATCAATCCAGTAGAAGTAAGGAAACACCTCAAAGATGTTGCTAGCTGGACTTTGGGAGGACGCACTACCAGCGCCAGCAGCAATGTGGAAACCTGCACAACACAACCACAGAACTTTGCCCCAACTTACAGTGAGGTTGTCAATCTCACCGGTTTTGGTGAAAACAAAGGATTAAACGTATTGTGTGGAAGAAAGTAATAGCTTGCAGAAAGTAAACAGAAAGCAGCAAATAGTTGTAGATTGATGGTAAAAGAAAGGATCGGGGTCCATAGTTCACTAGTGGTGGCTCTCCTTAAGATAGATGACATGTTGGTGAACAAATTACAACGGGGCAATTGACAAACATCGAGAAAGCAATATGCATATACTAAACATCTTGACTCCTTTGAGATTTGATTGGGCATTACAAAATTATACATAGTGTTGGGTTCGTAGCATAGAAAATAAAAAATTTCCTACGATGGGAACTATACGCCAGGATCTATCTACTAGATACAAGCAACGGGTGGATATACATCCATGGAGAACTTACCCTCGAAGACAACAAAGCTTTGTTAACGAGTTGGAACTCGTGGATGATGTAGTCATACACTTGCCGATCTCAAGATCGTGATGAAGTCCTTCAGGTTCAGCAGTTCCAGCACCATCAGGTCCCGCACCGCAAAGCAGCGGTGCATCCGTGATCGCACACACGTTCGGTCCACCGAACAACCTCCGCCTCCTCGCTCCAGCGATGCAGTGGAAGCAACAACTCCTTTCCAGATAAAGCCACCAGGAAGATGTATCTTGCTAATCCGAGACCATAGGGAATAACTAGAGGGAGAAGAGAACCTTCACGAGGAGGTGGTGCAAGATGAGAGGAGGGAGTGGGGGGCCTTTTATAGGGAGAGGGGGGACAACCCCTCACATGGCCGGCGGCCAAGGGAGGTGCCCCCACCTCTTCCACATTCATGTGGGTGGAGCTCCCACTCGCATAATTAGCCACCCACTCATAGTTCCACTCACCTCCATTAAATTTCCATCAAATTTAATGCAAGTTCTCATTAAATAAAACACTTTTATTTATTTTATTCAGAATTTTTAATTACATTAATTAACAAACATTCACATAAAACCCCCTACAATATTTCAATATCACATGCAGAACCAGTTTCAGCAATTTCACCCGAAACAATTCCAGTTTCCATCGAAATGATTCCAGCGCTTTCTTAAATCTTTATCCGAAACATATTGGCTCCAAATGGTGTCAGTATCCGTTAAGTGTGTCACCCTACGGTTCGCGAATAATCAGCAGCGGGACCTAGAGATCCGTACTGACTCCCACATATTCAACGATGACTCTTGTGATCGTGTGAACCTTTAACATCGTAACTAAATCCCTTTGTCTCGCGATATATTACATGTCCGAGATTTGATCATTGGCATCCAAATACCTAGTTTGATCTCGTTACCGACATGCACTCTTTTCTTGTTCCCGTGATATAACATTCTAGTGATCACATCACTTGCTTGCAAGCTATTTCAATGTGATATCACCGAGAGGGCCCAGAGTATATCTATCCGTCATCGGGATGGACAAATCCCACTCTTGATCCATGAGCCTCAACATAACACCTTCGTAGCACTGAACCCACCTTTATAGTCACCCTGTTAAAGTGTGACGTTTGATGTTATCAAGATACTCTTCCGGTGTTAGCAATTAACATGATCTCATGGTCTAAGGACTAAGATTACTTTGTATGATGTTATAGCAATATAAACATAATGACTCTGATCGTAATGCTATACTTCGGATGAATGTTCATCACATCATTCCACCAATGTTGTGACCTCGTTATTAACAACATCCAATGTCCATGATCAGGAAACCTTGATAATCTTATTAATCAACGAGCTAGTTTATATGAGAGGCATTACTAGGAACTTTGCATTTTGTTTATTAAACACACATGTATTAATATTTCCAATTAATACAATTATATCATGCAAAATAAACATTTATCATAAACATGGAATAAGATAATAACCACTTTATTATTGCCTCTCGGGCATATTCCCTTCATATAGACCGTAATTCAACTACATCTATGACTAATAATCCACCTTCAGGTTATCATCCAAACCCCCTCCAGTATTAAGTTGCAAGCAACAGATAATTGCATTACGCATTGCGTGTAAAGTAAACAATATGATTGTTCTATGAACAAAGGATTGTTGTTCTCTCCCTAGTAGCAACAACACATCTAGTACCTTAGAGATTTCTGTCACTTTCCTAGATTACTAGAGGCATGAACCCACTATCGAGCATAAATACTAACTCTTGGAGTTGCTAGCATCTACTTGGCCAAGATAGCTACTAACAACGGAAAGCATGCAAGATCACAAATAACAAAGACATGATAGAATCAATAATTAATCTGAAATAGCATATCAATATCCATCGGATCCCTGCAAACACAACATGTAGGATTACAAATAGATGATCTTGATCATGAACGGAGCTCACAAGATCTAAACATGATAGCACAAAGGAGAAGAACCAACCATATAGCTATTACATGGACCCGTAGTCCAGAGATGAACTAATCACGCATCACACCAGAGGCTTGCATGATGATGAAGAAGGCCTCCAGGGTGAATTCTCCCCTCTGGCAGTGTGCCGGGAAGAGCTTCAGATCCCTCCCGATCTAGGGATGGAGATGACGGCGGCTACAGACTCTTTCGTGGAATTTTGATCGGGTACTTAGGGTTTCTGTATCGGAGGCATATTATAGGCGAAAGGGGGGGGCGAGGGGTGCCCTAGGTGGCCACACCACCCCCTGGCACGGGCCAGGCCTGGCCGCGCGGCCAGGTGGTGTGGCGGCCCTCTAGCCCATCTCAGTCTCGTATTCTGGCTCTGTGTGTCCCTTGGTGAAAAACTGACTTTGGCTTTTGTCCCGTCCAATTCCGAGAATATTCATTTTCTGACTTTGCTGGAACCAAAAACAGCAGAAAACGGGCAGCTAGCACTATGGCTCTTATTAATAGGTTAGTCCAAGAAAGTGCATAGAAAGTACTCCAAAGTGTGGACAAAACATAAGAAAGTAGATAAAAACCAAGCATGGAACATCAAAAATTATGGATACGTTAGCAACATATCAATCGCCGACCCATGGTTGGAGGTAACTCGGGTTTTCCCTCCTTCCCTTGTTCTTCCCCCATTCCCATCGTGGGATGATATATCATATGTTATTAGGGCTCGACTGTTCATATTTTTATAGTAGTTAATCCTCTTGTGTTAGATCTCGTATTTCGATGAATCCCCATGTTCGTATTTGAACCCCCCTGTTCGTAGTTGGGATCAGTATTCTCAATTTGGTTTGAGATTTGGGGAATAATCAGAAGATCTCAATCGATTAATTTATGAAAATAATCAATCTCGATAATCAAAGTATCTCAATCATGTCCTTATTGCACTCTAGTATTTTTTCCAATAGGATGATAGCAGCGACGTCAGTACCGATGACGAGTCCAAGGACACCAAGACTTGTCATGTGTCGAGGAGGCTGAAGTCTGGCCAGTACAACAACTTATTCGCCGGCGACATGTATAGGTGCCCCTTCTGCCCCACCAGGAGGCTCCGTGCCACGGACATCAACTCCCTCGTGAAGCATGCCGAGGACGCGAGGACCTGCGGCGAGTCCGTGGACGTCCACGGCTTCATAGCCAAGTACCATGCGCTCGGTCTTCACCTCTGCAACCTCCAGAAGGTGGCTATCAAGGAGGGTCGTGTTGGCTCATTGATCACGTGGGTGCTTGTTCCTTCAATCCAGGGCGCCAGAAAGATGCTTGTTGGATCAAGATACGATGAGCTTGTTGGGAACCCCAAGAGGAAGGTATGATGAGCACAACAACAAATTTTCCCTCAGTTGTGAGGCCAAGGTTATCGAACCAGTAGGAGCAAGGAAACACCTCCAAGGTGTTGTTTCCAACTTGGAATCCTGCACAACACAACCACAGAACTTTGTCCCCAACTTACAATGAGGTTGTCAATCTCATCGGTTTTGCTGAAAACAAAGGATTAAACGTATTGTGTGGAAGAAAGTAATAGCTTATAGAAAGTAAACAGTAAACAGTAAACAGTTGTAGATTGATGGTAAAAGAAAGGACCAGGGTCCATAGTTCACTAGTGGTGATTCTCCTTAAGATAGATGACATGTTGGGTGAACAAATTACAGCGGGGCAACTGACAAACATCGAGAAAACATACATGCATATACTAATCATCTTGACTCCTCTGAGATTTGATTGGGCATTACAACATTATACATAGACCATAATCCAACTGCATCTATGACTAATAATCCACCTTTAGGTTATCATCCGAACCCCCTCTAGTATTAAGTTGCAAGCAACAGATAATTGCATTAAGCATTGCGTGTAAAGTAAACAATATGATTGTTCTATGAACAAAGGATTGCTCTTTTCTCCCTAGTAGCAACAACACATCTAGTACCTTAGAGATTTCTATCACTTTCCCAGATTACTAGAGACATGAACCCACTATCGAGCATAAATACTCCCTCTTGGAGTTGCTAGCATCTACTCGGCCAAGATAGCTACTAACACCGGAAAGCATGCAAGATCACAAATAACAAAGACATGATGGAATCAATAATCAATCTGAAATAGCATCTCAATATCCATCGGATCCTCGCAAACACAACATGTATGATTACAAATAGATGATATTGATCATGAACGGAGCTCACAAGATATAAATATGATAGCACAAAGGAGAAGAACCAACCATCTAGCTACTACATGGACCCATAGTCCAAGAATGAACTACTCACGCATCACACCGGAGGCTTGCATGGTGATGAAGAAGGCCTCCAGGGTGAATTCTCCCCTTGTTACATTGCAAATGTATCTATATTTTTTGATGTTCCATGCTTGGTTTTATCTACTTTCTTATGTTTTTTCCACACTTTGGAGTACTTTTCATATGATTTATTGAACTAACCTATTAACAAGAGCCACAGTGCCAGCTGGTTGTTTTCTGCTGTTTTTGGATCTAGGAAGTCAGAAAATGAATATTCTCGGAATTGGACGGGACAAAAGCTAAAGTCACTATTTTACCGGAAGACATCTAGAGCCAGAATACGAGACGGAGAGGGGCTGGGGCCTGGCCACACCACCTGGCCGCGCGGCCAGGCCTGGCCCGCGCCAGGGGGTGGTCTGGCCGACCCAGCACCCCCTCGGCCTCTCCTTCCTCCTATGTATTGCCTCTGATACGGAAACCCTAAGTACCCGATCAAAAATCCACGAAAGAGTCTGTAGCCGCCGTCATCTCCATCCCTAGATTGGGAGGGATCTAAAGCTCTTCCTGGCACCCTGCCAGAGAGGGGAATTCACCCTGGAGGCCTTCTTTATCATCATGCAAGCCTCCGGTGTGATGCGTGAGTAGTTCATCTCTAAACTACGGGTCCATGTAGTAGCTAGATGGCCGGTCCTCCTCCTTTGTGCTTTCATGTCTAGATCTTGTGAACTCCGTTCATGATTAAGATCATCTATTTGTAATTCTACATGTTGTGTTTGTGGGGATCCGATGGATATTGAGATGCTATTTCAGATTGATTATTGATTCTATCATGTCTTTGTTATTTGTGATCTTGCATGCTTTCCGTTGTTAGTAGCTATCTTGGCCAAGTAGATGCTAGCAACTCCAAGAGTTAGTATTTATGCTCGATAGTGGGTTCATGCCTCTGGTAATCTGGGGAAGTGACATAAATCTCTAAGGTACTAGATGTGTTGTTGCTACTAGGGAGAAAACAACAATCCTTTGTTCATAGAACAATCGTATTGTTTACTTTACATGCAATTTGTAAAGCAATAATCTGTTGCTTGTAACTTAATACTGGAGGGGGTTCGGATGATAACCTGAAGGTGGATTATTAGTCATAGATGCAGTTGGATGGCGGTCTATGTATAATGTTGTAATGCCCAATCAAGTCTCAAAGGAGTCAAGATTATTAGTATATGCTTGTATGCTTTCTCGATGTTTGTCAATTGCCCCGCTGTAATTTGTTCACCTAGCATGTTATCTATCTTAAGGAGAGCCACCTCTAGTGAACTATGGACCCCGGTCCTTTGTTTTACATACAATCTACAAACTGTTTACTGCTTTGTGTTTACTTTCTACAAACTATTATTTCCTTCCATTCGATACGTTCAATCCTTTGTTTTCAAAAAAACCGATGAGATTGACAACCTCATCGCAAGTTGGGGACAGAGTTTTGTGGTTGTGTTGTGCAGGTCTCCACATTGCTGCTGGCACCGGTAGTGAGCCTGCCAACGTTCAGCTAGCTACACCTTTGGGGTGTTTCCTTGCTCCTACTGGATTGATAACCTTGGTTTCATACTGAGGGAAAACTTACTGTTGTGCTCATCATACCTTCCTCTTGGGGTTCCCCAACAAGCTCGTTAATACACGAGTCAGCACCCCTCCGGCAGGGTGCCTAGAAGAGCTTCAGATCCCTCCCAATCTAGGGATGGAGATGACGGTGGCTATAGACTCTTTCATGGATTTTTGATTGGGTACTTAGGGTTTCTGTATCGAAGGCAATATATAGGCGAAAGGGGAGGCCGAGGGGATGCCCTAGGCGACCGCACCACCCCCTGGCACGGGTCAGGCTTGGCCGCGTGGCCAGGTGGTGTGGGCGGCCCCTGGCCCCTCTCTGTTTCGTATTCTGGCTCCGTGTCCCCATCGGTGAAATATTGACTTTGGCTTTTGTCTCGTCCAATTCCAAGAATATTCATTTTCTGACTTTCCTGGAACCAAAAACAGCAGAAAACAGGCAGCTAGCACTGTGGCATCTTGTTAATAGGTTAGTCCAAGAAAGTGTATAAAAATACTCCAAAGTGTGGACAAAACATAAGAAAGTGGATATAAAACAAGCATGGAACATCAAAAATTATAGATACGTTTGAAACATATCAGCATCCCCAAGCTTAACTCTTTCTCGTCCTCGAGTAGCTAAGTGATAAAAAAAGAATAACTTTTTAGGTGACATGCACCATCATAAACTTGATCAAAGTATTTGTAAAACATTGATAGTTGGGATCATAGTACTTCAACATAGCATGAAAGATAAAGTTATAACAATAAGACATAGTGAAAAGATCATATGGGCACCTAGAGGGGGTGAATAGGTGCTAGTCCAAATTTTACTCTTTTTCAATTTAGGGTTTGACACAAAAGGTAAATTCTCTAGATTATGCAACTAAGGTGAATTTACCTATATGACAACCTAGCACAAGTACTAAGCAAGAACTAGATAAGTAAAGTGCGTTAAAGGATAGAAGTAACCAAAGTGGAGCACTCGGAGACACAAGGATTTGTTTCCCGTAGTTCCTTCCTTTTGAAGGGAAGTACGTCTACGTTTGGAGAGGGGGTGGTTTCAAACCACCAACGCCACGAGAGGCCTCCCTTGTTCTCCGATGAACCTCACCCCAATGGGTTCGATTCACCTCTTCCACTATACGGCAACCTTTGAGGTGGAAGCCGGTACCTTTACAACAAGTTCGGGGCACACATCCACAACTTAATTGGAGGCTCCCAAATACAAGAAAGCTGTCAAACAATCCAAGACAAGCTTGTAAGAACCAAATCAAAAGCTAGGGTTTCCAAAGAAACACTAGAGTATGGGGGCCCTCAAGTGAATGAGGGGGAAATGAAGATCTCTCTTGGTGAAGCTATAGATCAAGGCCTCCTCCTTCGATTCTCCAAAGATCAATGACTTTGGATGGTTGGATGAAGAGATCTTGTTGATTTGGTGGCTCAAATGGGCATGGTGTTCTTGAGGTGGACGAGCGGCTAGAGGAAGGGGATAAGGTCCTCTATTTATAGCCCTTCACTCCACTGAACCATTTTCTGACCGTTGGAGAAAAGTCAGACCGGAGACTCCGGTCTGCACACCAGAGACTCCGGTCTACGCCGAAGAATCCGGTCAATCTCCGGACCAGCCTCCAGACCATCGAACAGAATGACCTAGCCCTCATGTGAGCCAAGTGAACCGGAGACTCCGATCCCTCTACACCGGAGACTCCGATCTGAGGCAAGGACCGGAGACTCCGGACCTTCCTCTAGACCAAGCTCCGGACCACCTCTCTGGCTGACCTAGGCAGGAAACAGGAAGCCCCTCCGGAGACTCCTAGGGAAACTCTGGACCACACTGGAGACTCTGATCCAGGCAGACCGAAGACTCCGGTCTGGAATTCCCAGGAGTCAAGCAAATATGCAGGGAATGTTCCGCAGGCCAAAGATCCTTTTCACTTTGTAATATATCAACCTGTAGACAATAGCAAACTGCAACAAGGCTCTACTTGTTGTTAACGAACACCAAAAGTGATTATTACAGTAAATGTCCTTTCAATCTCCCCCTTTTTGGTGTTCGATGATGACAAGTGATTTTGCATGGAAAAATATTTGCAATGACTTATGACAGAGTATGAACATGCTCCCCCTAACTATGTGCACAAAGATAAACATGTAAATCAAGCATGGTAGGTAGAACATGGATAAAACACATAGTTCACACACGAGATACAATAATGTAGGAGCACCCACAGAGTCACACACAAATAGAAAATAGTGTCTTGCAATAATATAAGGCAAATAGGTACGAAGGTCGAGATAGCAAATAAGAATCAAATAGCCCAAGCCCATGCAAATCCCGATGACAATGTCTTCTCCCCTTTGGCATCGAAATGCCAAAAAGGGAAAAGACCTAAGCTAGCGCCCCAACGGATCAGTAGTCCTCGTCATCATCCTCCTCGTCCTCCTCATCCATGTCCTGATCCTCATCATCATCATCATCATAGTCCTCATCACCATCTGGAGCTGCAAGTCCTTTGCCGTGAGGGCGAGAAGAGGAGGTACCTTGGTACCCATATCTAGATGTGACATCAGAAAAGGTTTTCCAATCCACCAAGCTATCCTGTTGGGCATTCCATGCCCCATAAGAAAGAGTGTAACCTGACTCGGTGGATGGCTGAGCGCCATGCTCATCAGTGTACTCATCCTCACCTTCCTCATCATTCGCTTCACCCTGAGCCTTGATCTCCTTGAGTAGTTTCTCTATGCGACGGTTGCTCTTGTAGGAGGCATGCTGTTGCTTATGGATGTCCAGATTCATGCAACGCAGGGTCCTCTCCCAGAATGAGGCCTTCTTGACCTTCTCATGAACATAGTCACGTGTCATGGGAGGAAGAGGTGCATTGGAAGTATTCTTCATCTGAGCCCTAGTAGGAGAGGGGGCCCTCTCGGTCTCTGAGATCTCCTCCTCCACATGGGCATGGGAGCGTCTAGGAGGAGCCCTCATGTCCCCCTTCTGCTGTAGAGATACAAGAGTATGCTCGGTAAGGTTGGGAGGCAAGGCAAGTGGATAACCATGTTCATGTGTGTTGATGAGTCTCATGACAAGTGGTGCATATGGGGGAGCCTTCTTATATAAAATGGCATGGTACATCTCCTCAAATATGTAATCTGTAACATCAATAGGATATGCATCCGCCTCGGGGCCAGCCATGTAAATCCTGTGGGTATGATACAACAAGTTGACCAAAACCACATCTGATGGCATCATCATTCCCAGCACTAGGGGAAATGGTCTGGCGGAAGATCCTCAACATCAGATTGTAGAGAGGCTTGAGTCCCTTGGACCTTCCCACAACACCCTCGCTACCATACAAAGGGGCGAGCTTGTTCTTGTTCACCCCAAGAGCTGCTGAGTGCATGTGTACCCCAACATGGGTGGACACACCCTGGAAGGTCCCAAATATGGCCTCAACAAAGTCATAGAAAGTTGCAGAGCAGCGGTGAGCTCCAGTCATCCAAGTCATAGTCCTGGCTTGGTCACTCTCAAACACAACTGTGGCGTAAAACTGCTGCACAAGGGTGATGGTGTAGTCTTCACGGAGCTCCATCAAGTTGAATAGCCCTAACTTCTCACTAATCCATAGCGCATTCGAGAAGTAGGAGCTCTTCCTCATCTGTTCAACACTCAGGTACTTCTGGGGGCACACAGGAGAT
This sequence comes from Avena eriantha, assembly GCA_910589775.1. Classification (NCBI taxonomy): domain Eukaryota; kingdom Viridiplantae; phylum Streptophyta; class Magnoliopsida; order Poales; family Poaceae; genus Avena; species Avena eriantha. Next base: position 284,061,013 of record OU342746.1, on the reverse strand, counting down.
CTCTTGAGCATGCTGTAAATGTATTTCATGAAGACAACTTGCTCCGTCCTCCAATAGCATGGGTCCTCACTGTTGCGAGGTAATGCATAGAAGGTAGTCTTGCGCAGCTCACGGTACTCCTGCTTTGACATGTGGGCCAAATACTGAAGGTTGTCCTATTTTGCCCTCTTGGCACGGTTCTCTTCCTCAGCCCTTTCCTTCTCCCTCCTCATATAGGCTGCATCACGGACCTGCTGTCTCTGGTTGGATGGGGGCACAATGTACTGGCCCTCAGACTCATCATAGCGAGGATCCGCTCTCTTCATCTTGGCCTTGGTGCAAGGATGAACAAAAGAGCCAGAACCTGTGAACAGCAACGAGGGAGATAGCATGGAGGTAAGTATATATATCCCAAGGAGGTAGCACGGGACCCTTGAGGCATTGCAAGATATGTTTGATCCAAACCACACCGGAGACTCCATGGTCCACACTGGAGTCTCCAGCTCAGACCGGAGTCTCCGGTCCAAGGGACTGGAGTCTCCGACTTGGACCAGAGTCTCTGGCCCTAAGGCTGGAGTCTCCGGTCGGGAGACTCAGGAGTAGACCAGGGTGACTCCAGTAGTCCAACAGATCGGGCAGGGCAACAAGGGTAAAGTGCTCGTGTGCATGCAAACAAGAGATTCCCGTGGGCAAAAATAGTACCAATCCTCAAAAACAAAGCAAGGGATGAACCCTAGGTGAGAAAAGAGGAGGAGAGGTACCAGATCTGTCCATGGGATTGATAATAAACCCGAACTAAGAACCAACTCTTCAATGAGAACAGGGTGGTGGCCGGAGCCACCATGTAAGAGTTTGTGGCATGACACCGCGAAGAATTATCCTTGGGTTCATAACCACTACTCAACCATGACGCTCACATATCACTAAATGATATTAAGAGGATTGAATTTCTTAATGTTGGCATTATGGGGGGGGGATAGTCCAATGTATTAGAAGCGCACACCCCTATCTCCATGCCTGCACCTAAACCAAATAAGTGACAAGATATAGGTGAGTATGCAAGATGATCAAGTCAAGCTCCTAGAATCTACGATATTTAGTTCATTCCTCAAATAACAAAACCTTGCTTCATCAAGTGGCTTCGTGAAAATGTCGGCAAGTTGGTATTTGGTTGACACATAGGATAGGTCAATATCACCTCGAGCAACATGATCTCTAATGAAGTGATGACGAATCTCAATATGCTTTGTCCTTGTATGATCCACTAGGTTATAGGCAATCTTGATAGCACTTTCACTGTCACATAGAAGAGGCACTTTGTCACAATGGACACCATATTCCTTTAAAGTTTGTCTCATCCATAACAATTGTGTACAAGCACTAGCAGCTGCCACATACTCGGTTTCGGCGGTGGAGAGAGATATACAATTTTGCTTCTTAGAAGACCAACACACCAAGGACCTCCCAAGGAATTGGCAAGCCCCGGAGGTTGATTTCCTATCATCCTTGTCACCAGCCCAATCTGAATCCGTGTATCCACAAAGAGAGAAAGTTGAGCCCCTAGGATACCAAATACCATAGTTTGGGGTATGAACCAAATATCGAAAGATTCTCTTGACTGCCATCAAATGGCTTTCTTTAGGAGCCTCTTGATATCTTGCACACACTCCTACACTCAACACAATATCAGGTCTAGATGCACAAAGGTAAAGCAAAGAGCCAATCATGGACAGGTATACCTTTTGATCCACATCTTTACCATTTGGGTTTAGTTCAAGATGAGTCTTTGTTGCCATGGGAGTGGGAGCTCCATTTAGGTCTTTCATGTTGCATCTTTTGAGCATATCTTGAGTATACTTGGCTTGGTTGAAGAATGTTCCTCCTCTCACTTGCTTGATCTCAAAACCAAGAAATACTCTCAATTATCCCATCATAGACATCCTGAACCTGTCAGTCATAAGCTTTGAGAATTCATCATTAAAAGCTTTGTTAGATGATCCAAAGATAATATCATCTACATAAATTTGGCATACAAAAAGTTCCCCATTTACCTTCTTAGTAAAAAGAGTTTGATCGATTTTCCCAACCTCAAACCCACGATCTAACAACAACTCTCTAAGGTGCTCATACCACGTGCGTGGGGCTTGTTTGAGCCCATAGAGTGCCTTATCAAGTTTGTAGACGTGGTTTGGAAGGTTGGGATCCTCAAACCCCGGGGGTTGCTTCACATATAAGAAATGCACTTTCTACATCCATTTGTTGTAATTTAAATTTATGATAAGCAAGAAGGATACGAATGGACTCAAGGCAAGACACGGGTGCATAAGTCTCTCCATAATCAATGCCTTCAATTTGAGAGAACCCTTGTGCAACCAATCTTGAATTGTTCCTCACCACAATTCCATGCTCATCTTGCTTGTCCTTGAAAATCCACTTGGTGCCTATAACATTGCGGCAATATTTTGGCTTTTCAACTAACTTCCATACTTTGTTTCTCTCAAAGTTGTTGAGCTCTTTGTGCATTGCATACAACCAATCCAAATCTTCAAGAGCTTCCCATACTTTCTTTGGTTCTACCATGGAAATGCGTGCTTGGTGCTCACCAAAGTTCTTCAGTTGAGCTCGTGTAGATATCCCTCTTCTTAGATCTCCTACCACATTCTCAAGAGTGTGGTCTCTTAATTCCAGTATTCTATCCATTCTAGCTTAGCGACGAGTTTCGATATCCTTGTTGTTTCTTAGGGGGGTCACTTCATCATTTTGGTCCTTGTCTTGACCATCAACTTGACCTTGATCATCATTGGAATTATTCTCTTCTACAAGAGGCAAAGATTGACCTTGGTCTTGATCAAGCATACTTCTAGACAGGCATTGAGCTTTCCTTATGGCAGTTTCTATAGATCTTCCTTGTGTAATAGATTTAGCACCACTGGACATTCTGGCAAATGGAGACTCAAGTAACTCCTGGCTAGAGGTTTATTCTTGATCAGTAGGTTGAGGGTCCACAACTTGTCTTCGGCATGGGTCATTGTCCTCCTCGATAGGAGCTTGTTGATGTTGTGAAGATGAGGGCTCCACTTGAGTAGAACATAGTTATTCTCGATCCACCATAAGGGGTTCCTCAATAGGGCGGAAGAAACCCGCAGCCATTCTTCCTATGGCATCCTGAGACATTTCATCATCTACATCATAGACATCAACACGCCCCGCTTGGGGACCATCATATTCTTCAAACACCACACTACACGATTCTATGACGGTTCCGGAGAGCTTGTCATAGATTCTATAAGTGTGGGATTCAAGACCATAACCAACAAAAATACCCTCTAATGCTTTGGAATCAAAATTGGACAAACAAACACCCTTAATGCGATAGAAGCACTTACAACCGAACACCCAGAAGTAAGAAACATTGGGCTTGTTACCGGTAAGGATTTCATATGGAGTTTTGATCAATTCTTTGCGGAGGTAGAGACGGTTTGCTGCATGGCATGCGGTGGAGATAGCTTCAGCCCAAAAATTGTATGGAGATTTAAATTCCGCCAACATAGTCCTTGCCATATCAATAAGAGTCTGGTTCTTCCTCTCAACTACACCATTTTGTTGAGGGGTATATGCAGCGGAATATTGATGTTTTATTCCCTCATCACTAACAAATCCATTCAATGTGTAGTTCTTGAACTCGGTACCATTGTCACTTCTTATTGTCAATACTAGGACATTGTGTTGACATTGAGCCATGTTGATAAAGTCAATGAAGTTCTCTTGTGTCTCACTTTTCAGCTTGAAAAAATATACCCAAGTGTATTTTGAGTAGTCATCAACAATCACCAAGCAATATTTCTTCCCACCAAGACTTGCATGAGAAGGAGGACCAAATAGATCCACATGAAGGAGATCCAAGATCCTCTTGGACTTGATGTAGTTCTTTGGCTTGTGGGGAGAATCATGCATCTTTCCTTCAACACATGCCTTGTAAACACAATCTTTGGCAAAGCAAACATTTTCTTTTAGTCCAACAATATGACCATCCTTATGGAGGCTTTGCAAAGTTCTCATGTTGACATGGGATAGACGGCGATGCCATAGCCAACCCACATCGGCCTTTCCAAATAAGCACATTGGACTTGTAGTGGTTTTCCCCGAGAAGTCCACCACATACAAGTCATTCTCGACGTACCCAACGAAAGCGAACTTTAGAGACTTGCTCCACATGAGGATCACAACATCATTATCAATAAAGACGGCAAAGCCCATCTTTCCAAGAGCACGGATTGAAAGTAAATTATAGCCAAGGGTCTCAACAAGCATGACGTCCACGAGAGTGATATCGTGTGCAACCACAACTTTGTCGAAACCCATTACCTTAGACTTTGACTTATCGGCATATGTCACGGATATTTGATCAATATTTGGTCTCAACTCCTTCACACTAGATGCGCTTCCAGTCATATGACTTGTGCATCCACTATCAAGCACCCATTTTGACCCTCCAGAAGCATAGGTCTACAAAAGATCAAACTAGTTTTTAGGTACCCATTTTTCAATGGGTCCTCTTTTGTTAGCAACAAGGTCTTGGGAACCCAAATGGACCATGCAATATAACCATCAAATGGGCCAACATATTGTGCATACACATCACTATAATAATCACGCATTAAAACATAGTGAGGGTTAGTACTACTCGCAAAATCATCACGTGACATAGTTTTGCCACTTGTGGTCTTACTTCCCACAATGACCTTGTCTTTTCTCGAGCGTGCTTGGCCTTGTTCTTCTTGTTGTTCTTTTTCTTCTTCGCTTTAGAGATAAAGCCAATGCCCCCCCTTTTCACCATTTGACCTTTGCTTATTTAAGAGGTCATCAATAGACTTGTTTCCTTTGGGAAAGGAGGTCTTAGCTAGCTCCCCCTTCAACCTAGCATGTTCTTCAAGTGTATTTGTACAACTAGAGGGAATGAATGTACTAGGTGAGGGAGTATTGATCAATTGAGTTTGAAGCTTTTCACGAGACTTTGTGAGTGATAAGAGTTCACTTTCCAAGGCCTTGTGAGCCTTGTCAAGTGTCCTAAAATCCTCGGCAAGTTTTTCATGAACAACATCAAACTCAATCTTGTCCTTTTTAGCCTTTTATATTTAGCAGTAGCATGATCACGTTCCTTGATGAGTTTATTAATAATGAGATCATTTGCTTCATTAAGACCCTCTAGTTTAGTTTCAAGAGATATTCTAGTTTCTTGTTCTTCTTCTAGAGCATTATTTAGAGCTTCTATCTCAATCATGTGCTCTCTTCCTAATTGACACTCTCATCTAGAAGTTCTTGTGTGTGCAAGTTGATTTAAGAGGTCCACAACATGTTTCTTGTGTTCCCCTTGCAAGTTGTTCATGAACACATCAAAAACAACTAATTCCTTTTTGACCTCAAGATATAACTCATCATCAAAATCATCATTGATTAAGGAGGTGGAGTGTGATGATGATAATACCTCCGTTCCTCTTGCCATAAGGCAAGTGATGTTCTTTTTGGAGATATTCTCATTTGGAGAATCGAAGAGTGAGAATGAAGGGGTAGAGGTAGTGGCAAGAGCCGCCACACCACTTGATGTATCCTCTTCTTCATCATCATCATCATCGGAGGAGAACTCTAAGACAATTTCTCCTGGCTTCTTGTTGGTTGAATTCCTTTTGATGAAGGGTTTCTTGTAGGGAGCTTTGGGGTTCTTCTTCAACACAAGTTTACCCCCACCCCCATGATCTTCTCTTTTCTCATAGGGACAAGCTGCAACAAAGTGATAGCGGTCACCACAATTGAAGCAAGTTCTCAACTTGGACCCATTATCTCTTCTCCCATTGGGGTTGCTTCTTCGTTGCATTTCCATCTTGGCCTTGGCGGGATATTTCCAAAAGTTTCTTGCATAGAAGGCCATGTATTCACCATGAGCAACCTTGACATCTTCAGGGTGGCTCATTGAAAGTCCCTCATCACTTCCTCCATCTTCATCATACTCCACAACCTTGGCCTTCAAGGCAAGATTGACACCACTACTCGTTCCAATGGCACGAGCACGGGCGTCTTTGGCATTCTTGGCAGCAACCCTAAAGGCGGCCATCTCTTGCATCACTTCATTGGAGGTCATGAGATGGTAGTTGTGTCTTCCTTGGAGACTCTTCAAGTTAGTAGGCTCGAAGGGCATGAGTGCACTCACATACTTCCTCTTGATCCACGCATCATCAATGTGAGAGACACCAACATTCCTAAAGGCGGTGGTAGTGGATTTGAGTCTTCGATACATGTCTTCATGATCCTCACCATCCTTCATGAAGAAACCTTCAGCCTCATTGCTTAATGCATCATACCTATTTCTTCTCATACTCTCATTGCCAATAAACAAGTCAATGAGAGCATCCCAAGCTTCCTTGGTGGTGTTGTAGTGCTCAATGTGGGGAAAATCCTTTGGCTCCACTCCAAGTTGGATCATCTACAAGGAAGTCGCATTGAGTTGGCTATTGACCACTTCTCTTCTAGTCAAGTTGGTTGGATCCTCAATTTTGAGTCCTTCAATAATATTCCACAAATCAATGCAAGAGCTGCGCACATGAGATTTCATTAAAACTTGCCATTGAGCAAAAGTATGTGCAGCTAACTTAGGTGGATCGCCTCTATTATTTATATGTGGGTGAGGGATAGGAGGGTCGGTAGAGTACCATTCGGGAACCGCATGGTGCTCTTCCTTCCCATCACCCCTTTTGGTGGTGGAGTTAGTGGAATTATGTTCATCCCCCACCACTTCCTCCAAAGGCTTAGCCGAAGCATTAGTTGTAACACCCCAAGCCAACCTAGCACTTGAGATGTTACCACATACAAGTAACTAATACTTTTTAGGGAAAATTCAGCAGAGTCTCCCTTGTTTTTAGGACAACCACGACAGTCAATAATATAAACACAAAGGTAGAAGGTTAAAACTCAAAAAAAGTAGATGCACGTACTATGATATAAGTATCCAATAGCACAACTAAAAAAAACTTCCAACCAAACACAATACTGGTAATAATGTCTAGCAAGAAAAAACCAACAAATACTAAAAGATAAACTTCCGCGTAGTCCGAAACCATTTATGTCAAGAATGACTCCTATCGATCAAATTCAAAGTTCCAAAATATTGATAAGGATCGTGTGAAATGTGAGGTGATAAATGTGAAGGTGCTACTCCCAGAACTCCCCATGCATGACGTCCTCAGGGTTTACCTAAAACAAGGAAGCAACAAGGGTGAGTACAAAGACTCAATAAGTTCACGAAAAAATAGTAACTTTATATAAATCAAAACACCAAGGCATCATTAAATCACATCTATCCATTAAAACATAAAATTATGTCCTACATGCCTATATACACATCTCATCTCATTGCGAATACCGGTGTAGCTCGAGTGGACGCCCGTCGGCATCCACTCGCTCCAACTCGTGGAGGGTGCTTCCAAAGTGGGTCGCAACCCATAATTGGAAGTCGCATTGTGCCCACCAAAGTGGGACACATTTTTATCATTATCATCATGGTATGCAAAAATGTGCATAATAGGCACATGCCATCATCATCATCATCTTTATCATTGTCATCATGGTCATATCATAAGCATTAAGAATATTGAGTGAATAGAGATATGCAAAATTCACTATCCGTCATGAACTTGCCTCAACCGCGGGGCACAAACTATGGGTTATGAGATTCCGAACCGGAAACACCAACACTTGTTAAGGAAACATTTATCACACTCAAAACAATTCATCACTTCAAAAAAAATACACGCGAAAAGTCGCGTCGCTCTTACGCACAAGACTAAGAATGTCCCTGGCCTTTAAAAACATAGAACACCAAATATTCTATAAAAGGTGAAGTGAACCAAAAGGAACTTGCTGCATGATTAAACCAGAGTAAGAAACATTTTATATTAAATTTACTAGTGGCAACTCCGTTATGTGTAAACTGCTCTCTAGCTGATTTGTAGGCAATAAAAAAGATCAGGTCACTAGGCATCGTCTGCGTGGTTGTCTCATCGAATGCATCAAGTTTTAGTTGAGAAGGGTAGAACCTGCTACTCAACAGCTACTAGCTTAGACCATACTGTCACTTTCAACAAAATGCTGCAGGTCAAGTCAAGAAACTATTCTCCATACAGAATTCTAGGCACTAACAGCAGTCCAGTATCTGGATGCTTGACCGAAACTAAGGGCGTGTTTGGTAGGCTGGGGGAACTCAGATATTCTCTCCTCGTCCTGCGTTTAGCTGTTTGTTAGACCGGGTCGGCTCCGATCGGCAATGCCCGCTTCATACGAAAAGTGCCCCTTGGCCCTGCTCAGTTGGGAAGCTCAGATCGAGCTTCGCAACCGGGCAGTGCTGAGTCCATCCCGCACGCGCGCGGGCCCGCAGGGGTCACGACCCCTGACCCTTTCGAGCGAAGTCATTCTCCCCCGCCTCTCTTTCTACCGATCTCCCTGGCGCTCCCGTCCTCCACTTCTGCAACCGCCGCCGGCTAGCCTCTCCTCGTCTCCACGCACGCCTACCACGCAGCGCCGCCGCTGACAAGGTCATGGAGCAACGAAAACTCCTCACCGGCCAGGGCAGGGCACACAGCCTCTCCCGGCCTCACCGTGCGTGGAGCAGCGGCAGGGCACGCTGCCTCTCCGGGAGTCATTACGAGTGGAGCAGCGGCAATTCCTCACTTGCCATGGAGCAGCGGCAGGGCATGCTTCCTCTCCCGACCTCACCGTGCGTGGAGCAGCAGCAGGGCACGCGACGAGGAGCTCGCCCTCATCTGCGTGGGGAACGGAAGGGGCTTGGCGGCGGCGTCTGGGGGCACACGGAGGCGACACCATGGCAGTGACGAGTGGCGGCGCATGGCGACGGCGCGTGGGGGCGGCGGTGGGCGCGTGGTGGAGGCTCCTCTCGCCGGCGCCGGAGCCTCTCGCCGGCGCCGGAGCCAGAGCCAGAGCCCAATGCTCCTAGGGACCCGATTGCCTTTTGTGTTTTGTAGCTAGGGACCTAATTGTTTTTTATTTTTGTATGACATGGCTCAAGTTATACAGGGTACCAAACATGATCTCAACCGAGCTCAGTTCTGCTCATGCAACCTAACAAACATAACAAATAAAACACACTTGTATAAGGTTGGCATAGCTGGACCGAGCTTGTATGTGGTGAGATAGGCCACCCGGGGTACCAAACACACCCTAAGTCTACCCTGACTACACGGAACAGCTCAAAGAAAAGCTTCCTAAAATATCTGAAATTATATATGCACATGAACCATCCATGCTGACATGTTCCAGCACTGATTCCTCAGGTACTAGAGACCCAATTCAGCAATCCTTTAATCGTACGGGGGAACAACAAAAACAAAAGACGCCCAGCTATTTCCCTTGGTGCTAGTACGATGGGGATTAAAAACCTACTAATGATCCAAGGGATTCCAACTCAGATTTGGGTAAAGATACATGGATTAAACCAAACACAGCTCTAAAATTTCTCACCGTATCCAACTTCTGGCCAGAACGTAACGCTGTCGAGAAGATCAAGAGAAACAAGGATAATCAATGGCAACGCACCGTTGGAGTCGATTGATTGATGGCCGGCGGCAGCGATCTATCTCCCAACGACAAGAGCGACTCGACGGCGGCGGCGATCTGGAGGGCAATAGGTCCGGTTGAGATGAGGGGAATCGAAACGAGAGGCCGCAATCCTAGAACGCTACTATGAGGCAGCGCCGTAGGGCACGGACGCCGAGTCTGATAGGGCCTTGAGCCCAGCCCGAGAAATCTTCTTCCCTCTCTTATTGAATAGATAAAAGAAGAAAATCTAGTATTGTGTTAACGAAACACCACGAGACCTGATGGTTGCTTATACAGGAAAAAAAAACAGTAGGTCACAGGTTCAATTCCTACAGCGTCATGTTTTCTCTACATTATTTTTTCCCCAAACCCACGTACAAACCGTTACATCTTATAAATATTTAATTAATTATTTTTTATTTTTTTTAAAGATTGAATAAACACAAAACATTAATATCAAAATTTGGAGTATGACAATCTTACCCCCTTAAACAGAATTCGACCCCGAATTCTTTCTCGTTCTTCTACTTGCACAAATAAACATAACAGTAAAACATAATCATGCATCACGTACCAGCCGTGAATAAATCCGGATACTTCTCGCGCATGCGAGATTCAAGCTCCCAAGTTTTCTCACGCTCGGTTTGTTGTGACCAAAGAACCTTCACAAACTTTTGTGTCCTATGGCTTGTCACTCTCTAAGACTACTCCAATATCCTCACAGGACGAACCTCAAAGGTTAAATCTTGTTCAATCGTAATTGGTTCCGTGGTATCTGTCGTTCTGGATCACGAAAATGCTTGCGCAATGTGGAGACATGGAACACATCATGCACACCCTTCATCGACTCTGGCAACTCAAGTCGATAGGTTAACTTCCCCACTCGTGCCAGTATCAAGAAAGGTCCAATATATCGCGGACTAAGCTTTCCTTTGATGTTAAATCTTATAACACCTTTAGTGGGTGACACCCTTAGGAGTACCTCCTCCCCAACTTGAAATTCCACATTCTACCTCTTGGAATCAGCATAGCTTTTTTGCCTACTCTGTGTTGCCAACATATGTTGTCTAATATCGGCTACCCTCTCTATAGCTTGTTGAACCTAATCAGGTCCAAGCACTGCCTTTTCGCCCACGGCATCCCAACATAGTGGAGATCTGTACCTTCTTCCATATAGGGCCTCGTAAGGGGCCATCCGTATGCTAGCTTGATAACTATTATTATAAGCAAACTCGACAAGTGGCAAATGATCCTCCCAACTCCCTTGCCAAGACAGGACACAACATCTAAACATATCTTCTAGTATTTGGATTGTACGCTCTGACTGGCCATCGGTTTGGGGATGAAACGCCATACTAAGTCTCAGTTGCGTCCCCAAGGTACTCTACAAGCTCTCCCAGAACTTGGATACAAACTTTGCATCCCTATCAGAAGTAATGGTTTTAGGAGACCTATACAACCTTAATATCTCCCTTATATATATCGGTGCCAAGTCACTTGCAGAGTCAGTGGTGCGGATAGGAATAAAATGAGCAACTTTTCTAAGTCGATCCACGACCACCCAAACTGCATCTTTTCCCCTTCGCGTACGAGGTAGCCCAACCACAAAATCCATGTCAATGTCATCCCATGGCCATTCTGGAACCTCTAAGGACTGTAGCAGTCCTGCTGGCCGCTTACGCTCGGCCTTTACTCGCTGGCAAACCCCACAAGAGGACACATACTTGGCCACATCAACTTTCATTCTTTTCCACCAATAAGTTTGTTTCAGGTCATGATACATCTTTGTCTCCCTAGGATGAACGGTGTAGGGGGTACGATGTGCCTCCCGGAGAATGTCCTACTTCACCTGAGACTTTTGTGGCACACACAGACGACCATGAAACCGAATTGACCCGATCCCGTCTATAGTAAACTCACCGGTTCTGCCATGGAGAATGCGCTCGCGCACTTGTTGTAGCAGACAATCACTTTGTTGTGCCTCTCTCACTCTATCTGGAATGCCTGACTGAAGAATAAGTTGTGTTTACTCTTGCGCTACACCTGCAAAACTATATGGCACGCCCATCTGTTCAAAATCAGCAACAAGAGAATCCAAAGTGGGAGGTACAGACTTGCGGCTAAGAGCATCTACGACCACATTTGCCTTGCCTAGATTGTACTGGATAGTGAGGTCATAGTCCTTTATCAATTCAAGCCACCTTCTTTGCCTCAAGTTCAACTCCTTCTGTGTGAGGAGGTATTTGAGACTTTTGTGATCAGTGAAAACATCACAAGATTCTCCATAGAGGTAGTGTCACCAAATCTTGAGTGCAAACACCACAGGTGCAAACTCTAGATCATGGGTAGGATAGTTATGCTCGTGCTTTTTCAATTGCCTCGAAGCATAAGCAATAACTTTGCCGTCTTGCATGAGAACACACCCAAGTCCAACTAGAGAAGCATCAGAGTAGACTATGAAGCGCTTCCCTGGCTCAGGAAGAGTGAGAACAGGCGTAGTCACCAGACTATTCTTGAGGGTAGAGAAGCTATTCTCACAATCATTAGTCCACTAGAATTTCACATCCTTTTGGGTTAGTTTGGTCATCGGCTTGGCGATGATAGAAAAATCCTTCACAAATTTCCTATAATTACCCGCCAAGCCCAAGAAACTCCTCACTTCCTTGACATTGGATGGTCTCGGTCAATCCATGATCGTGGAAACCTTACTAGGATCAACCAATATGCCATGCTGGTTAATAACATGACCTAGAAAGGCCACTTCCGATAGCCAAAACTCACATTTCTTTAGCTTCGCATAGAACATATTCTTCCTCAGAGTCTCAAGCACTAGTCTCAAATGACGCTCGTGCTCTTCTTCTGTCTTGGAATATACGAGGATATCATCAATGAACACTACCATGAAGTTATCAAGGAACTTGTGTAGCATACTGCTCATTGTCTTCATAAATATAGCAGGGCATTGGTTAGTCCAAAAGACATAACTTTATATTCATAATGGCCATACTTGGTGGCAAACGCAGTCTTCTCAATATCTTGTTCTCTCACACAAATTTGGTTGTAGCCAGACTGAAGATCAATCTTGGAGAACACCTTAGATCCATTTAGCTGATCAAATAAATCCTCAATGCGGGGCAGTGGATATTTGTTCTTGATGGTTACTGCATTAAGACCACGGTAATCTACACACTTACGCCAACTACCATCCCTCTTGGATGTAAACATTATAGGCGCCGCCCAAGGTGAGACACTCTGTCGGATCAAATCCTTGGATAATAAATCATCCAACAGCTTCTTCAATTCTTCTTGGAATGGTCGTGATAATCGATAAGGAGACATAGAGATAGGTTGAGTACCAGGTTTCAGATCAATACGAAACTCCACGTCTCACACTGGTGGCATACCCGACAACTCATTAGGGAATACATCTGGGCAGTCTCGTACCACTGGAATATCATCAATTATCTGTGTGGTACTCGGTGTCTCAGCAAGAGCCCATAGTAACCCTATCTTGACTGTTCGTTTCCCAGGAAACAAGCTAGCAAGGACATATAGAGAGTGTGGAGGAGCAGTTCCCTGAAATATCAGCTCCTCTTCGGATGGGGCTTGAAGAGACACGGTCTTCCAAAAACATGATATCACGGCACGATAGCTGTTTAGCCAATCCATGCCAAGAATAACATCAAACGGATTCAACAGAATGACCATGAGATTAGCCACAAAATCTTCATCGTCTATAGATATCACACAACCAGGATAAACTATTGTAGAGGAAAAATGTGCCTATTATGCACATTTTTGCATACCATGATGATAATGATAAAAATGTGTCCCACTTTGGTGGGCACAATGCGACTTCCAATTATGGGTTGCGACCCACTTTGGAAGCACCCTCCACGAGTTGGAGCGAGTGGATGTCGACGGGCGTCCACTCGAGCTATACCGGTATTCACAACGACATGAGATGTGTATATAGGCATGTAGGACATAATTTTATGTTCTAATGGATAGATGTGATTGAATGATGCCTTGGTGTTTTGATTTATATAAAGTTACTATTTGTTCGTGAACTTGTTGAGTCTTTGTACTCACCCTTGTTGCTTCCTTGTTTTAGGTAAACCCTGAGGACGTCATGCATGGGGAGTTCTAGGAGTAGCACCTTCACATTTATCACCTCACATTTCACATGATCCTCATCAATATTTTGGAACTTTGAATTTGATCGATAGGAGTCATTCTTGACATAAATGGTTTTGGACTACGCGGAAGTTTATCTTTTAGTATTTGTTGGTTTTTTCTTGCTAGACATTATTACCAGTATTGTGTTTAGTTGGAAGTTTTTTGTAGTTGTGCTATTGGATACTTATATCATAGTGTGTGCATCTACTTTTTTTGAGTTTTAACCTTCTACCTTTGTGTTTATATTATTGCATGTCGTGGTTGTCCTAAAAACAAAGGAGACTCTGCTGAACTTTCCCTAAAAAGTATTAGTTAGTTGTATGTGGTAACATATAAAGTGCTAGGTTGGCTTGGGGTGTTACATTAGCCTTTGGGTTAGGTGGTGTTTCCTCTTGAGAGGGAGGATATGAGGTTTGCTTATCCCTAACAAGTTGATCAATGAGTTTGCGCAACTGTTGGATTTCGTTGCCCAAGGTAGAGCTCAAGCTTGTTTCCAACTTCTTGAGATCTACCATGGTCACCGAATGGCTAGCCTCACTTTCTCCCTCCTCTGTGTTGCCCATAATCTCTTAGGCGGTTAATCCCGAATAAAGAGCCGAGGCTCTGATACCAATTGAAAGGATCGTATGGGCACCTAGAGGGGGGTGAATAGGTGCTACTCCAAATTTTACTCTTTTTCAATTTAGGATTTGACACAAAAGGTAAATTCTCTAGATTATGCAAGTAAGGTGAATTTACCTGTATGACAACCTAGCACAAGTACTAAGCAAGAACTAGATAAGTAAAGTGCGGTAAAGGATAGAAGTAACCAAAGTGGAGCACTCAGAGATACAAGGATTTGTTTCCCGTAGTTCCTTCCTTTTGAAGGGAAGTACCTCTACGTTTGGAGAGGGGGTGGTTTAAAACCACCAACGCCACGAGAGGCCTCCCTTGTTCTCCGATGAACCTCACCCCAATGGGTTCGATTCACCTCTTCCACTATATGGTAACCTTCGAGGTGGAAGCCGGTACCTTTACAACGAGTTCGGGGCACACATCCACAACTTAATTGGAGGCTTCCAAATACAAGAAAGCTGTCAAACAATCAAAGACAAGCTTGTAAGAACCAAATCAAAAGCTAGGGTTTCCAAAGAAACACTAGAGCGTGGGGGCCCTCAAGTGAATGAGGGGGAAATGAAGATCTCTCTTGGTGAAGCTATAGATCAAGGCTTCCTCCTTCGATTCTCCAAAGATCAATGACTTTGGATGGTTGGATGAAGAGATCTTGTTGATTTGGTGGCTCAAATGGGCATGGTGTTCTTGAGGTGGACGAGCAGCTAGAGGAGGGGGATAAGGTCCTCTATTTATAGCCCTTCACTCCACTGAACCATTTTCTGACCGTTGGAGGAAAGTCAGACTGGAGGCTCCGGTCTTCACACCGGAGACTCCGGTCTATGCCGGAGAATCCGGTCAATCTCCGGACTAGCCTCCAGACCATCGAACAGAATGACCCAGCCCTCCTGTGAGCCAAGTGAACCGGAGACTTCGGTCCCTCTGCACCAGAGACTCCAGTCTGAGGCAAGGACTGGAGACTCTGGACCTTCCTCTGAACCAAGCTCCAGACCACCTCTCTGGCTGATCCAGGAAGGAAACAGGAAGCCCCTCCGGAGACTCCTAGGGAAACTCCAGACCACACCGGAGACTCCGGTCCAGGCAGACCGGAGACTCCGGTCTGGAATTCCCAGGAGTAAAGCAAATATGCAGGGAATGTTCCGCAGGCCAAAGATCCTTTTCACTTTGTAATATATCAACATGTAGACAATAGCAAACTGTAACAAGGCTCTACTTATCGTTAACGAACAACAAAAGTGATTATGACAGTAAATGTCCTTTCACATAGCAACTATGTTGTAATATGAAAAGGCACAAACAAAAGATTCATGAATAACAATGCTTTGCAAGACGTTTGTTTATTTCACATAAAGAAAACATAATGAGAATGGTATTCATCTTGTCCCTCATAGTGTAGCAAACATAGATGCATAGGACACCTTCGTAGTTCATAAGGGTGACTAGATACAAATAGTTTAAGAACAAGCAATATCTGCATCAATCAACAAGTCTTGGGACAATGCACATTAAACTAAGAATGGCCACTATGCTCTCTCAATAGGTGCATAAAGATAGAAGATGGAGACTCAATATAAAAGTGGAAGAAAGACCTTCATAGAAGGAAGCAGGGATTCAAGTCTCATAAAGAGCTTCCAAAAATTATGGTACTTATTAGCTTTCAGCTCTCATTGCCCCTATCATAAGCATCTTGAAGTGATTAAGGTTAAAGTGAGAAAACTATGGAGTATATGCTTGAAAAAGTATAAGTTGGAAATCTCATGTCCCTTGAATACGAGGGCCACTCCTCGTGCTACTCAAGTTCAGTTACCGATAAGTTCTTGTCATAGTAAGTACATGTGTATCATAGTGAACCGCCAACGGGGTACCCCTTGCCCGATGATACGGAAGAATCCCCATATCAAAATGACAAGGGAATCAGACAACAAGCATCTTAGCAATCTTCTTATTTACCATGGGAAAATGGTGCTTTTTTCTCTCTTTCCTCTTTTCTCATCTTTTTTTCTTTTTCTCAATCTCTGTTCCTTTATTTTTATAAGAAGAACGCTTCATAGATTGCTCATTATGGTTACGTTGTAGGTTTCCACCATGATTAGGAATGGATTAGACCAGTGGCCCAGGCGTTTCTCTAACACACATACATAACTCCATGGACTTACAAGCTCCCCTTTCATTTCACACCGACGACATCCATAGACAAAAGAGCATGATATCAACTAGGTACAATGTACAAGTGCAATGTTGAAAGCGTTCCCCATGACAACATGGTTCTGCTAATCCCCAACATATAAGTGCAAGCATATACAACATAGATGACACAATGGTTCAAGTTTATTAGGGGCAAGAAAATTAAAGTGTGCCATCAAGTTCGTGAGAGCTTTAATCACTAGTTTTCTCATAACAAGTTTAATTCGGAAGGTAGATAAATATATGAATATACTTGGAATAACAAATGCTAATAGGTAGGTATGGTGGACTCTTTGGAATAACTTGGTTTTATTTGGAGTTGGATGCATGAGCGGAACTCATACTTGGCTATGGAGGCTAGCAAAAGACTGGGAGCGGCCAACTAAGAGAGCAATAATGGCCATAATCATGGAAAGCGACAAACATCATTAATTAAAGCATAAAGTGATATTACAAGTTGAAAACTAAAGGATCATAGAGGCTACGGTGACTTGGGATAGTCATAACATGGTGTGTGCATGCGCCAAGTCAACCCAAATAAAGCATCAAAGGAGAATACCACAATACTATCAATTGTTTATAACATGTCATGCTACAGAAATAAATCACTAAGCATAAAGACAAAACAATATGAAGCATGACATGACAAAACATAGTCCACAGTCAAAAACAAGCTCCTCTTTCCACTTAAGCATGAACTTTTCCTACTATTTTCCAATCCAAACCAACATATTTGAAAACTAATGTATGAAAGAGGGGGTCCAACCAATTTATTCAAGCAAACTAAACAAACCAAGCAAATGAAAACTAAAAACAAAAAAAGACGCTCAAGAACAACACAACTGTGCATGAAACAATAAAAATGAAGTGTTTGGAAGAAAATTGAGATTTTTATTGATGAAGAAGGGGATGCCTTGGGCATCCCCAAGCTTTGACGCTTGTACTTCTTGGATATTTCTTGGGGTGACACACGTGGCATCCCCAAGCTTGAGCTTTAGTCCATTCTTCATCTCATTACATCATTCTCTCCATACACCTGAAATTTTTCCTTTATACAAAACTTCACACAATCTTTATTAGCAACATTAGTGCACTCAAGATAATAAGTCTTTGGGTTCAGTTTCAACACAAATAAAACTTCCATTAAAACACAATCTACTGTAGCACTTTCCTCAAAAAGCTCAGTTCCCCAAAAAGAACTCAAAAAGGAATCAACAAGAAGCAAATACAAATAATGGCAAAAATTTGTCAAAACAGAACAACAGGTAAAAACTAATTTTTTCGAAGACCTCATGTTGCTCAAATCGAAAAGTGTTGAACTAAATGAAGTTAGATAACTACCTGGGGCAAAAGCACAACAAATCACAGCTCAAACCAACGTACATAGATTTTACACGAATTTTTACAGCGAAGCACAAAAATCTGTTTCGGGACAGCAACTTTCCCAAGTATCACTTATCTCTCATTAGAGGTTAATCTTGGCACAAAAACCAAATAAAAAGGATAAGGAGTGGTTATTACAGAGGTAATAACTTCCAAGACTCATCTAAAACTTTTGGTTTATCTCCCAATAAGTACTTTTCTTTAATGCCTTTAAGTTAGTCATAAGGAGCAAGAAAAGAATCAAGTATTCTCAAATGAAGAAGCATTAAGATTGATACCAAAAATATCTTCAAAAAGGCAAGGCATCTCATCCAAATAAGTTCTAGAGGATCCTCTCTCAACGCTCTTGGGTTCACTATTTTCATCAAAACGGGTTTCCGGGAATAATCCAATCAAGATTCTTTTCTATGGCTTCATGCATTGCTACAAGTTTAAAAGGTATTGGTATATTAATTTCCTCCCCATTAGGTTTGGTTTTGTTCATATTTTCTCGTGTACCAATAACATCTACACATGAGCCTAGCATATTAAAACATTCAAAGACTTTTCTAGCTTCCTTGGCAACATCATAGAATTCCTTAAGCAAAGTTTCCAGAATAAAATTTCTCTTTGCAGGGTCCTCAATTTCCTTAAGTTTAAGAAACATTACTTGCATTAAGGGGTTAAGTTTAACAAACCTAGATTCCAACATGTGAACTAAAGAAGCTGCAGCAATTTCATAATTTGGAGCAAGTTCTGCAAGGGATCTATCCTCAATATCCTCATGCTTACTAACATGATTAAAGAATTCTTCAATATTATCTTTTCCAATTATAGAGCCACTACCTAATGAAAGGTCTTTCAGGGTGAACTTAGGGATCAACATGGCGAGCTAAGAAAGAGGTAGCAACTATAGAAAGACTTAATTTTTTGTGTTTTTTAATATAAAGAAGCAAACTAGTACAACTAATTTTTGTGTGTTTTTGATAAAGAAACAAGCAAACAAAGAAAAAATAAACTAAGAAAAACAAAAATAACAAAGTAAAGAGATTGGTTATGAGGGCCTCCCCTTGTGAAGGTGTCCTTGACTCCCCGACAACGGCGCCAGAAAAATACTTGCTGGCTCGTGGTTGACGTGGGTGCTTGTTCCTTCAATCCACGGCGCCAGAAAGATTCTTGTTGGCTCAAGATACAATGAGCTTGTTGGGAACCCCAAGAGGAAGGTATGATGAGCACAACAGCAAATTTTCCCTCAGTTGTGAAACCAAGGTTATCAAACCAGTAGGACCAAGGAAACACCTCCAAGGTGTTGTTTCCAACTTGGGATCCTGCACAACACAACCACAGAACTTTGTCCCCAACTTACAGTGAGGTTGTCAATCTCACCGGTTTTGCTGAAAACAAAGGATTAAACATATTGTGTGGAAGAAAGTATTACCTTGCAGAACGTAAAGGGAAAACAGTAAACATTTGTAGATTGATGGTAAAACAAAGGACCGGGGTCCATAGTTCACTAGTGGTGATTCTCCTTAAGATAGATGACATGTTGGGTGAACAAATTATAGCGGGTCAATTGACAAACATCGAGAAAGCATACATGCATATACTAATCATTTTGACTCCTATGAGATTTGATTGGGCATTACAACATTATACATAGACCATAATCCAACTACATTTATGACTAATAATCCACCTTCAGGTTATCATCCGAACCCCCTCTAGTATTAAGTTGCAAGCAACAGATAATTGCATTAAGCATTGCGTGTAAAGTAAACAATACGATTGTTCTATGAACAAAGGATTGTTGTTTTCTCCCTAGTAGCAACAACACATCTAGTACCTTAGAGATTTATGTCACTTCCCTAGATTACTAGAGGCATGAACCCACTATCGAGCATAAATACTCCCTCTTGGAGTTGCTAGCATCTACTCGGCCAAGATAGCTACTAACAACGGAAAGCATGCAAGATCACAAATAACAAAGACATGATAGAATCAATAATCAATATAAAATAGCATCTCAATATCCATCGGATCCCCGCAAACACAACATGTATGATTATAAATAGATGATCTTGATCATGGACGGAGCTCACAAGATCTAAACATGATAGCACAAAGGAGAAGAACCAACCATCTAACTACTACATGGACCCGTAGTCCAAGGATGAACTACTCACGCATCACACCGGAGGCTTGCATGGTGATGAAGAAGGCCTCCAGGATGAATTCTCCCCTCTGGCAGGGTGCCGGGAAGAGTTTCAGATCCCTCTCGATCTAGGGATGGAGATGACGGCAGCTACAGACTATTTCGTGGATTTTTGATTGGGTACTTAGGGTTTCTGTATCGGAGGCAATATATAGGCGAGAGGGGAGGCCGAGGGGGTGCCCTAGGCGGTCGTACTACCCCCTGGCGCGGGCCAGGCCTGGCCGCGCGGCCAGGTAGTGTGGCCGGCCCCTGGCTCCCCTCCGTCTTGTATTCTGGCTCCGTGTCCCCCTCGGTGAAATATTGACTTTGGCTTTTGTCCCATCCAATTCCGAGAATATTCATTTTCTGACTTTCCTGGAACCAAAAACAGTAGAAAACAGGCAGCTGGCACTGTGGCATCTTGTTAATAGGTTAGTCCAAGAAAGTGTATAAAAATACTCCAAAGTGTGGACAAAACATAAGAAAGTGGATATAAAACAAGCATGGAACATCAAAAATTATAGACATGTTTGCAACGTAGCAGGTCGCATGCCCCCGATCAAGCCCAGGGCGCCCAAGGTCAAGGGACTGGGCAACAAGACGTGGAGGAGGCGCCAGAGGGAGGAGGCGAGGCCCTCCTGGCAGAGGCCATGAGGGGCCACTAATCTACTGCTACTGTAAAGTAGCTTCTTTTTTCTTGTCTATGTTGAACTTGTCCGCAGCTGCTGCTGAGCAGCCTAATTGTCGAACCTTGTTAAGTACCATACTGTATAACCTATATTAGCTTCTTTATCTACATCTGATTTGTTTACTGAATTTATTTATGGTGCTGGTTAGTTTTGCTGGTTTAGATTTGCTACCAGATTGGGGGAAAATGAGGGCAAAAGGAACAATGAATGAAGAGAG
Source organism: Avena eriantha (assembly GCA_910589775.1). NCBI lineage: Eukaryota > Viridiplantae > Streptophyta > Magnoliopsida > Poales > Poaceae > Avena > Avena eriantha. The sequence goes on along the minus strand of OU342746.1, from coordinate 284,039,997 downwards.
AAGCTGCTCTAGATTCGCTACCTTTTTGGGCAAAAAAAACACAACTGTTAGTGAGAAAGAGGGGAAAAGGCTCTCTTAAAAAGGCCAATTATAAAAATAACAAAAAAGAAAACTTTCAATTTAGGCGACAGGGCGCACATAACCACCAAACGCGCCCCACACGGTCCCACACCACGTCCCCCATAATCAACAAGAGATGGATGGCTGGTCCACTATGTATCATGGCCCCACCTATCAGCATGTAACGGTCGAGGCGACGTAACGTAATGCTCAACGCACGACCCCCCCCCTCCCAACACGATCCCACCAGTCAACATGTAACGGTCAAGCCTTTGACCTGATGGCATCCCCTCGTCCGAGTGCATGTGAGGGTTTTGGAATGAAGGGAGGGCAAAAGTGAGGAAAAACTAAGCGGTTGGGGAAAACTAAGTACAACTAATGAACCAGGGGCACGAAAATATAAATCCCTAAGATAAAATGGCTAATCAATATTGCTGGCTTGTTGCTAATAATTAAGGGGAGTTAAGGAAGTGTGTAGTACTGCCAGGACGTTTGGACTTACTTAGATGACACATAACTTTGATTTCAATGTGCATTTGATCAGACGGATGGGAATCAAGCAGACGGTCAGAATCAGATGGCTATGAATATGGAGTGATGTAGATAGTCTACATGTTTAGATAGACAAACTTAAATGACTCTTAATGGGGTTCTACTTTATAAGAATATATAGATGTGACACATTGATACTCTTTTATTCATCAAAACTGTGTGTGCTAGCTAATCGATCCAAGGGACTAGCACAGTAAACACATGATGCAATCTATAATGGCTTGGATCACTTCAGCTTTGCAGGAGGCAACCTGGTTATTTATCTTTGTGCACCCTTGTTGTAGTAAAATAGATATATTTTTAGTTTATTATCTGTAGTTTTTAATAAAGTACCAAGTTGAATCCATTTGGATGCTAGAACGTTGATAAAACTTATGGAGTAGCAAATTCCTCCACTGCTACTATTTAGTAGAAAACTTCTCTGATTTTTCTGTAACTTCGATTGCTCTTATATATGAACTCAAGTTATGGAAAAAATCCTGACATGTTTAGGTGGTCGAAAATAAATACATTTTGCTGCTACTCAAATTCTAGACAGATTATGTCTACTATTGCTCGAGCCATTCTTTAGATTCTCTAAATGATTTGCCATGAGCACCTCAAATGCAATTTTTTCTAAGGATTTTATGGCAGCTAGCAATATATCTTTGTACCAGTAATGTCACCCCATAGAAAAGAAATGTGAGAAAGTTTTGTGTTGATTTTTTTTGACAAGGAATGGAGGAACACCACACTAAGAGCTATCCAAGGATGGTGAAAGCCATAAGTTGGGGGATGCCCAAGGAACCCCACTGTACCTAATACACTCTCGGTTTGAAAACCTCTAAACTTAGTTTTTGAGCAACATAAGATTATCATAGAAACTTGGAGCCTCTATATCTAGTTTTATGTTTATTTTTGCATGTTACCATTTGGAATAAATAAGACCACCATGATAGATGTTTTGCATGCTTAGGGAAGAGCTACTAAAACAAATGAAATTCAATTTTGAATGCATGATAGAAGGAAAAAGGGAGTAACAAGTTATGCATGTTATTGCCTCTAGTTATATTGTTCATATGCTTTATGGAGTGATAAGTGTTTCATCTAGTGCTATTCTTATTTTAAACATAGATGGATAGTACAATGATAATATTGTATATTAGAAATGATCTAGTACCATGGACACTTTTTGCATGCTTGTAGAAGGCCAAAAGATTACTATTGCTAGCCCCACCATATTGAAACACCCTCCTCTAGAAAAAATAACCTAGCTATGATACTAGGGACAACATACCTAAATAACTCATGTTATATACCAAAGCATACTACCATATGCAAGTCATTATTTAGCTTCCAAAAAATATCAATTATGGGTATGGGTGACATCGAGAAGTTAGTTGTGGGGTGACCATGAACTCATATGGCATAAGAGTACCCCTTGCAAGTAGAACAAGATTATGCATACGATAAAAGATGAGGGCAAAAACCCTCCAAGCAGGGGTACCAACGCTAATATGAGGGGAAAACCCTCCATTGATGACATGAACAAAGCGGGAGAGTGAGTATGCAGGAGTCTAGGCCTCTCAAATATCAAGAAAATACAAAAAGGGGAAAGTGAAAAAAGGAAAAAGTGGAGAAAAATAAATAGGTGAGAGAAGAAGCAAAAGGTACAAAAAACAAGAATGCCAAAAAGAATCAAGTAATGTGGGGCAATGGAACCAAACACTAATGATGAACTACAATTAAACCATAAACATAAGGGATAGTGTTTAGAAGATAGATGTGTCTTTCATATGACATTCCCTGCTTACCAGCCTCATGCAATTATCCTTATATTTCCTTTATTCTAATCATAGGACCATCCACATATATGCATACATACCTTTTTGTGTGAAGCATTGTAAAACATTATCCATGGTACTTTATTTATTTGTTTTAGTCATTATATATTTTGCTAGACATGTATGGAGATCATGAGAAGTATGACTTTATGATATGATTGTTTATTGTTACTCTTTAATGTATGTACCATTTAACTATTTGTGATGCTTGCTAGCTAAGGTAAACAACAAACCCCAAAGTCCATGTTTAGTTTTATCACCTTCATGCTAGAGGATGAGGATAGGTTAAGCTTGGGGATGTTGATGCATGTAAAATGCATACATGAACTTTGTAGTTTATTGATACATATTCCCACATATTGAAAACTTATATAATGTTATATCCATGATTTATATTGATTTTTGGGGATTTACTAATGATCCCCTTTATTTTGGTTATAACTCTTTAGGACAAGAAAACCCTGTTTTGTGTATTTTATCTTTTAGGGACCCAAACAAAGTCAAAAGAGCTAGGATTCTAGGAAAGCCAATATTTCACAAAGAGGAAGTACTTGGAGCACTTGAACCTCACCAAAAGGTCCAGGAAGCCCAAAAGAGGGTAGGTCGCATGGACCACTAGGTGCACGTGCCACCCTACCTCTTTTGGCCCTCAGCCGTCCTATTCTCCTCAATATTTCGGACACGGACTTGTTTTGACCTAAAAACATCTATATATATACCCGCTGGCAACCATCCTCGACACATACAGACGTGAGGACTAATAACACCAAAACAGAGAGTCTGCTACCACCACCGGAGGAAGATTGGAGGGGGGCCGCTGCAGTAATAGCCTCCGGTCACCTCTCCTCCTTCACCAACACCTCATCATCACTCTCCATGATGAGAGGGAAGTAGTCCATCCCCCGGACTATGGGTTTATGGTGGTAACTTGATCTAATATCTCTATGTATAATCATTGTTGAAGTCCATATGATGTGCCTTGCATGCTTATGGATCTACCTATGTAATACCTATGGTGGATACTGTGGTATGAGAAAATACTTGTCATGCATTTACCGTTGTGTTGGATCTTTTAGGGATTGTCATACTTTTTTAATATTCTATGATGCATTTAATGGTTTGATCTATGCAAAATGCCTTGTTTACCCATGTCATGAGGTGTTTGACACCACCAAGTGGAGGTAGATGAGAGAGATGTGGTAGTATGCGCAAAAAATAAATCATTATATTAGTGTTTGGAGTGTTTTCCATTAAGAAGTATGATGTATGTAGGTAATGGGTGGCTGAGTGACGGCGACATATGTATCCAGTGACATAATGCAGCCAAACATCCTTTATCTAGGTGTAAAAAGGGGTAAGTATGATGTGTGGTGTGATAACAACCAATGTTAGCCTTATTACAAGGGTGACCTAGCAACACAAATGAGTATTTATTTCAACTATATGTTTTAGGACATGTAGCCGCCATACAGTTACCATTAAAACATGACAATTGTGTGTACTTTTATCTATAACATGATCATCATCATAGATGGAGAGAGAGAGAGAGGATTGAGTGAACCCATGAACCCATGTCCATTGTTCCTATAAGATAAAACCATTGTCTTTTCCTCTTGTATTGAAGAGGACTGGTACACTTTCACATTATTATTTTGTTTAGTGCATAACTTGTTCAGTGCATAAACAACTAAAAGTTGCGACACTTTGGTTGTACATAATAGATAGCTTTCCCTTCTTACTCCTGCGAATCAATACTCTACATCCACATTGAGAGGTACTATGGTGATCTCCTGCTCTTAGGGGTTATCAGTCATCAACATTAAATTGAAAATCAGAGAATTTAAATAGTTTATAGATTAAACCATTTATCTAGTTTTTGATGCATTTTCACCATTGGACTAGTCGCGTTAAGATCTTCGAAATTATATTCCCTCTTGCTATGTTCCAACAAAAAAATTGGACACAAAATTTATCCACGTGAGTTATACGACCCGTCGTACATGAGTTACCCACATACTATAGCTACAGGTGCAAGAATTCAAGAACCAACTATAGCTCATTGTTGGTTTGGATGGGATGGTTCAAATAATATTATAGCTCACTAGTGCGTGCAAGTGCATATATCTCTTGTAGCTAGTTTCAAAGTAAGAGTATTGACCCCACAAAGAGCTATTTGGTTTTAGTATTTATGCCCCTTGTCACTATCTACCAAAGTATACTTGAAACTACCTTCGATCTCAAGTAAAGGGCGTTTAAAGGGAGTTTGTGTTTGAGTGCAAGGAAGTAAAGAATGCAATAAAATAAACAAGTAACGAATGTGTTGGGATTGGTGTTGGAAATCAATAAGGCTAAGATATTGTCGGGGATGTAGGATACACCACTAGCATATGAGAATTACTTATTATTAGGATAGCCTATGTATTTCATCATGACATGTGTGGAGAGACCTCCATAATAAGATGTTCACTACAAGTATCGTGAGCAAGCCCCTTCTACAATTCAAGTAATGGGGTCATCTCTAAATAACCACTGCGATGCATGTGAGCAAATCACTTCTACAGACCACCACAATTAAGGGTTTCCCCATGGATATCATAATGAGTTTAGTGAATCGCTCTTAATCCCCCTTTGACCGTGTAGGTTATAAGCTAATGCTTACAGTCACAATATATCACTGAACATACTCCCATACACGTCCCAAGGGTAGTTCACTCTCTTTAGTCCCGAAGGCAAATGCTATGTGGTCGTCTTCACATATCATCTAAAGAGAGAGATATAGCACAATATCATAAATCAATAGATCAAAGACCAAAGTTATAGACCATCTTTATTTCATTTCATAATAATGGTAGGATTTCTCCATCTCCCCAAGAACAAAGGGAACTACTCACGCATGGAAGCAATCAACAAGATCATCATATTCATATGTATAGATTGAAAGTGCAAAGGTAAATCAAGTGCAAACCCACAATTGTATTATGGAATTACAACAAGATCTAATGGATGAGAGAGAGGATAATGGTGATGATGAAAATGCAGCAGTTGATGATGACGGGAATGATGTGTTGTCCTCTAATGATCCGTGTAGCAGCAAGGATTTGCCCTTCTCCAAGTTCATCCTCCAGATCCCTTCCTAGCGTGGTGTTTCATGGATGGAGGTATGTCTTCTTGTGGTGAGAGTATTTGATAAGGAGAACATCCTGACAGGTAGTACAGGCAGACGGTACAGGAAAGCTCCACCCGTACCACAGGTGGTTAAGCTTGCAGTACGTTTTCCTCGCATCCTATCTGCTCCCAGATGCGTGAAAAATCATTTAAATGACATTTATAGCTTATAAATACCATATTATTACATAACATGACAGTCCCAATTGATATATTCACAAAAGACTTAATAGTTCAGGATCATGTTGAAACAAGGGTAAAAGGTTCACGTGAGCACCGTAAAATACCAAAATCCTAACTTTACTTATGCAAAAACATAAGGTAATATGCTTAAAAATGGACTCATAAATTTCCCCAAGCTAGACCCTTGCTCGTCCCCGAGCAAGGTAATGACTTGTGCACAAGGTCATCGTGTTCATGAGGCACGTGTTCTTACAATGCATGAGGCAATTGAAGCATAATTACAATATCAGATATAGAACTACGTCGTGAGTCGTATCACAATCTCACAAATCTCATGACTTAGAGTCTTTCACACCTTTTGTATTAATAATTTATATGAAGTTTAGAGGTATAGCAGATTATAAAATCATCAAGTTTATCTGGATGAGCACTCAATTGAGTAGGGAATAGTCTATGATCATTGTTTGAGCACTTTTTTCTAACTTGTACTTTTCTTTCTTTGATTTTTTGATAACATGATTTTTCTTTTGTTTCATCAACAAAATTTTATCATGGTATACTCCTTTATAGATCTTATATATTTTAAACCAATGATTATATTCACAAAAGACTTATAATTTGGAATCCTGTTGAAACAAAGGTAAAAGGTGCACGCGAGCGCCATAAAATACCAAAATGCTAACTCTACTTATGCAAAAATCTAAGGTAAATATGCTTAAAAATGGACTGATCACTCATGTAATCTCCACACCACAACATGTAGATGATCAACCACAAACTTGCACAATTATAAGTTGTGAACATCACACATTAAAACCTAGCTAAAACACCATACTTACTCTGATGTGTAGTAGCGTCAAACTTTTTCGAATTTTGTGATTTCAAATTTAATGTGAGTTATGTTGCAATTGTCTTTTTTCGCATACAAAAATGAGTACACGACATCTTCATAGGGTCGGTAACTTACTTGTTATATGGTGGGTAACTTGTATACTACAGGTTGGATAACTAAAATATTACATGTGAGTAAATTTTGGGTAAAAAATTTCATTGAAACACACCAATATGGGAGCTAGTTTCAAAAATCTCTTCCTGACTAGTCTAACAATGAAAGTGAATTTTCAATTGGATAAACAGTTTGAGCTACAAACCTTTTTTAATATTCAAATTTCTACATTAAATGCTGATGATGTCAGCATTTTCGGATTTTAGTGCATACATGTAAACTAGTAGATAAACTAGGAAGAAATCCCGCGTACTTGTGTGAACGAGTGTGAACATGTGTGAACGCATGAGGGAATCACGAGGGAAATCTTGACCACACGCTTCGGATCCAATGGTCCAAAAAATGCCCGCTGGCTAAGACAGACTTCAGGGCGCCCTAAAACTAGATTTTCCATTCATTTAATGGTAAAGGTACCTAGGAATGCAACATCATTGAATTAGTGGGGTGTTGGCTTGCACATCGGTATTTACCAAGTGTTTCCAATGTCGAGAGTTCGAGCTTCTTCTCTCACCCCATAAATTTCATAATTGGCAAGTGATGATGAATTGTTGGTTTCGTTTGATTTAGATGATATGAGATATATACTGAGCTTGCTTTTGCCCCTTTTTATTACATCGCTAACAACCCACTTTTTTATATATGTTATTCCATTGAATCCCTAACATGCTAAAAAGATACCATCACAACATTTTCAATTAAGGGATAATATCTCTAGTCTAAGGACAATATCAGTGGGAAATATTCACTTCGTATAAAATGGAGATTTTCAATGAATGTACTTGTCTGAGATAGGTGGCACAAGACCTATATTCCATACGATATGGACCTTGCACTACTTCTATCCCACGATGACCTCAAGATCCATGACTTGAAGGAATGCATCCAGAAGCTCTAAAACGATTTGAAAGATCCCAATACCAGGCGTGCATTAAAGGTACATCACAATATCAAATTAACGTGCAAGAAAATATGAAGGTATAATGTGCTACATGGATACTCCTACAACCGAGAGCTGTATATACTCAAGACCATTCACCTGAAGAGGACACACCATTCATGCCTATGCAAAATCCCTAGTTTCCATAGCTGAAACCCCAATTTCACTCTTGTCAGGTGTATATATAAACCCAACGAGATCCATCTTATAACCTTGTAAAATCTTGTGATCACACCGAGAATAAAGTATGAGGGAACTTCACCATCATTATCTTTGATCCAAACCCATTGACCCGAGATTTTGCAGACAAGTAAACTCTCTTTCGATCTTCACAAGCGAGATTGCCGAGGAATCATAAAAACTATCCTTCATCGGTACTTTTCTCACAAGTTTTTAAACTATGTAACACTCCAAATAATATATTTTTTACCTCATATTCACTAAAATGGTCAATTGGCATGGTCTGTTTTCTCTTTTATATGTACTAGCTGAATATTTGTGCACAACTGCCAAAGTTTTTTGGTCGGTGAGTTGATTAAACTGAAATCATAGTCTTGTAATATTTTTTCTAAAAACATAAATTAACATAAAGAATTAATAAAAATATAATGATGCATATGTAAACTATATAAACTAATATGATAATTGTGGTAATTTATTTTGGAAACTTGAGATATAACAAACTACAATAAATATTCACATGAAAGCAGCATACTCCGACCAAGATTTCCTTTCTTGTGCACTAGTAGCATAGTCTCTTCCTTAAATTTTCTCCTACGTAAAGGTTATGAGGATTTCCTTGAAGGTAATGTTATTCCTTGTTGTCCAAATTAAATAGGTGACAAAGATAACTATTGTCATGTAAAAAGGGAAAATTTATGAGATCTTTCAGGGTAGAGATATGATTCTACACTTTAAGGGGCATATGGCTCAAGATTTTTTTGCAACAACTCTAGTATTTAGCCCATTCTGCATCAATAACGAAAAGAACACCTTGTATTTTTCCTAGGAACAAGACTTGCACATACAAGTGAGGAATAAGTGTCTTCGCAGAAATCAATATCCATGCTTTCCTTTTTTGCTTACTAAAAGAAAACCACATAGCATCCTAATTCTTGCACTTTGTTATAAACGTGGGTCACTTATTAGGAGAATTCAATCCCCTAATGTTCCAATTTAGTACTTTCTAGACTTGTCTAGTCATTATAAATATGCCCAAACTGATAAAGGGGGAAATGAGTACCAAACCCATTTCAGAACAAAATTTGACCCTTATGGAAACATTGAAAATGCTTTAATAGAAACTTTAGAAAGGAGCTTGAGGAAGACAATGCATAAGACATTGTTGTCAAGGAATAAGAAAACCTAGAACTTCCCCTTAAGATTAGATTCAACCAGATCACTACAACTTCTTTTAGGACTAGGAGGATTCTTAGAAAGTTATTACACCACAAACTCGAGGCTAGAAGACCCTACAGGTCGTGAAACTGCAATAAACCTAACTAAGATTTTGCTTGATTTCCATTGGAAGAAGATACCACACTTTTACGTGGCCCTTAGTGGACATCTACAATAATTGTAGAATATTTGCTAGCGTGTTTGTCCTAAGTGAGTAATTAGCCAAATTCATAGTTACATCTTTGATATGCTCTTTGTTCCCAAGATCCAGTCAAACAACACTCTCAACTATAAGAAGAGCTAGGCATCTTTGGGCTGAATGAGGTTCGAGTCAAGCCTTGAAAAGCTAGAAAATTTCAAGCCCGGCCTAGCCCAAAACAATGGTAAACATCAAGTTTTTGCTATTTCACTATACTATTTCAATCCTTTTAAGTATAAAAATACATTATTACACATACCTTTAGTAATATGCGTGCCATTGGAAGAAGATACCACACTTTTCTGTGGATCTTGGTGGACATCTACAATAATTGTAGAATATGTGCTAGCATCTTTGTCCTAAGTGCGTAATTATCCAAATCCGTAATTACATTTTTGATATGCTCTTTGTCCCCAAGATCCAGTCATACAACACTCTCAGGAAGGGAATATGCCCGAGAGGCAATAATAAAGTGGTTATTATGTTATTCCTTGTTTATGATAAATGTTTATTTTGCATGCTATAATTGTATTAATTGGAAATGTTTATACATGTGTTTTTAATAAACAAAATACAAAGTTCCTAGTAATGCCTCTCATATAAACTAGCTCGTTGATTAACAAGATAATCAAGGTTTCTTGATCATGGATATTGGATGTTGTTAATAATGAGGTCACATCATTGGTGGAATAATGTGATGAACATTCATCCGAAGTATAGCATTACAATCAAAGTCATTATGTTTATATTGCTATAACATCATACGAAGTAATCCTAGTCCTTAGACCATGAGATCATGTTAATCACTAACACCGGAAGAGTACCTTGATAACATCAAATGTCACATCGTAACATGGTGACTATAAAGGTGGGTTCAGTGCTACAAAGGTGTTATATAGAGGCTCATGGATCAAGAGTGAAATTTGTCCATCCTGATGACAGATAGATATACTCTAGGCCCTCTGGGTGATATCACATTAGTTAGCTTGCAAGCAAGTGATGAGATCACTAGAATGTTATATCACGGGAACAAGAAAAGAGTGCATGTTGATAACTAGATAAAACTAGGTATGGAGATACCGATGATCGAATCGCGGACATGTAATATATCGCGAGACAAAGGGATTTAGTTACTAGCGTTAAAGGTTCTCACGATCACAGAAGTCATCATTGAATGTGTGGGAGTCAGTATGGATCTCCAGGTCCCGCTTCTGATTATTGATCTGAGAGGGGTCTCGATCATGTCTGCATTATTCGTGAACCGTAGGGTGACACACTTAAGGGTTGCCAAATACCATTGGAGCAAATATGTTCTAGACGAAAGAATTGCAAAGCGTTGGAATTATTTCAATGGACACCAGAATTGTTTCGGATGAAATTGCTAAAATTGGTTATGCATGTAATATTAAAATGCCGCATTTTTTTTATGTGAATGTTTGTTAATTAAAGTAATTAAAAAATTCTGAATAAGAGTTTTATTAAATGAGAGAACATTAAATTTGGAGAAATTTAATGCATTTAAAGTGGAGACTTTAATAGATAATGTGAACGGGCATATTTATGTGGAGGGGGTTATGATGTCTACGCACTTCTATTCTTGTAGACAGTTGTTGGGCCTCCAAGTGCAGAGGTTTGTAGAACAGCAACAAGTTTTCCCTTAATTGGATCACCCAAGGTTTATCGAACTTAGGGAGGAAGTGGTCAAAGGTTTTCCCTCTCAAGCAACCCTGCAATCAAGATACAAGAAGTCTCTTGTGTCCCCAACACCCAATACACTTGTCAGGTGTATAGGTGCACTAGTTTGGCGAAGAGATAGTGAAATACAAGTGGTATGGATAATTATAAGTGGTAACGGTGATAGAAAATAGCTTGATGGCGTGGAAAAGACTAAAGGCAAACTGAAATAAAGATGGAAGCAAGCAAACATGTAACATATCTAATTGCAAATGGTGTTTCAATGCTTAGAAACAAGGCCTAGGGATCATACTTTCACTAGTGAACACTCTCATATAAATATATCTTCTCTTTATGATACTACTCTTAACTACTCTCTGGTTGGACACTCTAATCAAAGGTAGGGCTATAACAACACACCTCAAAGTTCATCTTTCCCATCTAGAAAACCTCACACTGTCACCTTGAGTACTAGATGAGTCCAACAAACACCACAATTTCATAAAGACATCCAACTCCAAATATAACTCATAACAAGTATTTGTAATCTCTAGCCTAAGTGCCACCATGGTGAGCACGCTGTCACTTTCACACACATGGGGAGAGCAGAGATTCATTAAAGAACTTGAGTAGCAAGGTAGATCTCTAGATTACAAGCTCATGATCTCACTAAGATTATGCATAGAGAGAGAGATGAACACATAGCTACCGGTAGAACCCTTAGCCTCGAGAGAGAACTACTCCCTCCTCATCATGGGAATCAGCAATGGTGATGGACATGGTGGTGGAGGTCGATGGAGATGGCCCCGGGGGCACTTCACCGTCCCGGCAAGGTGCCGGAACAGAGACTTTCTGTCCCTCGAATCTCCCCTTCGGTGGTGGCGGCGCTGCGGAACTTTTCGTGGCTAGAGGCTTGACTACTTAGGGTTTTCGCATCGGGAGGCATCTTATAGGTGAAGAGGCAAGGTCGGTGGCGCGGCTAGGCCCTGGCCCTCCTCCGTCTCGTATTCTGGATCTGTGTCCCCCTCGGTGAAATATTGACTTTGGCTTTTGTCCCGTCCAATTCCGAGAATATTCATTTTCTGACTTTCTGGAACCAAAAACAGTAGAAAACAGGCAACTGGCACTGTGGCATCTTGTTAATAGGTTAGTCCAAGAAAGTGTATGAAAAGTACTCCAAAGTGTGGACAAAACATAAGAAAGTAGATAAAACCAAGCATGGAACATCAAAAATTATAGATACATTTGCAATGTATCAACATCCCCAAGCTTAACTCCTGCTCGTCCTCGAGTAGGTAAGTGGTAAAAAGGAATAATAATTTTTGAGGTGACATGCACCATCAAAGACTTGATCAAAGTATTTGTAAAACATTCAAAGCTGGGATCATAGTACTTCAATCATAACTTGAAAGACAAAGTTCTAGCAATAACACAAAGAAACTATGATGCAACATGGAAAGGCATAAACAAAAGATTCATGAATAACAATGCTGTGCAAGACGTTTGTTTGTTTCACATAAAGAAAACATAGCATAATAGTATTCAGCTTGTCCCTCATAGAGTAGCAAATATAATTGCATAGGACACCTTCAAAGTTCATAAGAGTGACTAGATACAAATAGTTTAAAACAAGCAATATCAAGTTATGCATCAATCAACTTGTCTTGGGACAATGCACATAGAACTAAGAATGGCCACTATGCTCTCAAAGTAAGTGCATAAAGGTAGAAGGTGGAGACTCAATATAATGGTTGAAGAAAGGCCTTCATAGAAGGAAGTAGGGATTCAAGTCTCGTAAAGAGCTTCCAAAAATTATGGTACGTGTTAGCTTTCAGCTCTCATTGCCCCTATCATAAGCATCTTTAAGGCGATTAAGGTTAAAGTGAACAAACTATGGTGTACATGCTTGAAGAAGTATAAGTTAGAAATCTCATGTCCCTTGTATACGAGGGCCGCTCCTCATGCTACTCAAGTTTAGTCACCGGTAAGTTCTTGTCATCGTAAGTACATGTGTATCATAGAGAACCGCCAACAGGGTACCCCTTACCCGATGATACGGAAGAATCCCCATATCAAAATGACAAGGCAAGCAGACAACGAGCATCTCAGCAATCTTCTTATTAACCATGGGAATATGGTGCTTTTTTCTCTCTTTCCTCTTTTCATAATCTTTTTTTTCTTTTTCTTTTTTTTTCTCAATAGGACTCTTTTTTTATAAGAAGAATGCTTCATAGACAGCCCATTATAGTTACGCTGCAGGTTTCCACCATGTCAGCATAGATTAGACTAACAGCCCATGCGTTTCTCTAACACATATACATAACTCCATGGACTTACAAGCTCCCCTTTCATTTCACACCGACGACATCCATATACAAAAGAGCATGATATCAACTAGGTACAAGTACCAAGTGCAATGTTGAAAGCGTTCCCCATGAAAGCATGGTTCTGCTAATTCCCAACAAATAAGTGCAAGCATATACAATATAGAAGACACAATGGTTCAAGTTTATTAAGGGCAAGTAAAGTAAAGTGTGCAATCAAGTTCGTGAGAGCTTTAATCACTAGTTTTCTCATAACATGTTTAATTTGGAAGGTAAACAAAAGCATGAATATACTTGGAATAGCATAAGCTAATAGGTAGGTATGGTGGACTCTTTGGAATAACTTGGTTTAGGGAGTTGGATGCATGAGTGGAACTCATACTTGGTTGTGGATGCTAGTAAAAGACTGGGAGCGAGAAACTAAGAGAGCAATAATGGCCATAATCATGCAGAGCGACAAAACATCATTGATCAAAGCATAAAGTGATACTACAAGTTGAAAACTAAAGGATCATAAAGGCTATGGTGACTTGAGATAGTCATAACATGGTGTGAGCATGCGCCAAGTCAACCCAAATAAAGCATCAAAGGAGAATACCATATACTATGCTTTAATATGCTAAAACAACGCATGATTCATCCAAGGCACATAAGCAATCTCAATTGTTTATAACAAGTCATGCTACAACAAAGAATACTAAGCATAAGTCCAAAACAATATCAAGCATGGCATGACAAAGCATAGGCCCTAGTCAAAAACAAGCTCTCTTTACCACATAAGCATGAACTTTCCTATTCTTTTCCAAACCAAACCAAACTATTTGCAAACCAATGTATGAAAGAGGGGGTCTAACCAATTTATTCAGAAAAATAAGCAAACAAAGCAAATGAAAAACCAAAAACCAAAGCAAAAACAAAAAATAAGACGCTCCAAGAACAACACAACTGTGCATGAAACAATAAAAATGAAGCGTTTGGAAGAAACCTGGGATTTTTATTGATGAAGAAGGGGGTGCCTTGGGCATCCCCAAGCTTTGACGCTTGTACTTCTTGGATATTCCTTGGGGTGACACGCGTGGCATCCCCAAGCTTGAGCTTTAGTCCATCCTTCATCTCATTACTCATTCCTTCCATACACCTGAAGATTTTCCTTCATACAAAACTTCACACAATCTTTATTAGCAATATGTGTGCTCAAGATAAATAAGTCTTAAGGTTAAGTTCTAACACCAAATAAACTTCCATTAGAACACTAGATACTGTATCACTTCCCTCAAAAATCTCAATTCCCCAAAAGAACTCAAAAAGGAACCAACAAGAAGCAAATGCAAATAATGACACAAATCTGTCAAAACAGACCAGCAGGTAAAGACGAATTTTTTCGAATACCTTCTGTTGCTCAAATCAAAAAGTGTTTAACTAACGAAAGTTAGATAACAACCTGAGGCAGAAGCACAAAAATTCACGCCTCAAAAGGATGTACAGATATTTTACACGGTTTTTTATGGTGAAGCACAGAAATCTGTTTCGGGACAGCAACTTTCCCAAACATTACTTCTCTCTCATTAGAGGTTACTCTTGGCACAAAAATCAAATAAAAAGGATAAGGAGCGGTTATTACTGAAGTAATAATTTCCAAGACTCATCTAAAACTTTTGGGTTGTCTCCCAATAAGTACTTTTCTTTAACGCCTTTAAGTTAGGCTTGATACTTTGAGAAGATGCTCACATAAGAAATATGAATTAAAGTAAAAGAGAGCATCAAGAAGCAAATTCAAAGCACATTTAAGTCTAACCCACTTCCTATGCATAGGAATCTTGTAAATAAATAAGCCATGAAAGCACAAAGCAACAAGCATAGGAAAGCAAAACAAGTGCAACTTCAAGACTTTCAACATAAAGAGGGGAAACTTAATATTATTGAGATGCATAAAACCATGTTTCCCTCTCTCATAATAACTTTCAGTAGCATTATGAATGAAATTAACAATATAAATATCACATGAAACATTCATATCACGAGCCACATGCATATAATCATTATTACTCTCCACATAAGCATAGTTATTCTTATTAATCGTAGTGGGAGTAAATTCAACAAAATAGCTATCATTATTATTCTCATCACCATAATCATCAAATATAGGAGGCATATGGTAATCATAAATTTTCTCCTCAATAGTAGGTGGACTAAAAATATCATATTAATCATTGTAATCATCATATATTGGAGGTTTGGTATCATCATAAGTAATAGAATAGCCATCTTCCAAAGTCGGGGAACTAAAAAGTTCATTT
This sequence comes from Avena eriantha, assembly GCA_910589775.1. NCBI lineage: Eukaryota > Viridiplantae > Streptophyta > Magnoliopsida > Poales > Poaceae > Avena > Avena eriantha. Next base: position 284,024,379 of record OU342746.1, on the reverse strand, counting down.
TCATAAAAACTAGCTTCCCCAAGCTTAGACTTTTCCATAGCATTAGCAATAATGGTGTCCAAAGAATTCATACTAACAACATTGCTATTAGCATGCAAATAAAGTTCCATAGGTTTTTTAATTTTCTCTTCAAACACTTCATGTCCTAACTCAAGATAAATACTATAAAGATCTCTAATTTTGTTGTTGTTTTCCATTAAGCCTAACTAGTGAAAATAAGAAACAAAAAGACAAAATTGCAGAATCTAAAGGAAATAACTTCGAGCACTCACACCGGAGGATGTGAGTACCTTTTACCTTACCTCCCCGGCAACGGCGCCAGAAAATAGGCGTTTGCCGTGGGAGGTTCTTCTTCTTTAATCCTCCGGTGTGAATACCTTTTACCTTACCTCCCCAGCAACGGCGCCAGAAAATAGCTTGATGTCTACGCACTTCTATTCTTGTAGACAGTTGTTGGGCCTCCAAGTGCAGAGGTTTGTAGAACAGCAACAAGTTTTCCCTTAATTGGATCACCCAAGGTTTATCGAACTTAGGGAGGAAGTGGTCAAAGGTTTTCCCTCTCAAGCAACCCTGCAATCAAGATACAAGAAGTCTCTTGTGTCCCCAACACCCAATACACTTGTCAGGTTATAGGTGCACTAGTTTGGCGAAGAGATAGTGAAATACAAGTGGTATGGATAATTATAAGTGGTAACGGTGATAGAAAATAGCTTGATGGCGTGGAAAAGACTAAAGGCAAACTGAAATAAAGATGGAAGCAAGCAAACATGTAACATATCTAATTGCAAATGGTGTTTCAATGCTTAGAAACAAGGCCTAGGGATCATACTTTCACTAGTGAACACTCTCATATAAATATATCTTCTCTTTATGATACTACTCTTAACTACTCTCCGGTTGGACACTCTAATCAACGGTAGGGCTATAACAGCACACCTCAAAGTTCATCTTTCCCATCTAGAAAACCCCACACTGTCACCTTGAGTACTATATGAGTCCAACAAACACCACAATTTCATAAAGACATCCAACTCCAAATATAACTCATAACAAGTATTTGTAATCTCTAGCCTAAGTGCCACCATGGTGAGCACGCTGTCACTTTCACACACATGGGGAGAGCAGAGATTCATTAAAGAACTTGAGTAGCAAGGTAGATCTCTAGATTACAAGCTCATGATCTCACTAAGATTATGCATAGAGAGAGAGATGAACACATAGCTACCGGTAGAACCCTTAGCCTCGAGAGAGAACTACTCCCTCCTCATCATGGGAATCAGCAATGGTGATGGAGATGGTGGTGGAGGTCGATGGAGATGGCTCCGGGGGCACTTCACCGTCCCGGCAGGGTGCCGGAACAGAGACTTCCTGTCCCCTGAATCTCCCCTTCGGTGGTGGCGGCGCTGCGGAACTTTTCGTGGCTGGAGGCTTGACTACTTAGGGTTTTCGCATCGGGAGGCATCTTATAGGCGAAGAGGCAAGGTCGATGGAGGCCAGAGGGGCCCACACCACCTGGTGGAGCGGGCAGGCCCTGGCCCTCCTCCGTCTCGTATTCTGGCTCCGTGTCCCCCTCGGTGAAATATTGACTTTGGCTTTTGTCCTGTCCAATTCTGAGAATATTCATTTTCTGACTTTCTGGAACCAAAAACAGCAGAAAATAGGCAACTGGCACTGTGGCATCTTGTTAATAGGTTAGTCCAAGAAAGTGTATGAAAAGTACTCCAAAGTGTGGACAAAACATAAGAAAGTAGATAAAACCAAGCATGGAACATCAAATATTATAGATACATTTGCAATGTATCAGGTTACGACCACATGAATGAGGGAGGTGAAGGGGCACCCTCCATGGGCACCGGACATGGGGAGGGGTTTCCCCCTCCTCCTATAAAAGGCCCCCTCTCCTCACTTCTCACTCACACCTCCTCGTGAAGGATCTCTCTCCCCCTCTAGTATTATTCCCCCATGGTCTCGGATTAGCGAGATACATGTTCCCGGTGGCTTTTCGTCTGGAAGGAGTTGCTGCTTTTGCTGCATCACTGGAGCGAGAAGGTGGAGGTTGTTCGGTGGCCTGAACGTGTGTGTGATCTTGGATGCACCGCTGCTTTGCGGTGCTGGACTTGATGATGCTGGACCGGCTGGACTTGCTGGACTTCATCACGATCTTGAGATCGACAAGTGTTCGACTACATCATCCACGAGTTCCATCTTGTTAACAAAGCTTTGTTGATCTACAAGGGTATGTTCTCTATGGATGTATATCCACCCATTTCTTGTATCTTGTAGATAGATCTTGGCGTATAATAGTTCCCATCATAGAATTTTTTTTGTTTTCTATGCTGCGAACCCAACATCTCAACTATAGGAAGAGATAGGAATGTTTGGGCCAAATGAGGCTCGAGTCAAGCCTTGAAAAGCTAGAAAATTTCAAGCCCGGGCCTAGCGCAAAATAATGGTAAACATCAACTTTTTGCTATTTAACTATACTATTTTAATCCTTTTAAGTATAAAAATGCGTTATTAAACATACTTTTAGTAATATGATAGATTCTAAGTGTTCAAGATTTTGGGCACAAAACACAAGCCAGAGCTTAGCCTAGTTATCCGGCTTTCGGGCCTAGTGGTTGAGTTGGGATTCCCATGCCCAAGCTTAGCTATAAGTAACATCCTTGTGATTTAACTTTATTAGGAAACCTTCCCGTGCATTGCAACGGGAGAAAAAAATGTGTCTCGACTACTCAGCGATATACTAATGAATATGACAAAAACAATTGATATATATCATCATAATTATCTTGATTTTAACTTCAGATATGTCAATGGAATTTTATAATATCCACGAACAGACTCTATCTAAAAGGAAGAAGGTTGTGTTGAGCTTGAGCATTGAGCAAGCACTGATCTCTAGATGGATAAGTTAACCCGATTCAATCAGAAATTTGCTGACATTTAGAATCTATCACAGTGCGACAACTTTGAAATTGGCACCCAAAACTAAAGCATTCTCAACTATCGATCAAATACATCACCATTGTTATCATCGTCACCACTATTGAATTTGTGGTCATTGCTACAATTGGCTTGATCAACCAGATGCTTGGTTCTCTTAGCAAATCCAATCCAAACTTTTATATCATGACACTGTCTCTCTGCTGGGAGGACAATGTTGCTGAACATGACCACCTCTAGGACCTTTGCAAATATCTCTATAACCTTTACTTTGGTTGTCAGACAATTAGACCTAGAGAAAAACTTCATCAACGATTGTAGTGACATTAGAACATGCTTCGACCAAATAGGCTCATGCATTTCATGAGTTCAGCCTCCCCGGGACCTGGCAGAACCAGGAGATATACCACTATAGTTTTAAGTACTAAACTATCTATAGATACAAAAAAGTACGGATATATCTATAGATACAAAACCAAATCCAAATCCCTCACTCTTCCTACAGTTTATACTCTTTTGCAAGTCAATAATTACACTAGACATATCACATTGATTTATTAAGGATGTAGGATTAGGTAAATTTCTAGAAGAATCATGATAATTACATTGGACAGAGCATATTTATTTGTAAGATTCAAGATATGGTGAAGACCTTTTGTTGCTATTGTACGTCAAGTTCTAAAAATTGCAGCATCTTGTTTGACCAAACAGGGCATGATGAACCCATGTCTGACTCTAACCCCAGATGCAAATAATAAAACTCTAGTGTGCATGCATTTGTATCTATATTAACTATGAATGGTTAAGAAACTCGTGTGATTGGGGTCCTAGCAGTTATAAAGTGTCTATCTAGCAAATAAGAAAATAACTACTATATGGTGTTGAAATTCTAGAGGTATTCTCATTTATAGATGGTGTACACTATACGCGATCTATAGATAAATTGACAATAATTGTGCTATTTCAAAGATCTCAAAATAAATTTATTAATCAGCGTCACTTTGATTTTGTGAGACCATTTCTGCTACAATAAAAGTTCCATCAAAAGAAACAATGCTTGTTCCTAACTAGGGGAACTTCTTGGTTCATCAAGAGGGCAGGGAGAAACAACTGTAGCCGATATATTCGGAAATTCAAGTATACCATGCTATACATGAAAGGGATCATTCCAGCCAATTGAGTCTAGCAATTGCCACCATGCACAAGAACACCATACTCTCCCTGGCTTATCACTACTAGGAACAAAACAACTGAACAAGTAAGAACCTACGCGCCAATGCTTGAACATGACCGTTGACCTTTACTAAGCCAGTTTCCTATAGTTGACCTATTGTAAACATCACCAAGCAAAGTAAAGATAGTGCATCATCACTTTAGCCTAAGGACTCACCACCACATTGGAAGCATCAAAGTACTAGCCATGGAGAGTGGAAAAGGTGCCATCGAACCTATACCCATATAGCTTATCATGCAGATAACCTTCGATAAAGCCATGCAACATGTTCCATGTATGACTGGTCACGAGATCAAGGAGAATCTCCTCGGTCACCCTATTCTGCACCATTTCCCCCCAAAACAAAACTCAAACCATAGACCACAAAAAGGGCACACACAATGCTAAATTCTACTTTAGAAGCAAAGTCCACCGCCTTGATATTTTTGGGCATGAAGAGGCAGAGTGCGGCGGCAGTGGTGTTGCTAGAGTACAAAACCAAACGGACCCCGCCAACGAGCGCGGTGGTGCCCAACGGAGCTAGCATTCTCGCGAGCACACTTAAACCTGTCGTCAATCATGCGCCTCTCCTCCAGTCTTCTATATCCTCCCCGACTATAATGTCCCAAGGTTTATTAACCTAAAATAAGTCATCTTAAAGCAAGTAATTATGCATTAGTGCATCTTAAGCAAATAAAATCTTGGAAAATTTCGACCGTTTGATTAAAAAGGGAGTAGACGATAGATTCTTTTGATCAGATGAATGTGTATCTCTAAAACTTGAATGCTTGTATGCACTTGTTGTGTGATACACTACTCGCTTACGAGGAAGATTGTTTGTATCTTTTTATGTGCATTCAAAAATTGGCCATGACCTTGTTGTATTCTGGAAAAAGCAAGCACAATTCAGATATGTATGCATAATATATATGTATTAGGATGCATAAGCATCAAAACAAATCACAACAACTAAAATTTAACCTTTGAAAGCTGAGCTTCCAAAGAAACATTATAAGCATATCCAGTACACACCCAATCAATACAATAAAATTATTAAAAGTCCCAGCTCATATTACAAGTCCACCAAATGAATATTACAAGGAGTCCTTACAATAGCAGATCATCAACACACACAAATTAGGAACTTGTAAATGAATAAATAAGATTACAAACAAACAAATACTAAGCTAAATCACCTAGATCTTCTAACCATCTTGATCTTCTCATCTGTCTTCTTCTTTTCCTTCTCACCTGAATCAAACAACAATAAAAATTAGAACTTGAAAAACAAAAAAATGTTCTTCTAATAGAATGGTTACCTAGGACGTGTACATGACACGATCCGAAGGGTTTTGTTAACTCAAAGGATGCTAAAAGGGCATGCAAACTTCAATGGTTGAAGTGAGCATAGCGGAGTTGAAATCATCACCATGATGAAAATGTTAAAGGAGTTTAATTTCATCGGAGACGATGAAGATGCTTGCATTTGCAAGAAATTAAGTGGGAGCACCAAGACATATTTCTAATATATTATGTAGAAGACATGGTGTTGATTGGAAATGATGTATCTTTTATTGACACAAGTTAAGAATTTCATTAAAATTGGATTTCGATGAAAGACTTGGGCAAAACCAGAATATTTGGCATTAATGTATATATGGATAGATTGCGACGCTAATATGGTTGTGCCAAATGTACATATATGAGATATTTAAAGGGTTCAATATGGAAACAACAAGAAAGGTTCTTGCTGCATGGAAATGATTGAATTAAGATTCAAGTGTATTGACACTTGGTGAGTGAAATCACATGAATATTTTGATCAATAATACCGTGATATGTACATATCCAGATATGTCATATGATCTAAATGTTATGTGCATATACCAGAATGATTCATACGATGATCATTGGACAATAGTAAGGATATTCTTATGATCTTTGGAAGAACTAAGAGTATATATGCAGAGGTGACAAATAGTAATAAATAGTTCATTGTAGAGTGTTGCATTGATACTAGTTTGTCACAAGATACAAATTAAATTTATCTCAATTAAAACTATGGGTGGCACAATGTAATGGAAAGGAGATTCCATGATGGATTTGGATGAGTTCCAAAGTTGATACATTGTGACAGATACTACAACAAAAGGATAAGTATATGACTACTATAGTAGCAGCAAAGGACGAAATTTGGTTAAGTAGTTTGTTATCAAACTAGGTGTGGTTCACAGTGGGCTAGTACTATGAAGATATATTATGTGACAGTTATATCAACATGTTTTAACCCAAAGGAACTAAAGGTCTCACCAAAGGACTAAATTTATACAATGCCATCTCACTAGAGAATGAGTGATGCGTAGAGATGCAAAGACATGCAAATACACGCGGACCTGAAAATGTCAGATCTGGAGATTATGTTAACCACTAGCAAACGCGTATATACAACACTAGAAAGCCATAGGTGTTGAATACACAAGTTTACAGACTAGATTATTGACTCTAGTGCAAGTGGGAGAGTGAAGGGAATATGCCCGAGAGGCAATAATAAAGTGGTTATTATCTTATTCCTTGTTTATGATAAATGTTTATTTGCATGCTTTAATTGTATTAATTGGAAACATTAATACATGTGTGTTTAATAAAAAAATAAAGGGTTCCTAGTTATGCCTCTCTTATAAACTAGCTCGTTGATTAATAAGATGATCAAGATTTCCTGATCATGGACATTGGATGTTATTAATAACAAGGTCACAACATTCGTGGAATGGTGTGATGAACATTCATCCAAAGTATAGCAATACGATCAAATTCATTATGTTTAAATTGCTATAACACCATACGAAGTAATTCTAGTCCTTAGACCATGATATCATGTCAATCACTAACACTAGAAGAGTAACTTGATAACATCAAACGTCACACTGTAACATGGTGACAATAAATGTGGGTTAGATACTTTGAAGGTGTTATGTAGAGGCCCATGGATCAAGAGTCGTATTTTTCCATCCTGATGATAGATAGATATACTCTAGGCCCTCTTAGTGATATCACATTGAGATAGCTTGCAAGCAAGTGATGTGATCACTAGAATGTTATATCACAAGAACGATAAAAGAGTGCATGTTAGTAACAAGATCAAACTAGGTATGGGAATACCAATGATCGAATCTCGGACATGTAATATATCACGAGACAAAGGGATTTTGTTACAACGTTAAATGTTCACACGATCACTAGAGTCATCGTTGAATGTGTGGGAGTTAGTACAGATCTCTAGGTCCCGCTGCTGATTATTAATCGGAGAGGGGTCTCTATCATGTGTACATTATTCACAAACCGTAGGGTGACACACTTAAGGGATACCGACACCATTTGGAGCAAATATGTTTCAGATAAAGATTTAAGAAAGCGCTGGAATTATTTCGATGGAAACCGCAATTGTTTCGGGTGAAATTGCTGAAACTAGTTCTGCATGTGATATTGAAATGTTGCAGGAGGTTTTATGTGAATATTTGTTAATTAAATTAATTAACAAAATTCTAAATAAAATAAATAAAATAGTTTTATTTAATGAGAGCTTGCATTAAATTTGGTGGAAATTTAATGCATGTGAGTGGACATGAGTGGAGGTGTGATTATGTGAGTGGGAGCTCCACCCACATGAATGAGGGAGAGGTGAGGGAACCCACCATGGCCGGCGGCCATGCCCCTTGGGCACCCCCTCCCCTATAAGGAGCACCACCTCGTCCTCTACTCTCACACCTCCTCATGAAGGATCTCTCTCTCCCTCTAGAAATTATTTTCCATGGTCTCAGATTAGCAAGATACATGTTTCCGGTGGCTTTATGTGGAAAGGAGTTGCTGCTTCTGCTATATTGCTGGAGCGAGGAGGCGGAGGTTGTTCAGTGGACCGGACGTGTGTGCTATCACGAATGCACCGCTGCTTTGCGGTGCTGGACCTACTAGACTCGCTGGACTTCATCACGATCTTGATATTGGCAAGTGTACGACTACATCATCCACGAGTACAACCTCGTAACGCTTTGTCACTCTTCAAGGGTATGTTCTCTATGGATGCATACCCGTTGCTTGTATCTAGGTAGATAGATCTTGGTGCTTAGTAGTTCCCATCATAGGAAATTTTTTGTTTTCTATGTTGCGAACCCAACAGTGACCAAAACCCTATCTGAGTTGTTCGCCATCGTCAAGCACACTGAGGTGGAAATCAAGAAGGAGCACAGTGTATTGATGGTCAACAGAACTATTGATTTCAAGAGGTCCGCCAAGAAGGGCAAGTACAAAAGAGGCAAACCCAAGAAGGACAACAAACATGTTGCCTCCTCCTCCAGGGCACCCAAGCCCAAGCCTAGTGCCACGTGCTTCTACTTCAAGGGTGAGGGTCACTAGAAGCACAAATGCTCCAAGTATATGGAGGATAATAAGGTTGGCAAGATTTTTGCCAAAGAGAAAGGTATATATATGATATACATGTTACTTATGTTTTCCTCACAAGTGCCAAAAGCAACGTTTGGGTATTTGATACCGCTTTTGTTGCCCATATTTGAAACTCTCAGGAGGAGTTTCAGAATAGCCGACGCTTGGTGAAGGATGAGGTGACGATGCGTGTCGGCAATGGCCACAAAGTGGATGTGATGGCTGTCGGCACTATCCCTCTATGCCTCCCTTCAAGATTAGTTTTAATATTGAATAAGTGTTACTATGTACTGGTCTTGAGCATGAATATTGTCAATGGGTCTTGCTTGTTGCAAGATGATTATTCATTTAAATAAGAAACAAATTTTTGTTTTATTTATATGAATAATGTATTTTATGCTCATGCACGATAGAGTAAAGATCTATTCTTATTAAATCTTGATGACACTCACATCCATAGCATAGATGCCAAGCGATGCAAGCATGGTAGCGATAATTCCATGTACATGTGACATTGCCGTCTATGTCCATTGGTGTAAAACACATGAAGCAACTTCATTCTGATGGACTTCTAGAATCATTGGATTTTGAATCCCTCGATATATGTGAATCATGCCTCGCGGGCAAAATGACCAGGACGACGTTCAATAGTATGATGGAACGGGCTGCAGACCTATTGGGAATCATACATTCCGATGTATGCGGACCAATGAGCGTCTCCACGTGCAATGGTTATTGTTATTTTGTCACCTTCACTGAGGATTAGATTAGATATGGGTATATCTACTTAAATAATCACAAGTCTAAAACCTTTGAAAAGTTCAAAGAATTTTAGAGTTAAGTTGACAATCAACTCGATAAGAAAATCAAGAACCTTCGTACTAATCGAGGGGGTGAGTATTTGAGTTATGAGTTTGGTACACATCTAAAGGCTTGTTGTATTGTACCACAACTTATGTCGGCTAGAACACCACAACGTAATGGTGTATTGGAGCGACATAATCGCACCCTATTGGATAGCGTATGGTCTATGATGTCTCTTACCAACTTATATGTATCTTTCTGGGGATATGAACTTGAGATTGCTGCATTCATTTTAAATAGAGATCCATCCAAATCCATGAAGATAACTCTGTATGAGATATGAAATGGCACTAAGCCAAAGTTGTCTTTCCTGAAGGTTTGGGGATGTGAGGCTTACGTTAAGAAACTACAGCCTGGTAAAATCGAACCTAAAGCAGAAAAATACATCTTTGTAGAATATCCAAAGAAGACTATTGGATATACCTTCTACAACCAAGCTGAGGGCAAAGCGTTTGTCGCAAAGAATGGTACGTTCCTCAAGATAGAGTTTCTCACGAAAGGTGTAAGTGGAAGGAATATAGAACTCAATGAAGTTATTGGCCCTGATCTTCAAATACCGAGTGTCGCAACGGAAGTTGTTCCTGAGCCACCCTTATCAATTGAAGTGGTAGCGAATGATGATTATCATGAACCTCTAGAGTAGATAGCTATCAAATCCCGCATGTCAACAAGAAAACGTGTTGCCCTTGAATGTTATAGTTATCTTGTGAACATGGTCATGACTGTGGAACATGGTGAACCTACAACCTACACAGAAGCAATGGAAGGCCCTGAACCCGAGAAATGGCGAATAGCCATGGAATCCGAAATGAAGTCCATGTATGACAACCATGTATGGACCTTGGTGGATATTCCTGAAGGTCGTAGAGAATAAGTGGATCTTCAAGAAAAGACGGATGCTGATGGAAATATCACTGTCTACAAAGCTCGGCTTGTGTCAAAAGGTTTCCGAAAAAATCATGGAATTGACTACGATGAGTCATTCTCTCCCGTAGAAAAACTGAAGTCTATTCGGATTCCACTAGTAGTTGTTGCGTATTTCAACTACGAAATATGGTAGATGGACGTGAAAACTGCCTTCCGGAATGGCAACATTGAGGAAGAGTTGTATATGATGCAACCAGAGGGTTTTGTCAGTCTAGGGGATGTTGGTAAAGTATGCAAGTTTCAGAGGTCCATTTATGGACTGAAGCAAGCATCTCAGAGCTAGAATTTTCAGTTTGATGAAGTCATCAAAGGTTTTGGATTTGTCCAAAACGAAGAAGAAGCCTGCATCTATAAGAAAGTGAATGAGAATTCAGTGGCATTCCTAGTACTATATGTGGACAACATATTGTTGATAGGGAATGGCGTGAATCTTCTAAATAGTGTGAAAGAGTATTAAAATAGTAATTTCTCTATGAAGGACATGGGTGAAGCTACTTACATATTAGGCATCAATATCTATAGAGATAAATCGAAGCGTCTACTGGCACTTGGTTAGAGCACTTATCTAGAAAAGATTCTGATGCGTTTTAGAATGGATCTATCAAAGAAAAGTTTTTTGTCGATCATAAAAGGTAACAAGATGAGTGTGACTCAATGCCTAGAAATGGAACATGACAAGGAAGCAATGAAAGGCATTCCCCATGCCTCAACCATTGGCTCCATCATGTATGCCATGTTAAGCACTAGACCAGATGTAGCCTTAGCTCTTAGCTTGACGAGCCGTTTCCAAAGCAACCCTCGATCAGTTCATTGGAATGCAGTTAAAAATATCCTCAAGTACTTGAGAAGATCTAAGTATATGCTTTTAGTCTTTGGAGGACATGAAAAAGAACTTGTCGTAGCGGGTTACATGGATGCAAGCTTCAACACTGATCCAGATGACTCAAAATCTCAAATAGGGTACGTGTTCATGGTTAATGGTGTCGCGGTGAGCTAGAGGAGCGGGAAGAAAAGATTAGTGGCTCAAGCTACAATGGAGTCGGAGTACATGGCTGCCGCAGATGCAGCTAATGAAGCTGTTTGGATGAGGAAGTTCATTATTGAACTTGGAGTGTTCCCAAGTGCGCAAGACCCTGTGTGCATCTACTGCGACAACACAGGAGCCATGGCGAATGCGAAGGACCAGATGTTCCACACCACAGCCAAGCACATATATCGATGTTACCATGTAATAAGAGAGTTTGTTGCTAAAGGCAACATCAGAATTTGTAAAGTACACACAAATGATAATGTAGCTGATCAATTCACCAAGCCTGTTCCACAGAAGAAGCATGATCAACACCGGGATGATATTGGTGTTAGATTATTTCCTATTGTAAACTAGTGTAATTGTACTCTAGTGCAAGCGGGAGAGTGAAGGAGATATTCCCTAGAGGCCAATAAATAAAGTTGTTTTATTGTTATATCTCTAAATGTTCATAATAGTTTTTATCATGCTATAACTATATTAAGAAGAAACATTAATACAAGTGTGGTATATAAACAACCAGGTCCCTAGTATCCTCTAGTACTAGTTCGTTGGGAAGATGATGATCGAGGTTTCCCGACCATGGAGTTGACATAAAACAGTCACCTGATAACAAGGTCACTTAATGAAGTGATGGATGCATCCGACCGTAGAATTGCAATGTGATCCGGTCACAATGTTCAATGTTGCGATATCTAGCAAAGCACGGAAACTTAATCATTCGACCATGAGATCATGTTTAATCACTATCTCCCACGGCTGCTTTGATCACATCAACCACCATATCTGTAACTGGGTGACCATAAAGGCGTGTTTTGGGTATTCAAGAGGAATGGTTGAGGCATGTGATCGATATCGGGGTTTTCCTATCCGAGTGGCAGATATATACTCTAGGCCCACTCGATGAGATCACATCAATAAGCTTGCAAGCATGTGACTAGGTCACAGGGATGTGATACCACGAGAACGAGTAAACGTGTTTGTCGGTAACAAGATCGAACTATATACGAATACATGAGATCAGGTCTTGGACAAACCAGGTACCGTTGCTCAAAGGGAATAAGACTCAACATTTAGAAGGTTTAAGCGAACAATCGAATTCGTGGTATACGAAGGGATCATCATGTATTTCCAGCTACCGCTGATGATCACTTGATCGGGGAGTTGTCTCCTACATACCTAAATATTTCCGAACCGTATGGTTGTCACGCTTAAGGGTAATCGACGCTACGGGTTGATGTACTAATGATAGAGAAATAGCAAGAGAGAACCGAAAGTGTTCCGGAGAGAATACCGAAGTGTTCGGAGTCCGTTCAAAAGGAGTTTTGAATAATGAGAAATTAAATAATATATTTAATATTTAATTATAAATCAATTTTTTAATAAAATAAAAAGGAACCCCCCACATGGGCCTTCCCTAGGAGGGAAGAGGGCCCAAAAGGGAGGAGCCAAGGGCCACAAGGGCCATGCGGCTAGGGTGGGAGGTCTCTCACCCCGCCAGCCCCTTGGTGGGGTTGGGGCAGGCGGGTGGGGCCCATCCCCACCGCCGGTCGGCTACCTCCTCTACCTCTCCCAAGCTTTAGACCCACCCCGTGACTTGGATGGTGGGAGTATCCCAGTTTTCCTATACATAGGGGTGCCATTCACCCCAAGTTCCTCATCCCATCCAACAATTGGCATTAGCCATTCTCTCCCACCCCCCCTCTTCATCTCAGCGTGTTTCCAAGTTAGGAACGTGGTACACAAGGTAGAGGTTTCTCGACCCAGCTCACACCGTCATGCCATTAGAATCGGTTCAGATCTGCTTCTTCCGCTGCTTGCTGGATCGAGACTCGAGAGACATCGTTTACATCGTATGCATGTAAAGCTCGACGAGGCACCACCACTAGTGGTGCTAGACGCTTGAAGCCTTCTAGACCCTGGGGTCTGCGACACTTGGCTTCATCAACAACGTTGCGGGAATGTAATCCCGCTTTTCGATATTCAAAGGTATAATCACCGTATCCTGCTCGTTACTGTATTTCTACATAGAGAGATCTTGGGTTGGTGTATTTTTGTAGTAGGAATTTTTTTATTTTCTACCACGGAACCCTTCACTAACCGGCTGCTGATAGTTGCACATAGTTTCTTTTTTCAGGCTATTGGGTGATGTTATACTAGTATACTCCAAAATGGAAAGTTCTGGTGTTGCTTTTTATTTCTAGATGGTTGATATATGTATCAATCCTCTCTGATCCATGATGTAATACTTTGACTTTCATCTGAACGTTGCAATAATTGAGATTGTGTATGTCAATTGATGCAGAAGACAGGACTTCGCTCCTCAGTTCAGAACAAAAAACTTGAACATTCATGTGCAACCGCTAAAGACTAGAAAGATAATGACAGAAAACAAGTAATTAAATTTTGTGCAGCCACTCCTGTTACCGGCTCTAAGACTATCCACTATGTGAATCGTTTCATGTTACATTTTCTTTTAAAATAACAAGATAAAGTGCGGCAACTTGTTGCCTCTCCTTCCAAGAAAATCTAGCCACCACCTACATCGCAAGTTCACCACCTCCTCTATAGGTTGGTTCTCCTTCCTCTTGTCGGCTTCACCGGCACAGGCACGATGGGAACCACATTCTATGGGTGGATCTTTTGATAAAAGTAGTGTTTTCAACAAATTAGGTTAGGGTATTGATACATGTGTTTCTTTTGGCTTGGGATGATATCGTATAAAATAAGTGATCTTTAGCTCTTTGTTCGACGACGAGATCTTCTTCCCTACATTAATGATGGTGTTGGAAGATTAGAAATTTCTAGGCGTAGGTCTTCGGATCTTGCTTCACCTAGATCGGTTTTGTATTTTTTCTCATGGTTACCAAGGAGGATTGTCCTTGCAATGTTTATCTAGACTGCTACGTCCTCGAGAATGGTGATTCATACTCTCGGCTCCTCGGTGACGTCGATCAGACTATTCGGTTGCTTCTTCCTGAAATACTGGTATTGGTACTCTTGCCGATGTTGGTTTGATATCTATGTCTTTTTCTTTGACCACCTTCAGGAAGATACAATAATATGTTATAAAAAAAGAGTATGAAGATCTCGAAAATCTGTTTGTTTTTAGACTTTATTTATATTCGCTGAAAACAACTTATATATTTGTTATTCGCTACTATGGTAATGAAAAGGAGCGTTTAGATCTCAGGCGCCTAAGAACATCTTACGTCTCAATCGTCTGATATCATCCTACTATTTATGCTAATTCTTAGTTGTAACTTATAAAAATTTATACTCTTTCAATCCTAAAAAGGGTGTCGCAAATGTCTCTAAATTTGGATATACCTATATACTAAGTAGTGTCTAGATAAATTTAATTTTTAAAAAATCTGCCACATTATTTTTTAGTACGAAGGAAGTACTAATTCTTAGTTGCTACTAGGTTACAACTCATGTGTAATTTTCATATTACACGAATCACCGGTAAATCTAATGGTGGGAAAGCTGACTGAGACCTTTGAAATTTTAAGGCGCATGAACTAGCGAATCCAAGAAAAAGAAAAGTCACACCTGTTTCAAAAAAAAAAAAAAAACCCGAAAACCCTTCTTCTTGCTCGTTATCCTGAACCGAAAACCTTGGTGCCCAGCCAGCCTAACCATGAAAATACAGAGGCTAGCTCTACCCACTCCCGGTTCCCCAGCACCTGAATCCAGATAACTCTAACCCCCCTCCGCTTCTTGAACCCCTCGTCGCAGCTTCCTCACCCTCCTCGAACTCGAAGCAGCGGTTAGCACCAACCGCCTCGTCGGGCGAAGAATCATGGCGTCTTGCTCCCACCCTTGGCTCTTCCCAGGTAACAGCCTGTTCCCCATTTCAACCTCCGTCCTGCTCTGCCAATGGAGCAAATAAATTGGCATCCCCCGCTAACCCAGTTTTCCGTCGAACACTCTGCAGGCATGTCGCCTCCGCTGGCTGCCTCCACCGCCGTGCCGGTTCCTCGCTTCTGCAAGTATTCGGTAATTGTCCACCTCGGTGCCTCAAATTCTTCAAAGTTACTACCCCTGCTTGCTCTCTGGGCTACTATTTAGGTTCATTCCGTGCTTGCGCAGAAGGTGTTTGCTAGTTTGCGTCAGCGGAGAAAAGCAGGGTCAGTTGCGCCGAGCAGAACGCGGAGAGGCAGGATCAGGTGTGTAAAGGACGAGTCTCTCCATTTTGATCCGTCCAAGATTGAAGCACCACCGTACTCCAGTTACTTAGACTCCACGTCTGGTCAGCTCGAGCCGGCGTCGGGTGCCCGGGCAAGCATACCTGGGCAGGAGTACTGGCCGGAGGGCACTGCTTCCCAGGTGCGTGCTGCCCGTGCACCTGCACCGGTTGGGGAATCGTCCGGAACTCCGTCTCTTGGCAAGAAGCCCGGGAGTAGGAGGAAAGGGTATAAGGGGCAGGCAGCATCAGCATCAGCAGCGGATGGTGCGGAGACCAGTGGCGATGATGGCGAGTTCATTGTGGCCACTGAAATCCCCTTAGATGACACGTCAGAGGAAATAAAGGATTCACTGGATGAATATGTCATTTACGAGGCGCCCAAGGAAGAGAATTTGAGTGAGTATGAGATGGACAAGATGATGGGACGGCCACACCCATTTGTCGACCCAGCAAAGGCGATGTTGGCAGAGGAACCGAAGTCGAGCGAAGAGCTCTGGTGGAATTGGAGGAGGAAGTCTGAGGCAGAAATGTGGTCAAGATGGCAGAGGAGGCGTCCAGATGTTGACACGGTTAGTACTCAACTGATTGCACTTAATAGTGATAGAATGCAATGTTCTTTATTGGGCCTCTTTACCTGTCGTCAGCATGGTCACTTAGTAGAATATAAGGTACATGGCAGAGATTCATATTCTTTTACTGCACCACAACGAGGATTTGCAATGGTACTTCCCTAGTCTTTCTATGCCTAAGTCAGACAGCACATGCACAAGCCGCACTAGGGCACAACGATGCCCTTGTATCTGTATCTGCGGTGTGCCTAGAGATGCAAGTGGGTCAACATTAGGGTACCCTCTACCCTCTTTAGTTCAACAAAATGAACTAACTTTTCTGATGACATCATCATTTTGGAAAAGTTAGTTCATTTTTGAACTAAAGAGGGTAAAGGGTACCATAATTGTGACCTACTTGCATCTCTAGGTGCGCCATTCATTGCCAGGTTCAAGCCAGATTATCATGCTTTTCTAATTCATCTTCTTGTGTACAAATTGAATTTGAACGGGGTGGTGTAGATAGTGACAGAAACAAGATTTTGTGGATGAATATCAGGTGAGTAGATATATGTGTGTTCTTTTTTAGGACGTCCAATACCCTAAACTATCACTAAAGTAGGGGTTCAACTGAAACCCCACACCTCATATTAAATACTACTCCCTCCGTTTAGAAATATAAGATGTTTTAGCTTTGTGAATTGAATGTATCTAGACGTCTTCTAGTGTATAGGTTCGTAGAGGTTCGGAGTGAACCTATATACTAAAAAGGGTCTAGATACAGTCCTTTCACAAATCTAAAACATCTTATATTTCTAAACGGAGAGAGTACACCACTGGGTATATATGTGCATCGCTTGCACGTGTGGCATGAAAGAGTTATGTTGTTTTTCCCCTCATGGTATGTGCCAGATTCATTTTCTTCCTTTTCATTTTGTCCTAGTTCAAATTAGTTTTTTGTGACAACTTCCAGCTCTATGCCATGCTTCAGTTTTAATCCACATTGTAATGCTTGTTTTGTTATGTTAGGTCTTTGCAAAGGCAATGGCCGAAACTGGGCAGATTAAAATATTTGGAGACCATCCTACAAGAACAGAAGCTGCTCTTGCCAAGACAAGAAGGCATTTACACAAAGAGGAAAGGTTGATAAAATACTACTATTGTTTCCTCATAAGTGGTTGTCAGGACTAAAGTATTATCTTGTTTACCAGTGGCTCTTATATTTGATATGCAATAAACACAGGTTAGAAGCAGAACAAAGGAGACTAGAAGAAATAGGACCAATAGCGTACTATTCAGAGTGGGTCGAAGCATATAAACAAAAGGACACATCATGGGAGGCCATACAGAAGCACTTTGAGGAGACTGGCGAAGATGAGACTACTCAACTTATAACAATGTTTCAACACCAAACTGCCGGCGAATTTCGTACTATGATGGGCACTGATGTCCGTATCCAACGAGATCCTTTGGCTATGAGGATGCGTGAAGACCAGATTAAACAGAGTATTTGTTTTGATCCTCAAATTCCGATTGTCTTATCTACATCTACAAAGCTGCTCTTGCTGAATAGTTATTTGCAGTTCATCCTGTGAGGTTCATATCACCCTCTAAGCTTTGGGGCCAAATCAACACAACCCTCATACCTTTAAAACTTTCTAAGCAGATCCCTAAGGCATTGCATACTGTTTAAATAACCCCCTCGCCCACGTCACTGACCCACACTGGCAAAACCACCCTCAAAACCATCTGGGGTGGTTACCTCATGCCTCTCTGCCAGGTTGATCCATCAAAAGAACTCATCAAAGTTGAACACAACATGACTTATTATTTCTATTCAGTTTCATCATTCATGTGTCTGTCCTGTTATGTTTATGAAACTTCAAACAATTGGTATTTTACTACATCTAAATATGGTATATGCTCTGCATAATTGTGTACACATTGAGGGAATCTACCTTGTTAAAATAAACAGCCTGCTGTGTTAATTATGCAACTGCATTAGGATATATAACAACTTGGACTTAATCCTGTGATATTCAAATATGCAGTTTGGGGTGGTGATCCTGTTTACCCAACCGTGAACTATGTTCAGGATCCTGATGAAGTGATTGACTACAGGGGTCCGGAATTTCATGAGCCTACCCCTGAAGTTGTACCTTATTTGATGGAGGTATGGGATAGCACCCACACATATTTTTAGCATTTCACATTGCCAACTAAGGTTACTAGAGTCATGGTTTTGCGTTGTTATTGTTTGGGAAACCCATCACACCATATATATGATTTTACTTTCTAATGGTCTTTAATACTCTGTATATAAGACAGCACTCAACACTTAAAATGTCAATCATGTGATGTGTGTCGCTAATAGAAGTAATGTTGCAGCTCAGTAATTATATCCTAACTTTATGTGTTGTATTTTCTCCTTTCAGAGTGGGATAATGATCACGAAGGAAGAACTGGATGCACGTTTGAGTGAAGAGCAGGAGGACATCAATCAAGACATCACGGTATACCTTAAATTGTACTACTGATTTTTCTATAACTGATTGTGTATATAGGTAGCAGAAATCCTCTTTGGCTTATCCTTGCTCTGGTATACTGACAGTACATTCCTGAAGTCAAAGATCCCATGGCTACTGCTGTCGATATTGGAGATCATTCTGTGAGTGTCCATTCTAAGTGCTTTATTTTTTGCTTCACAAAAACACGTCAGTCCATGCATATCACGCAGGAAAGAAAAATGATTTTGAATCGTTGGTTTTATTTTGTTCGTTGTTTCTTGTGGGGAGATTTCTTTTCGGTCATACCTACAAGATTATGTCTACATGGAAACATTTTAAATATCTTATGCATTATAATATGTTATCATCTGACTATGATACTTTCTACTTTCCAAAAGTTCACTGAAGATAGTGATGATGAGGAGGAGGTGGACAAAGCTGCTGTACAGCCTGAGTCACTAGAGGTATCTTACTGAACTATTTTACTGGTGGGACATAGACATTCTACAGTTGCCATTGTAATATTGTATAGATGGTTTTTATTACGTGCAATCACAACAAAATAAGAACATGCCAGTTCACGTAGATGCGCATGGAAGCTGGATGTTGAATATTTTTCGTAATACTGGGTCACCAAATAAGTGAGATGAGATGGCTATCAAATATCAACACTTCCTCTTCGAGGGCTGATAATTCCTTGAAATTATCTGCTCCATATATAGGATGAGGAAGATGGTGGGGATGAGGCTGAGGAAGGTGAAGGGAAAGTGACTCAGAACTGGAGCGTTCAAAAGACTACTGGACAGGATGAAAAACCAAAGGTATCTTATAAGCATTTTTTCCCCATGATGGTAACAGATTCGTACTGTCCTTGGCATTCAGAAATGCTGAAACAGTAAATTCTTTTTGGTCTTATTGGATGCTTACTTAGTTGTGCGCATATGTCTAGTTTTGTTTTTGTGCAAATTCATGGAAGGTTTGACTATTTTTACATCATTATATGGAGGATCCTGTCCAGGGCACGCAACAAAAACAACTTCTATTCAAGATGACAATGCTTGCTTTCTCTTTCCAGGAGAAGTTAAAGAAAGGCCAGCTGTCACTTAAAGATGCTATTAATGATTCTGAGAACCTCACTGATTTCCTTATGGACTTTGAAGAAGATGAGTAATACTACGGTCGTTTATTTTCTGTTGTGCGCATGACACAAGGTGAGTAATTACGCAAGGGTATACTCTTTATTATTTAACTCTCTGAGAAATTCGAGCAAATTAACTTTAGCTTGTTCACTCTCGGAAGTCCTGAGCCGGAATCACTCTGTGGTCCATGAATTTTGCTGAGTTTCTATGTTTAGCTGCTACAAACATATAGTACAACCGTAATATAACATGTGGTACAACAATAATATTGAACGGTACAATTATTCTTTGGAGTGAAAGCACGAATATGCTGCGTTAATCCAAATAGCCTTAAGCCTTCCTATGCTGCTTTCCAAGGCTCGAAGCTGCATCCTTAATTTGCCCAAGGGATTCAGCGAAGTCGTCCAAAAGTTCATGACAGTCTGGAAACTGTGCCTCATCCAGTGCTAGATTTACCATGATGATGTTGACATAACTTTGATAATTCACGGTTAGGGCCTACATAAGCAAACCAAACAATGAATTTTTAAATTTATGCAGATTCTATTATGCCATAAAGAGGACAACTTTTGAAAACACCTTCGTATAGAAGTTCTATACCTAAGTGTTACATGCACATCATTACTTTATTCAAGAGTTTTTCATAAAAAGAATTCTGGAAAATTGACTTAATCTGTCCAGCAAACAACTTGTGATAGCAATGATAAACTATACCAGAAACTACTTTCAAGATTTGATGATGTGGGACTCATATGTTATTCCATTTATTTTATTTTATTGTAGTGCACAATCATACTTTTGGTGGACTTACTTCTGGAGGCCCATAGCCGCTAGGTGCGATGAAGACAACTGGATGCCCACAGAACTCCACCTGTTCAACCGGGCCAGTCATGTTGGAGAAGGATATGGTAGTGTGGGAGATCATACGATGGAAGATAGCTGCAGCTGCCTGTTTGAATCAGATGTTGCAATGCTGTTAGAAACAGAAAACCCATATGGCTGAAAACTTGACGGTGCAATGTTCTCTCTAGATTAGAAAAGAAGAAATTAAGCTGATGGCACCGCACTAGCATTCGGGGATTAGTCACCCAACATGTCTCTAGGATAGCTAGCTATTACTACATGTTACCACTTGTACCGAGATATAAAAGGACCAAATATATATGTACCTTGAGTCCGAAAACTTTGAGGATCACTTCTGCGGCTAGGTGCGTGAACACCACCTCCAGCGAGCTCTTCTTCCTGTCCACGACCTTCTTCGCCTTGCGAACGTAATCCAAGGGGTCGCTGTGCATGCCTATGAAGAACGGGAGGATGATGAAGCCGAGCTTGTTTCCCCATTTCACGTCGCTACCCTTGCCAGACTCGATCATGTTAACACATGCCTGCTCATGGTTACCAAGATTTGAATTGAAATAGTAAGAAACAATCAGCCCTGCCCTTCAAATGGTCAAATCTTTCGCGGAAATATGAATTTCATACGGTCTTACGTGTAGGCTTGTGGTTGGCCTTAAATTGACGAGAAGGATTGAGCGCACACGTATCTCCTTGTCGGTGTCACCTGATAAGAAGAGGGGAGACGGGCAGCGCCGCGGTCACCATTATTCAGTTAGGAGCCAAACAATACAGTACTGTGTTTAGAGCAACGCTACAGCCTTTCCCAATGGATCACCTGACTTCCGGATGTAATAGCGTGATAGGGCAGCGTATGTGACTCCAACCAACACGTCGTTAACTGTCTGCAGCATACATGGAGAAAAAATATGTTTCCCTGTGAGTTTTGTTGGTTGCAACAGGTCAGCCACAATAAACATAGAAAGGAACAGGTCCGCGTGGCATCAGTGTTAACTTAATAATCATGTTATAAATAAATATATAAGGGAAACTTCTTGTTTGGTGACAAATTTGGTCTCTATCACCCAGCTGCCAAATCAGTATATTATTACACGGCGGTGGTATCCCACACATTGTAGCATAGCTTGCATAAAAATTCTAAGAACTAATAAATTTAGAAAGAAACCAAAAGAAAATTTTACTTATGATGAGGTCGTAAAACCTGAAAATAGCAATAAAAATGTTTATAAATCCAAAGGACATATATTGGAATACTGAAATATTCTACTAGTAAACTTAGACAAAGGGACGGGAACATTTAAATAAAATTCTTGAAATATAGAGGAAAGGAAAACGTACGAAGTGTAATTGAAACCCCAAAAATTTCATGAAAAATCACGAAAACATTCATGGAAAAAAGCCACTTCTAGTTTCCACCATGTTTCCTAACTTATTTGTGTGATTCACTCTCTCCCATGTTTTGTTTTATTGAGAAAACTGCGATTTCAACTAATATTTTCATAATTTTTCTAAATTCAGAAGTTCTTTAAAAAGTGTTTTTTTATTTTCCCTTTCTAATATTTTATTGTCTCTGATATATACCATTTTTATTATTTAACCCTTATATTTGGCACTGCTACATGTGTGCGAAACTACTGTTTCATTGAAAGGCACCTTTTTAGATGGTACAATAAGATAATACATATAGCCCGGAGCTCTGTTTATATATATGCAAGTATCATTTTATAGAAATTACTGAAGATAATACTCCCTCTAGTTCAATTTGATTGAAACTTAAAAAGTTTGACTTAGGAAAAAAGATGGGAGATCTCAGGCGCCTGAAAACTTTTTAGGTCTAAGTCGCTGATGTCATCGTAATATTTGTACTAATTCTCAGTTAATTCTCAGTTGCAACCTAGTTGTAACTCATAAAATTCTCAGTTACATCCTAGTTACAACTCATGTGTAACTTTCACTTTACACGAATCACGAGGTAAATCGAACGATGAAAGAGGTGACTGAGCTCTAAGAAGTTCTCAGACGCCTGAGAACTAGCAAAACCCAAAAAAGATACACTTCAGTTAGTTTAGAATGGAGAGAATATTTTATCTCTGGTTGTGGATAAATAGTTACAGATTCGACTGGGAGTCGGGATGGTTTAACTTCGGTTGCATCTTATCCTCGAGAATATTAGTAAGCATTTCTTCAGATATGCCTGTCAGAATTAAGGCTGCAAGCATGAGTCCGCATAAATCTACATATGGTGTTTTAAAAGTCAACCTACTGTAATTTTTAATTGAGATTATTAAGCTTTTAATATATCTATAAATGCTGGCTTACGCCTTAGAATACATGCACTTGCACCCCAGGAAGAAGAGAAAAGCTCTTACGCAGTTCATGGCGTTCTTGACGAACTTGACGTCGTCGAGGCTGAGGGCGCGATGCACGATGCGTTTGCGCTGGGACTCTTCATGGTTCACCCGCTTGAAGAGCGTGTGCGGGTCTTTGAGGCACAGTATCGTGGCGAAGAAGGCGACGACGTCCACGACGGTGTGCCAGGCGAGCACGAGGAAGGACCACGCCCACGCGAGGTACGCCAGGGCGCCCGCCGAGGGACGCGGGCGCTGGTAGATGGCGCCCGTGCGCGCCGGCAGCGGCGGCATGGCCGGCAGCCTCGTCGGGTCGGCGGCGCTGCGCGTGCATGCCATGAGGAGCGTGAGCAGCGACATGCCGTCCCCGAGGGAGTGGTGCACCCGGATGGCCGTGGTGGCCGTGGCCTCGGAGGTCGGGAAGTCGAGCAGGTGGAACTCCCAGAGCGGCCGGGACCAGTCCATGGGCAGCGTGGACAGGGACGCCACGTAGTCCTCCACGGCCTTGTCCGGGTCGGCCGCCACGGCTGCCGCGTCCAGCGTCGGGCAGATCAGGTGGTCTTGCACGTTCACCGTCGCCCGCGCCCACCGTAGGTCGCCGTCCTTGTCCGTCACCTGCACGTACGTACAGCGGTCGGACGGCCGGCGACACTTAAAAAAACATCATGTAACTAGCTAGTACTAGCAAGGATGATATGCATGCTGCGATCGTACTTGGATGCTGCGGAAGTGTGGGTAGCGTGCGAGCTGGGCCTCGATGCCGGCGCGGAGGGCCGGGACGTTGAGGGGCGCCCCGGAGCCGATGACGACGACGATGTAGAAATCTTCCACGAGCCTCGCGGAGGGGCTGACGGGCTCCCCCAGCTCGTCGCCCGCCGCCCTCCGCCCGTCGGCTCCATTGCTGCCATCGCTCGCCGACGTGCGGACCGAGAGCGGCCGCTTGCGCAGGGTGGTGGCTGCTGCCCCGTCCATTGTTGCTGCTAAATTAATTAATCAATCGCGCGCTGCGTTTGATCATCGGCGTGGAGCGCCGCCCTGCGTGTAAATAGTCGGATAGGTGAGAGGACAGCGTGTCTGATTCCCGTCTCTTCCAACAGCCAACCGAAATCGTTAATGCGCGCGAATTCCGACATATACTGCTAGTAGATCGTTAATAATGTTTGTTTGACCTACTAAGAGCAAGTACAATAAGATGCAATCAGCAGGCTATATGATTTAAAATAATATATTTGTGCTTAGTTGGATGAAAGAAGAGGAGTGGACTCTAAAAGCAAGTACAGTAAGTTTATATCAGCAGACTATAAGAGTTTAAATAATATATTTGAGATGAAGTGGAGGAGTATACATGTTGTCTATTAGATGACGCTAGATGACATAAACATGGCTATAGCCAGCAGTTGGCACTACTATTGCCCTTGCTCTAAGATTGGTTTCTGGAAACGGTTCGTTAATGTGAACGGCCACGATTGCACTCTGATTGACTGATTGAAGTGGCAGTGGACTTGTAACGACTGTTACACTGGAAAAGGATTGGGAAAGAAATTGATACAGTACTATAATTGTCTACTAGTTTGGTCAAACTTGATCGCTTTGTTGCCGTGTAGCACTGTCCCTCTTTCAAAAATAATTAATTTGAGTTTGTCTAGATTTAAATATATCTATGAAAAATGCTGGCGTACCTTCGTAGGATGCCAGCCTCCGGGTCGCATCGCGGGTCGCGCGCGCCACCTGTCTCCTGCGTGCCACAATACAACCGACCATCTGCGGGTCCCACCACGAGTCCCTTATCTCATCATTTCTTCTCCACTGTGTTGCTTTGACCCAAAATCCCCAAATCTTATCTCCATCTTCCCCCAACCATCGGAAAGAGCTCACCGTTGTTGTTAGCCAGCGCTGCTACACACGCCACCGTACCACCTTGTCCGGAGCTGCCTCCCTCAACCCCACCTTCCCTCCTTCCCCTCTCTCTCCTGGTGTAGCCCCAGGCCTCTCGTCTCCCATGGCCGCAAACGTCGCCGCCGTGATGCGAGCTCTGGGCAATGGAGCTGCGGCCGGTCAGCGAAGGTGCTGTGAAGGGCCGCGGCGATGCTGCCAAGGGACAACCGTGGAGCTGCAAGGGAAGGGCCACGACCCTGCAAGCGGTGGGCGCGGTGTTGCCAAGAGAGGCCGGCTTAGCTGCGACCAACCAGGGGAGTTGCTGCCAAGGGACAGTGAAGGAGCTACCATGGGAGGGTTGCAGTGCTACCATAGGTGTATGGCCCCCCAAGCTTGCCCCCTCATCGTCCTCCACCACGGATGTTCTGCTACACATACCTTTTGTGGATTTGAATTATATAAACAATCTTTTTGCTACAAAGATTATGTGGATTTGCATCTAGGAAGGAATTTTTCTGCTACATATGTTTTGTCTATGAACAATATGATTTTGTGGATTTGCATCTAGGAAGAGAAATTCATGCTACATACATTTTGTGAATTTGCATTATATGAACTTTCTTTTTGCTACAACGATCTGTGGGTTTGCATCCATGAAGAAATTTTCTGCTACATACGTCCCGTGTAGCATTATATGAATTCTTTTTGCTACAAAGATCTGTGGATTTTCATCCATGAAGAAATTTTCGGCTACATACGTCTTGTGGATTTGTATTATATGAACTTTTTTTTTGCTACAACATATGTGGATTTGCATCTAGGAAGTTTTTTTTTGCTACAAGCGATTTGTGAATTTGCATCATAGTAATAATTTTCTTGCTACAAATCTTCTGATTTTTTGCACCATATGAATCACTACCTCCCCCATGGCAGGTTGCTATCTTCTCCGGCGATGGCGGTGGTGAGGGCGGCGAGGTTCTTCCAAGGGAAAGGTGACGCTTCCATGCAAAGGGTAGAGGTGCTGCGAACGTAGATGGGAGGTGTTTTCAACGGAGTTCTTCAGCGATGGCCTGACGGGATTTCTCCGGCGATGGCCTGAAGCGATTCTCCGAGGATGGTCGTGGCTCTCATAGAAGAGGATGTGAGCGCAGACGCCATGTGCAGGCGCGATGTGCGGGGGAAGGCAGTTCTTTTCTCTTCGTTAACTTTTGACCCAGTCGTGCCTGGAAAGAGTTTCGCGTGCGTGTGCTCCCGGACACGTGTCGATCGCTGGATCCGGAGGTTTGGAAGGATCCCGTCCTCCGGAGGACGCGCAGTCTCGTCCTATATCTATATATTAAAATGCGTCTAGATACATTCGATCCAAATAAGTTATTTCTAGACGGAAGGAGTAATATGTTTGGCAGACTAAATTTCTTTGATGTAGATGAAATTTCTTTGAAGTACTCCCTCCGATTTTAAAATATAAGACATTTTAGGACTCCCTCAGTTTGTAGGGAGACATTTTAATACTACGCCAGTACATTTGTGTATTACGTACTCCCTACTCTCTATTACTCCCTTAGTTTCAAATACTCCCTCTGTCCAGAAATAACTGAGTTAGGTTTTTCTAAATTTGAATGTAGCTAGACACGTTATTTTAGAGAAATGCAACATCTTATACTCCCTCCATCCAGAAATAACTGACTTGAGTTTGTCTAGATACAGATATATCTATACACTAAAACATGTCTAGCTACATTCAAATCTAGAAAAACCTAAGTCAGTTATTTCTGGACGGAGGGAGTATAAGGTGTTGCATTTCTCTAAAATATATAATATATGCATCTAGACGCCTTTTAGTGTGTAGGTTCAATCATTTTACTACGAACGTACACAGTAAACGATATTTCTACTTTTGTAAAAACCTCCCTCTAAAATTCAATGGAACATTCACCATACTATATGCCAATTTTTATCCTCTTGTATATCTTAAATCTCGAAACAAAGACCGTATAATTATTTTTTCACTAATACATTAATTTGTGAAATAGTATCTGTGAAACAAAACCCTTGATGATTTTATATAATAATTAAGAACCATATATGCACTAAATTTAAACACCTGTACGGCTGTGACGATTAGGAGTAAGGCGGTACTTGTTGTGTGTTGCTGATCTCGTCGTTATATGACTATATGCTCGAGGTGTGTTTATGAGGTTAACTCTAGTTTGTGGTGAACTGTATTGATGTGTACTGGTATTTCACAGTCAGCTCAAGGCGTCATGTGTTTCAACCTGTCAAAAAATAATCAATTATGCAGTGGGATCGTTTGGCTGTGTGCATCCCAGTTATACAGAGAACGGGTGTAAACTTTATAAAAGTAATAAAGTGTCCATTTCCAAAAAAAAAATACAGTGGAATCGTGGCATATCATTGATTGGGCAAGCATGCTAACTTGATGTGACTGTTGGAATACGTATATACGTAGCCACTACTCGGGAAAATCCTATCGCCGGCGCACCAAAATAGGCTACCGCCTGCGCATAGGGCGGTGCGCCCGGGATAATTTTTGCACCGTTGGCGAACCATACCGTGCCCCAGGGATAATTTTTATACCGTCGGCGAATAAGCTCACTGCACTGGGGATAATTTCTATATCGCCGGTGAATAGGACCTTACGCTGGCGATAGTGCCGCTTACCATCGGCGCCTGCATGTACGCTGACGGTGCTGGTTCTGGTGCACCAGCGTTATCTCGTACATGCCCA
The DNA here is from genome assembly GCA_910589775.1 of Avena eriantha. NCBI lineage: Eukaryota > Viridiplantae > Streptophyta > Magnoliopsida > Poales > Poaceae > Avena > Avena eriantha. Next base: position 283,996,752 of record OU342746.1, on the reverse strand, counting down.
AAAAAATAATGACAGAAATACAGCCCATGTGGCCCATGTATACCAGGATATGTTTCAGAATCTTTTTTGAACGGGTCGGGGCTCGAAAGCCATGGAAGCTTCGTTATCATAGCAGTGGGTACATAATTACAACCAGCCCCCTAAGACATAGATGATTTCTGGATAAGGCTTTTAAATATGCAAAGATGACATGAAAACACAATCAAGTCCTCGGTCTTCACCACCGCATCTAGGCGACCTCCAAGCTCGGTGACGAGGGGTAACCTCAGCAATGTCCATTGCGAATCTTTGGCTTTGCATCGTCATTGGTTTTCCTGGCTTTGATGGAGCGCTCGCTGATCTCTTCCCAAAAGACTGGGAGGTATGGATAGACAGAGCGACCGGATGTTGGCTTCTTTGTTGCTTCCTCGGGTGATGTGGCAGACATCGCACCCGTCGAAATTGCCCTCCATGAGGCTGTACATGTCGCGGTACGTGACCATGTTATCGCTGATGGCGTCATACTTGTTCATCGCCTGCTATGCGACGAGATTTGAGTCTCCAAAGATTTTGAGGCGAGTTGCACCGCAAGCCTTGGCCATACGCATGCCGTGCAATAAGGCCTCGTACTCAACTTCGTTGCTGGATATGCTTTGGAAGGTCATCCGAACTACGCAGCGCTTCTTATCTTCTTGTTGGTGACACTAGCACGACACCGACACCCGCCCTTCATTTCTTTTGTATCCGTTGAAGTACTACATGGTACGGGCACTCGACAAATCTGCAGGACCCGCGCTTTGGAGCTCCATCCACTCCATCATAAAGTCAGGGAGTACCTGCGACTTTATTGTTTTGCACTTCTCATATGTGATGTCCCGAGGGGAAAGCTCGATTCCCCAAAGAGAGACACGCTCTATTGCCTCAGGGTTATTGAGTATGTTGGATAGAGGGGGCTCGTTGACCAACACTATCGGGTGCTCGCTGAAGTAGTGGCGCAGTTTGCGCGCTGTCATGAAGACGCCATATGTCAGGTTTTGATAGTGCGGGTACCGCTGCTTGGATGGAGATAGCACCTCATTGAGGTAGTAGACAGGTCGTTGGACTCTATGGGTCTTGCCTTCCTCGGGCCACTCGACGACCAGTATTGTACTGACCACATGGTTGGTGGCGGCTATGTACATTAGTAGTGGTTCTCTTTCTTTGGGTGACACCAGGACGGGTGACATCGACAGTGTTTGCTTGAGATCTTCAAAAGCTCTTTGGGCCTCGTTGGTTCACTCGGAAGTATCCGACTTTCTACTTTAAAGGATTTGAGTAATTTCCACCTTTTCTTTGGCATTGAGGCCACTAAGATATGTGATTGTCTTCTTCCATTCAAGAAAATATACTTAGATATTCTTCGGCGTGTGAATATGCAAGTGTAAATCCACACCTACTCCCTTGTCTACTTCTAAGAGCTTTTTAAGGTGGGGAAATTATTAGGCGCGAGTGATGCAACTCTGTATCGTACTATTGTGGGTCATTTTAGTATTTTACTTTCACATGACCTGACATTTGCTTTTTCTCTTAATAACGTGCGTCAATTTTTGCATTCACCTACTAGACTTCGTTAGACAACCATCACAAGGATGTTGAGGTATCTGAAGTGATCCTTAGATTTTGGGTCTTGGATCAATAAGTGTTCACCCATACTTGTCAGTACTCTCTTTATATAGATTGGACTGGTTATCTAGATGATCGTATACCCACATCAAACTAAGCAGTTTTTTGCTCTAATCTTGTTTCATGGAGTGCTCATAAGCAAGCCACTATGCCTTGATCAAGCAAAGAAGTTGAGTACAAGTCTTTGGCTAATGCAATTGCTCAAGTTATGCGGGTGTAATATCCACTAGATGAATTGGGAATTGATCATCTACCGGCCGCATGTCTTCTGTGCGATAATATTGATGATTTTTTTTTTGCCAGTCAAGATTAGTTTCATGCTTGGACAAAATACATTGATGTAGATTTTTTTTGACGATAACTGGTGGGAGCTCTGCCATTGCATTATATTAGAGGATAAAACGCGGTGGTACAAGCTGAAGCTGGCCAAACATGGCGACCAAAATAAAATAGAGGAACGAAAAAGATGGCCAAAACAGAGTACTACTCCCAAAACACCTCTCCTAAGAAGGAAACATCGTCTCTAATCAGCTGTAATACCCATCCGTCTTCAAAGATCTGTTTTGGGAAATTCTTCCATTTCTCTCTTTCCATATATGCCAAGCAACATATGCAGCAAAACAGCCTTCCTTCTTCCTCAGTTCTCTTGATCCTTGGCGGTCACATTTGTGCCACCAAGCTTTGATGGAGGAATTTGCTAAGGACACAACTGCAATTCTAGGCTATTCGATGGAGGCTTTTGTCCAAATATCTTTTGCAAAGGGTCACTCCAGAAGAATATGGGAAGCCATCTCCATGACTTGATCACAAAAACGGCAGGTTGGGGAGTATGGTCAAAATAGAATTTGAACTTTTTCTCAACTTGATTTTCCAGACACTATTAAGTTTTGGCTGGATGATACGCCCGTTGAACTGCACTTCATACACTCTTTTAGCCGAGTAGATTCCATAAGAAGAAAACTTCTACCAAATAGTATCTCTCCCATCAGAGAAGACCACCCCTTACAGCTTATTCTAGAGCAGGATAAATTGATCAAGATGATGTTTAGAGTTTAATCGTGGCATCCCATGCATCCATTTATTTCCTGTCATTGCCTCCTTGACCGTCGGCCTTTTTCCTCCCGCAAGAGGAAACAACTCTGGTGCCAACTCTTGTGGAGAAGTGCCATCTAATCATCTGGAGTCCCAGGACTTAGAGCATCTCCACTCGGGGTCCCTAAAGACCCCTAAAGGGCTATGGGGGGTACCGACGCTCAAAATTGTGCCCAGCACGTCCCCCCAAACTTTTTTCATGCCGGCGTGGCCCGGTTTGCCATCTGGCACCTCCAGGCCGAACCCAACCCACGGGGGAAGGGGGGCTAGCGAGGGCACCGGATGGAGCTGAAAACGACACGAGCCAGTCCTGGCAGTGAGATAGACGGCTCGTCTCCCAAGCGTCATCTTGTTGCCGGCCACGCGGCGCCGAAATTGCTTGCCAGCGTGTTCTCCTGCCATGCCCTTCCACCGCTTCCCTCCTTTTCCACCACTTCCCATCCGAGCTTCCTGCCCTTTTCTCGCTATATGTAGGCGCGAAGGTCATCTCCATTGCAGATCTACACCATGGCCAGACCTCGCACCCTCTCCCTCTACATCTAGGGCAGCGGCTGGTGGTGATGCTATCGCCAGTAGGGACGGCACATAGGGCCTAGCTACCATGATCCTCCATCTCTCCCACCGCCCACAGATAGAAGAGTCATGGAACCCATTTCTGCCTTTCCCTAGACCCAACCACACCGACTCAGAGTGCTCCAACCCCGAGTGGATCGACTCCGACGACTCCTGCAGAGCCAACACCAACGAGCTGGACTAGGCTAGTTACGAGACCGAGCCCGAGGAGCTTCCGCGGCCACCGATACCCCTTGGGCCGGCTTACCGGACCATCGGCAAGCCTTACGGGTGGGACATCTTGCTCCAAGTTTTCCTGTCAGAGCACGTCCGGCTGCAAGAACTCGACGGTGTCTATAGACGTTTCTTCTATGCGTCGCACAGTGAAAGGATAGAGATGTCGCCCAGAGGGGGGTGAATAGGCAATTTCAAAACTATTATAGTTTTGGATTGATAGAATACGGAAGTAAACTAAAGTTTATTTTGCAAGTACAAAACCTAAATACACTAGGCTCAACTAAGTACACCAATAACAACTTAATCTAAGCAAGATAGCACAAGATAAAAAACCCACGAGTGATAAGCAAGATATAAGTACTTCAAGCACGATGGCTATCACAAGGAGAGTAAGCTCGAGTATAGAGATAACCAAGGACGCGGAGACGGAGATGTATTCCCGTGTTCCCTTAGAAGAAGGTACATCACGTTGGAGAGGTGTGGGATTCCACGAAGGATTTACCAACGCCACGAAGGCTCACCTTCTTCTCCGAGTCTATCCCACGAAGGAATAGGCCCTTTCCTTATGGATAGATTTTCCTCCACTCCGGAGATGGCAAGCTCCATAACCACTTCACAAGCTCCACGAAGGAGAAGCCCGGGTCTCTTCACAATCTTCCACGAAGAGCACACCGTGGCACCAACCGCCAAGCCAACTAGGAGGTCACCCCCCAAGAGCAACAAGCTCACGGTCTCTCACTCGAACAAATCATAATGGAGATCTCAACACTTATGCAAGAATGCAAAGCAAGAATACCAAGGGTGCTCAAATCCTTCACTCTCAAGTCCCACCAAAGCAACAGGTGCTAGGGAGGAATTAGAGAGGAAGAACAATGGTGGAAGTCAACCAATGACTTCAAGATCTAGATCCAATAGGTTCCCCTCACTTAGAGGATGAATTGATTGGTGGGGATTGTAGATCTAGATCTCCTCTTCTAAAGCCCTCAAAAAGATGCAAGAATCATAGGAGGGAAGAGAGAGGAAGCAAGCTCAAGAGGTTCAACAATGGAGGTAAATTTCATGGTCAAGAACACCCAAAAAGGTTGGGGGAAGAACCCCCTTATATAGGGAAAGAAATCAAATATGGTCGTGATAGCTGTGAGATTCGACACATTTTTCATGGCTTTTATTGATGGGTTTCTCCTGGATTTGATCGTTTTCTAGCTTTACCTAATGCTAATACTTTGGTAGCAAAGAAAACTTGGTTTTTAATGTGTGTTTCAGGTTCTGAATGTCAACAGAAGGTTTTAACTAGAGAAACACAATATTTTGGAGAAAAAAGCAAGTCTCTCTTTGGAAGCACTCGAGAGGACCATACAAAGGCTTTAACGAGCAACTATACGGCAGGAATATTTTTTCGGCCGTATAGTTCCCGTCGTATGGTTGTCGCCGCCTCTGTCTTGTCAAAAGGGACAACTTTCGTGAAGGGACCAAGGACAAAAACACAACACAACAGCCGCCATACCATCCAGAAGGGAGAAAGAAGAGATCCAGAGAAGAAGGGGGAGACGTTCTTCATCTCGCTCCACGATCTTCGACCTCCTAGCCAATACACCCCCATAGCCACTACTTGTACTTGAGAGAGAGGGGTCTTTACCTTGCAAGACTAGGGTTTGAGATTGTTTCTTCCCATCTTGAATTGTGTTGGATATTTTCCTATTCTTATTGTGGATCTCCACGGTAATATCAAGAAGATTTCCCTTTATTTAATTATATTGATGATCCGCTCTTCTTTCATGTGTGAGTAATTTCCTTGGGCGTGGGAGATGTAGGGGATTGGTGAGATGTGATGTGTCTTCATATATTTTCCATTAGTTTATGATTGATTCTAATTACTATATTATATGTGCTTGACTATCTGTGGGATGTCTAGTGCTTGTTGTCCAATTAAGGGCCCATACAACATGATGCTTTGTTCTACATAGATAAGATCTTGTTCGCTAGCAGACCGGTAACCCCCGGGTGACACGGGGATATCAATGGAAAACTAGTAGACTCGAGGATAACGAGGAACCACTTTGCTTATTGCATTAGTTCGATTCAAGGAGCTTAATCGCTAAGCGACCTGAAGGGTCTTAATCGTCTAGTGTCTGACCATGGTTTTGGTAACGAGCTAGTAGGATTATTGAAGTTGGGATGAAATCTGCCAAGAGGAGTTCCGACTAATTATGGGTTGCTCGCCTACACATATATTTATAAGATTATAATTGTTACAGTTATCATTCGTCCACCTGACATAGTCACTATCACCATGAACTGAATCTCCCCGCGCATTCTTTTGCCATCTGCAAAAAACAACAAACAACCAAGTCGTTCTTTACTTTTATGCTTTATATTTCTAAAGTTTACATTTTAGTTCTATTTAAATACATCTCATTTAATCAAAACTCCATTCTTATTTCAACACTTGCAGTCAATTCACTCGAAGACCTGTGACAACTTTGGGTGTGACAGAGACTTCACCCATAAACACTTACCTTTGGGCTCCCTATGGGATCGATATCTATATTTCGAAACTAGCTACAAACGATCTGTGCACTTGCAGACATCAAGCTATTTTCTGGCGCTGTTGCTAGGAAGCTAAGCGCTAAGTGTTTGTCTTTTGACATTTCAGGAGTTGCTACTACAGAATATTCTCCTTAGGAGACAAAGGGTCTACACGCTCTGGTAGGACCTATCTACCAGATTATATTGAGCGCGTGCCTGCTCAAAGGCACGAAGAAATTATTGAAAAACTTTTAAGATCAAATAAATTGAAGTTGAAAACCTGAGTGATATTATGGAAATCATGTCTATTTAGAGGACAACTGCTATGAAACCTGAGAAAACTCTCAGAGAATAAAGTGCTCCAAGTTCTGACTTTCTTAAACAACCAATAGAATTCCCTAATCCTGGAATTAGAGAATATCGATTTGATGGTGAAATTATTAAAATCGAACCAGTAGGAGCAAGGAAACACCCCAAAGGTTATGAAACCAAGGTTTAATCGAACCAGTAGGAGCAAGGAAACACCCCAAAGGTGTTACTAGCTGAGCTTTGGCAGGGCGCACTACCGGTGCTAGTAGCAACATGAAGACCTGCACAACACAACCACAAAACTTTGTCCCCAACTTGCGATGAGGTTGTCAATCTCACTGTGTTTTGCGGAAAACAAAGGATTAAACGTATCGAATGGAAAGAAGTAAAAGTTTGCAGAAAGTAAACACAAAGCAGTAAAAGATTGTATGTAAAGAAAAAGGACCGGGATCCATAGTTCACTAGAGGTGGCTCTCCTTAGATAAACATCATGCTGGGTGAACAAATTACAGCAGGGCAATTGACAAACACCGAGAAAGCAATACATGCATATACTAATCATCTTGACTCCTCTGAGACTTGATTGTGCATTACAACATAATACATAGACCGCCATCCAACTACATCTATGACTAATAATCCACCTTCAGGTTATCATCCGAACCCCCTCCAGTATTAAGTTGCAAGCAACAGATTATTGCTTTACGAACTACGTGTAAAGTAAACAATATGATTGTTCTATGAACAAAGGATTGTTGTTTTCTCCCTAGTAACAACAACACATATAGTACCTTAGAGATTTCTGTCACTTCCCCAGATTACCAGAGGCATGAACCCACTATCGAGCATAAATACTAACTCTTGGATTTGCTAGCATCTACTTGGCCAAGATAGCTACTAACAACGGAAAGCATGCAAGATCTAAAATAACAAAGACATGATAGAATCAATAATCAATCTGAAATAGCATCTCAATATCCATCGGATCCCCGCAAACACAACATGTATGGATTACAAATAGATGATCTTGATCATGAACGGAGCTCACAAGATCTAAACATGAAAGCACAAAGGAGGAGAAACCAGCCATCTAGCTACTACATGGATCCGTAGTCCAAGGATGAACTACTCACGCATCACACCGAAGGCTTGCATGGTGATGAAGTAGGCCTCCAAGGTGAATTCCCCCCTCCGGCAGGGTGCCGGAAAGAGCTTCATATCCCTCCCGATCTAGGGATGGAGATGACGGCGGCTACAGACTCTTTCATGGATTTTTGATCGGGTACTTAGGGTTTTCGTCCCGAGGGCAACTTATAGGCGAAAGGAGAGGCCGAGGGGGTGCCGGGAGCCACCAGACCACCCCCTGGCGCGGGCCCAGCCTGGCTGCGTGGCTAGGTGGTGTGGCCGGCCCTAGGCCCTTCTCCATCTCGTATTCTGGCACTTGATCCCTTCCGGAAAAATAGGCACTTTGGCTTTTGTCCCGTCCAATTCCGAGAATATTCATTTTCTGACTTTCCTGGAACCAAAAATAGCAGAAAACAGGCAGCTGGCACTGTGGCTCTTGTTAATAGGTTAGTCCAAGAAATCATATGAAAAGTACTCCAAAGTTGGAACAAAACACAAGAAAGTGGATAAAACCAAGCATGGAACATCAAAAATTGTAGATACATTTGCAATGTATCAGCATCCCCAAGCTTAACTCCTGCTCGTCCTCGAGTAGGTAAGTGATAAAAAGAAATAATTTTTGAGGTGACATGCACCATCAAAGACTTGATCAAAGTATTTGCAAAACATTCAAAGCTGGGATCATAGTACTTCATTCATAACATGAAAGACAAAGTTCTAGCAATAGGCAAAGAAATTGTGATGCAACATGAAAAGGCACAAACAAAAGATTCATGAATAACAATGCTTTGCAAGACGTTTGTTTGTTTCACATAAAGGAAACATAGCATAAAAGTATTCAGCTTGTCCCTCAATAGAGTAGCAAATATAAATGCATAGGACACCTTCAAAGTTCATAAGAGTGACTAGATACAATAGTTTCAAACAAGCAATAACAAGTTATGCATCAATCAACTAGTCTTGGGGCAATGCACATAGAACTAAGAATGGCCACTATGCTCTCAAGGTAGGTGCATAAAGATAGAAGGTGGAGACTCAATATAATGGTGGAAGAAAGGCCTTTTGTAAAAGGAAGTAGGGATTCAAGTCTCATAAAGAGCTTCCAAAAATTATGGTACCTGTAGTTTTCAGCTCTCATTTCCCCTATCATAAGCATCTTGAAGGTGATTAAGGTTAAAGTGACACAACTAAGAGGATATGCTTGACAAGTTATAAACCGAAATCTCATGCCACTTACTTACGAAGACCGATCCTCATGCTACTCAACTTTAGTCATGAGTAAGCTCGTGTCATTGTAAGTATATGTGTATCATTAAGAACCGCCAATGGGGTACCCCTTGCACATGATACGGGAGCTTTCCCATAATCAAAATGAGAAGGCAAGCAGACAATGAGCATCTCAACGATCTTTTTATTTGCTATTTGCATAGGTTTTTATTGAGGATGATTCATAGAGTGCTCATTATGGTGATGCTGCAAGTTTCCACCATGATTAGGCATGGCTTAGGCTAGCGGCCCAGGCGTTTCTCGAACACACATACAAACTCCATGATCTTACAAGTTCCACTTTTATTTCACACCACCGGGATCCGTAAGCAAAAGAACATGATATCAACGGGGTACAAAGTACAAGTGCAATGTTGAAAGCGTTCCCCATGGTACATGGTTCTGCTAATTTCAACTTATAAAGCGCAAGCATATACGCAACAAAGAAGGACCCAATGGTTCAAGTTTATTAGGGGCAAAAAGTAAAGTGTGCCATCAAGTTCGTGAGAGCTTTAATCACTAGTTTTCTCATAACAAGTGAAAGGTAAACAAAAGCATGAATATACATGGAATAGCATAAGCTAATAGGTAGGTATGGTGGACTCTTTGGAATAACCTGGTTTAGGGAGTTGGATGCATGAGTGGAACTCATACTTTATTGTGGAGGCTAGCAAAAGACTGGGAGCGACAAACTAAGAGAGCAATAATGGCCATAATCATGTAGAGCGACAAAACATAATTGATCAAAGCATAAAGTGATACTACAAGTTGAAAACTAAAGGATCATAAAGGCTATGGTGACTTTAGATAGTCATAACATGGTGTGAGCATGTGCCAAGTCAACCCAAATAAAGCATCAAAGGAGAATACCACTATATTATGCTTTAATATGCTAAAACAACACATGATTCATCCAAGGCACATTAAGCAATCTTCAATTGTTTATAACAAGTCATGCTACAGCAAAGAATACTAAGCATAAAGCCAAAACAATATCAAACATGGCATGACAAAGCATAGGCCACAGTCAAAAACGAGCTCTTTTTACCACATAAGTATGAATTTTCCTACTCTTTTCCAAACCAAACAAACTATTTGCAAACCAAATGTATGAAAGAGGGGGTCCTGTTGGGGATATACTTTCCGGGTATCCTCACAGATCCTCACTGACCAGGGTGGCCTACTTCGGGTTAGAGCTTTGCTTCACGGGCAGCCCAGTTAGGGAGAGAAGACGGAGTCCAATCCGACTACGGAAAGGCCTAGAAGACTTACCGACTTAGGCCCATAATGTTACTTGTAGTTCAAGATGTACTCTGTAACCAACTCTTAGTCATAGCCGGATTGATCTCTCCTGTAAACCCTAGGCCGGATATCTATATAAGCCGTCCTAGGGAGAGCCTTTAGGGATAACATAGTCTACAATCTCAACTCGCACAGGCGAAACCCTTGTAACCCATATTCCGGCTCTGCCGTATTATTGGATTGCTAGTAGGAGTAGGGTCCGTCCAAAGCCGGCGGATTTGAACCTAGGTAAACTTGTGTGCTCACCGTCTCGGAACACCGTACGTCTCACACCCCTCTCTCCCACATGCCTCGAGGACCCCCTCATGGCGTACTTGTCCTCAAACCGACGACAGTTGGTGCCCACCGTGGGGCAAGTGAGCTTCAGATCTATGTTTCGAGCGGAATCTGCAAGAATCGGAATCGGCGAGACCATCGCCGTCGGTCGCATCCTCTACGCCAGCGACGTCCCTCTCATCGTTCTCGACGAGACTTGGATTCCGGCTAGGGAGGCCGTGACTTCCTACACAATCATGTCTTTTGGCGAGATCGATGTTTACATCGATTTCACTGAACCTGCCCAACCCACCCTAGCAGTGATAATAGAGGCAGAAGAGTTTTCTTGGTCCCCTTTGTCCGCGGAGGACGGCATTGCTCGGCCAGATACCTGGTTACAAGACTTCTTCCAAGCTTGCTGCATCGCCAAAGGCGGAAACAACCTGGTCGCAACCCGATATCTCCCACTTATGTTGTGGAAGACAGCATGATCATGGCTCAATGAACTTCTGGCGAACACCATCCACAACTGGTATGACTTACAAAGTGCGTTCTTTCGGAATTTCGAAGGCACATATCGGAGGCCCTGTACGGTTGGAGACCTACAGCGTTGCACCCAGAAAGCCGGAGAAACTTGCCGAGATTATCTCGGACGATGGATTGACACCAAGAACTCCTGCGAGGGAGTAAATGATCAAACTGCGATTGAAGCTTTCATTTCAGGTCTCCCAATTGGCTTACTGCACCATCGCTTGAAGTGTGACAAGGTTACTGATCTGGGAGAGATGATAGAAATAGCGAGCAAGTATGCAGATGCTGACGACGATGCAAAGGGATTACTCAATGTCCTGGCTGTACCTCAGTCAGCAAAGACAAAGTAACAGGCTCAAAAGCGCAAAAACACCTCGGAAGAAAAACCCAACATGGAGAAGGCAATAGTCACTACTGTTTTTGGGTCTGGAGGACGAGGAGGGCACGGCGGAGGCCGCGGGCGTGGCCGTGGGACATCAAGGGTCCAAGGTAGAGGAGAGCAACAACCAGGTAAAACCTACACTTGGGCCGACATCGCCAATAACCCATGTGTGCATCACTTGGACGCCAATGGGGGCTTGTCCCACACCAACGCTGAGTGTCGTTTTAACGACGAGATCAAGAGAGATGATACCACGGGCTACAAAGCTAAGCGGAAGAAGGGAAAGAAAAATCCCGAAAAGGACAAAGAGACCAAGGAAGATTCCGACATGGAGGAAGCCGACGCTTCAAATCCCAAGTCGGAAGGATAGAAAACCTTTCCTACCAAGAAGGACACTTACGTCACCTTCCTCGGATCTCAACCAGCAAAGGTCAAGAAAGCAGTTCTCCACGAGCTCAACGCAATAGTTCCGGCTGTCCCTCGGTATCTGGACTGGTCAGAAGTGGCAATAACGTTTGACCGCGCTGATCATCCGCCTAAATTACACAGGCGAGGAAAATACGCCTTAATCGTCAATCCACTTATTGACGGTTATGGTTTCTCCAAGACCCTCATGGACGGTGGTAGCAGCATCAATATTCTCTATGTAGAAGCGCTACGCCGGATGAAGATCTCAGAAACACAGCTTAACCATAGCTCTGTGATTTTTCACGGAGTTGTCCTAGGAAGACAAGCTAACTCCCTAGGAGAGATCACTTTGGATGTTACTTTTGGAACACCAAAAAATTATCGAACGGAGGCACTTTCCTTCGAAGTGGTCCCGTTCAAGAGCGCATACCACGCTATATTCGGACGTCCGGCTTACTAGGCTTTTATGGCTCGTCCGTGTTACATTTACAATATGATAAAAATTCCAGGTCCCAATGGCGTGATCACCATCAGGGGAGACCCGAAGAAAGCGCGAGAGTGCGAGGATGGAAATGCCGCCTTTGCTGAAGCCGTGCTACACGCCTAGGAGTACCAGGAGATCAAGAAGAGCATAGATCCGTCCGAGATGCCCGCGACGAAGAAGGAGGTGACAAAGCCAAATCCGGAGTTCAAGGCATCAGAAGATACGAAGACGATGGCATTGAAGGATGATGACCCCTCCAAGGTGACCCAGATAGGCGCAGGCCTAAGTAGCGCATAGGAAAGCGCGCTCGTCAAGTTCCTCTGAGCAAATCAAGATATCTTCGCATGGCAGCCATCTGACATGACCGAAGTACCTAGGGAACTTGCCGAGCACTCTCTAAATGTAAACCCGAACGCTAAACCCGTCAAACAGTCCTTACGACGGTTTGGTGATAAAAAAGCGTAAGGCAATAGCTAAGGAACTAGCACGGCTCGAGTTAGCCGGATTCATAGAAGAGGTCATCCATACTGATTGGTCGGCCAACCCTGTAATGGTCCCTAAAAAGGACACCACTGATTTAAGGATGTGTGTTGATTATACTGCCTTGAACAAGGCTTGTCCAAAAGATCCGTTCGCTCTGCCTAGAATTGATCAAGTTATCGATTCTACGGCAGGCTCGGAACTCCTCTGTTTTCTCGACGCATATTCCGGTTATCACCAATTCCGGATGAAGGAATCTGACAAAATCAAGACTTCATTCATAACCCCTTTTGGAACCTTCTGTTATGTTACGATGCCCTTTGGGCTGAAGAACGCAGGAGCTACGTACCAGCGCACGATGCAACGTTGCCTCCATGATCCACTCGGACGCAATGTACATGCATACGTGGATGATATCGTGGTCATGTCCAATAAGAAGGAAACATTGATTTCCGACTTAGAGGAGACGTTCGCCAATTTACGAAAATACAACATCATGCTTAACCCGAAGAAATGCTTCTTTCGAATACCAGCCGGAAAATTGTTAGGTTTTATCGTGTCTCAACGAGGCATAGAGGTGAACCATGACAAGATCAAGGCTATTCTCAATATTTCCAGGCCAACTCGCCTGAAGGACGTACAAAGATTAACTGGTTGCATTGCTACGGTCAGTCGATTTGTAAGCCGGCTTGGGGAAAGAGCCGCACCATTATACACGCTCCTGAAGAAAACCAAGGATTTTGCATGGACTGACGAAGCTGAAGTTGCACTACAAGACCTGAAGAAAGTACTCTCATCTGCTCCTATCCTTGCGGCACCGGAACCTCAGGAACCGATGTTGCTGTACATTGCTGCGACAAATAGGGTTGTCAGTATAGTTATGGTGGTGGAGAGACCAGAAGAAAATCAGGAACACCTGGTGCAGCGTTTGACGTACTTTGTCAGCGAGGTCCTGACAGAATCAAAACAGCGATATCCGCACTATCAAAAGTTGGCTTACGGTGTTTTTCTGGCATCTCGTAAGTTACGACACTATTTTTAGGAGCACCCAATTACCATGGTGAGCAAAGCTCCCATGAGAGATATAATCAACAATAGCGATGCCACAGGACGCGTCGCCAAATGGGGCATAGAGCTTGCAGCTTTCGATATTGAGTACAAACCCCGGGCAGCAATCAAATCCCAGATCCTTGCCGACTTTGTCGCTGATTGGACAGAGACCAAGGAGAATATGGTCCTACCTGAGTTGGAATATTGGACCCTCTTTTTCGACGGATCCAAGGCTCGGGGGAGGGGGGGGGCTCGGGGGCTGATGTGGTGCTCAAATCACCCCAAGGAGATAAACTTTTATACGTATTGCAGATCCACTTCACAGCGACAAACAACATTGCCGAGTAGGAAGCACTGCTGCATGGATTCCGGATTGCTAAGGACATTAGCATCCGACGTTTGATGTGTTACGGAGATTCAGATCTTGTTGCTCAGCAAGTCTCGGATATTTGTAATGCAAATAAGCACATGGCATCATATAAAGCTGTCGTGGATGATCTATCTAAATCGTTCGAGGGGTTTGAAGTTCAACACATCCCTCGAGCAGAAAACGAGGAAGCAGATGCACTATCTCGAATAGGCTCTGCGTGGAAAGAGGTTCCGGATGGCGCATTTTTAGAGCACCTCAAAGTTCCCTCGATAAAGGGAATATATGAGGATTATCTGACCAAATCCGACTCACCTTTAATAGAAGTTCTGGCTGTAATTCCTAGCTGGACTCGACCCTACCTTGATTACTTGGTAGATGGCAAATTACCCGAAGACGAGGTGCTGAGCCGGCAGATTATCCAACAAGCAAAAGCCTATACCATTGATAAAGGTGAGCTCCATAAACGGAGTGTTTCTAGGGTTTTTCAGTGCTGTGTATCTCCGGAAGAAGGAGTGGAAATCTTAAGAGAAATCCACGAAGGCGAGTGTGGTCACCACGCTGCAGCCAAGTCTTTAGTGGCAAAAGCTTTTCGACATGGTTTTTTCTGGCTTACAGCTCAGGCATATGCCGAACGATTCACTGGCCATTGTTTGACCGAGTCACTGGCAGAAATTTTGGGATATGCCCGGTCTCGTCTAACAAAAAAACTAATAGTACCGGTGATATAAGGAACACCGGCGGTAATGGAATTTCTCCAGACATGGAAATAATACCGGAAGAGAAGCAAACTCGGCCTAATGTCGAGAAAGCCCTCGCAAAGCGCGACATATGCGCTCATCTCTAGAAGAGAATTGGGAGGAAGATTATGGAGTTGAACTCCATAGTGGTCAATCACCTCGGAGAAGAACTCCGAGGGAGGAAAGGACAAACCTCGGTCCAGATGGGTGCCGAAGTGGACGCCTTCGCCCTCGCGTGGATTGGGGACGGTTTCACCAGAACCGCTCCGCCAGTCGCCGGCGGCGAGAAGCCCCTCCTTCTCCACGTTTTTGAGGCCGTCGTCGTCGAGGGCGCAGGGGATCCAGATTCCCCGGAAGCTCTCTTTCTCCGCAGCTGCTTCCGCCGACGCCGCCGCCGACGCCGCTAGAGAAGAAGAAGAATAAGAAGATGAAGCCATTTTTCTCTCCGGTGGAAAAGGGTGACCTTAAAGTGGCGGCGCTAGGAGCTCTGTGGGAGGAGGACGAAAAGGCTCTGGGCGCGCTGGAGGATTGGGAGGAAACGAACGGTGAAGGACTGGTGAAGAGGAGAAGAAGAAATCTAAACCCCTTATATCCACCTACCTGCACCAAGATTCGTGCAAACGCTACAGTGTAACTACCACGTGTCGTGGAAAGAACTGGGAAGGGCCCGCGCGATGATTGCGTCGCATCGATCTCCACGCACGCATTGAAACGGCGCCTCGGTTCCACGAACTACAGACCCACCAACGGTCGTGCTGACGGAACGTCTGTGAGATGACGTGACTGGACCATGCTTGTGTCAGGTGGCGTTAGGGACCAAGTTCCGGCTTAGTTTAAAAGCGAGCTGAAAAATCCGAATAACTAATTGAAAGGTTCGACTTATTTTTTAAGACCCGGATCGTATTTTTTGTTGTGAAGTTTCAGGAACCCTTCAAGATTCTGCAAGCCGAAGATCAAGCTAGACGATGATAAAATCCGACTTTGGATCTTGGAGGCCTTCGGGGGCTACTGTTGGGGATATACTTTCCGGGTATCCTCACAGATCCTCACTGACCAGGGTGGCCCACTTCGGGCTAGAGCTTTGCTTCACGGGTGGCCCAGTTAGGGAGAGAAGACGGAGTCCAATACGACTACGGGAAGGCCCAGAAGACTTACCGACTTAGGCCCATAATGTTACTTGTAGTTCAAGATGTACTCTATAACTAACTCTTAGTCGTAGCCGGATTGATCTCTCCTGTAAACCCTAGGCCGGATATCTATATAAGCCATCCTAGGGAGAGCTTTTAGGGATAACATAGTCTACAATCTCAACTCGCACAGGCGAAACCCTTGTAACCCATATTCCGGCTCTGCCGTATTATTGGATTGCTAGTAGGAGTAGGGTCCGTCCAAAGCCGACGGATTCGAACCTGGGTAAACTTGTGTGCTCACCGTCTCGGAACACCGTACGTCTCACACCCTCTCTCCCGCACGCCTCGAGGACCCCCTCATGGCGTACTTGTCCTCAAATCGACGACAGGTCCAACCAATTTATTTAGAAAACTAAGCAAACCAAGCAAACTAAAAACCAAAACGAAAACAAAAAAGAAGACGCTCCAAGAACAACACAACTGTGCATGAAACAATAAAAATGAAGCGTTTGGAAGAAACCTGGGATTTTTATTGATGAAGAAGGGGATGCCTTGGGCATCTCCAAGCTTTGACGCTTGTACTTCTTGGATATTTCTTGGGGTAACATGCGTGGCCTCCCCAAGCTTGAGCTTTAGTCCATCCTTCATCTCATTACTCATTCCTTCCATACACCTAAAATTTTTCCTTCATACAAAACTTCACACAATCTCATTAGCAACATTAGTGCACTTAAGATAAATAAGTCTCAAGGTTCAGTTCTAACACCAAATAAACTTCCATTATAACACTAGATACTGTAGCACTTCCCTCAAAAAGCTCAATTCCCCAAAGGAACTTAAGAAGGAACTAACAAGAAGCAAATGCAGAAAATGGCAGAAATCTGTCAAAACAGACCAGCAGGTAAAGATGAATTTTTTTCGAAGACCTTCTGTTGCTCAAATCAAAAAGTGTTGAACTAACGAAACTTAGACAACAACCTGGGTCAGAAGCACAAAAACTACAGCTCAATCCGACATACAGAGCTCTCTCACGAATATTTACGGTGAACCACAGAAATCTGTTTCGGGACATCAACTTTCCCAATCATTACTTCTCTCTCATTAGATGTTATTCTTGGCACAAAAAGAAAATAAAAAGGATAAGGAGAGGTTATTACAGAAGTAATAACTTCCAAGACTCATCTAAAACTCTTGGGTTATCTCCCAACAAGTACTTTTCTTTAACGCCTTTAAGTTAGGCATAAGAGGCAAAGAAAGAATCAAGTGTTCTCAAATGAAGAAGCATTAAGACCAAATTTTGTTTTCATAGGAGAAGCAAAAGAAATCTTTTCTCTCTTTTTAGGGAAGTGTTCTAAACCTTTCTTGAGTGGGAGTTGATATTTAATGGTGCCTTCTTTCATATCAATGATGGCACCAACAGTTCTAAGAAAAGGTCTTCCCAAAGTAATAGGACAAGAAGCATTGTATTCAACATCCAAAACATAGAAATCAACGGGGACATAGGAATCGTTAACCATAATAAGAATATCATTAAGACTCCCCATGAGTTTTTTTAACATTATCATCAAGTGGGACATTCAAATAGCAATCTTCAAGAGGAGGCAAATCAAGCATATCATAAATCCTTCTAGGCATAATAGAAACACTACTATCAAGATCACACAAAGCTTTGAAATCAAAGTCATTCACTTTCATATTAATGATGGGTTCCCAACCATCTTCTTGTTTTATAGGAATAGAAGCTTTATGTTTCATCTTTTCTTCCTTAATCTTTATGAGAGCATCAGTAATGTGTTTTGTAAAAGCCATGTTCATAGCACTAGCATTAGGACTTTTAGCAAGCTTTTGTAGGAACTTAATAACTTCAGAGATATTGCAACCATCAAGATCAAAATCAACTTTATCATCTAAAGTAGTAGAACTATTACTAGCCTCAACACTAGTGGTGGTGATAGTAGAAACACTAATGTTTCTTGCAATTTCATCTTCTCTTTCCCACTTAGCATGTAATTCAGCTAATAGTCTAACATTTTCATCAATTCTTACTTGTATGGCATTAGTAGCTGCAAAGGGATTCTCATTAGTTTCAGGTTTAGCAGCCATTTTATTCAAAGTAGATTGAGCTTCAGTCAAAGATGCTATATTTCTTTTAGCATTAGAGAGTTTTTCCTCAAGAGTTTTATTGAAAGAAGTTTATTTACTAATAAACTCTTTAAGCATAACTTCAAGTTCAGAGGGAGCACTCTTATTATTGTTGTAAGAATTTCCATAAGCATTACCATTGTTGGGAGGATATGGCTTATAATATTTGTTACCAAAATTGTTCCTATAAGCATTATTACCAGAAGCATTGTTTCCAAAGTTGTTATTTCTAATGAAGTTCACATCAACTTGCTCTTCTTGAGCAACCAAAGAGGCTAAAGGAACATTATTTGGATCAATATGGGCTTCCCCATTAGCAAGCATAGACATAATAATATCAATCTTATCACTCAAGGAGGAGGTTTCCTCAACAGAATTTACCTTCTTACCTTGTGGAGCTCTCTCAGTATGCCATTCAGAATAATTAACCATCATATTGTCCAAAAGTTTTGTTGCAGCACCCAAAGTGATGGTCATAAAGGTACCTCCAACAGCAGAATCCAATAGGTTCCTTGAAGAATAGTTCAATCCTGCATAAAAAGTTTGGATGATCATCCAAGCAGTCAGTCCATGAGTGGGACAATTCTTTACCAAAGATTTCATTCTTTCCCAAGCTTGAGCAACATGCTCATTATCAAGTTGTTTAAACTTCATTATTTCACTTCTCATGGATATAATCTTAGCAGGAGGATAGTATTTTCCAATAAAAGCATCTTTGCACTTAGTCCAAGAATCAATACTATTCCTAGTTAAGGAATTCAACCATTCTTTAGCTTTTCCTCTCAAAGAGAAAGGAAACAATTTCATCTTAATAATATCACCATCTACATCCCTATGCTTTTGCATCTCACAAAGTTCAACAAAGTTATTTAGATGGGAAGCATCATCTTCGTTACCAATACCAGAAAATTGCTCTCTCATAACAAGATTGAGTAAAGCAGGTTTTATCTCAAAGAAAGTATTTTCAGTCACAGGTGGAGCAATGGGTGTGCTCATAAAATCATTGTTGTTGGTGCTAGTGAAGTCACACAACTTAGTGTTTCCAAGAGTAGTCATTTTTTGGGTTTTCAAATAAGAAAGCAAACAAGTAAAACTAATTTTTTTGTGTTTTTTGAAGAACAAAACAAGCAAACAAAGCAAAAAGAAACTAAGCAAAACAAAAACAATCAAAGTAAAGAGATTGGTTATGAGGGACTCCCCTTGTCAAGATGTCCTTGAGTCCCCGGCAACGGTGCCAGAAAATCTTGATGCGCTCGACTTTCCACGTAGAGCACGTTGGGAACCCCAAGAGGAAGGTACGATGAGCACATCCGTAAGTTTTCCCTCAGTTATGAAACCAAGGTTTAATCGAACCAGTAGGAGCAAGGAAACACCCCAAAGGCGTTACTAGCTGAGCTTTGGCAGGGCGCACTACCGGTGCTAGTAGCAACATGGAGACCTACACAACACAACCACAAAACTTTGTCCCCAACTTGCGATGAGGTTGTCAATCTCACCGTGTTTTGTGGAAAACAAAGGATTAAACATATCGAATGGAAAGAAGTAAAAGTTTGTAAAAGTAAACACAAAGTAGTCAAAGATTGTAGATTGTATGTAAAGAAAAAGGACCGGGATCCATAGTTCACTAGAGGTGGCTCTCCTTAGATAAACATCATGCTGGGTGAACAAATTATAGCGGGGCAATTGACAAACACCGAGAAAGCAATACATGCATATACTAATCATCTTGACTCCTCTGAGACTTGATTGGGCATTACAACATAATACATAGACCGCCATCCAACTGCATCTATGACTAGTAATCCACCTTCAGGTTATCATCCGAACCCCCTCCAGTATTAAGTTGCAAGCAACAGATTATTGCTTTACGAACTGCGTGTAAAGTAAACAATACGATTGTTCTATGAATAAAGGATTGTTGTTTTCTCCCTAGTAGCAACATCACATCTAGTATCTTAGAGATTTCTGTCACTTCCCCAGATTACCAGAGGCATGAACACACTATCGAGCATAAATACTAACTCTTGGGGTTGCTAGCATCTACTTGGCCAAGATAGCTACTAACAACAGAAAGCATACAAGATCTCAAATAACAAAGACATGATAGAATCAATAATCAATCTGAAATAGCATCTCAATATCCATCGGATCCCCGCAAACACAACATGTATGGATTACAAATAGATGATCTTGATCATGAACGGAGCTCACAAGATCTAAACATGAAAGCACAAAGGAGGAGAAACCAGCCATCTAGCTACTACATGGATCCGTAGTCCAAGGATGAACTACTCACGCATCACACCGGAGGCTTGCATGGTGATGAAGAAGGCCTCCAGGGTGAACTCCCCCCTCTGGAAGGGTGCCGAGAAGAGCTTCAGATCCCTCCCGATCTAGGGATGGAGATGACGGCGGCTACAGACTCTTTCGTGGATTTTTCATTGGGTACTTAGGGTTTTTGTCCCGAGGGCAACTTATAGGCGGAAGGAGAGGTCGAGGGGGTGCCGGGAGCCACCAAACCACCCCCTGGCGCGGGCCCAGCCTGGCCGCGTGGCCAGGTGGTGTGGCCGGCCCCTGGCCCTTCTCCGTCTCGTATTCTGGCACTTGACCCCTTCCGGAAAAATAGGCACTTTGGCTTTTGTCCCGTCCAATTACGAGAATATTCATTTTCTGACTTTCCTGGAACCAAAAATAGCAGAAAACAGGTAGCTGGCACTGTGGCTCTTGTTAATAGGTTAGTCCAAGAAATCATATGAAAAGTACTCCAAAGTTGGAACAAAACACAAGAAAGTGGATAAAACCAAGCATGGAACATAAAAAATTATAGATACATTTGCAATGTATCAAGACCCAGGAAGACATATTAGAGAGTTCGACAATGTGATAACATCGCTTAGACCAAAAGGTTTGCCAAGAGACTTCTCTCGTCTACAATTATTTCGATGGTCTTTTAAAGGTAAAGCTATAGATTGGTTATATTCTCTCCCTTGCAATTACATTAAATGTTGGGAAAACTGCATTGTTAAATTCATAAACAGGTTTAATCCTTTTAAAAGGGTAACTGAACTAGAAAAGAATATAGGCAGCTTTAGTCAGAACGTGGGAGAAAACTACCCACAAGCGTAGGAAAGATTTTTGGAATGATCAATAGTATTCCTAATCATGGCTATTCTGAATCAACTATTTGCCATTTATTTTACCATGGTCTTAATACTCAATGTAGAGAATTGCTTGACTTCTCAGCAGGAGGATCTATAAACACTTTAACTATTAAAGAATGTTTGGAATTGATGTCTACTAGGGCTAAGAATGATTCTTTATATAATCTTGATTTTGGCACTAAGCTGGAAAAAGGGATACTTCGGATAAATCCTGATCTTATGCCTGAAGTACGCAAAACAATGAAAGAAAAATGTATACCTTCTGAACTTGTTAAGGAAAACAAAGTAGATTTGTTACAAGTTTTAACTGAAGAAGATGAGACTAGAAAAGTTTTTCAAGAATTAAAACATCGACAAGTGAATTATCATAATAACTTGCATAAGCACTTTCAAAAACACAAAAATATTTTGGCGGAACTCACGGAAAATTATGATGAGATTGGCCAAGAAATAAAATTATTTCACAAGTATCTTAGTATGATTGAAATCCAGTGTGAACAAATAGCATCTGGTTATCAAATTTTTCTTCTTAATGATAAAGATATTCCTGTTTCTACTAATGTTGACACGAGAAGAGGTGCAGTTGTTACAGGACCCTTAGGACCACCAAAATATGAAGGAGAAAAAGAGCAAAAGGAAAAAGCCTTGCTCAGAGCAAGCCAAGAAGATGAACATTAGTGGATCCTCAAGATGAAACTGAAACACAAGATCAAACCAAGGAGGACCAAAATTATGCACAAGATGACCATTATGACTCTAATACAGAGACGGTTGATCCAAGAGAAGAAAAAGAGATAAGCAAGGAAGACGAAGTTGTTGTAGTAGAAAAGAAGAGAAGCAATAAGCAACAACAAAAGAGCCTGACCCCCCATAAAAGGTAAAAGACAAGAATAAGTCAGGTGAGAAAAAGCTTCCTTACCCAGATTGAAAAAAGAAAGCACCGGATCAGGTAATTTATAATTCTTTTACGAAGGCACTTAGTGACCTTGGTCTGGAAATTCCGTTTGCGGATGCAATAAAAGTTCCTTCCTATTCTAAGTTACTCGGTGATATTTTTAGTAGAAAGAAAGAAATAACTCAAACTGTTGCCATGGTAACTAGTTATCCTGCTAATGGGAAGTTGTTGTCTAAGTCTAGAGATCCTGGAATACCAACTATTTCATGCTCAATAGGTAAAACTGATAATCGCAATGCCTTGTGTGATCTAGGAGCAGGAGTTAGTGTAATGCCATACTCCCTTTATAAAAGGTTAGGATTAGGAGAGTATTCTCCTACTACTATCACTTTACATATGGATGACAAGTCCACTAAACAACCCATTGGTATGATCAAGGATGTTCTACTTAGAATAGATGAGCATGTTATTCCCACTGATTTTATTATTCTTGAGATGCCTGAAGATAAAAAATTATCCATAATACTTGGAAGACCTTTCCTTAGTACTATAGGGGCATCAGTCGATTGTGCTGAAGGAAAGATAATCTTCAATGTGTATGATGCTAAAATCATCCAGTATTTTCCAAAGAAGCTAGAAGCAGGAGAAAGATATATTCCACCGGCAAAACGAGTTCATATGGTAAGTGCCTTTGATAAGGGGCAACCCAAGGTAAGAATTCGAGAACAGAGAAGAGGTTGATTTACTCAACCATTCTTAATAAAATGCTTAATGGGAGTCAACCAATCTCTTCAATAAAATAAACTAGAAAATAAAAGGTTCATCGCTATCAACACCCGGATTTTTTTCCTAGATGCCTGTTAGGCCATACATTGCAATCCTAGGATTACCATTTTTGCGAGACATAACAGATTGGATATCACAGCACATCATCCATTACAAACCATAATAAGTTCTTACACGAATAAAGGACCTCATGATCCAGTCTAATACATGGGACTGTGATTTAAAAGGGTTGGTCACATTTCATAAAGTTTAATTTTATTATTTAATCATTTTAAAGTGATTAGAAATGCCTATATAGCATTATTTTGGTACTAGTCCAAAGTCACTGCATGCAAACCTAAATATTTTTACATATTCAGATAGGTATTGTCAAATGTGAATTTTGAGAGTTGGAATCAAGTCAAAAGCTATCATGGTTGATTTTTGAAAAATGTTTGAATGTAGAAAAGTCTCCGTCTTGTTATTTTGCTATATGTGATCTCTAACTCCAATTGATTTAAATCCAACGGGCTTGGATAGATATTTTCATTATATTTCTAACAAAATTTGCATCATGTCATTTGGTTAAGTGAAACTCTCTGAATTGATTTTTGAGTAAGTGGAGAGAATCTAGTTTAAACCTAAATGGAAAAACATTTATTTGAATCTATGGGCTAGCGCGAGAAAGCTAACTGGCCGGCCCAGTGGTGCTCCGCGGCGAAGCAGGCTACTAACAGGTTGGTCCCGCATGTCAGCGGCACATCTAACGCGAAGCGGTACGGGGAAATCTCAGCGCTACGATTAGAACAAGATCTACGACTGTGGTTCGTCATCTCCGGTGAACAGGTCGCCAACGAGAACGAACCCTAGCGGCACGGTGGGGTTCTACAATGGCTCACATGGGCTCCAGCTAGGCATGGCGATGGGGGCATTCAGGCTGGTAGACGACGACAGTTCTAGGCGTGATCGCGGTGGCTCCTGGGGCAGTCATACATTGCAAATTTATCTATAATTTTTGATGTTCCATGCTTGGTTTTATCCACTTTCTTGTGTTTTGTTCCAACTTTGGAGTACTTTTCATATGATTTCTTGGACTAACCTATTAACAAGGGCCACAGTGCCAGCTGCCTGTTTTCTGCTGTTTTTGGTTCCAAGAAAGTCAGAAAATGTATATTCTCAGAATTGGACGGCACAAAAGCCAAAGTGCCTATTTTTCCGGAAGTGATCAAGTGCCAGAATACGAGACGGAGAAGGGCCAGGGAGCCACCACACCACCTGGCCGCGCGGCCAGGCCTGGCCCGCGCCAGGGGGTGGTGTGGCTGCTCCCGGCACCCCTTGGCCTCTCCTTCCGCCTATATATTGCCCTCGGGACGAAAACCCTAAGTACCCAATCAAAAATCCACGAAAGATTCTGTAGCCGCCGTCATCTCCATCCCTAGATCGGGAGGGATCTGAAGCTCTTCCCGGCACCCTGCCGGAGAGGGGAATTCACCCTGGAGGCCTTCTTCATCACCATGCAAGCCTCCGGTGTGATGCGTGAGTAGTTCATCCTTGGACTACGGATCCATGTAGTAGCTAGATGGCTGGTTCTCCTCCTTTGTGCTTTTATGTTTAGATCTTGTGAGCTCCGTTCATGATCAAGATCATCTATTTGTAATTCATACATGTTGTGTTTGCGGGGATCCAATGGATATTGAGATGCTATTTCAGATTGATTATTGATTCTATCATGTCTTTGTTATTTGAGATCTTGCATGCTTTCCGTTGTTAGTAGCTATCTTGGCCAAGTATATGCTAGCAACTCCAAGAGTTAGTATTTATGCTCCATAGTGGGTTCATGCCTCTGGTAATCTAGGGAAGTGACAGAAATCTCTAAGGTACTAGATGTGCTGTTGCTATTAGGGAGAAAACAACAATCCTTTGTTCATAGAACAATCGTATTGTTTACTTTACACGCAGTTCGTAAAGCAATAATCTGTTGCTTGCAACTTAATACTGGAGGGGGTTCAGATGATAACCTGAAGGTGGATTATTAGTCATAGATGCAGTTGGATGGCGGTCTATGTATTATGTTGTAATGCCCAATCAAGTCTCAGAGGAGTCAAGATGATTAGTATATGCATGTATTGCTTTCTCGGTGTTTGTCAATTGCCCCACTGTAATTTGTTCACCCAGCATGTTATCTATCTTAAGGAGAGCCACCTCTAGTGAACTATGGATCCCGGTCCTTGTCTTTTACATACAATCTACAATCTTTTACTTCTTTGTGTTTACTTTCTGCAAACTTTTACTTCTCTCCATTCGATACGTTTAATCCTTTGTTTTCCACAAAACACGGTGAGATTGACAACCTCATCGCAAGTTGGGGACAAAGTTCTGTGGTTGTGTTGTGTAGGTCTCCACGTTGCTACTAGCACCGGTAGTGCGCCCTGCCAAAGCTCAGCTAGTAACACCTTTCAGGTGTTTCCTTGCTCCTACTGGTTCGATTAAACCTTGGTTTCATTACTAAGGGAAACTTGCTGCTGTGCTCATCATACCTTCCTCTTGGGGTTCCCAACAAGCTCTACATCAACCACGAGCCATCAACACTTTTCTGGGCATCGTGCATTGAGCCCTCAAGCATTTTTCTGGCGCCGTTGCCGGGGAGTCAAGGACATCTTCACAAGGGGAGTCCCTCATAACCAATCTCTTTACTTTGTTGTTTTTGTTTTGCTTAGTTTATTTTGCTTTGTTTGCTTGTTTTGTTATTCAAAAAACACACAAAAAAATTAGTTTTACTTGTTTGCTTTCTTTATCAAAAACACAAAAAAATTAAGTCTCATTTAGTTGTCACATCTTCCTTAGCTCACCATGTTGATCCCTACATTCATCATGAAAGACCTTCCAATAGGTAGTGGTTATATAATTGGGAAAGATAATATTGAAAAATTCTTTAATCATGTTAGCAAACATGAAGATACCGAGGATAGATCCCTTGTAGAACTTGCTCCAAATTATGAGATTGCTGTAGCTTCTTTAATTCACATGTTAGAAGCTAGGTTTTTTAACCTCAACCCCTTGATGCAAGTAATGTTTCTTAAGCTTAAAGAAATTTAAGACCCTGAAAAGAGGGATTTTATTCTAGAAACTTTGTTTAAGGAGTTCTATGATGTTGCCAAGGAAGCTAGAAAAGTTTTTGAACGTTTCAATATGCTAGGCTCATGTGTATATGTTGTTGGTACATGAGAAAAGATGAACAAAACCGAACCTAATGGGGAGGAACCTAAGATACCAATAGCCTTTAAACTAGTAGCAATACATGATGCCATGGAAAAGAATCTTGATTGGATTGTTCCTGCAAACCCTTTTGATGAGAATAGTGAACCTAAGAGCATTGAGAGAGGATCCTCTCGAACTTATTTGGATGATATGCCTTGCCTTGTTGAAAATATTTCTGGTATTGATCTTAATGCTTCTTCATTTGAGGACACTTGATTCTTTCTTTGCTTCTTATGCCTAACTTAAAGGCGTTAAAGAAAAGTACTTGTTGGGAGATAACCCAAGAGTTTTAGATGAGTCTTGGAAGTTATTACCTCTGTAATAACCTCTCTTTATCCTTTTTATTTGCTTTTTGTGCCAAGAGTAACCTCTAATAAGAGTGAAGTAATTATTGGGAAATTTGTTGTCCCGAAACAGATTTTTGTGCTTCACCGTAAAAATTCGTGAGAGAGCTCTGTATGTCGGATTGAGCTCTAATTGTTTGTGCTTCTGCCACAGGTTGTTATATAACTTTCGTTAGTTCAACACTTTTTGATTTGAGCAACATAAGGTCTTCGAAAAAATTCGTCTTTACCTGCTGGTCTGTTTTGAGAGATTTCTACCATTTTCTGCATTTGCTTCTTGTTGGTTCCTTCTTGAGTTCTTTTGGGGAATTGAGATTTTTGGAGGAAGTGCTACAGTAGCTAGTGTTCTAATGGAAGTTTATTTGGTTTTATAACTGAACCTTGAGACTTATTTATCTTAAGTGCACTAATGTTGCTAATGAGATTGTGTGAAGTTTTATATGAAGGAAAAAATTCAGGTGTATGGAAGGAATGAGTAATGAGATGAAGGATGGACTAAATCCCAACCTTGGGGATGCCATGCGTGTCACCCCAATAAATATCCAAGAAGTAGAAGCGTCAAAGCCTTGAGATGCCTAAGGCATCCCCTTTTTCACCAATAAAAATTCCAGGTTTCTTCCAAACGCTTCATTTTTATTGTTTCATGCACATTTGTGTTTTTCTTGGAGCGTCTTCTTTTTCGTTTTCGTTTTGGTTTTCGTTTGCTTAGTTTGCTGAATAAATTGGTTGGATCCCCTCTTTCATACATTGGTTTGCAAATAGTTTGGTTTGGTTTGGAAAAGAGTAGGAAAGTTCATACTTATGTGGTAAAAAGAGCTTGTTTTTGACTGTGGCCTATGCTTTGTCATGCCATGCTTGATATTGTTTTGGCTTTATGCTTAGTATTCTTTGTTGTAGCATGACTTGTTATAAACAATTGAGATTGCTTAATATGCCTTGGATGAATCATGCGTTGTTTTAGCATATTAAAGCATAGTATAGTGGTATTCTCCTTTGATGCTTTATTTGGGTTGACTTGGCACATGCTCACACCATGTTTTGACTATCCAAAGTCACCATAGCCTTTATGATCCTTTAGTTTTCAACTTGTAGTATCACTTTATGCTTTGATCAATGATGTTTTGTCGCTCTGCATGATTATGGCCATTATTGCTCTCTTAGTTTGTCGCTCCCAGTCTTTTGCTAGCCTCCACAACAAAGCATGAGTTCCACTCATGCATCCAACTCCCTAAACCAAGTTATTCCAAAGAGTCCACCATACCTACCTACTAGCTTATGCTATTCCAAGTACATTCATGCTTTTGTTTACCTTCTACTTGTTATGAGAAAACTAGTGATTAAAGCTCTCACGAACTTGATGGCACACTTTACTTTACTTGCCCTTAATAAACTTGAACCATTGTGTCTTCTATGTTGTATATGCTTGCACTTATTTGTCGGGAATTAGCAGAACCATGCTTTCATGGGGAACGCTTTCAACATTGCACTTGGTACTTGTACCTAGTTGATATCATGCTCTTTTGTATATGGATGTCGTCGGTGTGAAATGAAAGGGGAGCTTGTAAGTCCATGGAGTTATGTATATGTGTTAGAGAAACGCTTGGGCCGCTGGTCTAATCCATGCTGACATGGTGGAAACCTGCAGCGTAACCATAATGAGCTGCCTATGAAGTATTCTTCTTATAAAAAAAGAGTCCTATATCGAGAAGAAAAATAGAAAAAAAAGAGATACTATGAAAAGTGGAAAGAGAGAAAAAAGGACCATATTCCCATGGTAAATAAAAAGAATGCTGAGATGCTCGTTGTCTGCTTACCTTGTCATTTTGATATGGGGATTCTTCCGTATCATCGGGCAAGGGGTACCCCGTTGGCGGTTCTCAATGGTACACATATACTTACGATGACAAGAACTTACCGGTAACTAAACTTGAGTAGCACGAGGAGCGGCCCTCGTATACAAGGGACATGAGATTTCTGACTTATACTTCGTCAAGCATGTACACCATAGTTTGTTCACTTTAACCTTAATCACTTCAAGATGCTTATGATAGGGGCAATGAGAGCTGAAAGCTATAAGTACCATAATTTTTGGAAGCTCTTTATGAGACTTGAATCCCTACTTCCTTTTACAAAAGGCCTTTCTTCGACCATTTTATTGAGTCTCCACCTTCTATCTTTATGCACCTACTTTGAGAGCATAGTGGCCATTCTTAGTTCTATGTGCATTGTCCCAAGACTAGTTGATTGATGCATAACTTGTTATTGCTTGTTTTAAACTATTTCATCTAGTCACTCTTATGAACTTTGAAGGTGTCCTATGCATTTATATTTGCTACTCTATTGAGGGACAAGCTGAATACTATTATGCTATGTTTTCTTTATGTGAAACAAACAAACGTCTTGCAAAGCATTGTTATTCATGAATCTTTTGTTTGTGCCTTTTCATGTTGCATCATAGTTTCTTTGCTTATTGCTAGAACTTTGACTTTCATGTTATGATTGAAGTATTATGATCCCAGCTTTGAATGTTTTGCAAATACTTTGATCAAGTCTTTGATGGTGCATGTCACCTCAAAAATTATTCTTTCTTTTTATCACTTACCTACTCGAGGACGAGCAGGAGTTAAGCTTGGGGATGTTGATACATTGCAAATGTATCTATAATTTTTGATGTTCCATGCTTGGTTTTATCCACTTTCTTGTGTTTTGTTCCAACTTTGGAGTACTTTTCATATGATTTATTGGACTAACCTATTAACAAGAGCCATAGTGCCAGCTGCTTGTTTTCTGCTGTTTTTGGTTCCAGGAAAGTCAAAAAATGAATATTCTCGGAATTGGACGGGACAAAAGACAAAGTGCCTATTTTTCTGGAAGTGATCAAGTGCCAGAATACGAGACGGAGAAGGGCTAGGGAGCCACCACACCACCTGGCCACGCGGCCAGGCCTGGCCCGCGCCACGGGGTGGTGTGGCCGCTCCTGGCATCCCCTCGGCCTCTCCTTCCGCCTATATATTGCCCTCAGGACGAAAACCCTAAGTACCCGATCAAAAATCCACGAAAGAGTATGTAGCCGCCGTCATCTCCATCCCTAGATCGGGAGGGATCTGAAGCTATTCCCGACACCCTGCCGGAGAGGGGAATTCACCCTGGAGGCCTTCTTCATCAGCATGCAAGCCTCCGGTGTGATGCGTGAGTAGTTCATCCATGGACTATGAATCCATGTAGTAGCTAGATGGCTGGTTCTCCTCCTTTGTGCTTTCATATTTAGATCTTGTGAGCTCCGTTCATGATCAAGATCATCTAATTGTAATTCATACATGTTGTGTTTCCGGGGATCCGATGGATATTGAGATGCTATTTCAGATTGATTATTAATTCTATCATGTCTTTGTTATTTGAGATCTTGCATGCTTTCCGTTGTTAGTAGCTATCTTGGCCAAGTAGATGCTAGCAACTCCAAGAGTTAGTATTTATGCTCGATAGTGGGTTCATGCCTCTGGTAATCTAGGGAAGTGACAGAAATCTCTAAGGTACTAGATGTGCTGTTGCTACTAGGGAGAAAACAACAATCCTTTGTTCATAGAACAATCGTATTGTTTACTTTACACGCAGTTCGTAAAGCAATAATCTGTTGCTTGCAACTTAATACTGGAGGGGGTTCAGATGATAACCTGAAGGTGGATTATTAGTCATAGATGCAGTTGGATGGCGGTCTATGTATTATGTTGTAATGCCCAATCAAGTCTCAGAGGAGTCAAGATGATTAGTATATGCATGTATTGCTTTCTCGGTGTTTCTCAATTGCCCCGCTATAATTTGTTCACCCAACATGTTATCTATCTTAAGGAGAGCCACCTCTAGTGAACTATGGATCCCGGTCCTTGTCTTTGACATACAATCTACAATCTTTTACTTCTTTGTGTTTACTTTCTGCAAACTTTTACTTCTTTCCATTTGATACATTTAATCCTTTGTTTTCCGCAAAACACGGTGAGATTGACAACCTCATCGCAAGTTGGGGACAAAGTTCTGTGGTTGTGTTGTGTAGGTCTCCACGTTGCTACTAGCACCGATAGTGCGCCCTGCCAAAGCTCAGCTAGTAACACCTTTGTGATGTTTCCTTGCTCCTACTAGTTTGATTAAACCTTGGTTTCATAACTGAGGGAAACTTGCTGTTGTGCTCATCATACCTTCCTCTTGGGGTTCCCAACGATCTCTACATCAACCACGAGCGTCGTGCATTGAGCCATCAGGCAGCTCCAATCGACGATGCCTCTTCTCCTCTGCAGCGGCAAGCTCCGGTGAAATTCCAGGGAACTGTGGCTCGCCTTGCTCCGGGGATTGGGTGGAAGGATCAGTGGTGAGAGGGGAGTGAGATGGTGTGTAGAAATGGGGTGGAGAGGGCGTCCTTTTATAGGTCGACGAAGGGACCGAGCGGCATGGGCGCGGCTCGTCGGTGGCGACACTACGGGCAGCTAGCGGCGCGGCTGGAGGTAGGCGACAGTGTGCGGTCTGCTGGCGATCCTCTCAGGCTTAAAGGTGAGGCATGGGGCGGTCGCATGCGGTCTAGAGGGGGCGATGCTCTGCGCGGCAGAAGCGGCGTTCGATGCGGCGCACGGTGGCTGCGGGTCAAGCGACGGTGAACGGGCATGTCTGGGCGGTTCATGGGGTCGTGGCGGGGCAGTGCACGCGAGCTGCGGTCAAGGCGCAACGCTCTGGCGCGTGCTCGACATGGCGCAGACGTGGTGGGTGCGGCTGTTTTGCGGTGGTCTAGGGCCTGGCACCATTTGGGGAAGGGACATAGAGGGGCGGTGTGATCTCGCCTACCTCCTAGGCGTCGTGGGCGAGCTGGGTTCGGTCTGCTACGAGTGAACCATGGTTGGCTGGCATGGAGGTGCTCGGGCGGCATGGCACTAGCGCATACAAGAAGGGGGAGTGGTGCATTGGCCTTTGTTGTGACTAGAGGGGACAAGGGGATTGTAAAGGGGCAAAATGGTGGACAAAGCATTGATCAAGAACAGTGATTGTTAGGCAGTTAATTCAGTGCTCACCAAGTGTTTGTTTAAATGGCCGAAAGAAAATTATATTTGAATTTTTGGCTCAAATTTGGTGGGTGATCTACACTTATGCTTGGTGATCTATGCTTTCTTGGGATTGTCAAGTGGAGTTGGTTTGGTGGGTTTTTGAGAAAGTGGGATCGTCCCATATGCATTGGGTTCAATTTTCAAATGTTATTTAAATTGTTTTGCTAGATGTTTCTGTAAGTTTGTAAAGTGGGCCTTGGTACATCTTTACTTGGTCTAGAAAGGGGTGAAAAGATCTAGAATTGTTTCTGTTCGGAATTGGCTTCTAGGAACACCTAAAAAGGCCTAGTGGATTAAAATGGTCAAAATGACCATTTGCATTATTTAATCTTATTTGATTTCTTTTTCTTTGGATTTTGTTTGTAAATGGTCTAGATGATGTGGCATTCACTTTTAAACTATTTCATATCATTTAGAACAATCAAATATGGCATTTACACACAATGCTATACTAATGCAAACACACATGCATTCATTAATCATTTTAATAATAAAAGTTCTTTTGTTAACCCAAAATTGGGTGATTTGAACTTTGATAACCTTGATTAAAGATTTGGGATGTTACAAACCTTACCTCCTTAAACAAAATCTCGTCCCGAGATTTAAGAAAAACTAGGAACTAAAGAGATCTGGAAACTCAGTCCTAATGTAATCTTCTCGCTCCTAGGTAGATCTTCTTGGGTATGGTTGCTCCATTGGATCTTGAGAAATTTGATACTCCGGGTCCTGGTGGTTCTGAAGGCTTCTTCCAAGATACAAATGGGCACTTCACGATACATCAGATCCTTGTTGATATCTATGGCTCAGTGATCGATGTTCTTGAACACTTTGGTCTTCTCCAGAACTTCTAAGCACTTGCGAAGTAACAAGATGTGGAACACATTATGGATGGCTGACATCTCCTCTGGCAGTTCCAGTTGATAAGATACTTCTCCTCGGCGATTCAAAATCTTGAAGGGTCCGATATATCTGGGGGCTAACTTTCCTTTCAGTTGAAAACGTTGCATTCCCTTCAAGGGTGACACTTTGAGATACACAAAATCTCTGACATTGAAGGTCAGGTCTCGACGTCTCTTGTCGGCATAACTCTTCTGTCTAGATTGGGCGGTCTTGAGGTGCTCGCGGACTTTGTGAACCTTCTCTTCAGCTTCTTGTAGGATGTCGGGTCCGAAAATCTGACTCTCTCCTACTTGCGACCAATTCAAAGGGGTACGACACTTCCTTCCATACAGAAATTCAAAGGGGGCCATTTGCAAACTGGCTTGATAACTGTTGTTGTATAAGAATTCTGTGAAAGGCAGACAATCTTCCTATTTTGATCCATACTCTAGAACACAAGCTCTCAACATATCTTCTAAGATCTAGTTGACTCTTTCAGTCTGTCCACCGGTCTGCGGGTGATAAGCTGTGTTGAAATTCAACTTCGTCCCTAATCCTTCTTGGACTTTTTGCCCAAAATCTTGAGGTAAACTGGGTTCCTCGATCTGACACTATGGTCTTGGGGGTTCCATGCAAACTGACAATTCTAGCAATGTACAGCTCTGCTAGCTTCAAACTCTGGTAGGTAGTCTTGACAGGTATAAAATGGGCTACCTTGGATAGTCTATCAACTATGACCCATATAGAGTCATTTCCCCTACTAAAAGTAGGCAAACCAGCGATAAAGTCCATTCCGACGGAATCCCATTTCCATTCCGGAACTTGCAATGGTTGCAATAGTCCTGCGGGTCTCTGATGTTCCGCTTTGACTCTCTGACAGATATCACACTTGGCTATGTAGATTCTGATTTCTCTCTTCATCATGTGCCACCAAAATTGCTCCTTTAAATCTTGATACATCTTCGTTCCTCTGGGGTGGATAGAATAAAGAGTATCATGAGCTTCTTGCATGATAACTTGCTTCAGCTCTGAATTTTCTGGCACACAGATACGTCATTTGTACCACAAAACTCCTTCTTCATCTTTGGTGAATCCATGTACCTTTCATGTACCAATACGATGTTTGATTTCGTCGATGCTTGCATTTCCTTTCTGTGCTTCCTTGATCTGGCTGATCAAAGTGGGTTTAAGTTCAATGCTAGCTAAAAATCTTTTGCTAACTTGCACGGTTCTAAACTGCTCCAACTCCTCATGTAGACTTGGCTGGGCTTCTTTGATCATGGTGTTTAATCTACACGGCAATCTGCTAAGAGCATCCGCTACCACATTGGCTTTGCCGGGGTGATAGTGAATGTCAAGGTCATAATCCTTGATTAACTCTATCCATCTCCTTTGCCTCATATTTAGCTCCTTCTGGGTGAAAATATACTTCAGAATCTTGTGATCCGAATAAATCTCACAGCGGTTACCCATAAGGTAATGACGCCATGTCTTCAATGCTAAAACTACGACTACTAGTTCAAGATCATGGGTAGGGTAGTTTTGCTCATGCTGCTTCAGTTGTCGAGACAGATATGCGATGACTTTGCCTTCTTGCATTAACACACATCTGACACCAACCTTGGATGCATCACAATACACATCAAAAGGCTTCTTGATATCTAGCATAATCAATATTGGGGCTGAAATCAATCTCTTCTTGAGTTCTTGGAAACTTGCTTCACATTTTTCAGTCCATTCAACCTTCTTGTCTTTCTTCCACAGTTGGGTCATTGGTCGGGCGATGCTTGAAAATCCTTCAATAAACTTGCGGTAATATCCCGCTAATCCGAGAAATGCACGGGCTTGGGTTTGAGTGGTTGGGGATTTCCATGCTTCAACATCTTTGGTCTTGGCGGGATCAACAACGACTCCTCCTGCCGACACAATATGTCCGAGGAATCCTATTTCTTTCAGCTAGAACTCACATTTGTTAAACTTGGCATACAACTGATATTCTCTAAGGGTTTCAAGGATGGTTCTCAGGTGTTTCTCATGATCTTATTCTGACTTGGAATAGATAAGAATATCATCGATAAAAACAACGACAAACTTATCCAGAAAGTTCATAAAAATCTTATTCATGAGATTCATGAAATAAGCGGGGGCATTGGTTAATCCAAAAGACATGACCGTATACTCATACAGTCCATATCTGGTGGTAAATGCGGTCTTTGGAATATCCATTGCATGAATCTTGAGTTGATGATAATCAGTTCTAAGATCAATCTTAGAAAACACTCTGGCACCAGTCAACTAATCAAACAGATCCACTATCTTGGGCAGTGGGTACTTGTTCTTGATGGTGACATAATTCAGCTTCCGGTAATCTGTGCACAAACAGTTACCTCCATCTTTCTCGTCGATAAACAAAACAGGTGATCTCCATGGTGATGCGCTTGGTTGAATCAAACCTTTCACCAGCATAGCATCAAGTTGCTTCTTCAGCTCTACTAACTCGGATGGGTTCATACTATAAGGTCTCTGAGCTATGGGTCCAGTTCCAAGAATTAGTTCAATAATGAAGTCGATATCCCGATCTGGGGGCATACCGGGCAATTCATCTGGGAATACGTCGGGGTATTCACAGACGACTCTGACTTGGTCAATGGTTGGTAGGGCTAGACTCGTGTTGCACTTGAATTGACGGGGCAAGGTTTCAGATATATGCTCTACTGATACTCCAGAGCTACTGGTCATGGTTATGGCTTTCTTGGCACAATCGATCAATCCTTTATGTTTTGACATCCAGTCCATTCCTAGTACTACTTCCAAACCTTTGGTTCCAAGTACTACCAGATTTGCATAAAAATCTATCCCATGTATTCTGATAGGTACAGCCTTGCAAATTTTTCTAGCTTTGGTGGTTGCGCTAGGTATTTGAACTATCATAACATGCTTCAAATTGGTTGGGTGAATCTTACTAGTGCATGCAAATTCTTCTGTAACAAATGAGTGCGATGCTCTAGAATCAAACAACACTCTTGCTAATACCGAGCTAACAGAAAACATACCCAGCACGACATCTGGCGCTTCCTGGGCTTCTTCAGCATTCATGTGGAACAGACGGCCGTTGCGGTTGAGCGAATTCCCTGGGGCAAATCTTCTTCCAGGCTAAACACGGCGTTGCTGCTGAGCTAGGGTATTCACATTGGTGGTGGATGCAAGCTTCTTGGGACACTCATTGGAGTAGTGACCCTTCACTCCACATTCAAAACAAGTAATCTGGTACTGAAAATATCATATTCATCATTGTAATCATCATATATTGGAGGTTTGGTATCATCATAAGCAATAGAATAGCTATCTTCCAAAGCTGGGGAACTAAAAAGATCATTCTCATAAAAACTAGCTTCCCTAAGTTTAGACTTTTCCATAGCATTAGCAATAATGGTGTCCAAAGAATTCATACTAACAACATTGCTATTAGCATGCAAATAAGGTTCCATAGGTTTTTTAATTTTCTCTTCAAACACTTCATGTCCTAACTCAAGATAAATACTATAAAGCTCTCTAGTTTTGTTGTTGTTTTCCATTAAGCCTAACTAGTGAAAACAAGAAACAAAAAGACAAAATTGCAGAATCTAAAGGAAATAACTTCGAGCACTCACACCAGAGGATGTGAGTACCTTTTACCTTACCTCCCCGGCAACGGCGCCAGAAAATAGCTTGATGTCTACGCACTTCTATTCTTGTAGACAGTTGTTGGGCCTCCAAGTGCAGAGGTTTGTAGAACAGCAGCAAGTTTTCCCTTAAGTGGATCACCCAAGGTTTATCGAACTCAGGGAGGAAGTGGTCAAAGGTATTCCCTCTCAAGCAATCCTGCAATCAAGATACAAGAAGTTTCTTGTGTCCCCAACACACCCAATACACTTGTCAGGTGTATAGGTGCACTAGTTCAGCGAAGAGATAGTGAAATACAAGTGGTATGGATAATTATAAGTGGTAACGGTGCTAGAAAATAGTTTGCTGGCGTGTAAAAGACTAAAGTAAAACTGAAATAAAGATGGAAGCAAGCAAACATGTAACAGATCTAATTGCAAACGGTGTATCAATGCTTAGAAACAAGGCCTAGAGATCATACTTTCACTAGTCAACACTCTCATATAAATATATTCTCTTTATGGTACTACTCTTAACTACTCTCCGGTTGGACATTCTAATCCATGGTAGGGCTATAACAGCACACCTCAAAGTTCATCTTTCCCATCTAAATAACCCCACACTGTCACCTTGAGTACTAGATGAGTCCAACAAACACCACAATTTCATAGAAACATCCAACTCCAAATATAACTCATAACAAGTATTTGTAATCTCTAGCCTAAGTGACACCATGGTGAGCACGCTGTCACTTTCACACACATGGGGAGAGCATAGATCTATTAAAGCACTTGAGTAGCAAGGTAGATCTATAGATTACAAGCTCATGATCACAACATGATCATGCATAGAGAGAGAGATGAACACATAGCTACCGTTAGAACCCTTAGCCTCGAGAGAGAACTACTCCCTCGTCATCATGGGAATCAACAACGGTGATGGAGATGGTGGTGGAGATTGATGGAGATGGCTCCGGGGCACTTCCCCGTCCCGGCAGGGTGCCGGAACAGAGACTTTCTCTCCCCCGAATATCCCCTTCGGTGGCGGCGGCGCTGCGGAACTTTTCGTGGATTTCTGATTGATGATCTAGGGTTTTGGCATCAGGAGGCATATTATAGGCGAAGAGGCAAGGTCGGTGGGCGGCCAGGAGGCCCACACCATGCCCTGGCGCGACCTAGGTGGACCCGCGTCTAGGGGTGGTTTGGCCACCCTGTGGCCCCTCTCCGGCTCTCCTTCTGGCTCCATGAATCTTCCGGTAAAATATCAACTTTGGTTTTTGTCCTGTCCAATTCCGAGAATATTAATTTTCTGACTTTCTGGAACCAAAAACAGCAGAAAACAGGCAACTGGCACTGTGGCATCTTGTTAATAGGTTAGTCCAAGAAATCATATGAAAAGTACTCCAAAGTGTGGACAAAACACAAGAAAGTAGATAAAACCAAGCATGGAACATCAAAAATTATAGATACGTTTGCAATGTATCAACGGGTTGGGGCGATACTTCTGGGTGTTGTGGGACCCAGTCTGGTGCATCATTCTGCGCTTGCGGTTGTCATTGGCTTGGTTGATCTTCCCTTCCATCTGGATGGCAGAGTACACTAGCTCTTCGAGGTCATCAAAACGGATGTTGACTAAAACAGTCTACATCTCATCATGCAGTCCGTTCAGGAATCTCTCCTTCTTCTTGACTTCAGTGTTAATCTCATCAGGGGCATATATTGCGAGGGACAGAAATTTGTCACGGTATTCAACTACCGTCATCCTTCCTTGCTTTAGTTCTCTAAACTCATCTCTCATTCTGGTGACTAAACCTTGCGGTACATGGGTGCAGCTAAACTTGGTCTTGAAAGCTTCCCACGTCATCACTTGACCGTGGTTCATAGTACGGGTGCTATTCCACCAGGCTCTTGCATCTCCTGCAAAATAGTGGGTGGCAAACAGTACTTGCTCGTTGGCATCCACTCTTGCGACTTCTAGGTTATTCTCCATGGTTTGTAACCAATCATCTGCATCTAGCGGGTCTTCATACTTGCTAAAGATAGGGGGATTGGTATTCTAAAAATTCTTAAGCTTTGATCCATGATGATTCCGATTTCCTTGGCCTTGATTATTGTTGGCCATCTGAGATATCTGTTGAAGAGTGGGTAGGTTGGCTTGGCGCTCTGCTCTACCAGCTTCACGATCGGAAACTAGCATCTGCAGAATCTACAGCATCGGGTCCTGCGATGAGCTGCTTCCTCCGGGGTTTCAACGAGTCATCTGAAGATTGAGATAGATGAAGTGGTAAGAGGGAAAGTTTTAAGGTTCATGGTTTTGTTTTCAAAGCTAAAACTTTGAGTTTGAACTCAGTTTTGCAAACTAACTCCTTCTAATTCATTCATTCAAAGCACACGATACAAACACACATACCACAACATAAAGGAAAACATATGGTTTTAAGAACCATTCTATGAAACTAAGATACAGTGGGAGCGATACAACTCTTTCCTACGGTAGTGATCAAGTGCATCTACTCATCATCGATGAAGTCCGAATCATCATCATCGGTGTAAAAATCCATGGCATCATCCTCCAGGTAGTCGTTGTCATCACTGAGGTACGAGTGAATATCTCCCTGGATGTCTTCAGCTTCTTCCTCTTCTTCTTTTGCTGCAAGCTGAGCTTCTTGTTCTTGGATGGTCTTCTCAAGGTCGGCTACCTTCTTGCGAAGACGAGCGATGGTGCGATCCTTCTTCTCGTGTTGACGATGAAGTGATTGGCGATCCTTGACGAGCAAGGCAAAAGTTTGGGCCTTCTGGGCAGCAATGGCAAGGTTGTGGTTGGCGTAGGCTCGAGCATTGTCCAATTCCTTCTGCCTATCATACCGCAGGAAGTGAAGGTTCTCCACTTGGTGCTTCATCTCCAGGTGACTTGGCATCTCCAATGTCATCCCCATAGAATCATGCCTTGCATAGTGAGCAAAGCGAGTTCCCTGGATCAAGTTGATGTTTTGTCCGCAAAGACGGGCGAGAGCTTCATGCATAGCCCTGGCTAATCCATCTAGCCAGTTGTTCTCTCTCACGGTGAATAGAATCTTATCCAAAAGGGGTGCTTCCATCTTGCCTCGAAGATCAGCAACTATCAGCCATTGTAGATCTCCTCCTGGGTGATCATTGAGTTGAGCCCCGAAGAATTCCGGATGCGGGCACTCCAAATACTCCGACAGTGCATCGAGATCCCTCTCAAAGATCAGTTGGCCTCCGTTGCCCAACTGGTAGAACTTGCAGTACTAAACTTCCATCTACAAGAATTTAGGATGAGTAAGTTAGTGAGGTGATCCAGTCTGTCAAGTTTTATGTAGTAATCTAAGAATTTTGAGGAACATGATTTTTTTTAAAGAATCAAGGATAAGAGTGGGAATAGGTTATCATAAATACTCACTTCTTTGGTTTTGAAACTAAGTTTTTGTTCAGACGTCCATTCTAACTAGGGTCTCCTATGGTCAGGATGGCTCTGATACCAACTTGTCAACACCCGGATTTTTTCCTAGATGCCTGTTATGCCATACATCACAATCCTAGTATTACCATTTTTGCGACACATAACAGATTGGATATCACAGTACATCATCCATTACAAACCATAATAAGGTCTTACACGAATAAAGGACCTCATGATCCAGTCTTAATACAAACAAGCATCGGAATAATAAGCGTATCGGTGGGGTCCATCTTTAGTGTCACAGGCAATGCTGACGATGGGAGATGATCCTAGTTGTCGTAGCCGTCCTGCTGTCCTTCTTCCTGGTAGTCCTCCTCATAGTCTGGCCACGGGAATAGCCAGGGACAAAGCCATGAGTACTCTTTAAGTACTAGAAAACTATCACTAACAAGTAAGGTAGTTCTAGTAGGAATGCTAAGCTCTAAGTTTATTTGCAAAAGCTAATTTGAAACCTAAGCTGAGTTTAGAAGTAAAGAAAGCTAATTTAATGTTCTAAAACACTTAAGTGGGGAACTTAGTTTTCATAGTCACAACCCTGTCGTGGTTAAGTCAAGTCACCATTCATTTCATAAGTCATTTTGAAAACATCTCACGACGGAACAGTATGGCCACTCCAACTGTCCATGACCGCGGCCGCGGCTATTCGAATAGTTTGACACTCTGCAGAGGTGGTACACTTTCACCGCAAAATTCGACACATCCGTCAGGGATAACCCTGAATCATCATACTTAGTATGCGCATAATCAATCATAACCTTTCCTTTCTCACACTCTAGTATAAGCACATCCCGTATGAGCTTGGCCTCCCAGCCATGGCCATCTGCCATCCTGGGCACTGCATAGGTGGACAACATCAAGAGGTAGCCTCAGCTCAAACCTCTTCCGCAAGGGAACTCATACTAATGCATATAAGCTTCCGGCTAAGCCTTATCCAATTTAGGTATTGTGGTTGTACGGTAAAATTGGAATGGTATCGCATCCGAACCCAACCATCAGTTTTTATAAAGGGCTAAGGCTCATGCCTCAACATTTTCATCACCATAAACCATTTGTGTTTATCAACACATGTCAAAACATTTCAATAGAATGACTCATCATTCCAAGGTTTTCATAAGCATTTTCACCAAGTGTTCCCATCTAAAGTGATCAAGTTTTATGCTCAGCACTAGCCACTAAGGTTAAGAGTGTTCACTAAAGAGGGATGCTAATCTTCAATCTCATGCCATAGAATGACATCTAAGTATAGATAGGCCAAGTTTTATACTTTGTATGCTATCTATACTAAAAGTAAAGAACTTTGGTAAAGTAAGAAAGTAAAGCTTGCAAGTAAAAACTTGGTTTTGGTATAATCAAAAGTATAACCACGGCATGCCTAATGCATCTTGCTTAGGTCATCTTGTATGATTCTAGCTTGCCAATAATAGCTTGCTTAGTAATGATGGCTTGCATAAGTATAATACTTGCAAGTGTTAGCTTGCCTTGGTTGGTGCAGTGGTTGAAATTCTCCTCGTCTTCTTCGAGGTAGAACTCCTCCTCCTCGTAGACTTGGTCGGTACTATCGTCTATAAATACGAGGTACACAATAACCACACAAATACTTAACTAGTCTATTTAGCACACTAAGGCGCACCCTTGATGATCTAGCATCATCACACTCATCACAAGATTTAAAGAACTAGTTTCCTTGTTTTATTTGAGACAAGTAATTTCTACTCATTGAAAATATTTAAGATTTAATATTCTCCAATTAAAATATGGGATCATGTGGACACATGTCATCACCACATATTCTGATACATGGTAATGTGATTTAAAAGGGTTGGTCACATTTCATAAAGTTTAAGTTTATTATTTAATCATTATAAAGTGACTAGAAATGCCTATATAGCATTATTTTGGTACTAGTCCAAAGTCACTGCATGCAAACCTAAATACTTTTACATATTCAGATAGTTATTTTCAAATGTGATTTTTGAGAGTTGGAATCAACTCAAAAGCTATCACGGTTGATTTTTGAAAAATGTTTGAATGTAGAAAAGTCTCTGTCTTGTTATTTTTGCTATATGTGATCTCTAACTCCAATTTATTTAAATCCAACGGGCTTGGATAGATATTTTAATTATCTTTCTAACAAAATTTGAATCATGTCATTTGGTTAAGTGAACTCTCTGAATTGATTTTGAATAAGTGGACAGAATCTAGTTTAAACCTAAATGGAAAAACATTTATTTGAATCTGTGGGCTAGCACGGGAAAGCAAACGGGCTGGCCCAGTGGTGCTCCGCGGCGCAGCGGGCTACTGACAGGTTGGTCCCGCATGTCAATGGCACATCTAACGCGAAGCGGTATGGGGCAATCTCAGCGCTACGATTAGAACAAGAGCTACGGCTGTGGTTCATCGTCTCCGGTGAACAGGTCGCCGGCGAGAACGAAACCTAGCGGCACGGTGGTGGTCTATGGTGGCTCACCTGGGCTCAAGCTAGGCGTGATGATGGGGGCGTTCGGGCTGGTAGACGATGGCGGTTCTAGGCGTGGTCGCGATGGATCCTGGGGCAGCCCCAATCGATGGCGCCTCTTCTCCTCTGCAGCGGCAAGCTTCGACGAAATTCCGGCGAACTGCGACTCGCCTTGCTCCGGGGATTGGGTGGAAGGATAAGTGGTGAGAGGGGAGTGAGATGGTGTGCAGAAATGGGGTGGAGAGGGCCTCCTTTTATAGGTCGACGAAGGGACCGAGCGGCATGGGCGCAGCTCATCGGTGGCGACGCTACGGGCAGCTAGCAGCGCGGTTGGAGGTAGGGGACGGTGCGCGGTCTGCTGGCGATCCTCTCAGGCTTAAAGGTGAGGCATGGGGTGGTCGCATGCGCTCTGGAGCGGGCGATGCTTTGTGCGGCAAAAGCGGCGTTCGACATGGCGCATGGTGGCTGCGGGTCAAGCAGCGGCAAACGGGCATGTCTGGGCGGTTCCTGGGGTCGTGGTGGAGCAGTGCGCGCGAGCTGCGGTCGAGGCGTGGCGTGTGCATGCTGGTCGGGCACGGCGCTCTGGCGCGTGCTCGGCATGGCGAAGTCGCGGTGGGCACGGCTGTTCTGCGGTGGTCCAGCGCCTGGCAGCATTTGGGGAAGGGACATAGAGGGGCGGTGTGATCTCGCCTACCTCCTAGGCGTCGTGGGCGAGCTGGGTTCGGTCTGCTGCGAGTGAACCATGGTCAGCTGGCATGGAGGTGCTCGGGCGGCATGGCACTAGCGCATACAGCAAGGGGGAGTGGTGCATTGGCCTTGGTTATGACTAGAGGGTACAAGGGGAGTGTAAAGGGGCAAAATGGTGGACAAAGCATTGATCAAGAATAGTGATTGTTAGGCAGTTAATTCAGTGCTCACCAAGTGTTTGTTTAAATGGCCGAAAGAAAATTAGATTTGAATTTTTGGCTCAAATTTGGTGGGTGATCTACACTTATGCCTGGTGATCTATCCTTGCTTGGGATTGTCAAGTGGAGTTGGTTTGGTGGGTTTTTGAGAAAGTGGGATCTTCCCATATGCATTGGGTTCAATTTTCAAATGTCATTTAAATTGTTTTGCTAGATGTTTCTGTAAGTTTGTAAAGTG
The DNA here is from genome assembly GCA_910589775.1 of Avena eriantha. Classification (NCBI taxonomy): domain Eukaryota; kingdom Viridiplantae; phylum Streptophyta; class Magnoliopsida; order Poales; family Poaceae; genus Avena; species Avena eriantha. Next base: position 283,953,627 of record OU342746.1, on the reverse strand, counting down.
GGCCTTGGTACATCTTTACTTGGTCTAGCAAGGGGTGAAAAGATCTAGAATTGTTTCTGTTGGAAATTGACTTCTAGGAACACCTAAAGTGACCTAGTGGATTAAAATGGTCAAAATGACCATTTGCATTATTTAATCTTATTTGATTTCTTTTTCTTTGGATTTTGTTTGTAAATGGTCTAGATGATGTGGCATTCACATTTAAACCATTTCATATCATTTAGAACAATCAAACATGGCATTTACACACAATGTTATACTAATGCAAACACACATGCATTCATTAATCATTTTAATAATATTTTTTGTTAACCCAAAATTGGGTAATTTGAACTTTGATAACCTTGATTAGAGATTTGGGATGTTACAATAGCATTCCTACCACTTTTTCACAGACATTCTTGCGGAAGCATGCCCGTGAAGATGCAGCTGTCAAAAAGTAGTAGAAACATCGATTAAATGAGTATAGAATAAGAATAAAAATAAAAGTTTGAGTTTTTCATCTACAGAAGCTAAACTTTTGCTCTTAATATGCTAATATTGTTCGATAGTCTCCACTATCAATTTTCTATCAAGAATAAGGTATTTTGCTAAGTTTTGGGATAAGAAGGAATTCTCAAAGAAATAGAATTTTTTTGATGACTACTGATGGTTTAACGACCAACTATATGGCGGGTATAAAAATTCTGGTTGTATAGTTCCGGTCATATAGATATCTTTGCCATCTAAAAATTTTCTTCGAAGACACAAAGAATTTAACGACCAACTATACAGCAGGAATAAAAATTCCAGCTGTATAGCTCGGGTCATATAGATATCGATGCCTTCGTACAAAATTTTCTGAAAAGTACTGAGAGTTTAACAACCAACTATACGGCGGGAATAAAAATTCCAGCCGTATAGCTCCGGTCGTATAGATATCGATGTCTCTCTTAGAAATTTATCCCAAAGGTATTGAGAGTTTAACGACCAACTATACGGCGGGAATAAATATTCCGGTCATATAGTTCCGGTCGTATAGATATCGATCCTAGTTTTAAAAATTTATCTCGAGGGACAAACGATTTAACGACCAACTATACGGTGGGATCATTGTGATTCGGCTGTATAGTTGTGTCTGTATAGCTGTTTTCCACGTAAAGAAACCCTAGTTGGCGGTACCGCCATAACTATACGGGCGGAACAACATCACCCGCCCATATAGTTCCAGCTGTATAGTTTGGTGCGACCACAAAATCGCACTAGGGCGGCTAGGTCTTTCTCCCCTCCTTATTATTTCTCCCATATTCTCTCTCCAAACCTCTCAAAATCCACCTAGAACTCTTGATTCTTCGTGGATTTCGTTCGTTTGAGTGGGGGAGTCAACAAATCGGTATGTTTCTCTCCCTATCCATGCTTTATTTTCAGATTTCCATGGTTAAAACTCTCACATTGATCTAGTGGATGAACTCAAGCTTATTTTGTTGTTCCTATTGTTTTCTCACGTTAGGATTGAATTTTTCCACGTAGGATCATTCATATATCATATAGAAACTATATGCCTAAGGTTTTATGGTGAAATTTTTTAGTGCATCACGATGAACAAAATCGGTAACCTCCTTTGTTCGAGCAAACGCCAACGGGGCTCGGGCTCGAGGTCTCGGCCGAGCGCAACCCCAAGTTGGCCATAGTTTCAACGAGGAGGGTGATACCCACACGTTAGACCAACAACAACTTTCTCACCGCGGCAGGGATGAAGGTGGACTTTGACCTCATGTGTAACAGGGCGGGGCTAATAGTGCTTAGCTTTGCAAGACACGACACCTACACCGAGCGTACCCATGAGTTCCTTGCCTCCTTCTACGACGACCACAGGGAGAAAGGTAATGGATGCACGGTAAGCTTCACCATGTACGGGCAGCCGTATGAACCGTGATGCTTTCAGCTTCCCCCACATTGGGGAGCTAACTGTTACTAACCTCTATGGCGTCACAAGCGGAGAAACTTGGGAGGCTATTTTTGTTAATGGTGGCACCAACTTTTATCAGAAGAAGGTGTCCACCATTCAGAACCCAACCATCCGTTACTACACCTTGTTCCTCACCAACACATTACTGGGAAGAGGTGACACTGGTTCCATGGCCAATGCAGACATGGCAATGATCATGAAGGCTCTCTTTCCCACTACGTCTCAAAGCCCCCAATCCTGCGGCTCTACTCATCCAACACTTTCACCACCCAAGCAACAAGACCAAAGGTGATATTCACATTGGTGGATTGGTAACCCACCTTGCCCATGCATTAAATATTATACTACTTGTTATGCAATCTGTTGACGGTTCCAAGCTTATGGACGTCAAATATTTAACTGCTTGTGGATTCCTTGGTGTTTACCAAGCTAACCGGGGGCTCCGAGCCCATCAATTTAGTTATCTTGATGATGCACATGGTGAGCAGGTTCCGTTGCGCTGTCCCCAAGCCTTCTCGATTGTGGAGAAGGACACTTGGATCCTCACCAAGGACCAAGTGATGGAGATCATGGATGAACTCCAGCCTCACCAAGAGGAAGATGAAGAAGGAGAGCAGCAGGATGAGGATGAGCAAGGACACAACCCTTCTTGGGAGGGACAACAGTAGCAGCAGCAAGGGGGGTCTTGGGACCCGTGGCCCAACCAGCCACAACAGGGGTACAGCTACGTCCCCTATCAGGAATTCCAGCAGCTAAACCAGCGCGTTGGGGAGATTGACCACACTCTTCAAGGAGTGAATGAAGATGTGAGTACTTTGACTCACAACTTCAGTCACTTCATGACCCACTTCCCCGACTACTACCAACAGTATCCGCACCAGCCGCCAAATAACGGCAATAACTGAGCCTGGCAATAGCCTAAGCTTGGGGGAGGTTTGAAAATCTCCAAACTTTGCATTCATGTTTTTGTTTCTTCTTTTGATTTATTTTATTTCTTCAAGTTGCATGTTTATTCTCAGTTTGCATTCTTAAAACCAAAAATACAAAAAAATAGTTGTAACTTTATTTGCAAGTTTGTTTCTTTGTTTCTCTCGGAGATTGCTCAATTTTAGGTGACTTGGCAATATGGAAATACAGAAGGGGTTTGACTCAAATACGAGAACGAAGCAAGCAAGAGGAGGTATCATATTCCTTTCATCACCCTCTCTGCAACCTTAAATTGATCCTACAATTATTTACTCGCTTGCACTGGAGTCACTCCCCACTTAGCTTGTTATCCTACAAATTCTATTCATTTGCTAGTGTCTTATTTTTAGCTTTGAAACATTGAGCAATGAACTTGGTTAAAAACACTTCCTACATTTTTACAACAAGAAAAACATCTGAAAGATGACTTGAGTCCATGCTTAGCTCAAATAATTTAATTTTAGAACTACTCCATCCCATGTGAGCTTAATCTAAATAGACTCAATAATACCTTTGAATGAAATTGTTTGATAAAATGGATGTTTCGAAGTAGTAGAAATTATGCCACTAATTTTTCTAATAATTACCATAAGATATTGCTTTACGTGTGTCATTACAACTATGTCGTGCTCCATGGGGAACTATTAACTCCGCTGGCCAACGAACGATCTAAATGTGGCAAACCAATTGATTTCGGCTATTGAGTTATGTAAGCGTCTGCAGAAGCAATGTTATGACGGGTAAAAAAATTAGTCTCCTCATAGTTTCATGTTCCAAGTGAAGTTGTAGTACTCCTCTGACCCATTATTTCTCAACAATTATTTATTGGTAGGGTCACGAGTGCACAACACAGACCCAATTAACATATTAAAATAGTGACATGATTGCTCTATGAAAGAGTTGAAGTTTTTGAAAAACAAAAAAAAGGGTGCTTTGAGAGTCTTGAAATTTCAACATGGAAGTAGATGAGTTGTTCTTAAATTAAATGTTTTGGTGCCAACTTGAGTACTATTAATTGATTAAACAAATAATAACAAAAAGTTTTCATCTCTCGACGAAGAGAGACACCAAAAGAATTTGTCTCACTTTCCTAGCTAAAACTTTTGATACTTGCTTGGGCATATGATTTATTTGCTAACAAGATATACGTGGTTAGGAAGTGGAATCAGTGCAATCTTGTGAATACGTGTATGGTCATATTTAAGATTGCAGGGATTGTGAAGAAAAGAATTTGATGCCAATTCAAACTTGTAAGTTCTTTTATTTTCAGTCTCGAATCTCCGCTATTCTTCCTTATTTCCTTGTCGCTCGAGGGCGAGCAACATCTAAGCTTGGGGGAGTTGATCGCTGTGAGATTCGACACATTTTTTATGGCTTTTATTGATGGTTTTCTCCCAGATTTGATTGTTTTCTAGCTTTACCTCACGCTAATACTTTGGTAGCGAAGAAAACTTGATTTTTAATGTGTGTTTCAGGTTCTGAATGTCAACAAAAGGTTTTAACTAGAGAAACACAATATTCTGGAGAAAACAAGCAAGTCTCTCTTTGTAAGCACTCGAGGGGAGTATACAGAGGCTTTAACGAGCAACTATACGGCGGGAATATTTTTTCGGCCGTATAGTTCCCACCGTATAGTTGCCGCCACCTCTGTCTTGTCAAAAGGGATAACTTCTGTGAAGGGACCAAGGACAAAAACACAACACAGCATCCACCATACCATCTAGAAGGGAGAAAGAAGAGATCCGGAGAAGAAGGGGGAGACGTCCTTCATCTCGCTTCACGATCTTCGACCTCGTAGCCAATACACCCCCATAGCACTACTTGTACTTGAGAGAGAGAGAGAGAGAGGGATCTTCACCTTGTAAGACTAGGGTTTAAGATTGTTTATTCCCATCTTGAATTGTGTTGGATATTTTCTTATTCTTATTGTGGATCTCCACGGTAATATCAAGAAGATTTCCCTTTATTTAATTATATTGATGATCCGTTCTTCTCTCATGTATGAGTAATTTCATTGGGCGTGGGAGATGTAGGGGATTGGTGAGATGTAATGTGCTTTCATATATTTTCCATTAGTTTGTGATTGATTCTAATTACTATATTATGTGTGCTTGACTATCTGTGTGATGCATAATGCTTATTGTCCAATTAAGGGTCTAAACAACATGATGCTTTGTTCTATATAGATAAGGTCTTGTTCACTAGCAGACCGGCGACCCCCGGGTGACACGGGGATATCAATGGAAAACTAGTAGACTCGGGGATAACGAGGAACCACTGTGCTTATTGCATTAGTTCGATCCAAGGAGCTTAATCGCTAAGTGACCTGAAGGGTCTTAATCATCTAGTGTCTGACCATGGTTTTGGTAACGCTCTAGTAGGATTATTGAAGTTGGGATGAAATCTACCAAGAGGAGTTTCGGCTAATTATGGATTGCTCGCCTACACATATTTCATATTTTTATAAGATTATAATTGTTATAGTTATCATTCGTCCACCTGGCATAGTCACTATCACCATGAACTGAATCTCCCCGCGCCTTCTTTTGCCATGTGCCAAAAACAACAAACAACCAAGTCGTTCTTTACTTTTATGCTTTATATTTCTAAAGTTTACATTTTAGTTCTATTTAAATACATCTCATTTAATCAATACTCCATTCTTATTTCAGCACTTGCAGTCAATTCACTCGAAGATCTGTGACAACTTCGGATGTGACAGAGACTTCACCCATAAACACTTACCTTTGGGCTCCATGTGGGATCGATATCTATATTTTGAAACTAGCTACAAATGATTTTTGCACTTGTACACATCAGGCCGTTGGGAGGATTTCTGTGAAAACTCGGTTTAAAAGTCGGTTGGACCAGCCCCGGGACCGGCAAACTCGGTCCCCAGGCCGGTGGACCGGCCTACAAACCGGAATAGCTCTGTTTACCAACTCGAAATAGACTCGGTCGCAAAAACCGGAAAACCCGGTTTCAGATCCGGTCTACCGGTGCCGGTGCCGGATCGTCCGGTGTGGGAGTCGGTTGGACCGGATGCACAATTGGGATGAAATAGACTTCACGAAAAAACGCAATAAGTTTTACATCCGGACTCCGATTTCGATGATCTTGGGCTTGTTTTGATAAGGACAACAATCTCTACAAGATGGTGCATAAAACCATCATAGTCCAACAAAGTAGGATAGAACCAAATAAAGAAAGGTATGAAGCTTCCCTATAAGAAGAACCGATAAAACCTTCAAACTCGAAAACGCCATAGAAGATTCATACAAATTCCATTTTCGATGAACTTGGGCTTGTTGAAGAGATAGCAACAAGCTCAAGAAACTTACATGGAGAAAAACCAATAAGCAATCGAATAGGAAGATGCAAAGTATGCAAAGGATTGAGCTCCCTACGACGATGTGATCAAGTTACCCAACTGAAATCCCCTCTTGATAGTGCGGCTATCTATCCTATAACCTAGTCTTCCAACAACCACCTTGAGACTGGTAAAAGGAAAACCTGGCAAGGCCATACCTTTGCCTTGCACATCCCGATTGATCTTGATGACGAAGCTTCAAGCTCCATCCAAGGCGTAATGCATCACTTTATCATTGTTGCTTCGTGAAGACTCATAATTTGCTCCCCCATACACCACTATGGGATAGCATCATTAAGACTTGTCTTCACAAATCCATTATCACCAATATAGATGGCAAACTTCAAGCAAATGATCTTCTCGAGATGCTTTATTTTGAACTTTCTCTTCTCAAACTTGATGATGATCATCACTTGATGTCATCCTCTCATGGGCTATATGAGATCTCCACTTTTGAAGCATGTCCATGGAAAGATACCTAACCAATATAGATAACACAAATGCACATATATAATGGATTAGTTCATGAAGCATAATTAACAAGCTTACCATACCACAAGACATGTGGTACATTCTTTATGCTTTACGCTTTACGTGTTGACCAAACTTAAATCTAATCTTCACTCTTTGTATTGGTCAACCATGTATCTTCTCATGCTCTATCTCAATATCTTGAGGTACATAAGGAACTCTTCATTTGATTACATGCTAGCTCTAAATCTTAGTCAACCATAGCTCAACTAATAAGGCTATCATGACATCGACTTAGAGTCATAACTTGAATTCTTCTATTGAAATCACACTCTCAATATCTTGATCATATCATATTCTTCTCTTCAACTCGATAATCTTGATGCCAATACTCAAGGTATATCTTGATCTTCATGGCATCCATACTTGAATCCAGTACATGGACTACAAACATGACCTATGGAATATTCCTTCATATAAAACTCAATGAAAACATTAGTCTATAGGGATTGTCATTAATCACCAAAACCATACATAGGGGCAATTACCCTTTCACACAGATAGCCCGACAATGCTGGCTTGTGTGCCAGCCGCAACCGAGCAAAGGAGGAGGCCGAGGAGCAGCTAGCAAGATACAACTCATTGTTCGACCTGTGGGGTGTCGCCAAAGGGCCGCCGCCGCCGCCACCTGTGGCGAGAGGAGCGCCTTCAGCTGCCGAAGACGTTAGTTTATCTTTTCCTTTCTATAAAGATGAATATAAAAATTAAACTGTTCGAATGCTTCATTGTTTTTTGTATGGGGGGCACGGCTAGTAGCCAGCCCCCCCCCCCCCCCCCAAAAAAAATCGTGAACTTATCCAGAGCGCCCCTTTCAGCCCAAAATCGAGTCGCGCTAGACGCCGTATTGGGGAACAAGTGGAGATGCTCTTAGCCGTCTTGCCATTGCCAAGGCTGATGGTTGTCCAACCAGCAAATAATTCTCTGTCAGTTGCATCACAGGGTACTTTGGTGCTCTTCCACGGTCCACATCGTCCCATTGAAACCATAGCCAACGCAACCTTAGAGCTCTAGTGAACATGGTGATGTCTTTAATTCCTAGGCCCCCAGCAGCTTTGGGGCGCACAAACCTGCTTCCAATTCACAAGGCATTTGCCGCCATGAGCTTCCTCCTTCCGGCCCAATTTTTTTCCGGCAAAGCTTCTTAAATTTCTTGACTACCCACTCATTGAGTGCGAAACAAGTGAGCTAGGACTGAATTTATTAGTGCAAGGCGCAGGGACGGTTCTGAGGCATGGCGGGAGGGGCGGCCACCCCGGGCCAAAAAAATTAAGGGGCACTATGTACATATATTTGTACTTTCTTCGTCTTAAAATAGATGTCGATTTTTTTAAAATTTTTAGATGTATCTATATACTAAAACTGTCTATATTTATTCTAATTTTAATAATCTGCGACATTTATTTTTAAACGGAGAGAGTACTGTACTACTAGTAGCCTAGCTGGCCCAATTTTCAGACGTGCACATCAGAAATTGATACAGGGGCCGGTGTAGGAAAAGGAAGGCCGAACGCACCATGACTCATCATTCGATGTGGTGAAGCGAGGAAATAGCTGATCGGGCCTGTGCATACCGAGGCTGACGACTGGTCTCCGCTAGAGTGATGTCTTTTTTTATCGTACGTCGTCAGCCTTTTTATTCCATGAATATTTTGATTGAGCGGTAGACTGTAGACTGTAGTCTGTGCAGACACACGACGCTCTCGTTCGTCCTCACATATGGATTTGTTCAGCCAATCCCCACGCAGGCCGTCCGACCTTGGTCCCTCCGTTCATAATTAGATTGTACTAGACTGACACGCGCGCTTTGCCGCGCCGCCTGACTGACGTTGTCACACTGCGTGGCTGGTGAGGTACATCGTCAGGCCTTTTGTTTGGGACTCAGCCGTGTTTTGGCTTAATATGCTTGCATTGAATAGTTATGGCAAGATCAGTTTAGCCACCTCTACTTACAGATCGCTGGTAGTGGAGATGATCAGAAGCGTCTTACCTTTTATGCAATCTTTTATCTGTTTAGATTGTTTGCTTAAGCTTATCTCAGATTAGTTACCCCAATCAGATCACTTGGATTTTCTAGGCGAGCTCCAGTAGTAAGGGTCTATCTCTACTAATCGAACCATATCCGATATATATATATGTAGGCTCAACCTTCGCAAGACACAGAACGGATTTACTACAGTGGTCAAATATAGAGTTCGACTGGATTCCTTGATAGACCTAGATTCTTAACACGGATGATAAACCAATCATTTGAACATTATTACTAATAATAGTTTTATCATCCCTCACAACACACCTAGGGCGCATAGCAACGATGCTACGCTGCGCTACCAGCACAACAATCCAGTTAAAAAACAGAAGCGGTAGCTCTGCCAACGACCAAAACTAACATATGCCCCCAAATTGAGTTCATCGGACTTGTTATAATAAATGGGTATTTCTATGAAATGGAATTTAACAGAACGCATACAGAAATTGATCTAGTATTATTCTCGTAAAACATAGTACACCATGTCTCACATGGGATGCTTAGGTTCTTTATCTTACAACAAAATACTTCATTGTTTTTGGGGGGCCCTTAGACGGTGCATTTCAAAACTTGATCATAATTAGCCTGGATGTTCGCTTTGTCAAGGTACTTCTTTGTTGCTTCCTGTCGCGGATGGCCTGACATGCTGTTTGTGTTATCTTCTAGGTTTGCATTTTTAAACAGAAAAATAGCTGATTATTAGTAATCTAAACTACAGAACCAAGATTCAGCTCCGAATGCGGTATGTAAGCCAGCTGCAATTCTACATGTTTTTACCTTCAAAAGAAGCAGCCTCTCGTTCACTTCTTTGTGGTGCAGAAACTGTCTCTCGGTTAGCATGGAAGAGTCGGGTCCTTGAACTCATGCGCTGCCTGAACCAAGAACTGGCTATACTGGGTGCATATGATGTGCAGGGTCTCTGTCAGATCATCGTACCTGGCACACAGCTTGCTGCCATGGTGGTTAGATGCCACCAAGGCGTCTTTATAAAGTTCCTGAAATGTCTCTGCCAAGAAATATAATCTTGCCGATTTCATGATTAGTAGGGGATCATTGACGTCATACCCTATGACTGACTTGATCGGCTGAAGATCCTCTGCCCTAGGTTTTCTTCTGCGTCGACCTTCCTTTAATAGGTACAAGCGAGCAATCAAACCACGGAAAATTGCACCCTCACCAAAGCAAGAAGATGAATATTAGAGCGGAAGCAAACCACCGGCCTCAAGACGCTCCACACCACAACCTGCAGATAGAAGAGCGGACTACAAACAAACACTCATAGTCAGGAGGATGAGCAACACACCAAGGAATAGAAGAACGCTCAATAAAAAGGAAAAAACATGGGAACAGAAACAAATAAGAAACCTTCTGCTCCCGGTCCAACATCAACTCCAAGCAGCAACGGCGGCCCCCGACAGGCAAACCGGCCGACCCAACCGCACACTCTAGAGCATCACCCAGCCTCAGGCTAAACAGAGGCAACACACCACGCCGAGAGAAAAAACGGCGCCCGACAGAATGGACCAAGATCCTCACAGCGACCACACCCGACCGTTCACAGCAACAATGTGTGGCCAAACCGCCATGTAACGCGTCGAGTGTCTTGCCATGATCGTGCAATGATACATTGATATTAGCAATCTAGCATGCTACTTGGAGGTCCAAGTTGTAAGGATTTGTTTCATCGATCAGTTGTCAACATATGTTTATATCCGTCTAGAAACAGGTCTAGAATTGTGAAGCTGAGTGTTCCATCAATCTGTACATGTTCCATCAATCTATACAGGACAGAAAAATCAACATAATATATTTTTTCAATCTGAGTGTTTCTTAGAGTTGCCAATAGTAAGCCATCGGTTTATTTTTCATTAGAATTTCCAAGGTTGTTTTTCAGATTCATAAAATATACGGCTGAACTATCTCCATAATATTTATAGTGCAGATAAGTCATGTTGTATTGAAACTAAAAAACATCTAGCACAACTAAAATATGGAGCATAACCTGGTGCACGGCCAGTGTGGTGACAACATACCAGAGCTCCGAATCTTCCTAAGGAATTTTCTCAGAAGACTTGTGCCTCGAGAGCCATCTCACACACCACAAGCATCAATGCATCTACAGGTTTTCCATTTGCATATTGGAGACCACCAAAGGCAAGATTCATGTATCAATTCTGAAATAGAAAACAATGGAGAGATGTCTTCACTACACACCTCCTAGCAGATCACCAGCGTACACCTCCTAGCAGATTACCGACACGAGATTAATACAAAGCGGTAAAATAATTGTTGTGAGCAAGAACATCAAATTCCCTAAACCCTATCTCTAACCCAACTAAAAACCTTGTGATAAATACAGGAAAAGGGGAAGAGTTTACCCAGCATCGGGCGCCTCAGATCCAACCAGGAAACCAAATTGGTTCACCTCCTATGATAGAACTCGATTGGCGCGTGACCAACAGCGTGGCAAACATGGCCAGAAACTCTCTCCAAGCTTCACGTATGCGTCATCCTCTCCCTGCTCACTATGGGCGGTAGGCCCATCACCTACTTCCCCTTAGGAGGGGGAAAACACGGCAAGGGTTCAACCAGTCCACCCATAGCGCCGATTTAATGGGTGGGCGCAGCTGGAAAGGAAAAGTGGGCAGGGCGCACGGCCGCACGCAGCGAGGAGCCTCGCCGTTGTCGGTTGGAGGTGGGGAGAGGGCAGAGGAGATTAGCTAGGACGGTGCCGCTGCGACGTTTGACCAGAGTCGTCGGTGGAGGGAGGATGGATCGTGGAGACTGGTGTTGCAGCTGTTGTTTTTCTTCCACTTTCTGATTTTTTTACTTTGGTCACTTCCTTGTGGGACGAAGTGGCGGGTTGACCTTGTTCAGTCACAAAAGATGGCCTAGGCGTAGTAACAAAATTCCCAGGTCAAAAGACGCATTGGACTATTTAGATGGTTTTTCATCCCTCGACCAGCGGCTGGGAACATTCGAACGGAGAGGTGCGTGAGGAGGCTGGGTCGGCACCAGGCTTAAGCCATAGATAAATGATTGAAATCGTGTAGGCACATCGACCATTTCCCAGACCACACCCAAACAATCTAATGCAGATAGCCTGAACCACCAGCTTAATTAACATTAAAACACCCATCCTCTGCATATAATAAATTAATTAATACACAGGAAGATATGAGTTTGGAAACACAAAAGGAAAACATTCAGGCATAGTTGAGAAATAATTCAGCGCAACTTGGATCACATAAGAAAGAGCTCAAAATAGTGATAGACATCACCACCTACATATTCAGTTCCAAGTTGCTGCCGAAAATGGAGTAACTGGTTAGTACGTAGGAAGGAACCTGCATCAGTTGTTATTGGTCATAAGCAGAAAGGAACATGACTTAGCCTGGTGAGGAAAAAAATAGCAAAACCGAATCATGGAACCAGGCCAAGATCCAAATGGGATAGATGCACCAAAATGGTATCGGCGTCCAACAGGACACCGTTCACCAAATCTAGTCACGGTACCTGTGGCTAGGTCAGAGGCTTAGCTTCGATGCAGTCCACGGACCTCAAGAGGAAGGGAGCATGCAGGCGTCACCGACGATGTAGTCTATCGGCCGCGACGGCCACAACCAGACGGATGTGGCCTTTTTAGATGGATTTCTCCCCGCCCCACGGACCACCAGGAACATCACCCATCAGTCCATCACAAGCGCCAAACTAAGCTATCCAGGCCGACTAAAGAAACAATCAACCCACCGGCTACCACCAAGCAATTGGACATTAAAACCCAGAGACACCTCCACATGCAATCACCTAGCAGCAACAGAAAGACAAAGCCGACAGACAAAATCAGCACCATCCACACCAAGCAACATTCAAACGAAAGAGTAAACCACAGTCAGGCAGCACGAAACAAACACCGAGCATACAAAAAAGAAAAAGAACAATGGGCGAACCAAATTAAGAAGGAAACTAAAGAAGAAAACAGAAGGAGACCAAACCCAACAAACATTAGGCCGACCACCATGCAGGCAAAGCGAGGCGGCACCGCACCGCGAGACAGCCGCCGAGGCAGCCAAAGAATCAGGAGCAGGCAGCCGCAGGAGAGAACGCTGTGGCCGAGAAACCCGCCACCGCACTGCCGAGAAATCAGGCGCTTCCGTAAAATCCACCAAAGATCTGACCCACTCGATCCAGTCAAAGTAGCGAAGCAATGAGAGTGATTCCCCACCGCCACGAAATAACACAGGAAAGACCAACCAACCCAAATTACATGGGACTGACAAACATGGCCCACAACACCACACTCCACCTGTTAGGCAAAAAGAAATTGACACCGCACACCCAGATGGCCCCAGAGCGAACACATGGGAAGTCCGAGTCGCCCGTCCACCGCCCATCCGCCAGGTCCCCACCAGCAAAAGGCAACACACTACAAAAACCACACACCCTAGGCCCACGAACATCGGCGGAAACAAAACATGCCCACACACAGAGACCAAAGAAAGGTAACGCACGCCCGCAGGTGCCATCAGAGCGCGCGGTGATGACCGCGCTGGAATTGTCGGGGTGAGAGAGGTAAGAATAGGGCTGACCCGTCTTGGATACACCTGGCCATGACTTCATATAAATATTGAATGTCCACTTGGCTCTCAATAATATTCGTAGTGGCAATGGTGCCCCTATCCATGATAGAGGCTAAAAGGGGTAGCCATATCCTAGATCAGCAACAAAATAGCTCCACTTGCTTAATGGTTTCTGCATCTTTTAGTACATGAAAAAATTAGTTAAAGCCAGTTTAAACACTGACAACTAACAATACGGGAAAAGTAATACCAGAAAGGGAAACTCATTATGTTTTGCACATTTTCTTCAATTTATCCAATTATATGCAATTTCTTATGAAAATCAAAGCACTATATTTCTTGTTTTTTCCAGGTTTCAGTTTGTTTACTTTTTCCTAGATTCCATGTATGAAAGGTAGCTAGGACCGTGTAATCACGTTTTATAACCATATGTGCGTATGGAAATATCAGGAAAAAATACAGTGGAAGGCAAAGTCTGTAAATCTAAATTAACATAAAACCAAACAAACAACATGAAGATGAAAGTATGGGTCTTCTATAACCTGAACACATCCATGTAGCAAGTTATAACACGGATAGCTTACTTAGATTCAGGTTAGGCTCATACGATATCAAATGACTTTAAATAGGAAGAAATCATACATACAAAATCCGGAGAGAAAAATACCAGGAGCAAAGAACATGCAACAGAACCTAGCTTGCTCCAGAAAAAACCTTCGGCTCCCTTGCCAACATATGCATCTTTTGAAGAGATAGTACCACAATGCCACCTCTCCACTTCTGGGCTAGTCGGTAAATAATGTCAGCAATCATTCTATTAATCTAAATGAAATTTGAGTATGAAAGGGTACGTAATTTTCACCTCAATAATTCCATAAGTTTGTGCTTTTTTGGCTAGAAACCAAAAGAAATTGGGACGAAATTAGGGACATCCTTCTCCTAATCATTCTATTTTTAAGACTCCATCCTAGTACATGCTGTAATGTAAAAAGTAGTTTCAGGACTACATACTACATACTACATGTTCGTAAATTCTGAAGTTAATACCTGCACTCCTAAAACTATTTAACTGGAGTTTGTTTCTGCGTGAGATAAGACTGAGTAATTTTCACTATGCAATTTAGTAACATATGAAGCGATTAAAGCAAGCATGTCGTTCATAATCATTGGTCTATGAATGTGCGTTGGGCTGTGGCCTGGCCGACCATGTTCTTTATCTACACCAGAGTTGTTTTACTACAGCCACCATGAACACCTGCGATAGAAATTAATTTGCCATCGTCGTGCATGGCCAATGGATTTGGCTATCCTGCTATGATTACTGGACCCCCGCACGCTGACGTCATCTGGAGTTCTTCCGCCATGAACGCCCTCTAAACAAATTGATCCGCTCATTTAGAAACCACTCCCGGCGAAGTACAAATCTGCAATGCCCTATACTCTTCAGAACCACCCTTCTCTGTTTCGACAACACGGAAAGGTCTTGCTCACTGAATTGGAAACAACCGAAGAGGCCCTTGAGTCCTGTGGCTTGTTGCACTACTGGGAGTGGTATGGGATTTAATTTAGGTACCTTGCAGTTTGATTGGGCAATAGGAGTAGCCGCCGACATCATAACTGGCGAGAGAGAAAGAGGGATAGAGCTGGCACATGCATCCATATTGCGGCGAGTGTCAAGATTTAGTTGTAAAATATCTGTTGGTAAAGCGTAGATAAAATCAGTATAACCCACGGGCGTGGCATGCCGTCGTTCCAACTCTTCCTCTTCTTTGCTTTATTTTAAGCTATGGGTTAAGAGGCATTTACTTGCTGCAGATTAGAGCTTTGTGATGGATATGTAACTGCTTTGGTTTTCTATCGGATAGGTATAGTTCAATGTTTTCCTCAAGAATGGTGGTATCCATCTATTTGACAACATAATGATGCGATTAGCATGTGAACTAATATTTTAAAATTATATCATATGCTTGATCTTGTGCTTGTGCTAGCCAAATATGAACACAATACAATACCTGCACAATTTCTTCAGGCCACCTTGCATGAACAGCTTCCATGAATTCATCTTCAACAACTAAGCATTCATGTCCTCCCAAGCTAGGTTGACACAATCCTAAATCTGAGAAAACAAATAGAAAATCATTCTATGATAATTCCTTGATATTGTTCATCGCAGTCCTCCATACACAGATCGAAAAGCATTAGAAGAGTCGTAGATGTAAATGCGAAACCATTAAAGATAATATTTTACAAAATAACTTTGCTTGGCTTCGTTAGGATGCTTTCATGAATAAACTACACGCTCCAATTACTCTAGTTGAAATCCGCTCTGGGGAATTTCCCTGATCCGCGAGTAGAAGTGTTGCAGGCATGTAACTGCTCACAGATGTTTTGAAAGGCCACACATACATTCATGTGACCTTTTTTACTGATCTAAAGAACATAGTGAATCATTTTGTGTAAACGAACTTCCTACAAAAGTGCATAAGAAACTCACGGGAATAGGAAATCAAGCAATGTACCAGAATACAGAATACAAACTGGTACTGTGTTGATCATTGTATCTTTTAGAGTCACAACAACATGTCAAATACTGCTTAGTGTAGATGGCAAGAAAGTTGAATCCCCTAAAACCAACTGAATAAGAGCTTCATTTGTCACTGAGCCTCGTGAAAGCAGGGGGATCTAGATGTCCTATACCTTACAAATAAGATGACTAGATTAAGGACTACGAAACTGAACACCACTTGGTATATGTGATTTGAGTCTCCACCAGATACACTGATCAGTGATTAGTCGGGGATTTGGGGCATCATGAATAAAAGTACTGAGCCAGCTCAGAGGGTCTGATCTATAGAACACAAAGGGGAACCAAAATATAGAAGAAATCTAGCTAGACTTGGGTGAGTAAATAATGGGTACCTGCAGACAACAGCCGTTAATGGTGCCTGAGCACTGCAGCGCCCACACGTAATGGTCGAACTCGGCCCAGCGCTGCTACCTCCCGGCCGCCACCGGCGACGCGTTGAGTAGCAGCAATACAGAGGCAGAGGAAACAGAGCAACAGGAGGAGTTGCCTCCTCTCCATGGGTATTACCGCACACGGGTATGTATGCGGCTAACGACGGAGAGCTCTGGGCGTACGGGGCCGGCGGCGAAGCGCCCCAGGTGTGCGGTGAGCGGCGGCCTTGAAGGACGAGGCGAATCGACCGAACCCTAGGCGAAGTCGGTGCTCTGTCCTCCCTCCTTTGCTCCTCGACCACCTGTCGGCATCGACCCCGTGCAAGGATGGAGGGAGACCCCAGAATCGGAATAGGAGCAGGATACCTCGCCATAGTGAGCGAGCGGGAGCGGGAAACGGAGGGGATGCGATACCTCTGGTATGGACGGAGCAGAACAAGGTCGAGGAGGTGTTGGTGGGTGGGTAGCTGCGCTAGTGAGGTCGACGACCGGCCGGAGCAGGTTCACGCAGCGCGAGGAAATCGAGGTCGCGGAGCCGTGTTGAGCTCGAGGGCGAACTCGAAGGAGATGAGTAGTTGGGCAAGGGAGGAGAAGGAGCGCTGCTGCCGGGAGGAGACATCACGAGGGAGGGTGGAGAAGTAGGGTAGAATTTGGCTTCGTTGACTGGAACACACCGCCCACCAGTTTTTTTAGCACGAGAAGCAACCCACGTGCAAAGGCCTTCCTGGCCCGCAAGCAACGACTAAATGGCCTTGGAGCGCACGGGTGATGACCTGATAGGAGCTGCATTTGTTCAGGCTTAAGCCTTTAAATAATTCTATGTTTAGTCAAACTGAAACTTTTAAAGTTTAATCAAATATTTAGCAAAAAAATAAAAGTAACTATGATGTAAAGCTTATAGTATTAGAATCTTTGTAAGTTATATTTTTATAATATATGCATTTCGAATAATGAATGTTGTATATTTTCCAATATTTTTATTCAAAGTTGACAAAATTTAACTCTGAAAAATAAAAGGAGGGAGTCCAACGCTTGGTTCATATAACTAAGGAAATGCTTCTCTCTAATTATCTAGCATGTGTCCTAATTATGGAAACATGATCGGGTGATAGTTGATTTATAAAGAATTACTATTATATAGGATGATCAGAAATTGAGTTTTTTTGTTTCCATTAATAATAACTGATAATATATTTATTTAGAGATACGTATTTTTGGTATTTCGAATTTTCGAGTATGGATTTTTTTTTAATGGATCTAGTAGGTTAGTAGCTTTGTACCTTTGCGCTCATTTTCGATTGTTAATCAGTAAGAAATCATAAGATGGAAATGATATTGATAGCATCACTAATTGGTGATTATAAGAAATTTTGTGAAGTACAATTGTTATAGATTTCGGGGGCCTTTATTTTAGTTTCACCCTGGGCCCACGAAATTTCAGGACCGACACTAGCAAGGCGACCTGTGCTATTGAAAAGCTTCCCTTTCTATGGTATTGATGTAGATTATCATTTTGTGCGTAAACGTGCTGGAGGGAAACTCTAGGATATTTAAATTTGTATATTCAGGAGACCAAGTCAGTTTTTACTAAGCTCTTGGACAAGTTATGATTGTGGGGGAATGTAAAGCACTGTTCAATGTCTTGTGTAATCTGATTAAAGATCTCCCCGATCCTATTCCATGTATAGTTAAGTTGAGGATCAAGGGAGATCAAAACCGAATCAACTCTGTTGCAACCCTAGAGCGATTGCTTGTACTCTCTCCGTTTAAAAGTATAAGACGTTTTAGTTTTGTGAATCGAATGTATCTAGACGTCTTTTAGTGTATAGATTCGTAGAGGTACGGAGTGAATCTATATATACTAAAAAGCGTCTAAATACATTCATTTCACAAAACTAAAATGTCATATATTTCTGAACGGAGGGAGTAGTATATAACATGTAGGCGATCCGAGACAAAAGGATACACTTCAACAAAAGTTTTATACTTGGCAACTCTATCCAACACATTGTGATCACTCCTTTATCCAACTGCGAAATCGGCCATGTTCATAAAGAACAAAGAAAAACTGCATCCAAATATAAAGGATTCTAACCAAATTGAGATGGACCTTCCAATAAAAGTTTGTCCCCATGTATATTTATGCTTAGAGAATCACTCAACTTAACAGTGCACGCTGTAGATAGTTTCCATTTTACCAAGAATTGATGAAGCCCGATCCTGGACGACCTTCCACGCATCGCTGACATGGCGCTCCTCCGTGAGCGTGCTCCCAACGGCACACCTTAGCATATAAATGCCGCCTACCATTGCGGAGCTCATGTACGGGCCCGAGCGGACCGCATTCACCTCCTCGAGGAGGGCACGGTTGAGCTCGTTGGCCGTCTTCTCGCCTCCGAACCTCTGCGGCGATCGGAGCCGGAAGCAAACCAATGCAAACTGCCTGTCAGTCACCACCTCGAACCTCGCGTCGGCCTTCACCATGTCCTCAAACGCCTTGGCCATGCGCACGTCGGAGTGGATGTGGTCCCGCAGGCCGTCGGTGCCGTAGCAGCGGAGGACGAGCCACATCTTGAGCGCGCGGAACCGGCGAGTCAGTGCCATGCTCCAGTCCTTGTAGTCCACCACGTCGGCGGCGTCTCTGAGGATGTACTCCGGCTCCGTGCCGAGCGCCGCGACGAGCGCGCTCGGCTTCTTCACCCACATCGCGCAGCAGTCGATGTTGGCCAGAAGCCACTTGTGGGCGTTCATGCTGAACGAGTCCACGGCCTCCGCGCCATCGATCAAGTGGCGGAACTCCTCGCAGACCAGCGCGGAGCCGGCGTAGGCCGCGTCCACGTGCACCCAGACGCCGTGAGGCGCCGTCACGGCGCAGAGCTCGCCGATAGGGTCAACGGCGGTCGTCTGGGTTGTCCCCACTGTCGCGCACAGGAACAGTGGGACCATCCCGGCGTCCACGTCAGCCTGTATGGCGGCTTGCAGCGCCGCCGGCGAGAGCGCGAACATGTTTTCATGGCACGTCTGTATCTCGCGGCAGTGCTCCCGCTGGATGCCGGCGATCCGCGCAGCCTTACAGAAGGCGAAATGGGTCTGGTCGGAGCAGTAGACGACGAGGTCGCCGATCCTGTTGCCGCCGATCTCGGAGAGCTTCTTGTCCCTGGCGGCGACGAGGGCGCAGAGCATTGCCTCGCAGGAGGTGCCTAGAAGCGTGCCCCCGCCACCCCCTGCGAACAGCAGGCTCTCCGGCAAGTGCAGCGCCTTGCCGAGCCAGTCCACGACCACCATCTCAAGCTCTGTGGAGGCCGGCGAGGCGGCCCACGTAAACGGGATGACGTTGATGCCGGCAGTGAGCGCCTCTCCAAGGGCGCCGACGGTGCTGCTTGACGCCGGGAAGTGCGCGAAGTGGCGAGGGCTCTGCCAGTGCGTCATGCCCGGGAGGATGAGGTCCCGGACGTCCTGCAGCGCCGAGCCGAACGCGTCGGGCTCCGGACGGGACGGCGCCTCCGTGGGCAGCAGGTTGCGCAGGAAGCCGGGCGTGACGCTGGGGTGCACGGGATAGTCGCCCATGCGGCCATAGTAGTCAGCGATGAAGTCGATAACCTGATGACCTTGGCGCCGAAACTCCTCAGGGTCCAGCACTTTGGGGGACTGGTGCTGCGTGTCCACGACGGGGACAGCGCCATTGTCGGTCGCACCGTTGATGGTGTTGCCGAAGCAGCGCGACGGTGGGGCCATAGGTGGAATGTGGGGGATTAGTGGGCCTGCGCGCTGATTTTACTGTACCTACGCGCTCACCTTCACGGCCGCACCACACAAAACTTAGCTAAAAGATGTGCGAGGCTGGATGCAATCTGTGGGTTCCACGCTCAATGCCATCCTAGGCGAGAGAGCAATGGTGCCGATCTATATAAGAACTGGCGGGACCAACTGTGCACATCTTCGGTAGTAATATTAGAGAATCTCTGAGATCCACCCAAGTTAATATATATAGGGCCCATTAATTTTGGATGATCCCACGTCTCATTTCTCAACTATCTTTAGATGTAGATTTTGCACATAGACCAAATAAAGGAACTGCATATTATAGTCACTCAAGCATACCTTTTTTTCCCTGCAGAATCATTAAAGCATACCTGCAGAGAAAGAAATATATAATTATGCTACCTAATGCTATATTTATTATTATTTGGCTACATTTAAAGGCAAGGATTTCATTTCGATGTGGCTATGAATTTTTATTTAAAGATATAAGAAATCTAGATGGAGTAATTTATTATTGATCTTGTGAAACTAATATAATCTGGTATCACAATAAAATCTCGAAAGAAAATTGATGTTTAAATGCATACATATTTTCCCATTAATATTATCTTCATCTTTTGTTTGACATGGTCACACTTTGCTACTATTTTTGTATTTAATTCACTTCCCATTATCATTTACCTATTATATCAAATGCATGGAACATCAGAAAAAATATGAGAAATATATGTGCTCTCTCAGTAAACTCTTGCCTCGGTTCTCTTTTGGTCCTTTAACACAAACACATATGTTGGTTTTTGTCGTCTTTGTAAACTAAACATCGCATGATTTCTTGCCCGAGATGACCATAGAAAATATAAACAATATTTTATTTGTAACAATGAAGACATAACCAAATTTACTTGTAAGAATTAACACGAGGCACAATTTGTAATTAGAAATTAAATATGCTAACAACTTTTTTGATGGCAGGAGAATATTCCTAACAAGGCAATAACCTACCATCATCGGTAGGCAACACGTATGAACACTCTAAGCAGTACACTCTTATGCATATAATCTTGATATAAAGTTACGTCTTGGAACTTACACAAAGTCTTGTAGGTAGCAGTGGTATATTGGTGCAACCATGGAAGCTTGACGCAGGTTCGAAGTATGTCGTTTTTGCAATGCAGCTTGACGCAGGTTCGAAGTACACTGCAGTAGTTTTATGCGGTGGACCATGGGGTCGCATAGTTGTGTTTCACAGAAATTTTGAGCGAATTGCTAAGCCACGTAGCTTACGTCGCAGCTAGCTTGTGTGTCGTCTGATCAGATTGCTTCAGGATTAGTGCATTGTTATTTTTCCTTTTTGGTCTGTCCCTGTTTGATTTGGGTTGGGCCGTTTTCTTGACTGCCGCGGTGTTTGCTGGCCCAGTTGCATTGACCCGCTCCTGTTACATGTGTTCGGGACGGGCTTTTTTGATGTGTTGTTGGGCTGCACTTGTTTGTTGCCTGTGTGTGTTGCAAATTTTTTACCAGCTTTTTTGTTTAGCCGCTGGTTGTACCGTTCACTGATGGAAATACGTGAGTCCCTACGAATTTTCTTCTCTTGTTTTTAGATGCAAATAATCCTATTTATAGTTTGTATAAAAATTAGAGTTGTGGGTATGGTTGTTTTGAATAAAAGCAAAAATAATTTTATGCAATTGAATTTTTTTCATCCACATACTTTTTCGGCTTTTGTTCCAACGGTGTCATGCTTTGTCTTTCATTTTTGTTTTTCTATTTTCAGTGTTACATAGAGATTTCTTATATAAGTTGTAGGATTCTATTTTTTTTATGAATTCAGGTTAGATTGGTGATTACCATATCGCGTTGTCCTAGTACGTAGTGAAGGGAAGATGACAAATGTTCGGAGTTTTTTCTCCCCATATATTTATCTGTTCTTGTTTTTATCCAATGTTCTAGTAATTATATAAGCATTTTCACATGTTTTCCTATTGATCTTTTTTTAATCTTTAGCCTAGAAAACATGAGCAACGCACGGAGACCATGCAATGTATGTCATCAGCCACCATGTATATGTGAAAAATCTCCACGCAGTCTTTATAAGTTTTCTGTGAAAATGGTGGACGATGATTTTGATGATTCAGTTGTAAGTTTTCCTATTTTTAATATCACTTTTTATCTTTAATTTTCTATATATTAATTTTTTTATTTTAATTTATTGTTTTTGTCATGATTTTTTGCTGTTTTTTATTGTAGGTTGAGCCGTGTCGTTTTAATGACCGTATAGGAATTTTATGTCCTAACAACTGGATGAAAGTGTTAGCCGAACTTTCTAATCATGGGTTGGAGAACTTGATATACAAGAGTGATCACCACATTTATTTGGATAGGGCTGGCACAAAAATTTACATGTACGGGTTATACTGGAATTCGTTGATTGAAGCTTTTGATATAGAACAATATAACATTGTTTATTTTGAATATGATACATGGAGAGAGTGTTTTGAAGTTAAAGTTGCTTCAGAGGATGGTTATAGGAAGAATTGAGCTCGCTTCCCAAGTAAGTTATGTTATATATATTTTTATGTCAGTGTTTATGATTTTGTTTTAATTGCTTTTCTAACAGTGCTTTGAAAATTTTGTTTCATTGTTTTAGTTGTATTTGATATACCAGACCGGTGTGAGCTATATTTGTTCAATACACATTTCAAAGATATTCGCGATCTTAACCAAACGGAAATGAATGGGATAGTTATTACCATGTGTAATCAGAAGATGAAGCTTGGGGGATGATGATTGTGTTCCTAATTTTTATGTGTACGGGCTTGATGTTGATGACATGTATCGTTTGGTTAGTTCTTTTTCTTTATTATCGCTAATTATCATATTCTAAGAATAACTTATTTTTGTATTTGATGTTTTTATAGCACGTACCTATTGAGGTGTTTCTGACTATATTTGAAATCATACACAGAGGTGAATCACGTTTTGCATGGGGTGACAGAGTTGTGTTTGGATCATACAAGACTGTTGGAGAATTTTTTAGGTTCCATTGTAATTCGGCTGAATTTATTAGCATTGCACATTTAAAATCAAATGATCTTGTTCTTGCAATTGTTGTTTGTCAACACACGGGTTTTTAATCCCAGATGCCTGTGATGTCGTACCTCGCAATCTCAGGATTACGATTTTTGCGAGACATAACAGATTGGATATCACAGTACATCATCCATTACAAACCATACATAAGGTCTTACACAAATAAAGGATCTCATGATCCAGTCTTAATACAACAAGCAGCGGAATAAATAATAAGCGTAGCGGTGGGATCCATCTTCAGGGGCACATGCAATGCTGACGAAGGCAGATAGTCCTAGTTATCATAGCCGTCCTGCTGACCGTCATCTTGGTAGTCTCCTTCATAGTCTGGCCATAGGAATAGCCAGACACAAAAGCCATGAGTACTCTTTAAGTACTCGCAAACTACCACTAACAAGTAAGATAGTACTAAGGTAACTGCTAACTCTAAGTTTAATTATAAAGTTAAGTTTGAAACCTAAGCTGAGTTCAGAAACAAAGAAAGATAAAATAAAATTCTAGAATCACTTAAGTTGGAAAACTAGTGTCATAGTCACAACCCTGTTGTGGTCAAGTTAAGATTCATCATTCATTTCATAAGTCATTTTGAAAATATCTGACAACGAAACAGTATGGCCACTCCAACTGTCCATAACCGCGGACGCGGCTATTCAAATAGTTTGACACTCTGCAAAGGTGGTACACTTTCACCACAAGATTCGATACATCTGTCAGGGATAACCCTAAATCATCATACTTGGTATGCAGATAATCAAACATAACCTTTCCTTTACACACCCTAGTATAAGCACCTCTCCTATGAGCATGGCCTCCCAACCATGACCATCTGTCATCTTGGGCACTGCATAGGTGGACAACATTGAGAGGTAGCCTCATCTCAAAGCTCTCCCGCGAGAGAACTAATACTAATGCATATAAACTTCCGGCTAAGCCTTACCCAATTCAGGTATTGTGGTTGTACGGTAAAATTGGAATAGTATCGCATCTGAATCCAACCATCAGTTTTGTAAAAGGGTTAAAGCTCATGCCTCAATATTTTCATCATCATAAACCATTTGTGTTTCTCAACACATGTCAAAAACATCTCAATAGAATGACTCATCATTTCAAGGTTTTCACAATTCATTTTCACCAAGTATTCCCATCTAAAAGTGACTCAAGTTTTGATCTAGCTCTAATCTACTGAGTTAAGAGTGTTCACTAAGGCGGGATGATAGGATCAATCTCATGCCATAGAATGACATCTAAGGTTATCTAGATAGGTCAAGTTTTATACTTTTTATGCTACCTTCAAAACAAGTAAAGGACTTTGGTAAAGTAAAGAAGTAAAAGCTTGAAAGTAAACTTGGAGTAGGTACTAGTCAAAGGGGTATAACCAAAGCATGCCTAATGCATCTTGCTTAAGTCATCTAAATATTCTAGCTTGCTAACAATAGCTTGCTCAGTTTACTTGAAGTGCTAGGGTTGCCTTGGGTAGTGCAGTGGTTGAAGTTTTCCTCCTCCTCCTCTTGGTAGAACTCCTCCTCCTCGAAAGCTTGGTCGGTACTATCGTCTATAAATACATACGGAGTACACAATCACCAATCAATACTTAATTAGTCTACTTAGCACTCTAAGGCACACATTTGATGATCTATTACCATCACAAGCATCACAAGGTTTTATTAACTAGTTTCATCATTTTTATTTAAGAAAAGTAATTTCTACTCATTGAAAATAACTAAGATTTAATATTCACCACTTAAAATATGGGATCATGTGGACACAAGTCCTCAACACATATTCTAACAGGTGGGAATGTGATTTAAGGGTTGGATCACATTTATTTAAGTTTAAGTTTATTATTTAATGATTTAAAGTGACTAGAAATGCCTATATAGCATTATTTTGGTACTAGTACAAAGTCACTGCATGTAAACCTTAATATTATTACATATTCAGATAGGTATGGTTAAATGTGATTTTTGAGAGTTGGAATCAACTCAAAAGCTATTTTGGTTGATTTTATAAAAATGTGTGAGTGTGCAAAAGCTTATGTCTTGTTATTTTTACTAGGAGAGATATCTAACTCTAAATGAATTAATTCTAACGGGTTTGGATAGATCTTTTCAGAAGCTTTCCAACACAATTGGAATCACTCCATTTGGATTTGTAAATCTCTCTGAAATCATTTTCCAACTAGGGGACATAACTAAGTTCAAACTTAAATAGAAAAACCTAATTTTGAATCCGTGGGCTAGCGCGGGAAAGAAAATGGGCCGGCCCAGTGGCGCTCAGCGGCGCAGAGAACAGCTGACAGGGGGGTCCACATGTCAGCAACTCTTTAAAACGTGAAGCGGTACGGGGCAACATGGGTCGTGCGATTAGAACCTAGATCGACGGCTAGGGCTCGTCGTCGACGACGGATAGGTCGCCGGCGAGGGCTAACCCTAGCGGCTCGGTGGGGGTCTGTGGTGGCTTACCAGGGCTCCGGTGAGGGTCGGCGAGGCAGGGAAACGAACTGGTAGATGACGGCAATCCTCCTAGTACCTGCGGCGTCCCGAGAGGTGGCCTTGATCAACGACGCCCTTCTCCTCCTTCCGCGGCGGACTCCGGCAAAATTCTGGCGCTGCGAACGGCGGCTTGCTCTGGTGGGGCTCTGGGAGTGCTATGAGAGGGAGGGGATGAGAGTGGTGTGATGAATTGGTGCTGGGGAGGCCTCTATTTATAGGCTCGGCGAGGCGGCAGAGGAGCATGGGCGGTGCTCGCCGGTGACGACGGCGCAGCGAGCTAGAGGTATGGGCGGTGTGCTACGACGGTGGGCAGTGCCCTGGCGAGTGTCACGGAGGTGCATGTGCAGTGAATGGCGGTCGGGGGAGGTGAGTGGCGCGGCGCACACGATGTCTCTACCGACGACGAGTTTTGCGGCGGCCGGCGACTACGGGGAACAGTCGGGGGAAAGAGGATGTCCGCTAGCTTCCTAGGACGGTGGTGATCGTGTAGACGGGTGGCTGGAGCGAGGCGAGGTCTGGCTGAGCGGGGACCGTGCGCGCTCTGCGGGCGGCGTCGGCATGGCAGACAGGTTCCGGGCGCGGCGGCTCCTGGCTTCTCCTGGCGCTGTCCTCGGGCCGGGGCTGGCTGGGGAGTGGAGGTGGACCACATGCGATGTGCTGGACATGGTGGGCGACGCTGGCGGCGGCTGTGGCGCGCTGTCGCCAGTGAGGGTGCCCAATGGTGCTCGGCCTTAATGGCCATGACCATTTGGTCGTGGCATAGTGGGTGGCCGGGCTAGAAAATGGTAGGGGGTGCACTGGGTGGCTGTGGTTGCAAAATGGGAGACCACATTGGTCCAAACACTGCTCAAAATAGTGTTTTTGGTTTTTGTTTGAATTTTGCCCACAAGGTGTTTGTAGAAATGGCCGAAAGAGTTCAACTTTTGAATTTTGAGATGATTTTTGGTGGAGTTGCTAGGCACATTCTTAAGCCTCTGTGGTTGCTTGGGATTTGAAAATGGAGTTCATTTGAGTGGTTTCTGAAATAGTGTGATCTTGATACCTACACTAGATACAATTTTCAAATGCAATTTAAATTTAGTATTTGAAAGTTTTTGGCAAATCACAAGGTGGGCCTTGGTACATCACTACATGTACTAGCAAGGGGTGCAAAGATCCACATTTGTTGCTGTTAGGAAATGAGTTCTAGGAATAGCCAAAGTAGGCATGTTGATTAAAATGGCACAAATGACCATTTCTTTCTTTTATTCATTTTGATTTGTTTTTCTTTGGGATTTGTTTGGGAATGATCTAGGTGATGTTTATTTCACCTAAGAATCATTTTACAAGCAATGGATCACTTAATCATGGAAATTCAAATCAACTCCTATTTAAATGGACACGCATATGAATGCTTTCATATTTTTAATTGGAAAAGTTTTTGTTAACTCTAAATTTGATGATTTGGATCTTGATCACTTGGATTAGAGTTTTGGGGTGTTACAAACCTTCCCCCTTAAACAATATATCGTCCTGAGATTTACGAAAGAAAACTAGGAACTAAAGAGATCTGGGAACTCTATCCTAATGTAATCTTCTCGCTCCCAAGTGGCTTCCTCTTCGGTATGGTTGCTCCATTGAATCTTGAGAAATTTGATACTCCTGGTCCTGGTGGTTCTGTAGGCTTCCTCTAAGATACGGATGGGCACTTCACGATATGTCAGGTCCTTGTTGATTTCCACAGCCCTGTGATCGATGTTCTTGAAAACTTCAGTCTTTTCCGGCACTTCCAGGAATTTGCGAAGTAACGAGATATGGAACACATTGTGGATGGCTGACATCTCTTCTAGTAGTTCCATTTGATACGATACCTCTCCTCGACGGTTCAGAATCTTGAAGGGCCCGATATATTTGGGGTCTAACTTTTCTTTCAGACTAAAGCATTGGGTTCCCTTCAATGGTGAAACTTTGAGATATACAAAATCTCCGACATTGAAAGTCAGGTCTCTCCTTCTCTTGTCAGCATAACTCTTCTGTCTGGACTGGACGGTCTTGAGGTGCTCACGGACTTTGTGAACCTTCTCTTCTACTTCTCGGAGAATGTCGGGTCCAAAGATCTGACTCTCTCCTACTTGTGACCAATTCAAAGGGGTGCGACACTTTCTTCCGTATTGGAATTCAAATGGTGCCATTTGCAAGCTAACTTGATAACTGTTGTTATATGAGAATTCTGCGAAAGGCAGGCAGTCTTCCCATTTTGATCCGTATTCCAACACACCAGATCTTAACATATCCTCTAGGATTTGGTTGAGTCTTTTAGTCTGTCCATCAGTTTGCGGGTGATAAGCGGTGCTGAAGTTCAACTTGGTTCCCAATCCTTCCTGGACTTTCTGCCAAAATCTCGAGGTAAACTGGGTTCCTCGATCTGATACTATGGTCTTGGGGGTTCCATGCAGACTAACAATCCTAGCAATATATAGCTCTACTAGCTTCGAACTCTGGTAGGTTGTCTTGATAGGTATAAAGTGAGCTACCTTGGACAGTCTATCAACAATGACCCAGATTGAGTCATTTCCCCTACTAGAAGTAGGCAAACCGGTGATGAAGTCCATTCCGACGGAATCCCATTTCCATTCTGGAATCTGCAAAGGTTGCAATAGTCCTGCGGGTCTCTGATGCTCTACTTTTACTCTTTGATAGATGTCACACTTGGCGATGTAGCTTTCGATTTCTCTCTTTATCTTGTGCCACCAGAATTGCTCCTTCAAATCCTGGTACATCTTTGTTCCTCCGGGGTGGATAGAATAAAGAGTATCATGAGCTTCTTGCATGATAACTTGCTTCAGCTCCGAATCTGCTGGCACACAGATACGTCCTTTGTACCACAGAACTCCTTCTTTGTCTTCAGTGAATCCAGGTACCTTTCATGTACCAATACGATGTTTGATTCTGTCGATAGTTTCATTTCCCTTCTGGGCTTCCTTGATTTGGCTGATTAATGTGGGTTAAAGTTCAATGCTAGCTAAGAATCCTTTGCTAACCAGCTCAGTTCTTAACTGCTCCAACTTCTCATACAAACTTGGTTGCTTCTCCTTGATCATGGTGTTTAGTCTACACGGCAATCTGCTAAGAGCATCCGCTACCACATTGGCCTTGCCTGGGTGATAGTGAATGTCAAGGTCATAATCCTTGATTAACTCTATCCATCTCCTTTGCCTCATATTCAGCTCCTTCTGAGTGAAAATATACTTCAAGCTTTTGTGATCTGAGTAAATCTCACAACGATTACCCATCAGATAGTGATGCCATGTCTTCAATGCCAAAACTATGGCTGCTAACTCAAGATCATGGGTCGGATAGTTCTGCTCATGCTTCTTCAGTTGTCGAGACAAATAGGCGATGACTCTGCCTTCTTGCATCAATACACATCCGAGACCAATCTTGGATGCATCACAATATACATCAAACGGCTTCTTGATATCTGGCATGATTAATATTGGGGTTGATATCAATCTCTTCTTCAACTCTTGGAAACTGGCTTCACATTTGTCAGTCCATTCAAACTTCTTGTCCTTCTTCAACAATTGGGTCATGGGTCTGGCGATGCTCGAGAATCCTTCTACGAACTTGCGGTAATATCCCGCTAATCCGAGAAATGCACGGACTTGGGTTTGAGTGGTTGGGGCTTCCCATTCTTCGACATCTTTGATCTTGGCGGGATCAACAGAGACTCCTCCGGCAGACACAATATGTCTTAGGAATCCTACTTCTTTCAGCCAAAACTCACACTTGCTGAACTTGGCATATAACCGATGCTCTCTCAGGGTTTCTAGGATAATTCTTAGATGTTGCTCATGCTCTTCTTCTGACTTGGAGTAGATAAGGATATCATCGATAAACACAATGACAAACTTATCTAGGAAATTCATAAAGATCTTATTCATGAGATTCATGAAATAAGTAGGGGCATTGCTTAATCCAAAAGACATGACCGTATACTCGTATAAACCATAGCGAGTAGTAAAGGCGGTCTTCGGAATATCCGTAGCACGAATCTTAAGTTGGTGATAACCAGTCCTAAGATCAATCTTTGAGAATACCTGGGCTCCAATCAACTGATCAAATAGATCCTCTGTCTTCGTCAAAGGGTACTTGTTTTTGATGGTGACGTCATTCAGCTTCCTGTAATATGTGCACAGACGGTTTCCTCCATCTTTCTTGTCGACGAATAACAGTGGTGATCTCCATGGTGAAGCGCTTGGTTGAATCAAGCTTGTTGCTAACATAGCATCCAACTGCTTCTTCAGTTCCACTAACTCTGAGGGGTTCATGCTATAGAGTCTCTAGGCTATGGGTCCAGTTCCGGGGATTAGTTCGATAATGAACTCAATATCCCTATCCGGGGGCATACCTAGCAATGCATCTAGGAATACATCGGGGTATTCATAGACTACTCTG
This sequence comes from Avena eriantha, assembly GCA_910589775.1. Lineage (NCBI taxonomy): Eukaryota > Viridiplantae > Streptophyta > Magnoliopsida > Poales > Poaceae > Avena > Avena eriantha. Next base: position 283,923,467 of record OU342746.1, on the reverse strand, counting down.
ACTTGGTCAATGGTGGGTAAGGCTAGACTCTTGCTGCACTTGAATTGACGAGGTAAGGTTTCAGATATATGATCTACTGTGACTCCAGAGCTACTGGTCATGGTGATGGCTTTCTTCGCACAATCTATCAGTCCTTTATGCCTTGACATCCAGTCCATACCTAGTACTACTTCCAATCCTTTGGTTCTGAGTACGATTAGGTTGGCATAAAAACCTATCCCATGTATTCTGATAGGCACAGCTTTGCAAATTTTTCTAGCTTTTGTAGTTGAACATGGGATTTGAACTATCATGACGTGCTTCAGGTTGGTTGGGTGAATCTTACTAGTGCATGCAAATTCTTCAGTGACAAATGAATGCGATGCTCCCGAATCAAACAATACTCTTGCTAAAACTGAGTTGATAGAAAACATACCCATCACTACGTATGGCGCTTCTTGGGCTTCCTCTGTGTTCATGTGGTAGAGACGACCATTGCGGTTGTGAGGGTTCCCTAGGGCAAATCTTCTCCCTGGTTGAATACGACGCTGCTATTGAGCTGGGGGTGGCGGCAGTCTTCTTGGGACACTCATTGGAGTAGTGGCCCTTCACTCCACACTCGAAACAGGTGAACTAGGACTTGTCCTTCGCTGTGACAGGCACATCATTGCTGCCATTTCTGGGTACAATATTGTTGTTGTTGCTGCTCTTGGGAGGGGCACGGTTGAAATTGTTGGTGTTGCCAGGGTTGTTGTTGTTTCCTCCGGACTTCACATTGCCTCCGCTACGGTTGGGGTAGCTTGGGCGAGACATTGGGGGTCAGTTGTTTCTGGGTGCATATCCTGGTGAGGGGTTGGGACGGTACTTCTGGTAACTGTTGGATCCAGATTGCTGCATCATACGACGTTTGCGGTTGTCATTTTCCTGGTTAATCTTCCCTTCCATCTGAATGGCAGAGTCGACTAGCTCTTCGAGACCTCGAAACGGATGTTGACGAGGACAGTCTGCATCTCATCATGCAGTCCGTTAAGGAATCTCTCCTTCTTCTTGGCCTCCGTGTTGATCTCATCAGGGGCGTACCTTGCTAGCGACATGAATCTATCACGGTACTCCACCATAGTCATTCTACCTTGCTTCAACTCCCTGAACTCATCCCTTATTCGGGTGACTAGACCTTGCGGCATGTGGGTGCAGCTGAACTTGATTTTGAAGGCTTCCCATGTCATCACTTGACCATGGTTCATCAGGCGGATGCTGTTCCACCAGGCTCTTGCATCTCCTACCAAGTAGTGGGTGGCAAAGAGAACTTTCTCGTTGTCATCAACTCTGGCTACCTCCAAGTTGTTCTCCATCGTCTGCAACCAGTCATCAGCATCTAAGGGGTTCTCTGAAGTGCTAAATATTGGGGGATTAGTATTCTGGAAGTTCTTCAGCTTGGATCCTTGATGATCCTGATTTCCATGCCCTTGGTTGTTGAGAGCCATCTGGGCGATCTGTTGCAGTGTTGCTAGATTAGCTTGGCGCTCTGCCCTGCTTGCTTATCTATCTGCGATGAGATTCTGCAAGATCTGTAGCATTGGGTCTTGCGACGAGCTGCTCCCTCCTTGGTTTTCACGAATCATCTGAAGATTGAGGTAGATAAAGGGGGTAAGAGGGAAAGTTCTATGGTTAATGGTTTTGGTTCCAAAGGTAAAACTTTGAGTTTGACTCAGGTTTTTGCAACTAACTTCATTTCATTCATGCAAACAGGCACACGATACAACACACACCACAACAAAGAAAAACAGATGGTTTTAAGAACCATTCTGCTAGCTACGATACAGTGGGACTGATACATCTCCTGCTACGACAATGCTCTAGTGCATCTACTCATCGTCGATGAAGTCGGAGTCCTCATCGTGGGTGTAGAAGTCCACATCATCCTCCTCTAGAAAGTCATCATCATTGCTGAGGTAAGAATCCATATCTCCCTAGATGTCTTCACCCTCATCTTCTTCTTCCTTCGTGGCAAGCTGAGCTTCTTGCTCCTTGATGGTCTTCTCGAGGTCGGCCACCTCCTTGCGAAGACGAGCGATGGTGCGATCCTTCTTTGCACGCTGGAGGTGAAGAGACTGATGGTCCTTGACAAACAGTGAGAAAGTCTAGGCCTTCTGGTCGGCAATGGCACGGTTGTGGTTGGCAAACTCCCTAGCATTGTCCAATTCCTTCTGGTGATCGTACATCAGGAAGTCAAGGTTCTCCACTTGACGCTTCAGTTCTGGATGACTTGGCATCTCCGTCGGCATTCCCATGGAGTCACACCTTGCATAGTGAGCAAAACGGGTTCCTTGGATCTGGTTGACACTAAGGGCACATAGACGTGCGAGAGCTTCATGCATTGCCCTGGCTAATCCATCTAGCCAGTTGTTCTCTCTCACAGAGAACTGGATTCTCCCGGACGTTGGTGCTTCGATGCTTCCTCGAAGATCAGCGGTGACGAGCCATTGCAAATCTCCTCCTGGGGGTCCTGAAAGTTGAGCTCCAAGAAACTCCGGATGCGGACGTCCCAATAACTCAGACAGTGAATCCAGATCCCTCTCGAAGATCAGCTGACCTCTGTTTCCCAACTGGTAAAACTTGCTGAACTGAGACTCCATCTACAAGAATTAAGGATGAGGAAGTTAGTGAAGTGATCAAGTGTGTCAAATTTTATGTAGTACTGTAAGAATTGGAGGAACATGAATTTTTGAGAAAGAATGAATTCCCAAGGGTAAGAGAGGAAATAGTTTTTCATAAATAGTCACTTTGATTTTTGAAACTAAGTTTTTGGTTTAGACGTCCATTCTAACTACGGTCTCCTATGGTCAGGATGGCTCTGATACCAACTTGTCAACACCCGGGTTTTTAATCCCAGATGCATGTTATGTCATACCTCGCAATCCCAGGATTACCATTTTTGCAAGATATAACAGATTGGATATCACAGTACATCATCCATTACAAACCATACATAGGGTCTTACACAAATAAAGGATCTCATGATCCAGTCTTAATACAACAAGCAGCGGAATAAATAATAAACGTAGCGGTGGGGTCCATCTTCAGGGGCATAGGCAATGCTGACGAAGGCAGATAGTCCTAGTTATCATAGCCGTCCTGCTGACCGTCATCTTCGAATTCCAGGAGGAGCAAGAAAATAGCTCTGGTTCCGGCTCTGATACTACTGGAACAGATAAACCCTTCCTGAGATATACATTGAGGCGCATGATAATGAAAGACGCAAGCGCGGATGAAATCCTCGAGACCATCAGACGTTTCGAGGAAGCCGACAGGGAAAGCCGCAACTATCTCAGGAGGCATGCATCGCACTTTGTCGGATATGTTGGATCCGGATCCGGCTCTACCGATGCTGGAGACAACGAAGACTCGGTGCTGGAGGTAATCAGAACAAACATTGACTTACCGACATCTTCGGATGATTCCATGACGTCGGCAGTTTTCCGGAAGTTCTTCATGGAGTACGAAGAGGAGTTTAACTCCACAGCTGCAGAGGAAGGAGAAGCCATGGACGAAGGATCTGGAGAAAACTCTCCTAAAACGCAGGATAACATGTATCTCGGAGATAATCTCGAGGTCCGGATGTACCGATCAGAGCTTGACTCCAGGAAACGGGCCCAAAGCCATCTTTGCTACTAGCGCAGCCAAGAAGGAAAAGAAGGCAAAGAAGAAGAACAAGACCCCGACAAAAGATCTTCTGATAGAGGAGGTGATTGCTGAGGAATATGAGGAGGATTCGGATGGAGCACTTATCCTAGACGAGCCCAAAGAAGAATCGGTGGATGGACACTTGGTCACCGTAGGTGCGCGTAAACTCATCGATGATGCATTAACTACGCCTATCCCTACAGCTGCAGAGCTTACTATCGAGGAGCTGGAGGAAAGGGCCCATGCCCTAGAAGCGCGTCGCCAAGTACTCCTGGATGAAGCGAACAACATCGAGGAAGAAAAGAAGCGCATAGAAACTGCGGAGAAGTACATCTCTCGGCAGCACCAGAAGACCCAGAAAAGGCACACCCGTGACAATCAATTTACAGAAGTTCACAAGGTTCTCTTTGAAGGAGATCCGGGGATGCCCCGACTCGATAGTAAGGGAGATCTGGTGTACCCAACACCAGTACAAAACAATGCCGCAGCTCGAGATATCCTGGCAAATAATCCAAGCCCAGAACATGTTCGATTGGGCATTAAGCTACTCACCAAGGGTCAGGAGCAATAGAAGGTCGCGAAGTCCGGAAGTGGAAAACTGGTCTCTCAATCCGACCAATGTCGCACGGATCCGGCCTGGAATGATATAAGGCCCCAGCATGTTCCGGAACAACATCATCGTTCCGACCGTTGAGAAGACAACCACTCACGAACCGGATCTTCAGCGCAGCACCACAGAACGGCACGTGACTGGCGCAACGTCGCTCCAGCTGCCGAGCAAGAGGCAATTGCTGCACTGTATCCGAGAAATCCTCCCCAGTGAGAGTCGAGCGATCGCAGGGAAGAAGACAAAGAGAAACATCAGGAGGAGGACCGTCAAAGAATGCCACCTCCTAGACATACAAGCCGTCTGGCTGAGCCCCACCGTGGTGGGAGTAACAAACGAAGGAACGACGCACACCGTGCCATGACATGCTGGCAGGGGGCTCGTCGCAATGAAGATCCTCCCTGAAACCAGGATAATGACGCTCCAGATGGAGACCGGCGATCAGCTGGAAACAATCCACCTTCTCCACCAAGTAGCCACCACAACGGTTCCCAAGGAGGCCAGGGAGGGCGTCGTGGCAGAGGAGGTGGTGGCAGAAGCCAAAGTCCGGCTCCAAGGCACCGCAGCCATAGCCGTCAATCGGACAGCAATCTCTGTCACCAAGTGATGCGAGACATCGGATCAACTACAACATAGAGGCGCGACGCTACGAGAACGACGAAATCTATGTGGGTCCAAAATGCCTCGGACCGCGCATAAGAGCAACAAGATTCCTGGAAGGATTTGCTATTTCAAGGCACATTCAACCCTACGACGGTGTGGCCCAGCCAAATACTTGGCTCTAGGATTTTTTCCAGGCTTGCTGCATCGCCAAAGGCGGAAACAACTTGGTCGTAACTCGATATCTCCCACTTATGTTGTAGAAGACGGCGCGATCATGGCTCAATGAACTTCCGGAGAACACCATCCATAACTGGTATGACATGCAAAGCGCGTTCTTTTGGAATTTCGAAAGCACATATCGGAGGCCATGTATGGTAGGAGACCTACAGCGTTGCACCTAGAAAGCCGGAGAAACTTGCTGAGATTACCTCGGACGATGGATCGACACCAAGAACTCCTGTGAAGGAGTAAATGACCAAACTGTGATTGAAGCCTTCATCGTAGGACTCCCAATTGGTTTACTACATCATCGCTTGAAGTGTGATAAGGTCACTGATCTGGGAGAAATGATAGAAACAGCAAGCAAGTATGCAGACGCTGACGACGACACAGAGGGATTACTAAACGCCCTAGTTGTGCCACAGTCGGCAAAACAACCAAAGCAGCAAGCTCGGAAGCGCAAGAACACCTTTGAAGAAAAACCCAATGCAGAAACGGCAGTGGTCACTGCTACTTTCGGGTCTGGAGGACGAGGAGGACGTGGCGGTGGCCGCGGACGCGGTCGTGGGACATCAAGAGTCCAGGGTAGAGGAGACCAGCAACCTGGCAAAACCTACTCCTGGGCCGACATTGCATCACTTAGACGCCAATGGGGGCTTATCTCACACAAACACCGAGTGTCGTTTTAATGACAACATCAAGAAAGACGATACCGCTGGCTATAGGGCTAAGCGGAAGAAGGGAAAGAAGAATCCCGAAAAAGATAAAGAGACCAAGGAAGATTCCGACATGGAGGAAGTTGATCCCGAAAAAGAAAAACTTCCCAACAAAGAAAGACACTTTCGTCACCTTACTTGGATCTCAACCAGCTAAGGTCAAGAAAGCAATTTTGCATGAGCTCAACGCAACAGTTCCGGTTGTCCCTCAATACCTGGACTGGTCGGAAGTGGCAATCACCTTTGACCGTGCTGATCATCCGCCTAAGTTGCATAGGCGTGGAAAATACGCCTTAGTCGTCAATCCACTTATTGATGGCTATGGTTTCTCCAAGACTCTCATGGACGACGGTAGCAGCATCAATATTCTGTATGTAGAAATGCTACGCCGGATGCGGATCTTGGAGACCCAGCTAAATCACAGCTCTGTGATCTTCCACGGAGTTGTCCCAGGAAGACAAGCAAATTCCCTGGGAGAAATCACTTTGGATGTTACCTTTGGAACTGCAAAGAACTATCAGATGGAGACACTTTCCTTCGACGTGGTCACGTTCAAGAGCACGTACCACGCTATATTCGGACGTCTGGCTTACTGGGCTTTCATGGCTCATCCGTGTTACATTTACAATATGATGAAAATTTCAGGTCCCAACGGCGTGATCACCATCAGGAGAGACCCGAAGAAAGCGCGATAGTGCGAGGATAGAAATGTCGCCTTTGTTGAAACCGTGCTGCATGCCCAGGCGTACCAGGAGATCAAGAAGACCATTGATCCGTCCGAGATGCCCGCAATGAAGAAGGAGCTGACAAAGCCGAATCCGGAGTTCAAGGCATCAGAAGAGAAGAAGAAGACGCTGTTGAAGGATGATGATCCCTCCAGGGTGACCCAGATAGGTGTAGGCCTAGATAGCGCATAGGAAAGCGCGCTCATCAGGTTCCTCTAAGCAAATCAAGATATCTTTGCATGGCAGCCATCTGACATGACCGGAGTACCTAGGGAACCTGCCGAGCACTCTCTAAATGTACACCCGAACGATAAACACGTCAAACAGTCCCTACGATGTTTTGGCGATGAAAAGCGTAAGGCAATAGCTAAGGAACTAGCCCGGCTCGAGTTAGCCGGATTCATAGAAGAGGTCATCCATACTGATTGGTCGGCCAACCCTGTAATGGTCCCTAAAAAGGACACCACTGAATTAAGGATGTGTGTTGATTATACTGCCTTGAACAAGGCTTGTCCCAAAGATCCGTTCGCTCTGCCTAGAATTGATCAAGTTATCGATTCTACGCCAGGCTCGGAACTCCTATGTTTTCTCGACGCACATTCCGGTTATCACCAAATCCGGATGAAGGAATCAGATAAAATCAAAACTTCATGCATAACTCCTTTCGGAACCTTCTGTTTCGTTACGATTCCCTTTGGGCTCAAGAACGCAGGAGCTACGTACCAGCGCACTATGAAGCATTGCCTCCACGACCAAATCGGACGCAATGTACATGCATATGTGGACGACATTGCAGAGATGTCCAAAAAGAAGGAAACATTAATTTCCGACTTGGAAGAAACGTTCACCAACCTACGAAAATACAACATAATGCTTAACCCAAAGAAGTGTTTCTTTGGAATTCCAGCCGGAAAATTGTTAGGTTTCATCGTGTCTCAAAGAGGCATAGAGGTGAACCGAGACAAGATCAAGGCTATACTCAATATTTCTAGGCCAACTCGCCTGAAGGATGTTCAAAGACTAACTGGTTGCATTGCTGCAGTCAGTTGGTTTGTAAGCCAGCTCGGAGAAAGAGCCACACCACTTTACAAGCTCCTGAAAAAGACCAAAAAAATTGTTTGGACTGACGAAGCTGAAGCTGCACTACAAGACCTGAAAGCAGTACTCTCGTCTGCTCCTATCCTTGTAACACCGGAACCAAGAGAACCGATGATGCTCTATCTCACTGTGACAAACATGGTCGTTAGTGTTGTCATGGTAGTGGAGAGACCAGAAGAAAATCAGGAACACCCGGTGCATCGTCCGACTTACTACCTCAGCGAAGTCCTAACTAAATCAAAGCAGCGATATCCGCACTATCAAAAGCTGGATTATGGTGTGTTTTTGCATCCCGTAAGTTACGACACTATTTTCAGGAACACCCAATTACCGTGGTGATCACAGCTCCCATGAGAGATATAATCAACAACAACGAGGCTATAGGACGCGTCGCAAAATGGGGCATATAGCTTTCAGCTTTCGATATTGAGTATAAACCTCGTACAGCAATCAAATCCCAAATCCTTGCTGACTTTGTCACTGATTGGACAGAGACAACGGAGAATATGATCCTCCCAGAGTCGGAATATTAGACCTTATATTTTGACGGGTCTAAGGCTCGGGGGGGGCTCGGGGGCTGGTGTAGTGCTCAAATCACCCCAAGGAGATAAACTTTTCTATGTGTTGCAGATCCACTTCACAGCGACAAATAATATTGCCGAGAATGAAGCACTGCTGCATGGAATCCAGATTGCTAAGGATATCGACATCCGACGTTTGATGTGTTATGGAGATTCAGATCTTGTTGCTCAGCAAATGTCGGATATTTGTAATGCAAATAAGCACATGGCAGCATATAAAGCTGTCATGGATGAACTATCTAAAACGTTCGAGGGATTTGACGTTGAACACATCCCTCGAGTAGAAAATGAGGAAGTAGATGCATTATCTCGGATAGACTCTGCACGGAAAAAGGCCCCGGATGGCGCTTTTTTAGAGCACCTCAAAGTTCCCTCTATAAAAGGAGTAGACGAGGAATATCCGACCAAATCTGACTCACCTTTAGTAGCAGTTCTGGCTATAATTCCCTGCTGGACTCAACCCTACCTTGATTACTTGGTACATGGCAAATTACCCGAAGATGAAGTTCTGAGCCGACAGATCGTCCGACGAGCAAAAGCCTATACTATAATTAGTGGTGAGCTCTATAAGCGGAGTGCGTTTGGGGTCTTTCAGCGCTGTGTATCTCCGGAAGAAGGAGTGGAAATCTTACAAGAAATCCACGAAGGCGAGTGTGGTCACCACGCTGTAGCCAAATCTCTAGTGGAAAAAGCTTTCCGACACGGTTTTTTCTGGCTTACATCCAAGGCAGATGCCGAGCGGCTGGTCAAGACGTGCAAAGGCGGCCAAAAGTATGCCAAACAAGCTCACGTTCCGGCTGATCAGCTGCGAACAATACCTATAACATGGCCTTTTGCGGTCTGGGGGCTTGACATAGTAGGACCGTTTAAACGGTCTCCAAGTAGATTTACTCATCTCTTAGTGATGGTGGATAAATTCACAAAGTGGATTGAGGCTAAACCCGTCACTAGCTGTGATGGAGCAACATCCATAAGATTTGTCGAGGATGTAATAATCTGATACGCTTATCCGCATAGCATTATCATAGACAATGGGAGTAATTTATCTATGGGAGAGCTTGCCGAATTTTGCAACGAACAAAATATCCGGCTTGACATTGTGTCATTCGCACATCCGCGGGCTATTGGACAAGTAGAAAGAGCAAATGGTTTAATCCTACAAGGCCTAAAACCAAGACTTGAAGCACCACTAAGGCGTGTTGTGGGGGCCTGGGCAGAAGAGTTACCCTCTGTAATATGGAGCTTACGAACAACTCTGAACAGGTCAACCGGATACACACCTTTCTTCTTGGTCTATGGTGCTAAATCAGTTCTTCCTAGTGATTTGATTCACACTTCTCCTAGAGTTGCCGCGTAGATTGAAGAGGATGCCGAGATTTCTCAACAAAATGATCTCGACTTAGTCGAAGAAGTTTGCGTCGTTATTGAGATGAGGTCAACAGCCTATCAGCAGAAGTTACGCAAGTATCATAGCCAGAGAGTCAGAAAACTCTCTTTCAATAAGGGCGATTTGGTTCTCCGGCTTGTGCAACAAAGAAAGCACAAACTTTTTCCAGTATGGGAAGGGCCGTTTTTAGTTAGTCGAGTATTGCACAATGGTTCTTACTATCTAACTGATATGCGGCCAGTCAAAGAAAGACCTGCTACTAAGAAGAGAAAGAGAGCTGGAGGCAGTACCAACCCGGGAGAATTAGACAGACAATGGAATATTGCTCAGCTACGTCTCTTTTATTCTTAGTCTATCTTTGTTTGTAATCATATATGTGTACATGTTCAATGAGAAATAAAGTGTTGGTTGCCTCAAAACAAATTCTGAGAAGTTTTTTACCATCTTATTTCCGAATGATCATGTCACAATCGAAAATCCCAGAATACTTGAAAGCTCTTTGTTCTCCACGACGTGAAGCTTGGCGTCGTCAAGGACGCACGGGATCCAGACCCCGCGGTTGCTTTCTTTCTCTGCCGCCGTAGCCATCGCCTCCGTCGCTACCGTGCCGGAAGAGGATGCCGAAGCCATTTTTCTATGGGCGGGTGACCTAGGATGGGCGACGCTGGAGGATTTTGGGAAGCAGAGGAGCTCTGTGTTCGTGGGAAACGTTGAGGAGAAGGAAATGGCGCAAGTGCTAGTGAAGAAGGTGGGGAAAGAATCCAAGCCACTTATATCCTCCAGCCACGCCAAGATTCGTGTAAACGCAATAGTGAATGTGCCACGCGTCGCAGAAGAAGCTGGGTAACCCCCACGCGATGATTACGCCGACTCGATCTCCGCGCATGCATTAAATCGACGCCTCGGTTTCTCGAAAGGCGGACCCACCATCGGTCGTGCTGACAGGAATGTCTGTCAGTGACGTGACTTGACCATGACTAGTGTTAGATTACGTCAGAGACCAAGTTCCGGATTAGGTTGAATTTCGAGCTGGAAACCTGAATAACGTATCCATAGGTCTGACTCAGTTGAGACCCGGATCCTATCTTTTCTTTTGAAGTTTCAAGAACCCTTCACGATTCTGCAAGCCGAAGATCAAGCTAGATAATGATGAAATCTGACTTTGGATCATGGAGGCTTCTAGGGGCTACTGTTGGGGATATACTTTCCTGGTATCCTCACTGTGCCTCACTGACCAGGGTGGCCCACTTCGGGTTAGAGCTTTGCTTCACGGGCAGCCTAGTCAGGGAGAAGAGACGGAGTCCAGTCCGGCTACGGGAAGGCCCAGATGACTTACCGACATAGGCCCATAATGTTACTTGTAGTTCAAGATGTACTCTGTAACCGACTCTTAGTCGTAGCCGGATAGGTTTCTCCTGTAAACCCTAGGCCGGATATCTATATAAGCCGTCCTAAGGAGAGCCTTTAGGGCACCCTCACAATAGTCTACAATCTCAACTCGCATAGGCGAAACCCTTACAACCCATATTCCGGCTCTGCCGTATTACTGGATTGCTAGCAAGAGTAGGATCCGTCCAAAGCCGGCGGATTCGAACCTGGGTAAACTTGTGTGCTCACCATCCCGGAATACCGTACGTCTCGCACCCCTCTCTTCCACACGCCTCAAGGACCCCCTCATGGCGTACTTGTCATTAATCCGACGACAGTTGCAAGTAGGTTTGTAACTGAGAATGTTTTATTTTCGACATGAGTTGCATGTCCACTTGAAACTAGGTTTTCTCGCTGGGAGGGGTGGGTGGTGGTAGAGTCACAAGTTGGTTTGTAACCATGATTTTTTTGATCTTTTTAATGTGAGTTGCATGTCCACCTGAAACTGACCATTTTTCTCACGGGTAAAGGGGTGGGCGGGCAGTACAGTTGCAAGTAGGTTTGTAATTGATAATTTTTTTTTGACACGAGTTGCATGTCCACTTGAAACTCGGTTTTAATTAAAGGATAATAACAATCAATTGGCCACCTGCTCCTTTAGGTTACAGCTGCTTGGGGATTACATGGCAATTATTGGATGGACTAGCTAAGGGATTAAAGATTAAAATGACTAGACAGGTACTACCATACTAGTAAATTGTGAATAAATGGCAGCTTCTTTAATATCACTTGAGGATTATTTCGATCATGCGAAAGACATGTGGATCATCATTGCTTGAGCTTGGTTAGGCATGGAGGCGATCTTAATTATTTATTCTTGTCTATCTTGGCAAAATTCTAAGAGCGGATTTAATTATCCATAGGTTTGGGACCTTGAGGTGCTAAGGTTACTTCATGGGTTCTTTGTGAATTGCACGCAAGTGCATGATGCACCTCGTCTCGTTATGCTTTGTTCTGTTTCTAGAATGAATGATTGATTCTTCATCTTTTTGGTGTTTGTTTGATTCAATATTTTCCTTTTGTACTTCACGAATTCCAAGCTGGTAATTTTGACGCAACATTGCTGCAGGATGGTAATTTCGAGCCAACAAGTTGGTTATTTCGAGCACTTCCTTCTTTTAGATATTTTTTACAGATCGATAACAGCAGATGTAGGCTATCGCTGATTTCTTGGTTCGAGCTTTTTAGTTGCGCATAAATTTAGTTAGATTTTATTTTTCTCCTATGTAATTGACTACAAAGTCGATATTGTGGCCCACTCGACGGCCATGGAACTCTCTCACCAGTCCTTCGGTCGCTCCGGCCATTGGACTCACTAGCGTTGAGATCAACTTAATTGGTGAGTTCCTCCGAAACACACGTCCAAGTGCTTATTGTACAGTTATCATCGTGATATTGATATAATTATCATGCCCTCCTGCTAACTTTTATTTAAAAAATACCTATGGAGTTACAGGTATAATTATCACCATGATATGGAAATAGTTACATTACCCTCTAGCTAATAGTTATCCATCCATTATTTAAAGAGTTACTCTTGTGTTCATGGTAAGTTATCACCAAGAAGACAATGCAGTTACCCTGCCTTATAGCTAATAGTTACCAAAGCTAGTGATAATGGAGTTATCCAGGAGTTTAAGGTATAGTTACCAACCTAGTACTGATAGAGTTATCCATGTGTTTAGAGTATAGTTACCAACTGATTACACCTATAGTTATCCAGATGTTGATGATAGATTTACCCAGATCTTTACGGTATATCTATCATCACCAAATTGATGTAGTTATCATTCTATATAGGCAATATTAATCCACTCATTTCTTATGAACTTATCTAGATGTCTACGAGCAAATCTATTCTCATACCGGTCGTTGGTTATCCAAATTTGGCAGAAAGTATGAACACGCGCTATCGGCTAGCTTAGGATCAAATCGAAAATTTAAAATGTCATACATCGAACCGTTTGTCAGATTTAGGATCCGTTTTCACCATTGGACTAGTCGTGACGACATCTCCAAAATTAGATCCCACGTTGATATGTTTTGATGAAAAAAACCGGACCAAAAAAGTTACCCATCCTTAACACGTGAGTTATTCATGTCATAATATGCAAGTTATCCACCATGTAACACATAAGTTATCCACCATATAAACATGTTGGATGGAGGTGTACTCGCATACATGTTGAGCATGTTTAATTGGAATGGGGTAACCAAGGTGTTAGGGTACCGAGTCTTCATCGTTCATTGATATGACTCGGTACCCTAACACTCTTCGAGACTTCATCACCTGTACGCCGCGGTAGCAGCGACAGACGATGAAGACGAGCCGCTAGACTAAGAGTAGTGGGTGGTAGGACATAAGACCTCATTTATTATATCGTATTTAAAAGAAATTTAGATTTATTTTATTTTTAAAAAAAAATTGGGGTTGAATTGCGTGTATGCCACAAGAGCGGCGTTGGGCGACGAAACCAAGCCGCTAGGATAACTTTTATAATCAATATGTGGGTAATTTTTTACATTGGTGGATAACTTACAAATTATTTGGTGGGTAAGTTACATGCTAAAGCCTGGATAACTCTCGTATTACTAGTGAGTAACTTTTGGGGCAAACAAAGTTATGTTACCCACTCATAACATGTGACTTATCCATGTCATAATAGTTAAGTTATCCATCCTGATACATATAAGTTACCCACCATATAAACGGATTGGGTGGAGATATGCATATGGAGAACAACAAGCCTTATTGAGGGAGATACCATCGATGTCGACCAACCCTGCCTCCACCTCCCATCATGGGAGTTCTACGAGGAAGAACAACATAACAAGTAGTCGCCAGATGCGCCCCACAAGATCCGACGAGGTACTCCAAAACAACGCGTAAATCCAAGACGTCACATAGGCAAAACCTAACCTAATCCTAGATCTAAGATAGGAACTAAGCACAGAAGGGGGAGGGAAAGACCGCGTCCTACTCCATCTCTGCACCAGACAGCGCATGCGCCGTCGGCGAGAGGGACCAGAGTCGGGGCGTGTGGCCAACTGTAAAGGAGAGCGGAAGGGGCTCTCGTTGGGAAAGGCCTAGGGATAACTTATGTATGATAGCCTAGATAACCTACGTGTTAGCGGTGGGTAACTTTGGCGTCTAATTTTTTTTTGTCGGAACATATCAGTATTGATCTAGTTTTAAAGATCTCGTCGCGACTAGACCAACGGTGAAAACGGATTCGAAAATGGATAAACGATTTGACCTACAAAATATATTGAATTTCAGTTTTTCTAGTTTAATTCCAATAACTTCAGCATGTTTGTCGTCTTGTGCTTAGCGACTGATCCAGATTTTGCATGCTCCATGCGATAGAAGGAATGCTACAGCGGCGCATCCATGCGATGGAAGGAAGGAAGCTCGTCTCGGAGGGTTTGGTTCGTGACTGGGAGGAATCAGGTGACGCGGTTCGGTTTTGTCCGATCCGCCACAATTTACAATTTTTAGAACGGTCGCTGTGTAGTCGCTTCCTTTATTATATATATACTAGCACAAATGTCCGTGTGTTGTAACGGGAATAAAATCTAAAAGTCTGTTTCGTACATACCAAAGTCCGACTCCGACTTCTCATGCTACCATCGTCCATAAAAAATGATGGTACTTTCACGATTGTTATCTTCCCACTGGCAAAAGCACACTGTCTTGTTTTCTTCGCCATATACCGGGTGTCGCGGAGGTACCGGGTATATAGCCTGTCTCTAAGGTGATAATTTACACTTGGTACTCCCCAGTGTCCTTTTTCAAGTCTCCCTTGAGTTTGTAGAAGGGTGTATTCTTACTCTATGTCTTGAAGCTTGCGTCGCAATGTGACGCTCGTGTTGTTGGCCTTGTCCAGTTTGTCCATATTGCAGCAGCTTCGTAACCTGTCTTCGACATTGACTTGATGAAGTCGTCAACTCGACCACTTCGTCCAATATAATCTCATTGCTGATGTCGACCCAGCCACCATCTTTCGATCAAATGATCTGACTTGCTTAGACCCTATTTAGTCCTGCACGCGTGAAGAAAAGTACAAGTATGCAGTATCAACACATCATGTTCAGGATTTCCTATACCGTAGAAACATGAATTTGCAGGTGAAACTACAATACAGCTTTCCAACATTAACATGTCGGTCGCTATTTCATATTCTTGTCTTACTTAGCGATATAAAGTCTATATAAATAAAACATACACACCACAAATGACGCCTTTCAGCCCAATTCTGGAAGGGGACTCGAGAGGTACGCTCACCACCAGGAGCGGAAGAAGAAAACGCCATCGAGCTTGAGGGCCAGAGGGCCATGAAGCAGAGTAGCAGCGCGTGCTCCGACGCTGCCCTCCGCACCCGCCTCCACGTCCCCGGTGAGCCCCTTCTCACCCGCGGAGCAGCATTAGCGGCTGCCACAGGGCTGATTCTGTCGGCTTCCGGTGTCACCTAATGCTTCCTCCCGTGCCTTGATGCAGCGACAGTGGTTGGATTCCTGGGGAACAGAGGCGTAGGTGGACGCCTGGTACGGCGGCAGATCGGGAGGCCAAAGACCCACCCGCCTCCACGGCAGAGGCCGACGCGTGGATTGGCGGGCTCGAGGTCGGCAAGAGACTCCTTCCCTCGACGACTGATTCGACCCTCTAGGACGTGCGGATTGGCCGAGACCGGCGCGGGCATGGTCAGGATCATTGGCAACGGAGAGCTTGTATCCATGGCTGGGGACCCGGCTTCACCAGGATCGATCAAGGGTCGAGAAGTAAGCCCACGGGCACGGGAGGGGAAAGAGGAGACGATGCAAAGTGGTGCTTTGTCTTGCAATGTGGGTTGATTAATCGGCAATGTAAAAACGAATCTTAACTTATGGATGGTAAGGTGGTTAAATATCTCTAAGCTATAGGGACAAAATCGGAAACAGAAAAAGCGGGACGAACCGCAAGAAACCTTTCATCCTTTATTAGTAGGTATATATATAGCTCCGCTATTTACGAACCGATTCCTGAATAACTATTCAGGACCCTGCTATCTTTCACACGAACACCACAAACCCTCTGTTAACTTCCATGCGAACACGAGTTAACTTCGTTTTCTAGTTAACTTGCAGTATGTACTACTAATAATGAATGTTAAATTCCGCCTGTGTAAGTTAACTTCCACAACCATTCTTAACTTCCTCGTGTGCGCAAGTTAACTACCTCTTCCATGCTAGTTAATTTCCTGACGGAGCACCTATATTTTGTGTTTTCACGGACTGTATATTGATTGTAGTTTTTGAACCACTTATCGAAATTATGCATGCGATATACCGTTGAAAAGGTATGAAAATTTCGTATCTTTTTTATAAATAAAGTTATTCCAAATTCGGTATAATTTTAAAATAATTTCAAATATACTAAGAAGTTTTTTCGCGAACCTCTATGTTACTGCACTGTTTTTAGGTGTTATTTTTAAACCGCTTGTCGGAATTGTGCATGTGATATACCGTTGAAACGGTATAAAAATTGCATAACTTTTTTGTAAAAAAAGTTTTTCCAAATTTCATACGGTTTTTAATTAATTTTAATTATATCAAACTTTATTTTTGTGGACTTTTCTGATTTCGTACATCATCTTGTGCAACTTAACTTCCACGGTCCCCTCTTAAATTTTTCGCGAACACGGATTAACTTCCGTTTCTTTTCCATATTAACTTCCTCTTTGGACGGGAGGTCGTGGGATTTCTCTGATTGTTAACTTCTATTTTTTCGCGAACACGAGTTAACTTCCGTTCTTTTCCATGTGAACTTTCGCTAGGAAGTAAACCCTCTCGCTAGATCCCCTATGTGTGCAAGTTAACTTCTGCCCGATGCATTTCTTCACTTTTCTAAAAGTAGTGAGAGGAAAATAATGTTAACTTTTTGAAACTTACTTTTGATGGTTGCTTCAAAAAACACCTCGTTTTTGGCACTCCGAAAATGGAAAATGCATTTTTTGTGCGTTGAAAAGGGAAACTTGCCCCAGCAATATTGTTAGCCATTCCAAGATGCACATGTATGCACAATATGAACACATTATCATAAACTATGCCGCAATTTTGGCCATAACATTGGTCGTTTCGTCCGAAATCCATGAAACTTCATACATGATAGCTCATATTTTGGAACATTTTTCCAATATATTCTCGATATTTCAAGTTTTTTATTTTTCATGGATACTATGTCATATAAAATGACACAACACGAATATTTATATTTTTTTGATTTTTTTGAAGTGGCTACGCCGATTTCAATACGCGAGCAAAACGGTGAGAGTGACCGTCCTCAACTAGGTGTTGAGCCTTGCTAAACTTTTAGTGGATCTCTAATGAAATGACATATTGCGAATCTAAAATGAGCAAACAGTCATGTACCTTTAGTTCATATCTGGCCTACTTCTTGTCGATTTGGTAGCAAATTATCTTTTTCACGGGGGGTGGACGGAAAGTTTTAAAATACTCTTATTGGGACATTGTTCATAGAATATGGTCTAGTACTTATGAAAAATGGTATGGTACATTTTGAAACTACTTTTCATGATTGCTTCACAAAACACTCCTTTCTAGCACTGAGAAAATGAAAAATGATTTTTATGCGATAAAAGGGAAAACTTCCTTCAGCAATATTGTTCGCCATTACAAGATGCACATGTGTGCACAGTATGGACATATTATCACAAACTATATCGCGATTTTAGTCATAACGTTGGTTGTTTGATCCGAAAGCCATGAAACTTCGTACATGATAGCTCTTTTTTGGGAACAATTTTCTAAGTTATTCGCGATATTTTAAGTTTGTTATTTTTCATGGATACTATGTCTTATAAAATGACACAACACGAAGGTTTTCCATTTTTCAATTTTTGTTGAAGTAGTTACGCCGGTTTCAAGGCATGGTCAAAACGGCAGGAGCGACCGTCCTCGTCTAGGGGTTGAGCTTTGCAAAAATTTCAGTGGATTTCTAATGAAATGGCATATTGTGAACCTAAAAATGATTGGAAACAACAGCCTCCTGCTTAACCGAGGTATACAACAACTTAAAATTTATACTGATGGTACGATCAGATATGCTCTCTTGACATCCACAGGTGAACCGACAAATTTACACGAGGCTCTCACTGATACAAATTGGAAACATGCCATGCAAGATACGGTACAAACCGTGTAATGCCACTTAGGGAGCTTTTCCATATCATATAACATTGACTCGATCCCCCTAGCGGGAACGATCGGTTTACCTAATCTAATAGGTCCCACAGTCTATTTTCACTACAAAATCCCATTGGCGGCATGAAGAGTGAGCAAGACATATAATCTATGTGTAAAAGTATCACCGCCAGATATGAGGACACAGTGTGACAGGTGGACCCTGTGAAAAATCCTACCACCAATACCGCAAAGTTGCAAATTGTATATTCTTATATTTTGCCTTTCAATGATACAGTTGTTCGATATGGGGGTTATATGAGTGCACCAATTTGACTTCCGGGCTCCATGGAGCACCTTGTTTTAAATATTTGAAAAACATATTTTCAAAGTTTTAAAAAAGTCAAACAAATATGTATATATAGCCAATGATATATATTTCAAGTATGTAAAGTCTCAATATTAAATAATGTTGTAAATGTTGACATTATAGATCTATGAGTGAATAGTACACCTTAAAAAAAATCCTTTTAGTATTCCATATAAAATGTATTTCAGATTGAGACTTTGCACACTTGAAATATACATTATTGTCTCTATGTACATGTATTTTTCAGAATTCTTCGAAACTTTCAAATTTCACTTTCGAATTAAAAAAGACCTTACGTATTCGGGGTTTATATTCACTTCCAACCTTAGTTTGAGAACTCAACAAGGAAGAAAATGTAAACTGAGTGTGTAAAGCAATTACATGTGTACTGATTCGAATAGGACACAAATTAAATTTTTAGAGCATCCCAACAGTGATGCACAATTGGTCATTGAGTCATTTGGACAAAAAACAGCTCCAACAGGTGATATAGCCTTATATTTGGCCCAAAAGATTTTTAGTGCAGGCCTATATTTTGGCCCCAAGAATCCTAAATATACATCATCATGCGGCTGCCGCAAAATAAGATAGGGCTGCGGGTGGCTGAGGTGACCATGCAGGGCTAGCTCGTGATGTATTTTAGGGCCTCACTTTTGCTAAAATAACGCTACTCCGAAAGGTGATGTATATTAGCAGAACCACCTCGCGGTTTACTGTAGGGTACCACTTTGTACTCCAATAGGTGATGTATATGCAAAACACATCAGTGATATAATTTTAGGGCACCACTTTTTACATCACCTGTTAAGCACAAAGCACTTTGGTGCCTTATAAACTATTTTTTTTTTACATCACCTGTTAAGCCAAGCGTATGAGCTTTAACTGTACTGGCGGATGACACTTTAAAAAAACCGCCACGCAATTAACTGCCCGCGCCCCCCTACGACGGGTGAAAAGTTTTGAGGTGGCCTATTTGTTGAAGATGTTCTTAATAGTACACAACATATTAATCCTCATAACTCCGACCCAATTCAGGTGCAACTTAATTATGATCAACCTTGTCCCAACTCGCAAGTACTACTCCACTAGCTACTACTACTCCTTCCATTCGGAAATATAAGCCGTTTTAGCTTTACGAATCGAATGTATCTAGACGTCTTTTAATGTATAGATTTATAGAGATTTAGAGTGAACCTATACACTAAAAAACGTCTAGATATATTCATTTCACAAAGCTAATTTTTTTTATATTTCTAAACGGAGGAGTAGTACTATACTTAGTGAAACACATTCCCGCTTCGTACTTAGCTGCACGAATCCTGAAGCAAAAGCATCCAACCGTGGCTGAGGACTAAGAACAAGCAATTCCGATTAATATAGCGGTGCAAAAGACTATTTGGAGAGAAATTCTCCCCATAGCCGCAAACGCGGACCTCCGCGCGCGAGACGGTCGCGTCCTACTATAGTTCAAAAGTTTTGAGTCCTACTACAGTTCAAAAGTTTTGAGGTGACCTATTTCGCATAATACTACTATTCCCTCCGGTCCAGTTTTATTAGACACATACGTAGTTTAAGAATAAGTTTGACTATTAATTTTGGTCAGCAAATTTTACATAATATGTCACAAAAATTATATCATTGGATTCATACTTTCCAATAGTATATTTTTTATGACATATATTATATATTTTATTGGTCAAAATTTATGGTTAAACTTGTCCTTAAACTACGTGCATGTCTAATAAACCGGAGAGGGAGTACACAACATACAATCCTCGTAACTCCGGCCCAATTCAGGTGCAACTTAATTATGATCAACCTTGTCCCAAGTAGTAGTACTATGATTAGAGAAACACATTCCCCCATTTTTTAGGGAGAGAAAACATATTCACCTAGCTCAACCAAGAACGCGGTAGATTATTTCCATTTTACGAAGGATTGCTGAAGCCCGATCCTGGACGACCTTCCACGCCTCGCTGACATGCCGCTCCTCCGTGAGCGTGCTTCCGATGGCACACCGTAGCATGTACATGCCGCCGACGTTCGCGGAGCTCATGTACGGGCCCGACCCGACCGCGTTCACCTCCTCAAGAAGTCTCCGGTTGAGCTCGTTGGCCGTCTTCTCGCCGCCCAGCTTCTCCGGAGACCTGAGCCGGAAGCACACCAGCGCGAACTGCCGCTCCGTCACAACCTCGAACCTCGCGTCGGCTCTCACCATGTCCTCGAACGCCTCGGCCATGCGCACGTGCGAGCGGATGTGGCCGCGCAGGCCGTCGACGCCGTAGCAGCGGAGCAGGAGCCACATCTTGAGCGCCCGGAACCGGCGGGTCAGCGTGATGGTCCAGTCCTTGTAGTCCACCACGTCGTGCCCCTCCGACGCCGCGTCCTTGAGGATGTACTCCTGCTCCGTGCCCAGCGCCGCCACCAGCGCGCACGGCCTCTTCACCCACATCGCGCAGCAGTCGTTGTTGGCCAGGAGCCACTTGTGCGGGTTCATGCTGAACGAGTCCACCGACTCCGCGCCGTCGATCACGTGCCGGAACTCCGGGCACACCAGCGCGGACCCTGCGTACGCCGCGTCCACGTGCACCCAGACGCCGTGCGGTGCCGCGACGGCGCAGAGCTCGCCGATCGGGTCGACGGCGGTCGTCTGGGTGGTCCCGACCGTCGCGCACAGGAACAGTGGGACCAGCCCGGCGTCCACGTCGGCCTGCATGGCGGCCTGCAGCTCCGTGGGCGAGAGCGCGAACATGTCTTCGCGGCACGTCTGCACCTCGCGGCAGTGGTCACGCTGGATCCCGGCGATGCGTGCGGCCTTGCGGAAGAAGAAGTGGGTCTGGTCGGAGCAGTACACGACGAGGTCGCAGATCCTCCTCGCCCCGATCTCCGCGAGTTTCCGGTCCCTCGCGGCGACGAGGGCGCAGAGTATGGCCTCGCAGGACGTGCCTACAAACGTGCCCCCGCCGCCTCCGGCGAACAAGAGGCTCTCCGGCAAGTGCAGCGCCTTGCCGAGCCAGTCCACGACCACCATCTCCAGCTCGGTGGCGGCCGGCGAGGCGGCCCACGTAAACGGGATGACGTTGATGCCGGCAGTGAGCGCCTCCCCGAGGGCGCCGACGGTGCTGCTCGACGCCGGGAAGTGCGCGAAGTGGCGAGGGCTCTGCCAGTGCGTCATGCCCGGGAGGATGTGGTCGCGGACGTCCTGAAGCGCAGAGCCGAACGCGTCGGGCTCCGGACGGGACGGCGCCTCCTTGGGCAGCACGTCGCGCAGGAAGCCGGGCGTGACGCAGGGGTGCACGGGGAGGTCGCCCATGCGGCCATAGTAGTCGGCGATGAAGTCGATAACCCGGTGACCCTGGCGCCGGAACTCGTCAGCGTCGAGCATGCTGGGGCACTGCAGCTTCTGCTGCGGCGCCTCCACCATCACCGGCGCGGGGACGGCGCCATTGTCAGTCGTACCGTCGACGGTGACTAAGCAGTTCGACGGTGGAGCCATATGTGCAATGCGGCGGAATGTGCTCGATGGATCAGGTAGCAGGATCAAGGAATTAATAGGGCTGCCGCGCTGCTAGCTACCAGCTTCTTCCTACACGTACGACCTTTGACAACGTCGACTGATGCTAATTGAGAACGGCTCCGACAGCTATTTATACAGGTGGAATGAAAGTAATTATTTCATAGCGCATTTATGCAAGTGGCCCACAATAATAGCGCATCAAAGTAATTGGTTGTGAAGTCAAAATGAAAGTAATTATTTCTTGTGCACAAAATAGGTTTTTTTGTTTTCTGTAGGGTGTGGCAAAAGGGAGCTACGGAGAAAATATATATGACCGTACTCACTCGACATTATCGAGCCAGCAACTTTCATGCCCGAACTAGCTACTACCTGTCTGTGTCGCGGTCTCGAGGATTTTTATTTTTTTGGTAGCGGTCTCGAGGATTTGTGTCTCTCCTCCTCGCCATTCATAACTAGAGGGTTTCACAAGACGAGTCTTTGATGTGCGGTTGTCGTGTGAATGTGTTGCAAGACGAAAACATTGCGTCGGTGAGTGTCATGTGCCGTTCTATGAGGTTGTACCGGTTTGTTTCAACCCTCTGCTTTAGTGAAATTGACGTCTTCCGGTATAATTTTCAGAAAAAAAACCAGGTTCATGCGAACCCACACGGGCACACCAAGCTGATGGAGTTCTATCGTATACCATGTCGGGAGGCCGCGCCGCAAACGATGACACCACACACGACAAATGGATGGTCGTGAATCGAACGACAACGTGGTAGTCAACAAACACGAGAATTTCGATTTTGTCGGATGTGTTTCTACTTTGTTCGAAACTTTCGAGAACCGTCCCTTCCTAGGAGGGAGGTAGTGGTGGTGGACGGGGGAGGGGGTTTCCTGGTGGCGGGGGGAGGGGGTTTCCTTCTGGTGTTGGGAGTTAGGAGAGCATGCATGAAAAGTAGACATAGTGTAAGAGTTCTTTTCATTACACACCATTAATATTTGACCATATATAGATTAAAAATCTAATTATGAAAACAACAAAGGAAATCCATTCATTGTATAGGCATTATGTCTTTCTCTGAAAACTACAACTTTATAATGAAGAAGTATTCATAATTAGAGGTTGCACAAAGGCGAGTCTTTGGCGTGCGGTTGTCGTGTGAATGTGTTGTAAGAAGAAAAGCATAGCATCAGTGAGTGTCACGTGTCGTTCTATGACGGTGTACCGGTTGTTTTAACCCTCTTCTTTAATGATACTGATGTCTTCCGAGACAATTTCCCACACGAGCACACCAAGCTGACGGAGTTCCACCTTATAACATGCTAGGAGGCGGCGCCGCCACAAACAATAACACCACACGTGGCAAATGGAAGGGAGTGAACCAAACGCCGGCAGGTAGTCGACAAAAACGCGAGAATTTCGATTTCGTCGGATGTGCTTCTGCTCTATTCGGAACTTTCGAGAACCGTCTCTTCAGGAGAGGGGAGGGGAGGGGGGAGGTGGGGTGTTTTTCCTTCTGATGTTCATATTTAGAAGAGCACACACGAAAAGTAGACACAATGTAAGAGAGTTGACTCTTTTCTTCATTAGTTACGAAAACAACAAAGGAAATCCATTTATGGTATCGGCATCATGTCTTTCTCTTAAAATTGCAACTTTATAGTAATGGACAAGTCTTTTTGTACCCTTGTCTATCTTTTGGTTAAAACATGTCATCGTTATAGCATTATTATCTTTAATTAATTACAAAATACAATTCATAATATTTATTCCAAGTGCATAACAAGATTGATGTGGCAAAAGGGAGCGAGCTCCGGAGGAAAATACTACTACTGGTCCGGAGGACTATGCCGGTGCGCTGCTGGATGCCGGTAAAGGGCACCAAGTGGCGAGAGGGGCTCTGCCAGCCAGTGGTGGGCGTCATGACCGGGATGAAGAGGGTGACGAACGTCCTGCAACGTACGCCGAGCTAAAACCCGCCAGCCTCCCGGGGTGGACGGCGCGTCCGGTGCGAGCAGGTTGCGCGGGAGGCCGGGCGTGACGCTGGGGTGCGCGGCGTAGTCGCCAATGCGGCCATGGTACTTTTTATCACTTGTCAGCGATGAGGTCGATGACTTGCCGCTGAAACTCCTCAACGTCGAGCACGTTGGGTGGCTGCTGTTGCTGCGTGTCCTCTACCACCGACACGGCGCCAATACGCCATTAATTAAGGTGTTTGCATGGTTGATTGTGTCGAAGCAGTGCGACGCTGAGTTGGAGCTGGAGGCTTGGAGCCATGTGTGATTGTTTGCCTTCGCGCGCGATGATTTTACATGTTCACACCAGTGGTACACTACATAACGCAGCCAAGCTTTGTGCGAGACTGCACTTGTACATATTGGTTTGTTCGAGCCTAGCCCAATGTTGCCCTATACGAGCGAGCACGGAATAGCAGGACCAACTGTGCACGTGATCTATGCCGTAGATCATGGCAATGTTTGTTGGAAGAAAAAAAGTCTAAAATAAACCCTAAACTCGTAGAGCTTAGCTAAATCGAACTATTCACAATCCTCGAAATCGGCAGTCTCGAACTAGATCGGACAGTGAATACAACAGCAGTGGTAGTGAATTTGAAGATGAGATGATGGACCTAATTATTGATAATGAACCTGACATTGTCATTAGTGCAGAGCTAGCTGAAAGTTCAGAAGTTGAAGCTCAGATAGTATAGAATGTTCTTGTGCCAGATGGCACTGGAGTGATCACTCGAGTAATTAGCAGTCCACCTAAGGACACCTAAGGACCGAGAGCTAGAAGGACTGCAGTTCTTAATGAGGTAGAAGAAGTGCCATTATCTTAGTTTTCAATTGCAGAAGATATGCCCTAGAGGCAAATAATAAATGGGTTTTTATTCTCGTATCTTAATTAGTTTGTAATGGTTTCATATTGTGCTATAACCATATCAAGTGGAAACATTGGTACAGGTGTGATATGAAATAAACCAAGTCCCTAGTAACCTCTATTCATACTAGTTCAATGTTGCAATAGCTAGAAACGTAGTCTCCTTCTCCTTACACCGTGAGACCATATCAATCAATGTCATCCGAGAATACTTAGATAGCATGAAACATCACTTGGTGACTTGGTGATCATAAATGTGTGTTTAGATATTCAAAGAGGCATGTAGAGGCATTATGTGTTAAGAGCGGGATTTGTTCACCCACGTGATGGGTAAGATACATACGGCCAGTTTGGTGAGATTACATCCATAAATGTTGCAACATGTGACTAGGTCACGGGGATATAATATCACGGTAACAAGTAAAATAGAACTTATCAGTGGTGAGATTGAACAAAGTATATGATATCAATGATCGAATCTCGGATAAGTCGTATCAGAGAAACAAAGGGAATTGGACTCAACGTTTTACGGTTCAAACGACATTATCATCGTGGAATGCACAGGGGTGATTATGAGTATCCCGATCCCTCTGTTGATCATTGATGGAGATCTTGTCTGTGCCATTCCCGAGCCGTGGGGAAATACACTTAAGGGTATGATGAGCTAGAGATACTCTATAAGTTGGAATCACAGTAGAGAGAGAAAAGGTCGGAATTGTTTTGCGGAGAGATCTGAAGTTGTTCGGAAAAATAAGGAAAGAAAAAGGCCGAAAGGAGTTTCGGGTAAATGGAAATTCACAATATGCATTTATTATATGTTAATTGTGAACTAATATATTCTAAATAAACATTTAAATTCCAATTTATAAAGTGACTTTCTCATTAGGCCAAAATCTCGAAAGAAATTGACCCAGAAAAAAGCCACAGGAAAAAGGTAAAAGAAAACTGTAGATAGGGCTGGTTTTTGACCAGCCCACAGAAATGGGTCACAGATAGTCTGCGCCGCGCAGGGTAGCGCACAGCCACCAGCCACCGCCGGCCAGGCCCGCTCAGCCCCGGCCCATTCGGGGCGCGCAGGGCAGCTGGGCACCGCAAGGAGCCGGCTAGGCTGGCAGTCCACCCGGGCGTTGGCTTGACGAGCCGCGCGCGGGGGGCGGAAGCCCACTCGGGCGCAGGCAGCGGCGCAGCCACGCACTATTGCCTTCGCTGGCGCTGCTAGCTGTTGTTGTTGTTCGCTGGCCGAGCTGGCCTTGGCGGGGTGGCCCACCCGGCTGCCCCATTGGCCCAGCTGACTGTTGCACTGTTTTTTTTTTGCCCTTTTCTTTTATTATTTAGTCCCACATGGGGCACCTAAAGGGGAGGGCACATCTCTCTTCCCCTATATAAGGAGGTGTCCATGGGTGGAATAACACACACAATTTGAGAAGTTCTTTGGTTGACTTTCTCCCTCTCTATCTCTACACAGTTGTCTTTTTGCGTTGGAACGGTCCCAAGAAAGGACTGCTCGCGCAAGAGACGACGCACCTGGAACACGTTATTGCGCTGCAGGGATTCTAAGCCGGAGATCTACTTCCGCACTCCCGGCAGGATCAGGGAGCCGGAGGTCGTCATCATACACCGTATGTGTACAAAACCGCGAGGGGCCACACTTGGGGCACCTTGGATGTCGTGATCCGGAGCTGCTGCACGATGAAGATGGAGCAAGGGATGACCCGCGAGGAACTTCGCGACCTTGAGGTCGGCCACGAGTTTGACTACTTCAACCACGTTCCCCTTGGAACATTAACCGCGTATGGTCTACAAGGGTATGTATTCTATATGCTCTGGTCATTACTGCATTATTACATAGATAGATCTTGGGCGTTAGAGAGTTCTATTATAGGAATTTTTTGTTTTCTGCTACGGAACCCTTCACCAATTTCCCAAGTATGCAATCCAAGTCAAGGGACATATGCTAGAACAGAGAAAGAGCATGACGATAACAACCTTGAGCTAGAGAAGATCTAGAGCATGTCGGTGTTAGTGAATCAAATTCTAACCCTGAATACATGCCACACGGTGAAGATACTGGGGAAAATTCAAAAGTTGTGGAGCTTAGAAAGCATGCTAGAAAGTTCAAGAAGGTGAGAGATACAAAGAGTTGGATAGGAATAGATTCTAAAGATGCTTTGCTAGTTGAGCTCATTGCAAATATGGAGGATCAAATAGGGAAAGAGGAGAAGGACTAGAACAATGATTCATATGATGAGGGCTACTCATATGATGAATACTCTGATGGGCAGATAGTCAGGAGGAAGATCAAGTTTCCAAGGTACAATAATCACACAGAAATTCCACATTTTGTGTAGACAATGGTGTTCAGAAGCAAGAACTAGTTGGTCAAAGCACTTAAGAGATATGGTATTGTGACCAAGAAGAGTATTTCCTTTGTTGAATTAGAATATTGACATTAACAATGATGGAGCTAGTTGGGTATTCATTTCTAATCAGCAAAAATACTTGATAAATGCTATGAAGGACTACCTGCCAAATGCAGAGCCCACATTGCAGTTGCATAGCTTCGCAAGATCAATATTGGTGCCTTCCTCCTCGGATGCAGTTGCATAGCTTCGCCGGCTCGTACACCATCAAATTCGCCCGATAGGGCATCAAATACCTTGTTTATGCCCTCCTCCTTCTTCCCACGGCTCCTCGGGAGACAGGAAAGAAGCACCGGATAACCACGACATTACGCTATACGCATCCGCCACGGTGCACCGGCCCACCGCCCTGCTCCCAAATCCCTTCCGTTGTTGGCAAGTGAATGAACCCTAATACCAAATTCTATCTCTCACACACATGTAATGGTTAGAACATGTGATGTAGTTAAGTGGGAAAGTTTGCTCGGACCACCTCTGACACTAATCCCCACCACATCAGTCTTTCCAACCAAACCTATATCGAGATCCAAATTAGACCGGGATCACAGAGCTCAGTGTGTCAATTTCAGGGATTGTGAGTTGGGCATTCGTTTTTAGCTAAGCTCTACAAGTTTAAGGTTTATTTGAAATTTTTCCTCATTGGATGCCTCGTGTAGTAAACAGTGATCAGGAAAAGACCCCCATCGGGTAATTACTAGGAGTCCAAGTTGAGATCGATTGATATAATATACCATATTGTATACTACCATGTTACATGTCTAATAGACCCCTTTAATCACAACCTTGAGAAAGTTTGAGGTTGATCTTAAACTCACCTAACAACTTTCCAGGTAATATTTTAGTAAAACCATCTACAATCTGATCTCTGTTGGAGATAGTTTCTTGCTAGCAACTCTCTCGTGAACGAAACGGTAGTCTATCTCAATATACTTTGTCCAGGGCAAGGTTGAGTACGTGCGTGCTATCCGGGTAGATGCATCCGCAGCCTAAATTTGGTGAGAAGATGGGTTGGTCCGTGCAAGTCGATATGTTTGGGTCGCGCCGCTAGACCGTGGTTCTATGATCCTGATGTCCACCCGGACTAGATCGAACCGGCCTAAACCATTTGTGTCTTGTCGCTAGAGATGCCTTGACTCTACTTTTAAATTTTTAGGCGAAAGTTCATCATACATGTAGGATTTTCTCACCAATGATCAAAAAGGCATTGAGTCAAATTACCTTATATGATCGGTATTTTCTTCCCCATGCGAAGCCGCCTCCACCCCCAAGATCCGGTGTTTCCGATCCCCCTCCTCCCCTCCGTCCGGCCGCCACGCCAGCGGATAGAGTGGGGAACCATCTTCTTCATTGTTTGGTTTTTGTAGATCTGTTTTTCCTTGGTTTTATCTCCCTATCAGCATCGACGAGGTGGAGGCGACGATGGCATGTTGGAATATGGTCTCTCTGGCCTCTCCCTACCTCATGGGCATCCGATTCGGATTCAACGAAGTTCCTGTGAGGGTTAGCATCACTGGATCTATTGTTTCTCTTCAGATCTTGGCAATTGGTGTGTCTATCAAGGGGACTTCTTCTGGCTATGGGGATCTACGAATCGGTATGGAGCTTCATCGATGGCTACTTCTTCCTCTTTGTCTCCGGAACGGATGTGGTTCTAGAACCGTTCGGTGACTTCCCGTCCACAAACAACAACGTCAGGCCGGCTTAGGAAGGAGCGGCAGTGGCGACGCTCTATCAACATGGTCTGGAGGTCAAAGATGAAGGGAATCTCAAGGATATCTTTGTAATTTTTGTTTTCCTTGTGATGCTTTGCACTGTCGTATGTTTCTTTTAATGCCAGGGCCTTTCTGCAAAAAAGGCATTGAGTCACTCGGTCTTCAACACAGGCGGAGCTTCTCACACAATAGTTACGACATCTCTTTTCTACTACCTCTGTTCCACAATATAAGCCTTTTTAGCAAGCTTAGCTTGCTAAAAAGGCTTATATTGTGGAATAGAGGGAGTATTAAATAGTCAATTTCTTTGAGTCAGGTTTATGCGTAAGGCCTCGTTTGGCAGAAGAGTTTTTGAGCGTTTTGCTGAGTATTATATCAGGTGTATTGGGTGAAAACATTTTACTTCACCCAATCGCCTTCTTCCATCCCAATACTTCTCAAATCTCTCTGTATCAATTATTTTTGGGTGTTTGGCACACTGGGATTTCATTCGGTTGCAATTTCAACTTAAAATCAAATGAGAGAAAGAAACATGATTTCGCAATGTTAAAGCATTAAATATCATATTCCTAGCGTTCGCATGTGTGCTAGTGATCAAGTCTCAGAGGTGACTTGCTCTCCCTCCCTAACAGAGTAAAAGGTGGTGGCATAGAACTCCTCGAGATCTCAGCCGGACGATCCCCAGTTCCTTCTCCCTCCGCTTGCCGCTCCGGTAGCAGGAGGGAGGGGGAGCTCTAATGAGTCCAAAATTGAAGCATTTTTACCTCTTGTTTTTGCATAAGTAGAGTAGGGATTTAGTATTTTACTGCGCTCAGGAGCACCTTTTGTCTCTGTTTCAACAGGATCCCAAATTACTAAGTATTTTGTGAACATATCAATTGGGACTATCATATTATGCAGTAATATGATATTTCTAAGTGATAAATGTCATTTAATTGATTTTTCCTCGCACCTGGGAGAATAACAAATGTGGAGGAAGGCTATAAACGGTTTAACAAGCACTGGTATGGCAGAGATTTCCTATACCGCCCACCCGTACAACCTGTTAGAGCGTCTGTCTTGTCAAATACTCTCACCTCGTGAAGACGGATCTGAGATCCGACATACAAAGCAACCACCAGCCTCAAAATACCACGCCGGAGAGGCATCTGGAGGAGGAACTAAGAGAAGGGCAAATCCTTGCTGCTCTGCGGATCATCGGAGGACATCACATCATCCCCTTCATCACCAACCGCTGCATCTCCATCACCATTACCATTCCCCTTTTTCATACTTTAGATCCTGTAGTAATTCCAAATAGGTTTGCACTAGATCTATCTTCATAATTTTATCCATCCATTTGAATATGATGATGTTGTTAGTTGCTTCTATGTGCGAGTAGTTCCCTTTGTTCTTGGGTAGATGGAGAAACCCTAGCATTATTATAAAATGAAATAAAGATGATCTATTACTTTGGTCCATGACCCATTGATCTATGATGTTGTGTTTGATCTCTCTCTCTAGATCGTATGTGTAGTCGGCCACATATCCTTTGCCTCTGGGTCTAAAGAGAGGGTGATACCCTTAGGACGTGTATGAGAGTATGTCTGGTGCAAAGTGATGACAGTGAACATTAGCTTATAACCTGCACGGTCAAAGAGGAATTAAGAGAGACTCACTAAGCTTATTACAATATCTATGGGGAAACCCTTTAATTATGGTGGTCTGTATGAGTGATTGCTCTTAGGCATTGCAGTGATTATTTAGAGGTGACGTCATTACCTAACTCGACAAAGTGATTTCCCATGAGTCTTGTAGTGAACATCTTATTACTAATCTCTCTCCACACACATCATGACGAAAGACATAGGTTATCCTAATTATGATTAATTACTCCATGCTAGCGGTGTATCCTAAATCCCTGAGAACGTTATAGCCTTATTGAGTTCCAACACCTTTATTTAACGCTTTCTTTACTTATTTTACTTTACTTGTTTAATTACTGACGAGGGTTTAACTCATCAATGCCCATTGTTATGGACTTGGGTTTTGGAGAAGGAGGGAGTGCTGGAGACATCTATCGGCTAGCAAACAAGCACACATGGGACAAAGGATTTACCCAGGTTCAGGCCTCGTAGAGGTCCCTACTCCTGCTTGTCTTCTCGTGGAATTATCAAAGGAGTCGAAAGTTACAATGGTGCGCAGATGCAATCTTGCGAAAGTTGTGGAAACTAGGGTTGCGTGTGTCCTCCTCGCCGCCCCTCCTAGCCTTTATATAGATAGGCTAGGTCTCGGGTAGCAGGTCGAGTCGGTTACAAGTTAGGGTTTTTCCCTTCAAACTTTCTATCTTTAGCTTCTTCCTGTCTCTCAAGCAATCGAGAGTCCGCAGGTTAGTCGAGTCCTTTCGTTTGGGCCTTGGCGACACCGTGGGCCTTGACGTATTTAGACTGTATATACCAAGCTTGAGTACCTGTAAGGTATACCCATGTCAGTAGCCCCCGAGTATCTAGTGGAATCGCAGATTCGACTGGGTACTTTTTGAAGTTTCGAGTGCCTGAATGAGTGCATTTCGACTGCTTTTATTTGTGTCGTAGGGATTGTTGATATACGTGCCTGATATAACCGAAGTATCGGTACCAATTAACCACCTTAGGGTGAAATAGCGCAATCTACTCGAATTCGAGTCCCCGGACTCGAATCAGGAAAAATGCTGGCGTAATTCGACTCAGGCCGCGGAGGTCTTACAGGAGTCGAATTCCAGTTATATGGGTGTGAGCACTTGACGCGTCCGTCAAGGCATGTTCATCGTGCCTGTAGGCATGGATATGTTTCTGGTAGTGCGCAGTTAAATGCGTTGCCAGGCCTTTATTCAGGTCTTACCTTCACGCTGTAAGCGCGGCATCCGAATTTTATCATCGCGGAGATGATTCGGGCAACCCAGGAGACGTAATCTCTTTGTAGGAAAAATTATGAGGCGGTGTCACCATGATCTGCGAGTGCTGATGTAATCAACGCACAGCTTTCGTGCAAATAATCATAGGGTGCGCGACCAGCGCTCCCTATGGGAGTAGCCCCCGAGTGCCTGGTTGAGTCGAAGACTCAGGCAGGGACTAAAGATATTTTGCGACTGCTGTCATTTTTGTTTGTTTGAGTCGAAAACTTGGGTTGCGACTGCTGTCGTATTTTGCTTGCTTGTTTCAGTCGAAATTGTTTCCAGCGCTCCCTATGGGAGTAACCCACGTCCATAGTCGAATCTTTTTTCGAGTGGTTGGGTTTGATTGTGATTGCCTGTATCCCTGCAATAAGAAAAGAAAATCATAGGGTGCGCGGCCAGCGCTCCCTATGGGAGTAGCCCCCGAGTGCTTGGTGGAGTCAAAAACTCCAGCAAGGACTAAAGTAGTCGAAGTTTTCCGCTAAGTAGCCGTTGATGACGTCGGTGCTGACGCTTGCAAGATCTCAGTTGCCCGTGTGAGCGGCTTTGACGGGAAGTGACGAGCGGTGGGTCCCACTTTCTGACTTTGATTTGACTAGGCGTGCGTAATCTTATTATTAACTGTGCCTCCTCGATTTCCGCGCAGTGGAGGGACGGTTCGCTCTTCCTCTTCCCCACGTGTCGAGCGCGATATGTGCCACGCGTCCAATAGGGTTTTTGTGAACCGTTGGATTGCATCTCTTAGGGGTTAAGTAGCGATGCTACGGCGGTAAATTTCCATCTGCGCCCTTTTCTTCCTCGCTGCCATCGCCATTGCCGCTGCTCCTCTGCTTTTCTCCTGCGCTCATCTCCTCCTCAGCTCAGGACCATCTCCGCTCGTTTCCAAGTTATTTTCTGCGTTCTCATCGCCGCCGCGCAATGGGAAAGAAGAAAGGAGGCGCTGCCACTGAATCCGCGGCCACCGTTGCCGCGACGAAGAAGAAGGGTGGCTCCGCTGCTGCGGGCACCAGTGCCGCCGCCGGCGGGAAAAAGAAGGTCGCGGGCACCCGCGTGACCAATGGCGCTTGGCGCCCCTCAATCATCAATGGTTCGATCTCCGTCTTCTTCGCCAAGACGGAGTTATTTCCGCAGCAGTCACCGACGCGCACGTCCCCAGCGGTGAGACCATTCTTGTGCCTCCCGCTGGTTTTCGAGTGATGTTTCTTGCTTTCATCATTCGCGGCCTTTCTTTGCCTATCCACCCCTTTCTTAGGGGTCTCCTCTGTTTCTACGGGCTCCAGCTCCATCAGCTGTCCCCAAATTCGATTCTTCACATCTCTTGTTTTATCACCCTCTGCGAGTGCTGGCTCGGAATCGAGCCGCACTTTGGCCTTTTCAAACGTTTGTTTAAGCTAAAGCATCAGTCCGCATCTGGCTCTTTAGTTTATGACGTAGGTGGTTGTGGAATCCATGTCGACCCATCCGCCACCTATTTCGACATCAAGCTCGCCAAGTCCGTCCTGGGATGGCGGGACAGGTGGTTTTATGTTCGCGACCAGAAGGTCAAGGACGAGCATTTTGGACTTGCGCCTTTCGACCCCGCGACTCCCTACAAGAAGATGTGTTCTTGGAAGAACGTGATCATGCCTTCCGAACTCGCGGAGACAGATGTGTTATATCAACGCGTCTGCGACCTCGAGAGTCGCATAGGCGCAGAAGAGGGAGGCTGCGCCCTTGTCAGGACTTGGCTGCGTCGTCGCGTCCAGCCTCTCCAGTCTAGGGTCCATCCCATGTTTCAATGGGGTGGTGCTGATGATGTCACTCGTGTGTCTGCCGATGGCATGTCCGTGAGTGAGGTAGATAAGAGGGTGCGACTGGTCATGAAGTACACCTTCAAGGATGTGCTTCCTAATGAGCCAGTCGTTCCTCCCTTCGATGCTTCGAATCCTCCTCCCAAGGTACAGTCGTGTTACGCAGTAGCTTATGTTTGCGATTGCTTTTTTGTTACTTACTTGCTCCTTTTTGCTGTTTGTATGCAGGATTGGGCGGTCTCGCCTTGCATGCCTCCTCTCCCTGCCTTTGTGCTAGTTTGGTCGCCTTATTTGCTTCTGTCTTGATCTGTGGTAGGGCACATCGAGTGGTCCCATAGGAGGAAACCAGGGTTCATCATCTCCTCATGAGACAGTGGCACCGCCGCGCTCCAGGGTAGAGGAGCTGTCTTTGCTTTCGCGACTTCGTGACCGCGTGAAGCAGCTGGAGCGTGAATTGCCCCTGATCCGCGGTAACACGGATGTGTGGAAGTCAAAGGCGGAAAAAGCCGTCGCCCGCGAGCAATATCTGCTTGGCGAGATGACGCAGCTGGGCGACCAGTTTAAGTGTTAGTTTGCTCGTCCTCATCTTTTCCTTTGTAGTTAGTCGCAGTTGTACGTTGTACTCATGTTGTTGGTGCCGCTTCGTGTAGTTGTTAGAGCACGCCATCCGCAGGAGGAGAGGGATAGGATTGCCATCCGCCTTCATGGTCTCACCCAGGAGCAACTCCAAGAGAGTGGATACTTCTGGGTGGATCATGATCGTGCGACTACATTGGCGACCCTGTAGGATCGCGCTTCGTGAGTGTTGCTCTTCCTGGAGAAGTCGCAGTCATGTTTGAAGAATATCTATCGGGCAATGTTCCTGTTGGATGACACGCCGTCAAGCCTGTTGGCTCTCCAAATTTCAAGATATGTCCGCGGTTCGCGAGTGAGTGAGGCAGCAGTTGGTGGCTGGTGCCAAGGCTGCCCTCTCGATGGTGCGATTGCACAGGCCTGACGTGGATGTCGCCGTCGTAGCTTCCGGTCTGCCAGCGCCGCCAGCCGGATCTGCTTTGAATATGGTGCCGCACTATCAAGCGGTGGACCGTCCAGCAGAGGAGTTTGTCGACTTCTTCGAGGAGCAAACCAATGTTCTTCTATTGTGGCAGTAACTAGATTTGTATCCTGCACATAAGTGTATTTGTGTTGTAAAGTTCATATATATATATATTTGTATGTAATTTATTGTTGAACGCGTATAAATAGCTTTTGTAAGCGTAAGGTGCGTTGCACTATGCGAGTCCTTTTCGTTAGCCTGGCCATCCCTTTTGTCAACCTGCCAGGTGCGTTGCAGCTGGGTTGAGTTTGCGGTTAAGGGGTTCAACTGATGTGCCAGCTACTCAGGATGTCGCGTTTATTAGTTCAAAGAACAAATGTGTGTAGGGTGGCGTAGCCCCCGAGTACAATAGTAACAGAAGTGAAAAGATAAACACAGAGTTTTGGGGCACTTAGCTTTTATTTATTTGGAGAACAGTACGAGGTACAATGTGTGGCTAAGTAGCCTTGGCTTGGTAGCCTTATTTGCGATGTAAAAGTAAAAATAGCTAGGGGTAGAAGCGTCGCAGTTGTGTGACGTTCCAAGGGTTGGACTATGCGACTCCTGTTTCTAGGTCTTGAAGGCAATAGGCGCCACCTGGGATTACTTCTGTAACCAAGTATGGTCCTTCCCAGGGAGACTCGAGCTTGAGATGCCCTTGCTGCTTCAGTCGCAGGACCAGGTCACCTTCGACGAAGGATCTGGGGCGAAGCCTTCTACTGTGGTAGTTGTGCAGGTTTTGCTGAAAGATCGCGGATATTTCTGCGGCGATTTCTCTCGCCTCGTCGAGGAGGTCGACGGAGTCTTCGAGTGCAAGATATGACTCTTGTTCGCTGTAGGCAACTATGCGCGGCGCCTTGTACCTTACTTCGGCGGGTAGTACCGCCTCTGCCCCGTGCACCATAAAGAATAGCGTGTAGCCTGTGGCGCTGTTTGGAGTTGTACGTAGGCTCCAGAGTATGGATTGGAGCTCATCTGGCCAGCAACCCGCGGCTTGTTCGAGTGGTCGAAGGAGTCGCTTCTTGATGCCGCTGCAGACGAGTCCGTTTGCTTTTTCCACCTGACCGTTGGTCTGTGGATGCGCGACTGAGGCATAACTGATGTTGATCCCCAGGTTTTCGCAGAATTCTTGGAACTCCTTGGATGTGAAGTTCGTCCCGTTGTCAGTGATGATGCTGTGCGGCACGCTGAAGCGGTAGACGATGGACTCGAAGAACTTGACTGTGTTGTGCCCTGATTGCTTGGTTACTGGCATGGCCTCGATCCACTTGGTGAATTTGTCGACTGCGACCAAGAGGTAGATGTATCCTCCTTGCGAGGACCTTGGGAGTTTGCCAACCATGTCGAGACCCCACTGTGCGAAGGGCCAGACCAATGGAATAGGCCGTAATTCTGCGCCTGGTGCGTGTGGTTTGTCCATGAATCGCTGACAAGCGTTGCACTTTTGGACTATGTCCTTGGCGTTGCGCATGGCCGTGGGCCAGTAAAATCCAGCTCGTAAAGCTTTGGCAACGAGGGCGCGACTGCCGGCGTGGTGTCCGCAGGTTCCCTCATGTATGTCGAGGAGGACTGCTTTTCCGTCGGCCAGGGAGACGCATCGTTGTAACAGGCCTGTGATACTGCGTTTATACAGTTCGTCGTTGATAACGGCGAATGCCTTTGAGCGTCGTGCGATGTGCCGTGCGTCCGTCGGGTCGTCCGGTAGGCGCTTGCTGAGGAGATATGTAATGTACAGCTGCGTCCAAGATTGTTCTATCATCATGACGCTCATTGGCCCTTCGAGTCCTGTGTCTAGCTCCAAGTCATCGAGTGCCATTGGCTCATTGGGTGGCGTAGCCCCCGAGTTTTTTGCTACGCTTGTTTTCTTCTCTGCGGCCTTTGGCTTGATGGAGCGTTCACAGATGCGCTCGAGAAATACCCCAGGTGGTATGGGGGCGCAGGTAGAGCCTATGTTGGCGAGTGCGTCCGCCTCCTCGTTGCTTTCGCGACCTACGTGTCGCAACTCGCAACCATCGAAGTCTCCCTCGAGTGTATCGTAGAGGTCGCGGTATGCGATCATGTTGTCATTGAGTGCGTCGCACTCGTGCATTGTTTGGTTGACGACCAGGTTGGAGTCGCCATATATGATGAGCCTCTTGCGCCGTAGGCTTTTGCCATCCTCATCCCGTGCAACAGGGCCTCGTATTCAGCCTCGTTGTTTGAGGCTGTGAACTACATTCGCAGGATGTATTTCAGCTTGTCTCCTTGAGGTGACGTCAATATGACACCTTCTCCTGCCCCGTCTTTCCGCTTGGATCCATCGAAGTGCATTGTCCAGAGGTAGGACATATCTGGCTTGTCCGGGAGTTGGTTTTCCATCCAATGCACGAGAAAGTTAGGGAGAACCTGCGACTTGATTGCGTCGCGCTTTTCGTATGTGATGTCTCGTGGAGACAGTTCGATTCCCCAAAGCGCGACTCGTCCCGTGGCGTCGGGGTTATTGAGGATATGTCCCAATGGGGCATCGCTGACTACCACGATTGGGTGTTCCTGGAAGTAATGGCGCAGTCGCCGGGTGGTCATGAAGATGCCGTACGCCAGCTTCTGGTAGTGCGGGTACCGCTGTTTTGTTGGCGTGAGGACCTCGCTGAGGTAGTATACCGGGCGTTGTACGCCGTGGACTTTGTTTTCCTCGGCCCGCTCGACGACGAGCACTGTACTAACCACTTGGTTGGTAGCGGAGATGTATAGCAGTAGTGGCTCCCTTTCTCGTGGAGTCACCAGTACTAGCGAGGTGGATAACAGGCGCTTGAGATCTTCGAATGCTTCTTGCGCTTCCTTGGTCCACTCGAATTTGTCAGCTTTGCGGAGGAGCTGATAGAAGGGAAGTGCCTTTTCCCCCATTCGACTGATAAATCGACTGAGGGCCGCGATTCGTCCGGCTAGTTGCTGGACGCCTCTTATGTTCTTTGGCTTCTCCATGGCCAGTATGGCCTTTATCTTTTTCGGGTTTGCCTCAATCCCTCTCGCGGAGATGAGATACCCGAGCAGCTGCCCGGATGGTACGCCAAAGGCGCATTTGTCCGGACTGAGCTTAATCCGATAACGATCGAGGTTGGCGAATGTTTCGCGCAAGTCGTCGATTAGAGAGGCTTCCTCCTTGGTTTTGATTACTATGTCGTCGACATAGACTTGGATGTTGCGACCCAATTGCTCCTTGAGGCAAGCCTGCATGCACCGTTGGTAGGTGGTTCCCGCGTTTTTTAGCCCGAAGGGCATTGTGCTGTAGCAGAACACACCGAAGGGCGTTGTAAACACGGTCTTCTCCTGGTCTTCCTCCTTCATTCGAATTTGGTTATAGCCTGAGTAGGCATCGAGGAAGCAGAGGCGCTCGCATCCAGTTGTGGAGTCGATGATTTGATCGATCCGTGGTAGCGGGAAGTGATCTTTTGGGCAGTGCTTGTTTAAAGAAGTGAAGTCCACGCACATCCGTAGGATATCCGTGTCCTTTTTTGGCACCAGCACTGTATTGGCGAGCCAAGTGCTTTCCTTGATCTCACGTATGAATTTGGCCTCGAGGAGTCTATTGATCTCCATGCCAACTGCCTGCGCTCGTGGCTCAGACAGTCGCCTGATTGTTTGCTTGACTGGCCTTGCGTCGGGGTTGACGTTGAATGCGTGCTCGGCGAATTCCCTGGGAACTCCTGGCATGTCCGCAGGACACCAGGCAAAAATTTCCCAGTGCTCACGGAGGAATTCGACGAGCGCGAGTTCCTATGCGGGACTCAAGTTGTTGGCGATGAGGGCCGTTTTGGTGGGATCTGTTGGATGGACCTGCACCTTGTTTGTGTGCACAGATGAGTCGAAGGAGAGATCAGGTGAGCTTGGCCTGCTCGGGGGAGGCAGGTTGTTGTCTGTCGATTCCTTCAATCGCGCGAGCTCCTCCTGCATGCCGAAGGACTAGGAGATTTTGTTGAATTCCCTGTCGCAACTGTCAGATCGCTCAAAGCTTCCGTTAATCGTGATGACGCTGTTGGGACCTGGCATTTTCATCTGCAGGTAGGCGTAGTGGGGTACCGCCATGAACCTAGCGAACGCGACGCATCCGAGGATGCAGTGGTATTGTGAGGGCCAGTCGACGACCTCAAAATCGATGCGCTCGCATCGGAAGTTCCTTGGCGTGCCGAATATGATGTCGAGGTTGATTTAGCCTATGGGGTATACGCCTTTCCCTGGGACGATGTCGTGGAACATTGTGTCCGATGCTTCCAAGCAAGTTAGAGGGATCCTCATTGCTCGCAAGGTACTCGCGAATATGAGGTTGATGCCGCTTCCGCCATCCATGAAGATGCGACTCATGTCGAAGCCTCCAATTTGCGCCTCGAGTACGAGGGGGCAATGGCCTGGGCGAGGTACTTGAGGCGGGTGGTCTCGTTTATCGAAGGTGATGCACGACTCACTGCCACTGAGGTACTCAGTGGTGGATGGTGGTGAGTGCGTGGCCAAGTTGACTTGGCGAGTGATGGCTTTCTGCACCCAGTTGGAGGGGCGCCCCTTTTGGATCATCATGGTACCCATGGCCCGTGGGTACGATTCTCCTCCGTGGTGTTGCTCCGGTGCAGCTCCGTTCGGTGGTGGCCCCGGTGAAGGTGGCGGTGCGCCATGTGCCATGGCGCTTGGAGCGGCCCCGTAGCCTTTTTCGACTGCGTTGCGGTTCATCCGAACCAATCCCTCGTGTAGTTTGAGGAACCCGCGGTAGTCCTTGAGGAGGTGGCTGGACTTTTTCTTGCCGTCATGCTTGTCGATGTAGAAGTGTACCATGCATGGTCCGGACAGTTTTTCCTCGATGGAGGTCGCGGGTGCCTCGTCGCGAGTGCGGCGTTGCCATACTTGCATGGTTTTCCCAGAGTCGCAATATCCACCGCTGCGGTATCCGCTGTTGTGGTTGTCGTCGCGTCTATCGGCGTAGCCGGCTGCA
This sequence comes from Avena eriantha, assembly GCA_910589775.1. Classification (NCBI taxonomy): domain Eukaryota; kingdom Viridiplantae; phylum Streptophyta; class Magnoliopsida; order Poales; family Poaceae; genus Avena; species Avena eriantha. Next base: position 283,883,646 of record OU342746.1, on the reverse strand, counting down.
ACCATGTTGACGTCTTCACGGTCCTCGTAGATGCGCATGCGGCGTTTGCCTCGGCAGTCGAGTTCTGCCTCCTCGTCGGAGTGAGCGCGGTTCTTCACTGAATCTTCTCCATCAGCCCACCGATTCGTGATCTCCATCAGGTGGTCGATGGTCTGGGGCTTTGAGCGGCCCAGCTCCTCCCTGAGCTCTAGACGATGGACGCCACCGTTGAATGCATCAATCGCGCGGTCTTCCGAGATGTTTTCCGCGGAGTTCTTGATGATGGACCACCTTCGTATGTATGAGCGCAGCGATTCGCCAGATCTTTGCTGGCAGCATCTCAGTTCTTCGATTGATGCGGGCCGTTTGTACGTGCCTTTAAAGTTGCGTACGAAGCTGTAGACCAGCTCATCCCAACTACGAATGGATCCGTGTGGGAGGCTATTGAGCCATGCTCGGGCGGCGCCCTGCAGCTGTAGCTGCAAGCATTGCATGGCAGTACTTCGACTGCCTCCGTGGAGCCTAACGGAGGAGATGTGATCCTCTAGCCAGATTTTAGGGTCCTGTAGACCGTCGAACTTTGGATTTTCTGACGGAAGTTTAAACCCCTTAGGCATTCGCTTCTGCCTAATGGATCTGCTGAAGCATCTGGCGCCGTAGAGTTCCCCGTCTTGCTCTTCCGAGTCAGTCGACCGAGCACGTCGTGCTCTTGACTTGTCGATCTTGCGTTGTGTGAGGTCGTTGCGTGCATCGTAGTCGCGATCGTGTCGCTGTGAACGACGGCGTCGAGACAGGTCGTGACTGTCATCGCTGGATGAGGGTGAGGAGTAGCGTTTTGCCAGCGCTTTGCCCTTTTTTGGGTCTGGTACCGGCTCCTTGTCGAGGGCAGCCTCGATTAGCTCCAAACCTGCGATCGTAGATCGGTGCATGGTGGTTCGGGGATCTCCAGCCGGTGGCTGGTTGTTGAGGAGGTACATGGTGGCTGCTGTCACCGCAGCCTGTGGCGTCCTAGGGACCACGTTGCCTCTCGTGTCGACTGTCATAGAGCCGAAGTCGAGGACTTTCGCGGCGTCTATGCGCTCTTGTTCAGTGAGGTGAGCTATTCGTGACTGCCTCTTCTTAGCGATGTACTCGTTGCCTCGTGAGGAGGATCCTCCGTAGGAGGAGAGCCCAGTGCGACGAAGGCTCGACTCGTCCGCCGCCTTTTTACGCGCCTCGAGTTGCGCGATTGCTTGTTTTTGGCGCGTGAACTCCTCTTTTAGGAGCCAGTGGTAGCCCATCAGTAGTTCCTACGGGGACCCGAGGGGTAGCGGTGTACCTCGTAGGGCCTCGCGGCAGTGCTCCCACTCTTGCTCGTTGAGCTTGATTACGACACGTTCGCCGGTTTGCTCATTGATTATACTGGGAGGTTCGACTGCTCCCTCGTTGGCGCTGTTACCGCCGTTGCCGCGATTGGCGGAGGTGTCGCCTGCGTTAATGACGGCGCACATGAAGTGATTGGGGAAGCTGCTGCTTCCACAACTTTCAGATTCAGAACCATAGGTTCCATCTTCTGTGGCCAGATCGCTCAGATCGGAGTCGCGACTGCTGTCGCTGATCGTGTTCCCGACTGCCACCGGAGCATTGAGCTCACTGAGGGTACCGATTAATGGAGGGAACCATGATGCCGGGGCAATCGCCGGTGTCATCGGTTGATCAGGCATGCGAAGCGTGCCCGTCTGACCAACTTGGAAGCAGAAGTTCCCTATCGCCAGGCTGATTCCGTCGCCCACGGATTCAAAGGCCGGGCGGGTGGCCGGCGTGTGGACGGTGAAGTCGAAGGCACCGAAGAGTTGGCGAATCTCCGCTGTTGCGGATTTGTAGATCGCAGTTGATGGGGTCGAAGAAGCCGCAACATCAGCACTCCTAGTTCCCACAGACGGCGCCAATTGACAAGGGTTTAACTCATCAATGCCCATTGTTATGGACTTGGGTTTTGGAGAAGGAGGGAGTGCTGGAGACATCTATCGGCTAGATAAACAAGCACACAGGGGACAAAGGATTTACCCAGGTTCAGGCCTCGTAGAGGTCCCTACTCCTGCTTGTCTGCTCGTGGAATTATCAAAGGAGTCGAAAGTTACAATGGTGCGCAGATGCAATCTGGCGAAAGTTGTGGAAACTAGGGTTGCATGTGTCCTCCTCGCCGCCCCCTCCTAGCCTTTATATAGATAGGCTAGGTCTCGGGTAGCAGGTCGAGTCGGTTACAAGTTAGGGTTTTTCCCTTCAAACTTTCTATCTTTAGCTTCTTCCTGTCTCTCAAGCAATCGAGAGTCCACAGGTTAGTCGAGTCCTTTCGTCTGGGCCTTGGTGACACCGTGGGCCTTGACGTATTTAGACCGTATATACCAAGCTTGAGTACCTGTAAGGTATACCCATGTCAATTACTTTCTTGCACCCAAACACAAAGCCTTTCAAACACCATTTACTTGAGATCAAAGGCAACTTACAAGTATCCTTTGGTAGATAGTGATGAGGGGCATAAAGACCTAAACAAAATAGCTCTCTATGGGTTCGATACTCTTATTTCGAAACTAGATACAATCAATATGTGCACTTGCAGTCATTAAGCTATTTTCTAGCGTTGTTGCCGGGGAGCTAAGCGCTTTTGGTCTTTGTTCTTAGTTTCTAATTCTATTAATTGTTTTACTAAAGTTGTTTACTAGTTTAAGGTAAGCACCATGACTGAACTTTGGTTGATGAACCAGCCTAATGCAACTAAATACCTCGGGGAGTTCAATAGAGGACTGTTAAGGAATTCCTGAGTGGGAGTGAACCAGATTTCGAGGTTAATCCTCGTTTTATCGCATTACTTAAAGAGAAATCTTCTGCAGGAGATGATCCAGATGAGGATCCTTACACTCATTTAATGCATTTTACCGAGTTATGTTGGACACTTAAATTGAGAGGCTATTATGATGATGAACTGAAACTTAAACTGTTTAGTCAATCTCTAACAAACACTACTTTAGCTTGGTATAAAATTTTCCCTGGATAGAAAATTGATACTTGGGAAAAGATGAAAGGACAATTTGTATTTTGATTCTTTCCCGAAGTAAAGACAGCTGAAGTAAGGAAGGCGATTACAAATTTCAAAAACCGCCCAGGTGAAGGGTTGGTAAGAGCTTTCAAGAGGTATAAATCCATCCTTAATAGATGTCCCCGTCATGATTTACCTGAATGGTATGTGTTGCATATTTTCTATGGGGGTCTTAATCAAGATATCAAGCATGAACTTGGCACGAATTCCAGGGGTTCTTTTATGGAACTAACTATAACTAAATCTTGGGAACTGCTAGAACGAATTCGCCGCAATAGAGAAACTTGGGGATTTGATTTAGGCGGTGAAGTAGGGATAGAAGTTGAATACGATTGTCTCAATGCTTATAAAGAATCTGGAAAGGTTAAGGAAACCGCTAATGAACTTCAACTTGATGATGATATTATTCTGCAAATCCTCCAGTCTTTTACAGAACACATTGAAGGTCCCAAGAAAGATTGGCTCCAATACACTCCACCACCAGAGCAAGTTAAAGAAGTTGAAACAAAAATTGTGGCTCTGATAGAGTCGTTAAAGAGGGAGGTCCCTTATGTTGAACCACTTCCATTTCCAAGGATGGCGAGAAAACATATGATGGCTCAAAAGCTGGAAGAACAATTGGAGGAAGAAAGAATGTTCCTTAAGAAAATAGAGGAAGAGGCGAAAGCAGGAGAGGTTAACCAAGTAAGCATTCATGAGACAGGTGAGCCAACTAAGGAAGATATATCAACCACGTTTTCTCATTGCAACGTGATTGAGCTAGACACCGAAGCTTCACAATTCATTGAAGGAAAGGTAAAAGCCAAAGATGTTGGTAAGACTATTCTCCCTTGCACTTTCGGTGGGTCTTCCCACTATGGCCTCTATGATATAGGAACAACTGTGAATGTAATCCCTTACAATTTTTACTTAAAAATTCAAAATGAACTTCTCCCAACTGATTAGAGGACACCGATATGATATTAATGTTAGCAGATAAGACGCTCAAAATTCCTATGGGGGTAGTTAGGGATGTTCCAATATCTCTTGGACCTTACAAATACCCTATTGATTTTGTGCTTGTTGATATGCCTATTGATTTCTATTGTCCAATTATTTTTGGAAGAGATTTTCTGAACACTACAAGAGAAAACATTGATTGTAAGAAAGGAACTGTATCTCTCAAATTTGGTGAAGATAAAACGAATTTCCATTTCTCCAAGTTTGGTAATAGGCCAACTATTGAAGAGTTTGATGAATGTGAGTATGAGCAAGAAGAAGAAGGTAACATCACTAGTGTTGCTGCTATATTCATTGAAACTCCCGATAAAAATTTAATAATAAGTCTAGTGGATAATGATAATCGACCTAAAGATATAGATAAATGGAAATTGATAATTATCTTGATTAAACCCCTACGGTTGATCCTGAAATGAACCAAATCTATGAGATACCTATGAGAAAAGGGGATGAGGCACTTCCACCTGCTACACTCAAAGACCTTCCTAAATAACTAAAATATAGGTTCATTGACGAGACTAACAAATATCCTATTATTGTAAGTTCCAATCTTACATAAAAAGATGAGGGGAATTTAAAGGTGGTCTTGAGGATGCACAGGAAGACCCTTGGATATTAGATGGATCACTTGAAAGGGATTAGCCCCTCGATAGCCACCCATAAAATATTTATGGAAGAAGGATCTCAGCCAGTTGCAGACTTTCAAAGGCGATTAAACCTCATATGAAGGAAGAGGTAAGAAAGGAGGTAATACACTTACTTGATGCAGGTATGATCTTTCATGTGCAAGAGAATGAATGAGTAAGTCATATTCATTGTGTCCCAAAGAAAGGTGGGTTTACTATTTTCCCAAACAAACATGATGAATTGGTTCCAACTCATATAGTGATTGGTCATAGGGTGTGCATTGACTATAGGAAACTTAATAAAGAGACTAGAAAGGATCATTACCCTTTACCATTTATAGATCAAACCTTAGAAAGGCTTGCCTTGCACTTTCACTTTTGTTATTTAGATGGTTACTCTAGTTTTTCTCAAATATTCGTACATCCTAATCACCAACTTAAGACAATTTTCACTTGTCCTTTCAGTTTATATGCCTATCGTCGTATGCATTTTGGCCTTTGTAACGCTCCTGCCACTTTCCAAAGATGTATGACTGCCATATTTGCCGATTATGTTGAAAATATTATGAAAGTTTTCATGCATGATTTCAAAGTTTATGGAACTTCGTGTAACCATTGTCTTCATAATCTTCATAAAGTTTTGCAGAGGTGCGGGGATACTAACCTAGTCTTGAATTAAGAGAAGTGTCACTTCATGGTTCAAGAAGGTATAGTACTCGATCATAAAATTTCAGGCAAGGGCATTGAAGTCGACAAAGAGAAGGTAGAAGCAATAGAAAGACTTCCCCCTCTTCGTGATGTAAAAGGTATTACGAGTTTCTTGGGTCATGCTGGATTCTATAGAAGGTTTATTAAGAACTTCTCTAAGACTGCTAGACCTTTAACTAATCTCTTACATAAGGGAGTTGCTTTTAATTTTGATGAAAGTTGTCTAATTGCTTTCACTATAATAAAATAGGCTCTTCTAGATGCCCCTATCATTAAACTACCTAATTGGAAAAAACCTTTTGACTTGTTTTGTGAAGCCAGTCATGAAGCAGTGGGAGCTGTTCTTTGCCAACATGATGGTGATGGACTCAATATCAATCATCATGCTAGTCGCACCTTAAATGATGCCCAAAAGTACTATCTCATAGCAGAAAAGGAATTCTTTTCCATTGTTTTCTCCTGTGATAAGTTTAGACCTTACATAAGTGATTCAAAAATAAGAGTGTATACTGATCGTGTTGGCTTGAAAGAAATCCTTGAAAGAACTGGCGTTAATCCTAGAATGATCCGTTGGACTTTGCTTTTACAAGAATTTGACTTGTAGATCCTTCAAAGAAGAGAAGAATAGGTTTACACTCCAATGGGTATTAAAGAGATCAGAACACCAGAGAAGGTGTCATCTATTTGTGTACCATCAGGGACCATTCATCGGAAAAGAAAGTTTTCTGTTTCTCTCTGCAAAGGTTTTAGCAATGGCTTGCGACCAACTTTTCTGAAAGAGAAGAAGAAGAAGAAGTTGATTCACTAATTCAAGGAAGAGAAGATGTCAAGACAAAACTCATTACCACTAGATGAGTAAGGTAATCAAAACCTTGTTTTTCTGCATTCTAATTGTCTTTTGACATTTTTTGCTTCCATTTTTGAACTCCTTGTGTTTTCTTGAGGCTGCTGCTAGTTTTACGAGCTTGGTACGGGCGGGCGGTATGGGCGCACCCGCCCGTACCATTGGTCATTAAGCCCCAATACCTTCTTATGTTTTTCTTCCGATTTCTCGAAGTATGGTATGACCGCATCGTACGGTCATCTCTTCTTAAGCCTTCTTATGACTCTAACCCTTCTTAAGCCTTCCCAAGGTCTCTTTTTCCTCTCTTGTTAAACAGATCTTCCTCATGTTGCTCCTCCCTCTCAAAAACCTGACAGTTACGTCTTGCCCATGGAACATCATGCAAGCCAAGGAGGACTGCCAGCGATCTTCTTCCAAGATCACAGAAGATACCAAGGGAATAGCAGCCATGGAGAACAAGGAGGAGGAAGTATTATGCAGTTAGCTAGGCGCCGAGGATGGATTCAAGTTAATGGAGATGGTCAAGGATGGGCGCACAGTATTCAACCTCATGGTGGTTTAAGAAGGTGATTTTGAAGAGGTTCAACTCAATCCCAAGGAGGATGGATAATCCCACTTGGAAAGACTAAATCAGCAAGGAGAGGGGATTAAGGCCTCCCTAGACAAACTCGATCACCGTATCAAGAAAGTTGAGGTAAAGTCTCCAGGATAATCTAAATACATTGAATTATTGCATCATTATTTAGATTAGATGGACCTAAAGATAATGAAAGGATTAGAAGCCAACCTCGACATCAGCCTCCAGGCCATCGAAACCCAGAAGCAAACAATTGAGATGTATAAGGCACATCTAGTGTAGTTGGAAAAAATTAGTGAACAACGTCGAATTCGCATCATGATCATAGAAGTAACAAACAAGACGCTATGTTCAAGCCTCCGCAGTTTCAGGGCTTCTTCTCCAAACTAAGAGAACCCCACGGTATCTAATAATCACAAGGGATTATTTGATCCCACCAGCTTGATTCCAAGCTTGGCGGATCTATGACACCTTATAACCTATCTTACAGTTTTAAGCATGTTTACTTTCTTGTGCGCATATTAGTTCGTGATTCTAGTTTTTGCATTAGCTGCATCATCTTCAACCTCCTTTGGTTCAAAGAAAGAATTATATCCGTTGAGTTTTGAGATTTTATGATATCGAAGTTATCTTTGATTCATGATTATTATATTAGATATATGAATTAGGTTGAGTGCTATGATACTTGTATCACTATTATGATTTAGGGCCTTCTACACCAACAAAGTATTGATAAATTATGAGAAGGAAACTTTGATAGCATGTTATAGTCATAAGTTTGAACAAACATGAGACATTAAGAGTATTAACATGATCTGGTGCTATTGTTGAACAAAAATAGAAAGGCCTTGCCATCAAAGAATTCCAAAATAATAGAGGTACACGAATAAAAAAAGGGAGAGGAGTTATTCAAGCAACGGTCATGAATTATTCATTACTCAAATCAAATGCTCAACTAACTGAACTTGATGATTCTATAATATGCCAAACTATAAAAGCTTCTTATAACATATTGACACGAAAGGTGTGGAAGCCTCTAAGTCATGTGATGTGTAAAGGTGTGATATAACTCACGATGTAGTTCTATATTCGATATTATAATTCTTTTTTAATTTTTACCTCATTTATATTGTAATGAACATGATGACCTTGTCTATAATCCACCATCTTGCTCGGGGACGAGCAAGAGTCTAGCTTGGGGGAGTTGATGAGTCTGAAATTAAAGCATTTTTATCTCTTGTTTTTGCATACGTAGAGTAGGGATTTTTAGTATTTTACTGCGCTCGCATGCACCTTTTGTCTTTGTTTCAACAGGATCCCAAATTACTAAGTCTTTCGTGAACATATCAATTGAAACTATCATACGATGCAGTAATATGATATTTTTAAGTGATAAATGTCATTTAATTGATTTTTCCTCGCACATGGGAGAATAGCAAACATGGAGGAAGGCTACAGACGGTTTAACGAGCACTGGTACGGGCAGATCTTGCCCGTACCACCTGTTAGAGTGTATGTCTTGTCAAATACTCTCACCTCGTGAAGACGGATCTGAGATCTGACATACACAGAAACCACCAGCCTCGAAATGCCACGCCAGAGAGGGATTTGGAGGAGGAACTAAGAGAAGGGAAAATCCTTGCTGGTCTACGGATCATCGGAGGACATCACATCATCCCCTTCATCATCAATCGCTGCATCTCCATCACCATTACCATTCCCCTTTTTCATACTTTAGATTTTTTTGTAATTCCAAATAGGTTTGCACTAGATCTATCTTCATACTTTTATCCATCCATTTGAATATGATGATGTTGTTGATTGCTTTCATGTGTGAGTAGTTCCCTTTGTTCTTGGGGAGATGGAGAAACCCTAGCATTATTATGAAATAAAATAAAGATGATTTATTACTTTGCTCCATGATTCGTTGATCTATGATATTGTGTTTGATTTCTCTCTAGATGGTATGTGTAGTCGGCCACATATCATTTGCCTCCGGGTCTAAAGAGAGGGTGATATCCTTAGGACGTGTATGGGAGTATGTCCAGTGAAAAGTGGTGACAGTAAATATTAGCTTATAACCTGCACGGTCAAAGGAGAAATTAAGAGAGACTCACTAAGCTTATTACGATATCCATGGGGGAATCCGTTAATTGTGTTGGTCTGTATGGGTGATTTCTCTCAGGCATTGCAGTGGTTATTTAGAGGTGACCTCGTTACTGACTCAAGAAAGCGATTGCCCATGAGTCTTGTAGTGAACATCTTATTACTGAGCTCTCTCCACACACATCATGACGAAAGAAATAGGTTATCCTAAATGATTAATTACTCCATGCTAGTTGTGTATCCTAAATCTCCGAGAACTTTTTTAGCTTATTGAGTTCCAACACCTTTCTCCAACGCTTTCTTTACTTGTTTTACTTTACTTGTTTAATTACTTTCTTGCACCCAAACACAAAACGTTTCAAACACCCTTTACTTGAGATTAATGGCAGCTTACAAGTATCATTTGGTAGATAGCGACGAGGGGCATAAAGACCTAAACTAAATAGCTCTCAGTGGGTTCGATACTCTTATTTTAAAACTAGCTACAATCGATTTGTGCACTTGCAGTCATCAACCTAGTTTGTCTATCTAATAGTTAGGTTAGAGCTTGTATGTTGTGGTGTGCCATTAGGGTGGTGGGAGGCAAATAAATCTGCCTCAACTCTACTCCCATACCTCTGGCATCCTTCATGCCGAAGCCTCGGAGTTGATGACAACGTGTGCTAGTCGGTATTTCATATCGATGGCTTGGTCTTCTCGCCATTCTTCTAATCTGGCGAGATCAGTTTCTCGTTGTGTTGCCGACGCTCGTCGTCGTTATCCCCAATGGCGCTAGCGGCCGGGCAAGGTGGTTCCTCTGGAGCAAGGATGTTGGTCCGGAGGTGGTGCATTTGCCGTTCCTCTCCGACTTCGTCGATGGGAAACAATAGATCTTGATCCAAGACAACACGGGGACGTCCGGGTCGATGTGGCACAACGACATGGGCCTCGCTGCGTGCAGCGGGACTGTTCATTGACTCACAAAGCCTCATCGGCGATGGTACTTTTTTGGATCTTGCGATGGTGGAGGGTCGGCGTCTCTTCCGGCGTCCGTCTTGGTGGTGCTGGAGTTTGGCGCCGGCCAGATTCTATGGTTGCAAGAAATCATAGAGGTCGTTTTGTATTTCTCGATCTCTTAGGTTTTTATCTGCATTGTTTTCAGATAATTATTTTACCCCGATGTATCTTTTTGTGTTCACACGTTGCTTCATGTAACTTGATTATCAATTAATAAAATACGTGGTTGCTCTAAAAAAAAAGCTCAAAGGCAAGCCGGCTTGTACGTGGTATTGCCCTCTGCCAAAAGAACCGCGGCCAGAAACAAAAATCAATCTGCGGTCATACCTGAGCTAGCTTCGCTAGAAAAGAATCGATTGGCTACGTGCGTCCTCGCGGAAGTTCTTGGTTTGAAGATTTGAGTTGCATCTCGAGTTCTGGACATGGCCAACAGAGGAGGTAACTACTGTGGCAGTATACTGGACGAGGACGGTGGTCATATCTTCGTTCGCTTCAAGTTTGTAAAGCATATCTGGCGGCAGATGGACATGGAAAATGAAAGGATACAACTGCTCGAGTGTGAGGATGCCAAAGCCGTGATGGACAAGATCGTAGCCATGCCAATGAAGAAGCAAAACTTGGTTGTTCTTTTGTTGTGGGACTGGTGGACGGAGAGAAATAAGGTGAATGCCGGAGAAGGCAGGAAACCGCCAGAGGAGATCTGCCGCAGGATCAAGCGACACTACCTAGAGGCTAGAGTTCTGCCCTGAGGCCAGCACTGTGACCAAAGACCCAAAGCCTATGGAGAAGTGGAAACTACCTCCGTCTGGTTTTGCCAAGGTTAATTTTGATGTCTCTTTTGTTGCTGAACTGAGAGCCGGTGCCTATGGGTACCGTATGTTAGTCGCTCGGACATTTCCTATTTGCGAAGCGCACTGCATGGTGAAGCTGAATCTTGTATTGCGGCAATGGAAGCTACTGCTGATCTGGGGATATACCGGGTTCAATTCGAGTCTGATTGCTCCACCCTGGTTGCATCTATCTCAAGCGGTGCCTTGGACCTTGCTGAAACTGGAGTTCTGTTGCGTGAAGCTAAAGTCTGCGCGTTCTGCACTTTGATCATGCCGAATTTATTTCTTGTCGCCGAGATTGTAATAAAGTAGCTCATGCTTTGGCTCATTTTGGTTTCCAGGATGCTGTTGCTTCATCCATATGGATGGACACGGCCCCTGAGTTTGTAAACGTTTTGCTTGCCAGCGATATTGCTGAGCAGCTGGTTCAGTGGAATGAAGAAGCTATCGAGATTCGAGAAGTGTGTGTGGCCAAGGGACAGGGACGAGCGGTAGAGGGAGAACCCGCAGTTGGTTTCTTCTAAACCTACCTGATACTGGCCTGCCAAACCCGTTGGTGTTTTTGTGTTGGGCTGGGATTATACCCAATAAAACTGGTAAAAACTCCCATGCGGCCGTGCCAAACAAGGCCTAAAGGTTCAGCCATTTAAGTCAGATGCTGATAGTGTACCTCAAATTGTTTCTAGAAATGACAGCATGTTTCTATAATTTAGAAATGTAATCACTATAAAGTCTGATACACATAAAGGTTCAACAGTTCGACAGCATAGCTCAACATGTTTAGTCTATAATTTAGTATATAGAGCTAGCAGAAAAACAGGGGCAGAAACATGAAAAAAAAATGATTCGCCGAAATCAAATATGGACTGGTGCGCCATAGAAGAGAACCACAACATCATGTGTGGAACATATCATGGATTCACTTCAAGGCGCTTCTGCTGTAGATAAAACATTCCATTCCACTTCGCTATACAGGGTGTGTCTACTCCGCATATGTGTGGCGCATCCCATGATCCTGTAAGTAAAGGTGAAGATGAGTTCAGTGAAACATTTCAGTGGATCAACCATAAGTTCTAAAACTTGCATAACAGCACAACAGGTTCGACCTGTCCGTACCAACAATTATACCTCAGAAGTCTTATAATCTGATAAATAGACATATACACACAAAATGTAATGAAAATCAGTGTAATCAATTGTAAATATGCAGTGGTATTGTTTAGGAGCTAATCCAGACTCGACGCCAACAGTAAAGAAACAGAAAATTACATAAATAACGAGTTACATAAAAGAAATATGAATGGGGAAAAACATTGTTAATCACTTCTCAAAAAGTTAAATCTTCATGTTCACCAGCAGTTGAGTGCAAAAGAAGCGCTAAGAAAACACAACATCATCTCAAATGCTTTCTGCCATCCAACAAGCATTAAATGACGAAAATGATCCTTCCGAGTTTAGAGTGTAAACATTATTAATAAAATTCTAGAGGTTTACACAGAGGCTATACTGTTGGCGTCTATCATCAATCGAACATAAGCTTTCTCCATATATTTTATGAGTAAATGCAATTCTGCATGCTGAATCAAACATACATTTGTCATGTGCTCTCCATTGTAGACCCATTGAAGGCGAGGGGGACACAGTCGCACAAGGGGACACGTTCTAAACTTGTAATGCATATGCCACAACTAAGCTTGGTCAAAGTGTGACTTGCCACAAAGTGTGGAGGTTACGAGTGGCAAATAGTGGCTAGGAAAGAAACAATTCCCGTAGTCCTTGATAAGATGACAAGACTCAAGAGCATTATTTCTGTCCCATACAATTAGAACAACCTTCGATATTGATGGCCAGTAACCACCTGTCTACTACATCTGGAACTGTATCATGCAGTAAATAACTAGCATGATGCACGTGCATTTCAACAAAGCCACAACTAAACGAGGAATTCTTGTTGGGTACAAAGCCATAAAAAGGCGAAAAGTTAGGCAGTCGACTTGAGAGAGAGTCGTTGGTGTCCTCCAGCCGCTGCAGGTTAGCGATTTAAAAAGAGCGCGTAAAGACGAGGAGAGAGTTGCATGCGGTAAGTTGTTGAAGAATATGAAGCCACAATGTAAGGTCTATTGCAAGATTTGAAGTGAGACAACATTTCGAATTTTCAAACACAAAAAGGATGTGCATTAGGAAGGAGACCATGAGGGTAGCGATCTGATAGTATGAGGTCTATCACCAGGTTAGAATAAGTACTATTATTCACTCCTTTATGCTATTACTAGCAAAGTGCCCACGTGTTGCTGTGGATCTCTTGCTCTATCTCTCAAGTTTCGCAACTATGTCCCCAACTTCCTGGGCCCTGGGAGAACAAGTGGTTCCTCGAGCAGAGGAAGCAGGGCCAGGAATGGGGCAGTGGCGTTGAGGGTGGCGGCAGAGGTGAGTGATGCACAACGACAAAAGGGAAACCCTAGTGCTAGGCTCGTATGAGAGAAGGTGCAGAAGAATACCGACCTTCGTTTCTTCTTTCCTGTTGTGAACTAGGCTGATGCTTGTGGATGGATTTAATTATGTTTCGATTGCTAATTAAACTGTTTCTTCCTATAGTATGTATAAGGCAAAGGTGCTTGACTGGACACTTAAGCCAAATAAATAAAGCATCTGTCTAACCGACGAGATCATCGGTGTTACGGTATATGTGGATTGCACTAGCCCTTTCCATTAGTTCGGACTTTTGGTTGCATTGGCTAGTGCATGAAGCTTGACATGGTATCAGAACCTAAGGTCTCGAGTTCGAGTCGAGGCATTTGACATTTATTAAAAATTGCTGGTAGCCCCCTTTGTGTCCATGTATAGGCCTCTTGAGTTACGCAAGATCCGCGCGCCGTCGCTCTCTTTCGATTGCACGTGTTGACTTGTCTTCCCTGTCACACGTGAGAGGGGGTGTTACAGTATATGTGGATTGCACAGGTCCTTTCCATTAGTTCGGACTTTTGGTTGCTTTGGCTAGTGCATGAAGCTTGACAGTCGGCACCTTTTCATTCGTCCCTGGCAGCAGCGACAGAGGCGGGGAGTGTGGACTTTATCGAGGAGGAGCAGTACCATCTCGAGTTGGCGATATTGTCATTCCAGTGGCCACCAGATTATAGATACCCCAATCATAGCATATTTCTTGTACAGCATTCAGAACCAATATCTGAGAGGATGTAGTCCGCTTCTGTTGCGTGCCCTCGTTGGTCTAATTTGGTACTGATTTATAATAGTGTTCTGATTACAGTGAGAAAGTTGCATATTTGGCATGTGGCAGCTGGGCAATTCAATAGACTATAGCATATTAATTCCACCGTAAAAGGGCATTATTGCTAGTGCAGCAACCTCTTCCTTCTCGCGAAGTGGCAATGGAAGGACTGGGATCGGAGACCACGCTGGCAAATCGGAACTCGGGCGTGAGCCATGGCCCACATGAATAATAAACTCACGACATTGGAGGGATATTCAAGGGGTGTGTGTGTAGAGATGTAAGTGGGTCATCATTAGGGTACCCTCCACCCTGTTCAAAAAATGAACTAACTTTTTCAAAATGATGATGTCATTAGAAAAGTTCATTTTTTTACCCACTATGTGTGTGGATGAACCATCACCAACCCTACCTTAATAGTAAAGAAGATACAAACCATGGAGAGTTGGCTGGGCAGAGAAACTATAACCAAGAGCATTTTTTTTGTTGGAGTGTTATTTGTTTATGGACTTTATTCGTCCATTTTACAAGGGTGTTGGTCCAACATGAAGTAAAAGTGCAGTAGTTTATTTATGTCAGGTCCCAGGTGTGAGTAAGAGTGCATTTGTTTATTTATGGCTTTTACAAGATTGTTGGCTCCACAAAGTGAGTACCAGTGAAGGGAGAGGAGGAGAGGAGTGAACTCACCACCAACTCCAATATCTATAAGTAGGATAATTAGGATGGGAAAGATATGCTAGCTGGAACAGAAAAGAACAAAAAATGCCACGTAAAAGTAGCTGGAGCGGAGAGCACTTTGACGATCCTGAATTTGTAAAGAACTCATACCATGCCAAAAGGAGCACATGATGTGGCAGCTCAGTGATGGTCCAGAAAAGCCAACAGCATGGCAGTAGAAACGAATATTCTATGTTAGTAAATATACTTTCTGTTTACTACTCTAACCTAAATACATACAAAAACTTGACCTATGTGCCCGTAGCGATAAGCCCCGATCACCCCAAACCACGATCTCTGCCAAGGTGCCCATGACCATTATTTACCCTTGACTAAGAAAAACAGGCCAACAAAGCTCACCTGCAAGCTATGTTTGCATAATGGGATAGTTATGGTTGGGACTTTAGTCCTTATTGATCTTGTACGATTGGTCTCTTATAGAATTCTGAATTGTGGAGAACTGAAACCTTGGTGTCATTTCGTAACTCTTACAGCAAATAGGATATTAGTATATGAAGAACACCACGAATGCTACGAAACGACCTGGTGTTAGGTTCACTAACTCACTGCAAAGCATTAAGGATTGGGACCTATCAGAATGAGAGGCTGACAAATTTTCTCCGAAATTTTGGTGCAGAAAAGAGTGGATCAGAAACCAATTGTGTTTTTTGGTAATTGCAAGAATTAAAGGAGAAGTCAATGTAGCCAAAACCACTAACTTAGCCATAATATATAACTAAAATAGTTTATTGCTGAATAAGTCCAAATGGCATTATGTTTTTAGACAAAGGTGCCAAAACTTATACGTAATGGTTAAAAGTATACACAAATCTAGGTTTCACTCACTTTGATTTAGCAAAAAAAAATTTACTAGTTATTTACATTAAGAGAACTGCCATTTGCTGATACTGCAATGCTATTGGACATCATTATGTTCAATATCTATATTTTAGCAATTATTATGTGCAATAATCATATGAAGTGATAAATTACCTCCTAGAAGGTGAAACTCCATGAAGCTCAGAACGAGTTCATCTCAAGGCTATATGTCCTGCGCTTGAAAAGCGCCTTTGCCGCCGTCCGATATGGCTCCTCAAAGGCATCAGAGATCCAGGTAGCACCTGCCGGACCAGCAGCCTCAACCCCTCCGCCCTCCTTGACCACATCATCACTAGGCCTGATGGCCACCAGCGTGGCGCCCTTCAGCAGCACTCCCCCAGGAAGCTCAATATGTGGAGCGTACCACAGGCGCATAATGAGCGACGGCATGAGCGTGCGGTGCGAGTTCCCGGAAACGGACAAGGGTCGCACCCGCAACTCCTGCAACTGCCTCTTGTCCATAGTGAGCACTCCCTGCCCATCGGCATCCGTGAGGTTCAAGCTATCGAGCGTTTCATGATCCGCGATGATTGGCTGCAGCAAGTAATGCCGCGCGGATGCAGCGATCAACGAGCTGATCGTCCAGACGACCCGGAGCTTAAGTCCCCCATTTGTGTGCAGCGATTCGGGGATGCTCCCCAGCTCTTCGGGCTCCCTAGTGGGATCGGGAGACGAGCTGTCCATGGCAGTAGGGGACGACAATGGTTGTGTCGGGGGTTTGGAGGATACGGAGGAGGCGCCAAGGATGACGCAGCTGCCGAGGGTGGAGCCGAAGTCGGCCTTCCACTTGAGGAGCACGCCGTCCTCGACGCCGAGCTCGCCGGTGGGCAGCTCGATGCGGAGGCTGCGGAGCTCCTTGAAGGAGCGGAGCACCTCGGAGGGCGAGTGGTGGGAGATGTCCCCCGCGGGCGGAGGGGGCGGGGAGGCGGGCGGAGGAGGGGCTATGGAGCGGCGGTGGACGACCGCCAAGGTGGGGGAGAGGATCTGGCCGAGCGCCTGGATGGGCCTGACGATGCCGCCGAGCACGAGGCGCGCGATGTGGGCGAGCGCGCCCCGGCCGCCCCGCGCGGGGGGCGGCGGGGAGGTCGCCGGCGAGGGGGGCGGGTCGTCGGGTATGACGCAGTCGACGCGGACGAAGACGGAGTCGACGAGCGGGACGAGCGCGTGGAAGCGGCGCGACACGAGGGCGCAGCGGCCCAGCGCCTTGACGTCGCCGATGTGGTTGAAGACGTCGAGGAGCACCGCGTCCGGGAGGCGGTCGAAATGGTCTTCCTCCTCCTCCTCCTCCTCTTCTTCGCCCGCGGCCGCGCAGCCAACGGCTCGCGGCCAACCCTCGCGTCCTTCTTCCATCCCCGCTACCCGCAGAGACGCCCAACCAAACCGAACCAAGAGCACCGGCAGCGCAGATCGGGATCCGGGGGCGTCGGCGTCGGCGCGGGGCGGGGGCGGGGGCGGGGGCGAGAGTGAGTCAGTCGCGGGTTGGGGGGTTTCTGTTGGAATGGAAGCGAGTAGTCGGCACGCACGGGCACGGGCACGAGCACGAGCACGGCACGGCGGCTGCGCGTGACGGACGCCCTCTTGGCTTGGCTTGGCCTTTGGGTGGTGGGTGCGGGCGACGTGTCACGTGTCACGCTCAAGCGCTGATCGCGGAGGTCGTGCGGTAGTGGGGATCGAGATCAAGGCCACCCCACCGGCCCACCGTGGGGGCTTTGTGGTGCAGGCGTCGAGGGGGAAGGATACGGGACGGCGGTGCGAGCGCGCTCGGACTCTCCTCCACCGGGAGGATGCCCGGCCAGTGGCTGAGCACGTACGTCCCGATCGGACCCAATCTCCGACGGCGACCCCTACCCCCCCTAATTACAGCAGCAACCCGACGGGACTGGTGCGTTCCATTGGTAGTTGACCGGGCACCGCCCGCGCGCGTCGTTGTGCTGCGGTGGCGTGCAAGGAAGAACCGCGCACCCGACAGAGACCGGGATCTGATCGTGAGACCGACGGCTCAGATCAAACGCACGCGCGAACGTACTTGCATCTGCCACGTCTAATTCTCAGGTGTCTCGGGCGATCCATGGGAACGGGATCTGTCGTACCTAGCTCCGATTAAATATTGGGAAACTGACAGATGCGCTGTGCTAGCTGCTAGGTCTGCAGCGGGCACGCGAAGAATCTTGCGCGCGAAACTGACGCCGCGAGTTCGGCTCCGATCGACGGGCCTGCACTGCAGGCAACGTGGCCAGGTTACTGACAACAGCTGGCCAAAGTGTCAGCTTGGGCGTGGCTGGTCAGCCGAACGAGGATGGCAATGCGGACGCGGTACATGGAAGCTTCGGCGTTGAAGGGAGACAGCGGGGTGGATCTTCTATAGGCGCAAACACGTCAATGGCGGGTCTCAAAAGCATCTTCACTCGTCCCGGCGTTCGGCGCGGCATGATTCGGGAGGCGTCGGATCATGAATTAGGGGCGCTCGTTCAGTCGGGCTCCCATAAAAAAAAATCAACAAGTTTATTCATCAAATAAAACAAGCAATTCCACAAGTTTCAATGTAACAAATAAATATTGAACATACAAATTTATTACAAGTTGAATATAGCAAACAAATAAATAAAGTAGGTGGTTCCTTTGAGCCTCCATAAATGCTCCACAAGATCATCTTGCGGTTGACTATGATCTCGAACTTCTTGCCGCTTGACAAGAAAAGACGCAAACGCCTGTGGCGCCTGACGCTTGTGGCGCTTGGTGATCAACATCTGTAAGAGGACATTGGCAACAAATGCTGACCATCTTGGGTATATGCCATCAACCAAGTAGTAGCTCTTATCATACTGGTGCCCATCGATCTTGAATAGCACTAGAGGAGATCTGCCTTCAATAAGTTTGGCGAACACATTTGAACACTGCAGTATGTTGATGTCATTGTGTGATCCAGTCATACCGAAGAAGCATGCCAAATCCACATATCCTGATCTGCCACAGCCTCAGGCACTGCATGATCCTTTGTGATATTTGTACATGCCCTAGTGCGTGAATGGGCAGTTCTTCCATGCCCAGTGCATATAGTCAATGCTTTCAAGCATTTCTAGAAATCTTCTTGTTGCATTCTGTTCCAGTATCTGAGATGTGTCTTCTGCATTGGGTGTTCTCAGGTAATTCTTCCCATACACCGCCACAATTGCCCTACAAAACTTGTACATGTAGTCGATAGATGTTGACTCGGCCATGCGGAGGTAGTCGTCATGTGTGTCTTCAGGAATTCCATATGCAAACATCCGAAGAGCAACTGTACATTTTTGGATTATGAAGAAACCAGGCGTGCTGACGGCGTCTCTCTTCAATTTGAAGTAGTCGCTAAACTCTCTCAATTGTTCAAAGATCTTCAAGAAAAACTTACGGCTCATTTTGAAACGGCATCGAAATATGACGTCGTCATGCAATGGGTCGTCTGCGAAGTAGTCGGCATAGAGCATGAAGTAGCCGACGGTTGTGTGGCGGGCTTGGAGCTACCGGCGGGCGTGGGAGGGCGTGGAGATGGCTCAGGGGGCGTGGGGAGTATTGCCGGAGGCTGAGCTGGTGATTCTAGCGGACTGAACGGCCGACTGCGGCGAGGGATGGTAGCGGCGATGAGCTGCTGGGCGGTGGTCGTGGGGAAGGAATGGGCGAGTTTGCGTGCGCGTATCACTGCCAAGGCTGGCCCGCGTCATTTTCAACTCCATCCGGCGCCCACGTTTGCTCCTCGTGGGGTGGGTTCGGCCTGGGGGCGCCGGATAATAAAATAGGTCGCGTCGACGTGAAAAAAGAATTGGGGACGGCTAGGCATGATTTTGAGCGCCGACACCCCCCGAAAGCCCTTTAGAGATCCCAAGTGGGGATGCTCTTACAAGTAACTCCTACGAATAGTGTTGCGGTCTGGCGCACACACTACTAGCAAGTGGGTCACATGTGCCTGCACGGTCCCCTCTTACTAATAGTGTGTGGTATTAGAGGAATGCTACGCTACTAGTATATGGATATTAGTAGCACGTGTCGTGAAGCGCATGCTACTAGTACTTCGTAGTACCTTTGACTTGCGCGCTCTGCCATGGATCCTCGTTCATCTCGCCTCTCGTATCCACTCTTCTCCTCCTCTCTCTCCTCACGCCGTTAGATGTCGCATCGCCCCCTCCACCGTCTCCGCCCATTAGTCCTCCTCCTCTCCCTTTCTCCAATCTGAGCCACCTGCCACCAACGCCACACCGCCACATCAACCCGAAGCCGCCACCACCACCACACTATCATATCAACCCGGAGCCTCCCTCACCGTCCCTCTCCCCCAACTAGTCAGAGCCACCGCTGCCACTCCAACCGAAGGTGAGGCCTCCCTTCTTTTATTTTTAATGTAGTTGTTTAGTTTATTTAGATAAAATGTTAGATGGTTTAGATAGTGTAGATGATATGGATAGATTATTTACATAGTGTAAATAATTTGGATAGTGTAGACGATTTAGATAGTTTATTTAGATAAAGATATACTTTTTGCTTGTCTAGCATATGAATGTGGATAGATAATTTAGGTACATTTTTGTGTAGTTTGCCAGATGATTTAGATATATTATTGTGTTGTTTATTAGATGATTTAGATGACTTATCGTTACTTGTCTATGTTTATGTTTTGCCGAGACGTTGATTAATTTCTGTTTTGACAAATTACGAGCACTTAATATGTCTTATTTATGTCAAAGGTCATGTTTTTTTACATATACTGATAAACATAATAATTAGTTTACATTTGCTATTTGTTGGATCTCTCGTGCACACCATGGAATATGAGCCACGTTGTGACCACGTGGGAAGCCGCCATCAACATTAATCACATCAAACACCACCTTGGTGTTTGGAGGGACCAGGAGACTACGGCTCGCACCTACAATTGGAGGGCGATAGTGCACTAGGGGACAAGGCGAGTGACGAGGGGAGATCTCGGCGATGTCCATGAAGAAGGACTTAGGGTTTTTCGGAAAAGAGAACGGTGGGGATTTCGTCGGATGCCAGGAAACAATAGAATCAAAGTCGCCTGAATATCGAGAGAATCGCGTGTTACAAATCGTTTGGAGATTGTTCATTACTCTTCCTAGGCTTCTCTCGTCCTATATATAATAGGTCGGGTCTCAAAGCTGTATGCAGATAGGTTACATGATTATAACTCCAACTCGATGTTGGTCTTTGTTCCTCTTTCCTAATACAACTATAATATTTGTCGGTTGCTCCTTTGGATCTTCATCTTGACTCTTCATGGGTCGTAAGCCTTTCTATAGGCCCTAGGTAGCAAATCATAGGGACCCGAGTAATCATACATATGTCAGTAGCCCCCGAGACTCTACCCGAACCATAGATTTGGGTTGAGTCTCAAGAAAATGTTTAGTTCTTTGTTTTTACTGTTTAATTGTTTTGTAGGGATTTGGTACAACTAGCCTGATGCTTCCGATGGACCGGGTATCAGCTAATTGCTCCTGGGCAAAAACAAGGTTGTCCTACATCAAATTCAAGTCCCCAGGCCTGAACTCGGGATTTATTACTAGTGTAACTCAGTTCGGGCCACTGAGATCTTATCGAATACTGAATTCCAGTTTTATTTTATTGGGTACCCAACGCGTCCGTCGGGATTTTTCATCGTATCGTAGATCCGGATATAATACTGGCAGAGCGTATTCTTGTGCGATTACTAGGCCACACAGGACGAATTCTGGGGTGTTACTTTCATGTTTCCGAACACAGTATTCGGAGTTTTGTCGCATTTTGCTGCGATCCGAGATTTATATATTTTATTGGTTGATTGACTTTTGCTTTATATACACCCTCCCGATAGGAGGTATTTTGTATTTTCTTTATCAGGTGCGCATTAGCGCTCCTGATAGGAGTAGCCCCCGAGGCTATGTTCGGATGTATGTATCAGGACATAGGCTCGAAAATATTTCTATTATGATATCAATGTGTCCTCAAATATTTGTCAGGTGTGCAACCAGCGCTCCCGATAGGAGTAGCCCCCGAGGGTATAGTCGAAATCTTCGTTTTCGACTGTAGTCTCAATCTTTTTCATGGAGGAATTTACTTCGACTCCCTATTTTTCTTCGGGTTTGTACCCTTGCCACATAACCGTTTTTGTTGTGACGTCATTGATGATGAATTTTATGCTGCTTATTTCTTGAAAAATATGCTTATGACGAGACATGTGGAGCGTGGGCCCGTGTAGCAGTAATGATGATGCGTGGTTGCATATGCAGCGGAGTTTCCTGACTGCACGTCCTCTTTTTTGCGCGAAGATCGAGGCGTCGTGCGCTGTGCTCCTAGCAATAACTTCTTAAGATATTTTCCTTTACGGGATCCATTGACACGCGTCATCATCGCGTGTGCTTGCGATCGTTCGATTTTACATCGAACGGTTTTAACTGTGTACCGTGGTTCTTTGTAAAGGGGCGGAATCCCTTCTACTGCTTTTTACCTCTCCTTTGCTGGCTCCATCTTCTTTCTTGCGCTCCTGCTCTCTTGCGAACTCCTACTTCGTGTTTTCCTTCCCCATGGGCAAGAGTAAGGTGGGGACTTCCACCGTGGCCGCGGAGGCCACTAGGAAGAGGGTCGTTGGATGGGCTCCTTCCAAGTGCACGACGCGGGAGCTACGCGAGGCGCAGAACTCCGACCATTTGATGGAGGGCTCCTTCAAGCTTCCTGGGTATGAAGCTGCTCCAATCCCCGAATCGGGCTGGAGGGTAATGTTCCTCTCCTTTCTTTTGTAATCATTCTCCTCTGTGATTGCTGGTTTTCTTGCTTATGTAGGATTATGAGCATTTATCATGCCTTCCTCCTCTTCCTAAGAGAGGTCATCTCCCTACCAATCCTTCTGCTTCCAACGATCTTCCTTTGATTGTGACTGCCATTGATGAGGAGATAGAGACATCTCCCACAAAATCTCCGTCAAGGACGCCATCGCTTATGTCGGCTCGTTCCGAGGATTTCCATGTTGCGCTTGTTGGAGAAAAATGGAAACATCTGGACACCGTGGAAACCATTGAGGACTCAGATGATTCTACGGCCTCAAAACCTTCGCGTTTCGTACCATTATCGTCGGCTCCTTCCTAGAAGAATCTTTTCTGCTTTGCGCAGGACGTATCTTCGTAAGTACTTATCTTCTCTTTATTGTTTTGTCAGATAATTCAGTTGCTGATGCTTCCTTATTCTTCGTCTTTGCTCTTGTAGTGGTGATGATGAGGAAGACCCGTCTTTGTCTCCTCTTTGCACTTTTGTTGATCCTTTTGCTAAGGAGCCAAAAGATTTGCTCGCGTCTCCTGCGGATCCAATTATCCAGAAGGATGTTGTCACTGTGTCGAAGCCCCCGGTGCTAAAAAGAAAAAGATTGGCTGGCAAAGGCATAGTAATATCCGAGAGCCCTGCCGAGGTGGATATGCAAGATGTAAGTGGATCCGTGGCTTTTAATTTCACCATTGTTCCTTCTTTACTTGTCTTTCCTAATGTCCTTCTTTGCAGCCTATGATGCGTGAGATGGTTGATATGGCTGCTCACTTCATAAGGATCTATAATGAAGCCAAAGGCCGGAAAGGTATAATTCCATTTGTTTGCAATTTCTGCGATTCCTCTCAGTTTTCTAATTTTTTGCATTACTTTCTGATTCTTTCAGCCACTGCCAAGAGGTCCGAGGTCATTCGGGACGAGGCGTTGAAGTGTGCCGATGATCTGGAAGCCAAACTTTGGGTCGCTGAGCAAGCTTTGGAAGAGGCTAAACTGATAGCCCGCACTGATGCCGAAGAAAAGGCCAAGCAAGTTGCCACCCGAGATGAAAATCTTCGGAAACGCTTGGAGACCCTCAATGGTTCCCTAACTCATAAGTATTTGTTTTTCAAAAAAGGGAAGTTTCTTTTCTTGTTTCCATCTCTTCTCTATCCTTATCCTCCTCCTTTCTTTCTGGTATGTGTAGAGCTTTCAAGCCAAAATCTGCATCTGGATGAAGATAAGAAGGTTGATCCCTTATCGGATGTTGTTAGCACCTTGGAGGCTAACAGTGTTCATGTGCGGCGCAACCTCCTTGTCCGATCACGCCGCTCCTTCAAGGGTTTGCATGCCGAAGTTTTTCCGTCGAAGGAAGTACCTGCCGAACTGAACGATCTTGTCACTATTTTTGTCGCCGACCCAAGTCCGCTTGTTGGATACAGCGTGACTCGGTCGAAAAGTGTCACGGAAACTTCAATGGCATTGGCGATGGCGCATGGCGAGAAGGTCGACTGGGAGAAGGTTAGGTCCTCTGTCCCAGTCAACTCCAAAGGCTAGCCAAGTTGATTTGAACCCTTTCGTTAAGAGGTCCAAGAAATTTTCTCGGCTGCTTCTGGGTATAAAGTCAAATCCAAAAGGATCAACTGCTCCTTCTTCGGCTGGTGCTCCTTCTTCGACTACTGTCCCTACCATAGCTAGTGCTCCTTCTGCCAGCGCAACCTTGTCTTTGGAGAAATCAGCTCCATAGCCTTGTTTTGTAGTTTCCCGCATTTCTTCTGATGCCGTTGTAATGACTATTAACTTATCTTGTTGTTGCAACGCCTCCTTTTGATGAGAAAGGTATTTTTGTATATATGTATGTGAGTGGCTCTTTTCTTTGCTGAAGGTTTTCTATCTTTCGTGTGTCTTGCCAGATTTTAAATGATTCGGCTGCTCCTCCTGCGCATGCGCAGACGTCAGATGTGACTCCCTCCTCATCTGGAATGGGTGCAGCTGAGACTGCCATTGTGCGTACAGTAGACCCGCCTTTATATGTTGAAAAAATTGAAGAGGTGAAGAAAATCGAAGGAAAACTTCGGGTTGTTCAATCAATGGTGGATGTTGCCCAGTCGAAGACGCGTCAGGCCCTTGATCGTGAGGCATACTTCCTGGACGAGGTTTCCAGGGCAAGTGAAAAGATGTTGTGTAAGTCTTTAATTTTTTGCTTCATGTCGCTCCTCTTTTTGCGGGATGCCAATTTCTCTCTCCCCTTTTTCTCTTTGTCGATATTCAATTGTGCGAGAGGGAAGAAGCCCAATGTCTGTGCAACCGAATGCAAGCTCTTGTGTCTGCTTCTCAAAATTCTAGGACGGATTTCTGGATAGAACATCGTCGCTCTTATGTCGTGACCTTGCTTCATAACCGTGTATCCGAGGTGGAGCAGTTTGTCGAGTGCTGTTGCAGATCACTAGCCATTATTTACAATGCCATGTTTCCTCGGGATCCCCAGCCTCAGACTTTAGCTGATTTGATGGCGAAATTTCGACAGGGTGAACGGATTCACCATTTTGTGAAGCTTCAACTTGTGGCAGGTGCAAAGCTTGCACTGTCTTTAGTGCATGTGCAGCATCCGACGCTAGATTTAAACGTCATATCGTCTGGGCTGCCTTATCCTGCTGATAGTGGTCTTATCGACATGGCGCCTCATTATGTTGTTGCCTGTAGACCTACAATTAGAATTGTTCGAAGGTGCCTAGAGTCAAACGAGGAAATTTTTATGAACTTTGCTATCTTACTATTTCTACCTCTATCGTGTAACTTTTGTACTAATATTGTATAGATTTTCTTTATACTTATCAAAAAGGTCGTATGCGTTATACAAAATTTTGATTGTATATTGTATTCTTTTGTTGAGGACCCGACAAACTGATGTCTCTTTGCATAACTTCCTGTATGTGCCCTTAGAAATTTGTATGCCGAGGAGTACTTTCTTTATTCACTGATGAATATAAATGGATACATTGCATGGGCATAATCACCTGGCCTGTTGGCCTTATTGGATAAAAAAGTAACGATTTTTTTCTAAAAATTTCGGATTCTGTCTTGAGGTGCTCCACCATTATTCTTTGTGGTAAGTGTAATTTTTCGACTGGAGGCACCGTGTCTGTACAGCGAACCAGAGAGAAAAGTAGTTGATTATCTGGGTCACTTGTGTTGACTAGTGTTTCCTTCTATTCGGGACCAGAGGTGGAGGCCGAATAGGTAGCTTTTGCGGGTTAAGAACTTGTTAAGACGCTTTGGAATTGTTGAGATGCTTGCACCTAGATCACAAAGTGTAGCTATCTCATTGGTCCCAATCTTAATCTTAATAGTAGGCTCAAATATATCATCAAGCTTCACAGGTAATTTTTTAGCAATTTGCTTATATTCTTCCTCAAGCTCACGTACCTTTATTGCTACCTGATTAATGAAGTGTTGGTACATAGCTTCCTCATTTCCTTCACTTATCGGAATCTTAACGTTGATACTTTTTACAAGATCTTCAATGGTGTAGCTTGGTGAAGGAGCATTACTATAATTTAGTTCTTTAGGCTCCTCTGAAAAGGCATGTATGCCCCATGTGCGGTTTTGGTAATTAATGACAATCCCTATGGAATAATATGCAAATTGAGTTTCACTTGTAGGTTTGTCCATTGGCATTGCTTGGACCATGTGTTGGTTTCAAGGATGAAAAAGAAGAAGCAATGTCCAAGGGCTTTGTACCTAGAAGAACAAGATCAAGTATGTCTTGAAGAAGATGATGGAGTTCATCATGGCTATCTTCAAGACATCATCATCAATATTTGATGTGCAAGCTCATGGTGTGCCATGGAGTGATGAAGACAAGGTCAAAGAAGAGGTTCCCCATGGAGTATGGGGGAGCCATTCACAAGTCTTCATCAAGCAAGAGCAAGCAAGAGCAATCAAGAAAGGAGTTGCATCTTGAAGGTGACAAGATCATCTACATCAAGCTCAAGTGGGATGCTCAAGGAAAAGGTATGATCTTGATAGGGTTTCTATTTTACCGGTCTCTTATAGCGTTAGGAGACCGGGTTTAGGATAGATAGCCGTACTATCAAGAGGGGCTCTCGAGCGAGTGCTCGATCCTATCTTTCGGAGAGAGCCCAAACCTTTGCATACATAGCATCGTCTTTCTTGGTTGTTGTTTGGTTCTTGTCCATGTGAGGATCTAGAGCTTGTGATTATCTTCATAACAAGTTCTAGTTCATCAAAAACGGATTTCCCTGATATATTTTATTGTGGTTTTGTTTTTACGGGTTTTCCGGCTCCACACCTTGGGAGATATCTCACATATATATTCATGGTATTTTCTTCCTTGGTGATACCCAATATTCTACATGTCGTTACTTTCCAACAAAATTGGTTTCATCTCGTTTGGAGTTTGGATGAAAAAGTTGTGGCAGTTTTGGTTCTGGAGTTTTTGCTTGACCAGAAGTTCCGGTCGTCTACCGGTAGTACCGCCAGGGCATTTGCCGCCGGTAGTACCGGTGTTAATTCCGGCCCAAATTCTGGTAACCCCGATTTCGGTTCAGTAACCTCTCTGTTTTGGTCACGTATATTTGTCGGAACTTCGGTCGGAAGTTCATGCGGTAGTACCGCTAGGGCGTTTTTGCAGCGGTAGTACCGGCCAGGCTCGCGTGTTTGTTTGTTCTCTCGCTGTTTTCTGACCGTTGGCTGGGTGCCACCGGTAGTACCGGCCACCCACGGGTACTACCGGCTGTGCGTGATCTTGTGAGTAATGGGTAGATTAGGGATCCCTTTAAAAGGTGCTCCCCTTTCCCCTTCGGACCTCACTTGTTCTTCTTGGTTTTTGCCCTTCTCCCTCTCCTCCATTGTTGACCTTGAAGAGCTTGCCCTCTCCCCTTCTCCCTCCTATGATTCTTGCATCTTTTTGAGGGATTTGAGAGAGGAGATCTAGATCTACAACCCCACCAAACCAAATCCCTTCTTTGTGAAGGAATCCTTGGGATCTTGATCTTGGAGAGTTTTGTGTTCTCCTTTTGTGTTCTTCCTCTCTTATTCCCCCAATAGCTTTTGTAGCTTTGGTGGAATTTGAGAGAGAAGGACTTGCCTCTTGCATTTGGTGCATAGGTCTGTGTTCTCCTCGGAGATTCAGCGAGTTCAAGCCCTTGGGCTTGTTTCTCTTGGGTTCTTGGAACCCTAGACGGTTGTGTGGAGTTGTGGTGTGTTCTTGGGGCCTCCAATTGAGTTGTGGAGATTCCCCTAGCTTGTTGGCCTATTGTGGCATTGTGGATCCTTCTGGTGTTTCTTGGGAGCACTCCAATTGAGTTGTGGAGTTTGCCCCAAGCCTTGTACGGGTTCGGTGACCGGCCTCAAGTGTCCCATAGTGGAACGTGAGTAGGCCTTTGTGCATCTCATGGGAGAATAGGGTGAGCCTTTTGTGGCGTCAGTGAGTTGCGTGCCTTCGCATATTGGGGTGAGGCCTTGTGTGGCGTTGGGTGAGCATTGAGCCACCACACCTCGAGGTGAGCCACTTGTGGCGTTCGAAGTACATTGCGCCCCCGCACCTTGATGTGTACGCACTTCTATTCTTGTAGACAGTTGTTGGGCCTCCAAGTGCAGAGGTTTGTAGAACAGCAACAAGTTTCCCTTAAGTGGATTACCCAAGGTTTATCGAACTCGGAGAGGAAGTGGTCAAAGGTATCCCTCTCAAGCAACCCTGCAATCAAGATACAAGAAGTCTCTTGTGTCCCCAACACACCCAATACACTTGTTAGGTGTATAGGTGCACTAGTTCGGTGAAGAGATAGCGAAATACAAGTGGTATAGATAAAATACAACAGTGCCAGAAAATAGCTTGATGGCGTGGAAGAGACTAAAGGAAAACTGAAATAAAGATAGCAGCAAGCAAACATGTAACATATCTAGTTGTAAACGGTGTTTCAATGCTTATAAACAAGGCCTAGGGATCATACTTTTGCTAGTGAACACTCTCATATAAATATCTTCTCTTTATGATACTACTCTGAACTACTCTCCGGTTGGACACTCTAATCCATGGTAGGGCTATAACAACACTCCTCAAAGTCCACTTTCACCATCTAGATAACCCCACACTGTCACCTTGAGTTCTAGATGGTTCCAACAAACACCACAATTTCATAGACATCCAACTCCAAATATAACTCATAACAAGTATTTGTAATCTCTAGCCTAAGTGCCACCATGGTGTACATGCTGTCACTTTCACACACATGGGGAGAGCAGAGATCTATTAAAGCACTTGAGTAGCAAGGCAGATCTACTTGATTACAAAGCTCATGATCACAATATGATCATGCATAGAGAGAGATGAACACATAGCTACCGGTAGAACCCTTAGCTTCGAGGAAGAACTACTCCCTCATCATCATGGGAATCAGCAACAGCGATGGAGATGGTGGTGGAGATCGATGGAGATGGCTCCAGGGGCACTTCCCCGTCTCGGCAGGGTTCTTGAACAGAGACTTTTTGTTCCCCGAATCTCCCCTTCGGTGGTGGCGGTGCTGCGGAACTTTTCGTGGCTGGAGGCTCCCGGATTTAGGGTTTTCTCGTCGGATGCTTCTTATAGGCGAAGGGGCAAGGTCGGTGGCCGGCCAGGGGGCCCACACCATGCCCTAGCGCGACCTAGGGCTGCCCGCGCCAAGGGGGTGTGGCCGCTCTATGGCCCCCCTTCGTCTCTCCTTCGGACTCCATGTGTCTTCCGGTAAAATATTGACTTTGGCTTTTGTCCCGTCCAATTCCGAGAATATTCATTTTCTGACTTTCCTGGAACCAAAAACAGCAGAAAACAGGCAATTGGCACTGTGGCATCTTGTTAATAGGTTATTCCAAGAAAGTGTATAAATAGTACTCCAAAGTGTGGAAAAAACATAAGAAAGTAGATAAAACCAAGCATGGAACATCAAAAATTATAGATACGTTTGCAACGTATCAACATCCCCAAGCTTAACTCCCGCTCGTCCTCGAGTAGGTAAGTGATAAAAAGAAAGAATAATTTTTGAGGTGACATGCACCATCATAACTTGATCAAAGTATTTGTAAAACATTGATAGCTGGGATCATAGTACTTCAACATAGCATGAAAGACAAATTTCTAACAATAAGACATAGCAACTATGTTGTAACATGAAAAGGCACAAACAAAATATTCATGAATAGCAATGCTTTGCAAGACGTTTGTTTGTTTGTTTCACATAAAGAAAACATAACATAGTGGCATTCAGCTTGTCCCTCATAGAGTAGCAAACATAAATGCATAGGACACCTTCAAAGTTTATAAGAGTGACTAGATACAAATAGTTTAAGAACAAGCAATATCAAAGTTATGCATCAATCAACAAGTCTTGGGACAATGCACATTAAACTAAGAATGACCACTAAGCTCTCTCAATAGGTGCATAAAGATAGAAGGTGGAGACTCAACATAAAAGTAAAAGAAAAGCCTTCATAGAAGGAAGCAAGGATTCAAGTCTCATAAAGAGCTTCCAAAAATTATGGTACTTATTAGCTTTTAGCTCTCATTGCCCCTATCATAAGCATCTTGAAGTGATTAAGGTTAAAGTGAACAAACTATGGAGTATATGCTTGACAAAGTATAAGTTGGAAATCTCATGTCCCTTGAATATGAGGGCCGCTCCTCATGCTACTCAAGTTTAGTTACCGGTAAGTTCTTGTCATAGTAAGTACATGTGTATCATAGAGAACCACCAACGGGATGCACCTTGCCCGATGATACAGAAGAATCCCCATATCAAAATGATAAGGCAAGCAGACAACGAGCATCTCAGCAATCTTCTTATTTACAATGGGAAAATGGTGCTTTTTTCTCTCTTTCTCTCTTTCCTCTTTTCTCATATTTTTTCTTTTTCTCTTTTTCTCAATCTCTATATATTTTTTATAAGAAGAATGCTTCATAGATTGCTCATTATGGTTACACTGCAGGTTTCCACCATGATTAGGCATGGATTAGACCAGCGGCCCAGGCATTTTTCTAACACACACACATAACTGCATGGACTTACAAGCTCCCCTTTCATTTCACACCAACGACATCCATAGACAAAAGAGCATGATATCAACTAGGTACAATGTACAAGTGCAATGTTGAAAGCATTCCCCATGAAAACATGGTTCTGCTAATCCCCAACATATAAGTGCAAGCATATACAGCATAGACGACACAATGGTTCAAGTTTATTAGGGGCAAGAAAATTAAAGTGTGCCCTCAAGTTCGTGAGAGCTTTAATCACTAGTTTTCTCATAACAATTTTAATTCGAAAGGTAGATAAAAACATGAATATACTTGGAATAGCAAATGCTAATAGGTAGGTATGGTGGACTCTTTGGAATAACTTGGTTTTATTTGGAGTTGGATGCATGAGTGGAACTCATACTTGGTTATGGAGGCTAGCAAAAGACTGGGAGTGACAAACTAAGAGAGCAATAATGGCCATAATCATGCAAAGCGACAAAACATCATTAATTAAAGCATAAAGTGATATTACAAGTCAAAGACTAAAGAATCATAGAGGCTATGGTGACTTGGGATAGTCTTAACATGGTGTGAGCATGCGCCAAGTCAACCCAAATAAAGCATCAAAGGAGAATACCATAATACTATGCTTTAATATGCTAAAACAACGCATGATTCTTTCAAGGCACATTAAGCAATCTCAATTGTTTAGAACATGTCATGCTATAGTAAAAATCACTAAGCAAAAAGCCAAAACAATATCAAGCATGACATGACAAAGCCATAGGCCACAGTCAATAACAAGCTCTCTTTACCACTTAAGCATGAACTTTCCCACTGTTTTCCAATCCAAACCAAACTATTTGAAAACTAATGTATGAAAGAGGGGGTCTAACCAATTTATTCAAGCAAACTAAAAAAACCAAGCAAATGAAAACCAAAAACAAAAACAAAGACGCTCTAAGAACAACACAACTGTGTACGAAACAATAAAAATGAAGTGTTTAGAAGAAACCTGAGATTTTTATTGATGAAGAAGGGGATTCCTTAGGCATCCCCAAGCTTTGACGCTTGTACTTCTTGGATATTTCTTGAGGTGACACGCATGGCATCCCCAAGCTTGAGATTTAGTCCATTCTTCATCTCATTACATCATTCTCTCCATACACCTGAAATTTTTCCTTCATACAAAACTTCACACAATCTTTATTAGCAACATTAGTGCAATCAAGATAATAAGTCTTTGGGTTCAGTTTCAACACCAATAAAACTTCAAATAAAACACAAGCTACTGTAGCACTTCCCTCAAAAATCTCAATTCCCCAAAGAGAACCCAAAAAGGAACCAACAAGAAGCAAATGCAAATAATGGCAGAAATCTGTCAAAACAGACCAGCAGGTAAAAACCAATTTTTTATAAGACCTTATGTTACTCAAATCGAAAAGTATTGAACTAACTAAAGTTGGATAACAACCTAGGGCAGAAGCACAAAAAATTACAGATCAAACCAACGTATAGAGATTTTTCACGAATTTTTACAGTGAAGCACAAAAATCTGTTTCGGGGCAGCAACTTTCCCAAGCATTACTTCTCTCTCATTAGAGATTACTCTTGGCACAAAAACCACACAAAAAGGATAAGGAGAGGTTATTACAGAGGTAATAACTTCCAAGACTCAACTAAAACTTTTTGGTTATCTCCCAATAAGTACTTTTCTTTAACGCCTTTAAGTTAGGCATGATAGTTTGAGAAGATGGTCACATAAGAAATATGAATTGAAGTAAAAGAGAGAATCAAGAAGCAAATTCAAAACACATTTAGTCTAACCCACTTCCTATGCATAGGAATCTTGTAAAGAAACAAGTCATGAAATCACAAAGCAACAAGCATAGGAAAGCAAAACAAGTGCAACTTCAAGACTTTCAACATCAAGAGGGGAAACTTAATATTATTGAGCTGCATAAAACCATGTTTCCCTCTCTCATAATAACTTTCAGTAGCATCATGAATAAAATTAACTATATAACTATCACATGAAACATTCTTATCATGTGCCACATGCATAAAAGAATTATTACTCTCCACATAAGCATATTCATTCTTATTAATTGTGGTGGGAGCAAATTCAACAAAATAGCTATCATTATTGTTCTCATCACCATAATCATCAAATATAGGAGGCATATTGTAATCATAATTAATTTTATCCTCAATAGTAGGTGGACTAAAAATATCATATTCATCATTGTAATCATCATATATTGGAGGCATAGTATCATCAAAGTAAATTTTCTCCACCGTGCTTGGGGGACTAAAAATATCATGCTCATCAAAACTAACTTCCCCAAGCTTAGACTTTTCCATAGCATTAGCAATAATGGTGTCCAAAGAATTCATACTAACAACATTGCTATTAGCATGCAAATAAAGTTCCATAGGTTTTTTAATTTTCTCTTCAAACACTTCATGTCCTAACTCAAGATAAATACTATAAAGCTCTCTAATTTTTTTGTTTTCCATTAAGCCTAACTAGTGAAAATAAAAACAAGAAACAAAAACACAAAATTGCAGAATCTAAAGGAAATAACTTTGAGCACTCACACCGGAGGATGTGAGTACCTTTTACCTTACTTCCCCGGCAACGGCGCCAGAAAATAGCTTGGTGTCTACGCACTTCTATTCTTGTAGACAGTTGTTGGGCCTCCAAGTGCAGAGGTTTGTAGAACAGCAGCAAGTTTCCCTTAAGTGGATTACCCAAGGTTTATCGAACTCAGGGAGGAAGTGGTCAAAGGTATCCCTCTCAAGCAACCCTGCAATCAAGATAGAAGAAGTCTCTTGTGTCCCCAACACACACAATACACTTGTTAGGTGTATAGGTGAACTAGTTCGGCGAAGAGATAGCGAAATACAAGTGGTATAGATAAAAGACAACGGTGCCATAAAATAGCTTGTTGGCGTGGAAGTGACTAAAGGAAAACTTAAATAAAGATAACAACAAGCAAACATGTAACATATCTAGTTGCAAACGGTGTTTCAATGCTTATAAACAAGGCCTAGGGATCATACTTTCGCTAGTGAAGACTCTCATATAAATATCTTCTCTTTATGATACTACTCTGAACTTCTCTCCGGTTGGACACTCTAATCCATGGTAGGGCTATAACAACACTCCTCAAAGTCCGCTTTTCCCATCTAGATAACCCCACACTGTCACCTTGAGCTCTAGATGGTTCCAACAAACACCACAATTTCATAGAGACATCCAACTCCAAATATAACTCATAACAAGTATTGGTAATCTCTAGCCTAAGTGCCACCATGGTGTACACACTGTCACTTTCACACACATGGGGAGAGTAGAGATCTATTAAAGCACTTGAGTAGCAAGGTAGATCTACACTATTACAAAGCTCATGATCACAATATGATCATGCATAGAGAGAGATGAACACATAGCTACTGGTAGAACCCTTAGCCTCGAGGAATAACTACTCCCTCATCATCATGGGAATCAACAACGGTGATGGAGATGGTGGTGGAGATCGATGGAGATGGCTCCAGGGGCACTTCCCCGTCCCGACAGGGTGCCGGAACAGAGACTTTATGTTCCCTGAATCTCCCCTTCGGTTGTGGTGGCGCTACGGAACCTTTTGTGGCTGGAGGCTCTCAGATTTAGGGTTTTCTCATCGGATGCTTCTTATAGGCGAAGGGGCAAGGTCGGTGGCCGGCTAGGGGGCCCACACCATGCCCTGGCGTGGCCTAGGGCTGCCCGCGCCAAGGGGGGTGTGACCGCCCTGTGGCCCCCCTTCGTCTCTCCTTCGGACTCCATGTGTCTTCCGCTAAAATATTGACTTTGGGTTTTGTCCCGTCCAATTCCGAGAATATTCATTTTCTGACTGTCCTGGAACCAAAAACAGCAGAAAATAGGCAGCTGGCACTATGGCATCTTGTTAATAGGTTAGTCTAATAAAGTGTATAAAAAGTACTCCAAAGTGTGGACAAAACATAAGAAAGTAGATAAAAACCAAGCATGGAACATCAACAATTATAGATACGTTTGCAACGTATATGAAATGGATCTTATGGGTACCTAGAGGGGGGTGAATAGGTGCTACTTCAAATTTTAATGCCTTTTCAATTTTAGGCTTAACTCAAACGGTAAATTCTCTAGATAACTATTTAGAAGAATTGCCCTATATGCAAACCTATCTACTAGCGAGTAAGAGGCGAGTGGAAAGAGGAACGAGTGAACCATAGTGAAGCACGCGGAGACAGAGGATTTGTTTTACCGCAGTTCCTTGTTAAGGGAAGTACATCTGCGTTGGAGGGGTGGGCGGTACTAAGACCACCACGCCACAATAGGCCTCACCTTGTTCTCCGATGGATCCCGCCACCAAAGGCCCGATCCACCTTTCCACTATAGGAACCCTTCGAGGCGGGTACCAACGCCTTTACACAACTAGCGGGGCACAACTCCACAACCAAATTGGAGGCTCCCGTAATGACAACAAGCTGCCACAAAAGCAAGTTATCAATAACAAAATACAAGATCTAGATATTAGTAAGAATACTAGATCGAGGATTTCTCCAAATGAATGGAGAGGAGTTGGTGCGCTTGATTCGTGATGGCGATGAAGATAGTCTCCTCCTTCAATTACCCCAAAGATCGAAGCCTTCGGGTGGTTGAGGTGGGAGATCTAGAGAGAGAGCTCTTGCAAAGGGTCTGTCAATTTTTGAATGAATCAAGAGGTTTTCCTGAAGGGGATGAAGGGGCTTTTATACCCCCTTCCCCAACTGAGCCGTTGGAGCCTTTGGGGGCCGAATTATCTGGCCCAAGTGAGGGCCAGATTATCTGGCCTGGGGAAAAACTCCGCCCCAGACACGGATTATCTGGCAGATAAACCGCCCCCACTCAGAGCGACGCGCCGAGCCTGCCGTTGAGCGCCTCCTGGGGGCCAGATTATCCAGCCCCATGCGACGACCGGATTATCCGGCCAAGGGAGGAAAAACCGCCCCTGTTCAGATTCTCCAGGAGAAAATTCGACCACACTCCATGCGTCACGCCTTGGCTTCCTTTGATCGATTTCTAGGGGCCGGATTATCCGGCCCCATGCGAAGGCCGGATGGGGTTGGATAATCTGGCCCGGGGAGGAAAAACTACCCCAGTTCGGATTTTCCGGGAGAAAATCCGAACCCACTCCGAGCGTCGCGCCTTGGCTGCCTTTGATCGATGAGTTAGGCCAGATAATCCGGCCCTTGGTGGAGCGGATAATCCGCCCCCCCCAAAACACCCGAACATTCCCTGCACACTTAGCACACATGAGGAAACTCCACGGTATTGTTATCTAACACTCAAAAAACAGGGAACCATGAAATGTTCTTTCAATCTCCCCCTATTTGGTGTTAGATTACAATACTAGGATTTGCAGGAAAGTTCTCAGGGAAACAAGATTTAATGAAAGACAAAGACTCCCCCTCAATGTGTGCATACAAACAATTGCAGTTGATTACAAATACATACAAGAGGGTAAAGTCTATATCATTGGAACATATGTGAAAATCTCATACCACCGGTAGGGAGATAGAAGCGACCTCAATACATTATAAGAATATCCAATGATAGCCATAGAGTGTGCCTCCGTCGATATAGATATCCAATAAGATAGATGACTCCATATGAATAATCCATAGGATAAATCCACAAAGCCACAGACACAAAGTTTCAAACAAACCACAAACCAAAAATTAAAGTTCAACGCTAAATGGGCACAAGCGAGAAAACAAAAAAATAGAAAAAAAATGCAAATGCTTGTGCCCGACCCATGCAAATCCTCGGAGACCTAATAGAACTACTTCTCCCCCTTTGGCATCAAGACGCCAAAAAGGAAGAAGAGCGATGCTAACGCCCCAAGGTATCACTCGTTTTCCTCATCCTCATCCTCGTCCTCGTTCCCATCCTCGTCATCATCCTCAAGCTCTTCGGTGTCATCGTCCGCATCATCAGCAGTGGTCGCGGAAGGGAACATGTGACGCTCCAGCTCTCCATAGTTAAGCCCAGAAGAAGAATTCCACCGAGCATATGGTGTGGGAGGAGTAGGAGCAGGGGGATCACCAGAAGCACCGGACACATGGTGAAATATGAGCTGCTCAGAGTGGGCCAACTCATGGCGCTTCTTGTAAGCTTCGTACTGTCCCTTGCGAGTGTCCACGCAAAGAATGTTCCGCTGGAACCCGTTCAGTTGCTTGATCTCATGAGCAATGGGAGGCATTGGAGGCCTACGAGGACTAGCACGAGCATCCCTCATGAGACCCTTAGGAGCAGAGGAGGGGTGAGAGGTCTTCCTAACCTTGGTGTAGATCTTCTTTGCCTTGTGCACATCATCAATATTGAACTCTTCAGTGGGGAGCAAGTGCTTGATCAACATCATGATGTAAGGAGCATATGGCATGACAACCTATTGAACATGGCATCGATCAACTCATGGTAAATGAAGTCCATCACATCCAGCTTATATGACACGGACTCATCCTCACAGGACGCCACCTCATGAGGGAAGGCAAGAAGCTGAACCAAGTGACCACGAATACTGTCATTGTTGCCACCACTTGGAGTGATGGAATCACAAAAGAGGCCCACCAAGCAAGCATATATGGGAGAAATACCAGCAAGGGTGCCCACAGTACCATTGTCATCGGTGCACGGAGAGAGGGCGCCATCTTTATTGGGCTTGAGTTGGGTGATGATGTGGTGGCCAATAGCACGGTCGATGTGGCAGAAAGGATAACCAAGTACCTCCGCAAAAACACGAAAATTAGCTTGCATAGGCCTGTCACGAGTCATCCACTTCATGGTGCGGTGCTCATCACCGCAAATGACCAAGGTGGAGAAAAACTGCTTCACAATATCAGAATCATAGGAGCATTGGCGGGCCATGAGATGGTGCAGCCCCATCCGCTCAGCCACAAGCATGCATCAACAAGGTGAGGCTTCTCCAAGGCCTCAGCAAGAACCAGAGGATGCATAGGCCGAATCTTCAGCTGAGCATACACGTATTCATAGATCCCCTTTTGTTCAGCACACCAATAGCGAGAGTCACCCAACTCAGTATCATGCGGCACTTCATCAAACAAATCCCGATGACGGATGGAGGATAAGGTAACATGATCCATCTTCTTATAATTTATCTTGGGCCCTTTGCCCTTCCTCTTGGAGACACCCTACCTATCCCTCTTTGCCTGTTCAGCCATGCACTTCTCTTTGTTCTTTCTTCTCCTCAGCTCAACCTCGTCCACCAACTTACACTTTCCGTCGTCCCAAAAGTATTTAGCACGAGGACGACGCTTATAGGTCTTGGGAGCACTGGAACCACCTGTGAATCGAATAAGGGGGTAGAAGGGAGATGAGCATACACACAAGTCCAAGAGAGAACATAGAAAAAGTAGGCAAATAGTTCATAGACCAATCCTACTCAATGCACAAAGCAAGACGAAACTGAAACAGTTTTTAGTCTGTTAGGCCGGATTATCCGGCCTGGCCAGGGGCGGATAATCTGGCCCTTGCAGAAATTTTCAGAATCGCCTAGATTGAATGCAAAGAGTAGATTTGGCCTAGATACTGCAAGACTATGATTTCTATGTGAAACAACATCCTTCTAGACAATGTTCCACCCAACAAACAACACATCTAGCCAAAGATGGGGAGGGAGGGAGTTACCCTCACTCATTGGAGGAAGAACACGGAGGACAAGGTACCTGGAGGCGCGGAGAAGAAGATCTGGGGAGGCCCGGAAAATCTGGTGGCCGGAGAGGCTCCTGGGAGGGTGGGAGACGGCAGGCGGTGGCTTGGGAGAGGGAGAGGGTTGGGGGAGAAGTGCTGCTCATTATGAGCCCTTCCCCCCGACCCCTGCCCTTAAGGATGAAATCCACCAGGTCCAGATTATCCAGCCAATACTTGGGCCGGATTATCCGGCCTAAACTTTGAACTTCTGTTACACACAGAGTCAGGCCCGCGCGTCCCCAAACAACACCCCCACAAGATGTACAAGGGACTTGTGTGCAAGAATAGATGGCTTAGGGTTAGGGAAAGGCTTAGGATTAAGAGAGCCAAACTGAGATGGTACTACACACCCAAATTTGCAAGAATCAAAGCAACTAAAAGCCAAAAGTGAGTGTGCTTCCCATAAAAACATGAGAAGAGCTAAAAACGATCAAGGAAGATCCAAATAAATCCAACTCTTCTCAAGGAAGAGGGCGGTGGCCGAAGCCACCTTGTTGGAGTGTATGGTCTGACACCGCGAAGATATATCTTGGGTTCATAACCAATACTCATCAATAAGCTCACATATCACAAAATGATATTAAGAGAAATGATTTGACTTGCTTTCGGCATTATGGGGGGAGGGTTAGCCCAATCAATTAGGACCACACTCCTCCTATATCCATGCCCACATCTAGACCAAATAAGACTGAGATGTACGAGTGAGTGCATGGGTAATCAAGATAAACTCCTTAAATCAACGATATTTAGCTCATTCCTCAAGTAGCAAAACCTTGCTTCATCAAGTGGCTTCATGAAAATATCAGCAAGTTGGTTCTTCGTGCTCATAAAATATAGATCAATATCGTCTCGAGCAACATGGTCCCGAATAAAATGATTCTGAATCTCAATATGCTTGGTACTTGTGTGCTGTACCGGATTGTACGCAATTTTGATTGCACTTTCATTATCACATAAAAGAGGCACTTTGTCACAATTGACATTGTATTCCTTTAAAGTTTGCCTCATCCATAATAAATGAGTGCATGCACTAGCAGCAGCAACATATTCAACTTCGGCGGTGGAGAGAGAAATACAATTCTGCTTTTTAGAAGACCAACAAACTAGAGATCTTCCCAAAAACTGACAAGCACCAGAAGTTGATTTCCGATCATCCTTATCACCGGCCCAATCTGAATCAGTATAACCACATAGAGAGAAATTGGAGCCCTTGGGATACCATAGACCAAAGTTAGGGGAATGAACCAAATATCGGAAGATCCTCTTGCCCGCCACTAAGTGGCTTTCTTTAGGAGCTGCTTGATACCTTGCACACACACCCACACTCAACACAATATCGGGTCTAGATGCAGAGGTAAAGAAGAGAGCCGATCATGGACCAGTATACCTTTTGGTCCACATCTTTACCGTGGGGGTTAAGTTCAAGGTGACATTTTGTTTGCATCGGAGTGGCGACGCCATTAAGATCCATCATCTTGAATCTCTTGAGAATGTCTTGGATGTATTTAGCTTGATTGATGAAGGTTCCTTCTCTTAGTTGCTTGATCTCGAATCCAAGAAAGAACCGTAACTCCCCCATCATAGACATCTCAAACCTGTCAGTCATAAGCTTTGAAAATTCATCATTAAAAGCTTTATTAGTAGAACCAAAGATGATGTCGTCTACATATAGTTGGCATACGAAGAGCTCCCCCTTAACCTTCTTAGTAAAAAGAGTGGGATCAATTTGCCCAACTTCGAAGCCACGGTCTAGCAAAAGCTCTTTAAGGTGCTCATACCACGCACGTGGGGCTTGTTTAAGGCCATATAGTGCCTTATCGAGTTTGTAGACATGGTTCGGGAAGTTAGGATTCTCAAATCCCGGGGGTTGCTTTACATATACCAGTTCATGTAGAGGACCATTAAGAAAAGCACTCTTAACGTCCATTTGCTGCAATTTAAAATTATTATGTGCAGCATAAGTAAGAAGGATACAGATGGACTCAAGACAAGCCACAGGAGCATAGGTCTCGCCGAAGTCAATGCCCTCAACTTGGGAATAGCCTTGTGCCACTAGTATCGCCTTGTTCCTTACAACAATGCCATTCTCATCTTGCTTGTTTTTAAATATCCATTTAGTACTGATAACATTGCGGCAATCCTTGGGCTTCTCCACTAGTTACTAGACCTTGTTGCGCTCAAAGTTATTCAACTCTTCATGCATAGCAACAACCCAGTCCGGATCTTCAAGAGCTTCAAACACCTTCTTAGGTTCCACCATAGAGATGTGAGCTTGATGCTCACCAAAACTTGCCAATTCCCTTCTAGTGGAAACCCTTCGTCGAAGATCACCTACAACTTTGTCAAGAGTATGACCCCTTAACTCAAGGTTTCGATCAACACGAGCCTTGTGACGAAATTCAATAAGCTTGTTGTCTCTTGGTGGAATAGTTTCATCACTTAAGTCTTCGTTGGAATCATTTGCTTGACCTTGATTAGAAGTCTGATTATCAGTAGTAGGAGATGACGAAGCATGCCCTTGAGGTGGGTTAGTAGCCGTAACAGGAGGCTGCTGATCATTAGGAGTTTCAGGGTCGAATAATCCGGCCAAGGGTGAGGCCGGATAATCTGGCCTAGGAGAACTTGATGCAATTTCATCAGGTTGCCTGGAACTTGCTTGAATTGGCGAGGGGCCGGATAATCCGGGGTCAGCCGAAAAATCTGGCCTGGAACTTGGCCGGATAATCCGGTGTTGACCGGATAATCTGGCCTGGAGCATCCAGGAGCATGTTGACCTTCAACAATTGGTGGAGTTGGTGTAGAAGTTACTCCCATGGTTGGAGCATGTTGAGTATGTGTAGATGAGGGATCTTCATGAGTAGAGCATTGTCCTTTCCGATCCGCCACAAGGGGTTCCTCAATGGGGCAGAAAATCCCACGCCCATTCTTCTTATGGTATCTTGGGGTATTTCAACATCTGCATCACAAACATCAACTTGTCCCACATGGGAGCCGTTATTTTCCTCGAACACCACACTAGAAGATTCTACAACAGTTCCGGAGAGCTTATTGTAGACTCTATAAGTGTGGGATTCGGCACCATAACCAACAAAAATACCTTCTAAAGCCTTAGACTCAAATTTAGATAAACGAACTCCCTTGATGAGAAAGAAACACTTACACCCAAATACCCGAAAGTATGAGATGTTTGGCTTGTTACCGGTAAGTATTTCATACGGAGTCTTGTCCAAGATTTTATGGAGGTATAACCGATTGGATGAATGACAAGCGGTAGAGATTGCTTCAGCCCAGAAGTTATATGGAGACTTGAATTTGGCTAGCATAGACCTTGCCATATCCATTAGAGTCCAGTTCTTCCTCTCGGCAACACCATTTTGTAGAGGGGTGTACGCAGTGGAATATTGATGTCTTATCCCCTCTTCACTTAGGAACTCATTTAAGGTGTAGTTCTTGAACTCGGAGCCGTTATCACTTCTTATTGCCAGAATAGGGACGTTGTGTTAACGTTGAACCTCGTTGGTGAAATCGATGACTGTTTGTTGAGTCTCGCTCTTCAACTTGAAGAAATAGACCCAAGTGTATCTTGAGTAATCATCAACGATCACAAGGCAGTACTTCTTCCCACCGAGGCTTGCATGAGATGGAGGTCCAAAGAGGTCCACATGAAGGAGCTCTAATATCCTTTTTGACGAGATAATAGTCTTCCTTCGATGAGGAGAGTCATGCATTTTCCCTTCAACACAAGCGCTGCAAACACGATCTTTGGCAAAGGAGACATTTTCTTTTAGTCCAAGGATATGGCCACCCTTGTGGAGACTTTGCAAAGTTCTCATATTGACGTGGGCTAGTCGGCGATGCCATAACCAAACCGCGTCAGCCTTTCCGAAAAGACACATCGGGCCTATAGTGGTTTTCCTCGAAAAGTCCACCACGTACAGGTCATTTTCGACATATCCCACGACTTTTAGAGACTTGCTCCACAAGAGTACCACCAAATCAGCATCAATAAAAACTACAAAGCCCATCTTACCAA
This sequence comes from Avena eriantha, assembly GCA_910589775.1. Classification (NCBI taxonomy): domain Eukaryota; kingdom Viridiplantae; phylum Streptophyta; class Magnoliopsida; order Poales; family Poaceae; genus Avena; species Avena eriantha. The sequence continues at coordinate 283,841,506 of OU342746.1, read as the reverse complement.
GGGCGTGAACTGAAAGTAAATTGTAACCGAGGGTCTCAACAAGCATGATGTCCACGAGAGAGATATCGTGAGCCACCACAACTTTGCCGAGACCCAATACCTCAGATTTAGACTTGTCACCATAGGAGACGGTTATATGATCATGATTTGGCTGCATCTCCGTGATGATCTCCTTGCTTCCGGTCATATGACTCGTGCATCCGCTATCGAGTACCCATTTAGACCCACCGGAAGCATAGCCCTGCAAGAAAGTTACTTTTTGCTTTTAGGTACCCATTTTTAATGGGTCCTCTCACGTTAGTGACAAGGGTCTTGGGAACCCAAATAGACCAAGGAATGTAACAATCATAAGGACCTACATAACTAGCATAAACATCACCATAATGATCGCAATATAATTCAAAGTTAGGATTGTTAGCCCCTGCAAAACCATCATAATTAGACTTGTCATTGGTGATGGTGCTAGTCTTTGGTTGGGCAGCCTTGCTCTTCTTCTTCTTCTTCTTCTTCTTCTTGTTCTTCTTGTTCTTTGTCTTGGGAATATAACCAAGACCCTCTTTTCCATTGTTTGTTCTTTGCTTGCTAAGTATCTCATCTAGAACTTCTTTACCTTTGTGTTGAGATCCTTTTGCAAGTTCTTCTTTTCCATAAGATGATGTGGAGGTGTTGGGCACATCATACTTTCTCAATTGATTTTGGAGCTGATCATGAGACTCATTTAGAGTAGAGTGTTCACTCTCCAATGCCTTGTGAGCAATGTCAAGTTTCTCAAAATTTTCCGAGAGTCTGGCATGAGCATCCCCAAATTCAATATTTTCTTTCTTTAGTTTCTTTACCTTGGCAAGAGCGTTGTCACATTCTTTGATGAGCTGAGCCACAACTTCATAATGTGACTCCTCAATGGATTCGAGTCTCTCTTCTAGAGATACCCGAGCTTCCTCTTCTTCTTCCAAGGCATTCTTCAAGGAAGTTATCTCCAAGGCATCTTCTCTTTCAATTCTGCCCTTTTCTTTAAGGAGATCTTCGGCTTGGGCAAGTTGACTCATAAGAGCATCAAAATGAAGTTTGTGCTCACCTTGCAAGTTAGTTAAAAAGTTGTCCAAACAATAACTTCTTTCATTTTAAGACTAGTATGATCATCCATATCCATATTTATGTTAGTCTTAGGGAATTAAGAACTAGAAGTTGATACCTCGTACCCTCTTGCCATAAGACAAGTGACGTTGTTGTTGATGACGTTTTCGTTTGGCGAGTCGAAGAGAGATGATGGAGTCGATGTGGTAGCTATAGCAGCCACCTCGCGAAAAACTATCTTCATCCTCTTCATCTTCACTTGCAGAGGAGTATTCTTCTTCTGCCACCAAGACAATCTTGGGTTGCTTCTTGTAAGGGCCATTCTTTTTGATAAATGGTTTCTTCTTAGGTGCCTTGGATTTTTCTTTAAGGATGAGTCTGCTAATACATTGCAAATGTATCTATAATTTTTGATGTTCCATGCTTGGTTTTATCTACTTTCTTATGTTTTGTCCACACTTTGGAGTACTTTTCATATGATTTCTTGGACTAACCTATTAACAAGAGCCACAGTGCCAGTTGCCTGTTTTCTACTGTTTTTGGTTCTAGGAAAGTTAGAAAATGAATATTCTTGGAATTGGACGAGACAAAAGCCAAAGTTCCTATTTTACCGGAAGACTCACAGAGCCAGAATAAGAGACGGAGGAGGGCCAGGGCCTGGCCACATCCCTAGGTGCGGGTACCCCCAGGCCACGCCAAGGCATGGTGTGGGCCCCTGGCTGGCCATCGACCTTGCCTCCTTCGCCTATATATTCTTCCTGAGGCAGAAACCCTAGATCGTCAATCAGAAATCCACGAAAAGTTCCGCAGCGCCGCCGCCACCGAAGGGGAGATTCGGGTGACAGAAAGTCTCTGTTCTGGCACCCTGTCGGGACGGGGAAGTGCCCTCGGAGCCACCTCCATCGATCTCCACCACCATCTCCATCACCATTGCTGATTCCCATGATGAGGAGGGAGTAGTTCTCTCTCGAGGCTAAGGGTTCTACCGGTATCTATGTGTTCATCTCTCTCTATGCATGATCATATTGTGATCATGAGCTTGTAATCTATAGATCTACCTTGCTACTCAAGTGCTTTAATAGATCTCTGCTCTCCCCATGTGTGTGAAGTTGACAGTGTGCACACCATGGTGGCACTTAGGTTAGAGATTACAAATACTTGTTATGAGTTATGTTTGGAGTTGGATGTCTTTATGAAATTGTGGTGTTTGTTTGAACCATCTAGTGCTCAAGGTGACACTGTGGGGTTATCTAGATGGGAACGGCTTACTTTGAGGTGTGCAGTTATAGCCCTATCATGGATTAGAGTGTACAACTGGAGAGTAGTTCAGCGTAGTATCATGAAGAAGAATATATTTATATGGGAGTGTGCACTAGTGAAAGTATGATCCCTAGGCCTTGTTTCTAAGCACTGAAACATCATTTGCTATTAGATATATTACATGTTTGCTTGCTTCCATCTTTATTTCAGTTTTACTTTAGTATTTTCCATGCCATCAAGCTATTTTCTATCACCGTTACCACTTATAATTATCTATACCACTTGTATTTCACTATCTCTTCGCCGAAATAGTGCACCTATACACCTGACAAGTGTATTGAGTGTGTTGGGGACACAAGAGGCTTCTTGTATCTTGATTGTAGGATTGCTTGAGAGGGGATACCTTTGACCACTTCCTCCCTGAGTTCGATAGACCTTGGGTGATCCACTTAAGGGAAAACTTGCTGCTGTTCTACAAACCTCTGCACTTGGAGGCCCAACAACTGTCTACAAGAATAGAAGTGCGTAGACATCACCTGCCACCATTGTCTTATCTATTTTGATATGGACACTCAGCCACAAAGTGCAGTCTATCTCCACAATTGTAGCATGTTCTCAGTTTTGGGCCACTTTCTCTTCTTCCACTTGACCTATTCTTGCGCTCGAGTTCCGACTTGGCCTTGGCAGGATCCTTCCAAAAGTTCCTTGCGTAAAACGCCATGTACTCACCATGAGCATGTTTGACTTCATCGGGGCAGTCCATGGAGGCACTCTCGAAAGCTCTTTCGTCCTCATCTTGCTCAACAACATTAGCCTTTAGAGCAACATTGCCCCCCTTTTGCATTCCAATGGCACGGGCACGAGCATCTTTCGTGTTCTTTGCAGCAACCTTGAATGATACCATTTCTTGCATCACTTCATTGGATGTCATTTGATGGTAGTTGTGTCTATCTTGCAAGCTCTTCAAGTCCGTTGGCTCAAAAGGCATTAGAGCACTCATGTATTTCCTTTTTATCCAAGCATCATCAATGTGAGTGGCTCCATGCTTTCTAAACATTGTTGCGATGCCCTTGAGTCTTCTATACATGTCTTCATGGTTTTCACCATCCAACATGTAAAATCCTTCAACTTCATTACTGAGGGCATCATACCTATTCGTTATCATGCTTTCATTTCCAATAAAGAGATCGGTGAGAGCATCCCAAGCTTCTTTAGTTGTGTTGAGATGTTCAATGTGGGGCATGCCCTTGGGGCCCACTGCGAGCTGTATCATGTGAAGGGCCGTAGCATTCAGTTGGCTATCCACAACTTCTCTTCTTGTCAGGTTGGTGTGATCTCCAATATGAAGAACCTCTTCGATAATTCTCCAAAGTTCAATAGAAGAGCTGCAAACATGAGACTTCATTAAGAATTGCCATTGATTAAAGGAAGATGCAGTAAGCTTGTGTGGATCACCCCTATTGTTTATATGAGGATGAGCGATAGGTGGGTCGGGGGAATATAAGTGATGAACCTCACTATATTCCTCCTTACCACTTCCCTTCTTGGAGGTGGAACCATTATGTTTTTCAACTACCACTTCATCTTCCTTGGATCCTGTGTTAGCCTTATCCTTGGATGAGGGAGTGACGACCTCAGAGGAGGAGGGAGGTGGGGCTACGGATGATGTGAGGCGAGCAATCATTTGATGCATCTCCTCCATCTTGGTCTCAAAGAATTTCAACAAGGTTGTTTCCAACATCTTGAGGTCATCCATTGTGACCTTATCCACAACCTCATTCCCATTCTGCTTGGTACCCATATTTCTCTTAGGCAGTTAAGCCCGAATAAAGAGTTGGGGCTCTGATACCAATTGAAATGGATCGTATGGGCACCTAGAGGGGGGGGGGTGAATAGGTGCTACTTCAAATTTTAATGCTGTTTCAATTTTAGGCTTAACACAAACGGTAAATTCTCTAGATAACTATTTAGAAGAATTTCCCTATATGCAAACCTATCTACTAGCGAGTAAGAGGTGAGCGGAAAGAGGAACGAGTGAACCATAGTGAAGCATGCGGAGACACATGATTTGTTTTATCGCAGTTCCTTCCTTGTTAAGGGAAGTACATCTACATTGGAGGGGTGGGCGGTACTAAGACCACCACACCGCAATAGGCCTCACCCTGTTCTCCGATGGATCCTGCCACCAAAGGCCTGATCCACCTTTCCACTATAGGAACCCTTCGAGGCGGGTATCGACGCCTTTACACAACTAGTGGGGCACAACTCCACAACCAAATTGGAGGCTCCCGTAATGACAACAAGCTGCCACAAGAACAAGTTATCAATAACAAAATACAAGATCTAGATATTAGTAAGAATACTAGATCGGGGATTTCTCCAAATGAATGGAGAGGAGTTGATGAGCTTGATTCGTGATGGCGATGAAGATAGTCTCCTCCTTCAATTCCCCCAAAGATCGAAGCCTTCGGGTGGTTGAAGTGGGAGATCTAGAGAGAGAGATCTTGCAAAGGGTCTATCAATTTTCGAATGAATCAAGAGGTTTTCCTGAAGGGGATGAAGGGGCTTTTATACCCCCTTCCCCAATTGAGCCGTTGGAGCCTTTGGGGGCCGGATTATGCGACCCAAGTGAGGGCCGGATTATCTGGCCTAGGGAAAAACTCCATCCCAGACATGGATTATCTGGCAGATAAACCGCCCCCACTCAGAGCGACGTGTCGAGCCTGCCCTTGAGAGCCTCCTGGGTGCCGGATTATCTGGCCCCATGCGACGGCCGGATTATCTAGCGAAGGAAGGAAAAACCGCCCCTGTTCGGATTTTCCGGGAGAAAATCTGACCACACTCCGAGTGTCGTGCCTTGGCTTCCTTTGATCGATTTCTGGGGGCCGGATTATCCGGCCCCATACGAAGGCCAAATTATCCGGCATGGGAGGAAAAACCGCCCCAGTTCGGATTTTCCGGGAGAAAATCCAAACCCACTCCAAGCGTCGCGCCTTGGCTGCCTTTGATCGATGAGTTAGGCCGGATTATCCGACCCTTTGTGGAGCGGATAATCCGCCCCCCCAAAACACAAGAATATTCCCTCCACACTTAGCACACATGAGGAAACTCTATGGTATTGTTATCTAACACTCAAAACACAGGGAACCATGAAAGTTCTTTCAGTATCATACCTCTCCAACGGATACGTAGCTTCTTTGGAAGTGAACTTGGGAAACAAATCATCGTCTCCACATACTTCGGTTATCTCTCAACCAAGCCCTTTACTTATGCAATTTACATTGTGATAGCCATCGTGCTTGAAGTATTATATCTTGATATCACCTTGTTGCTTGTCTTGCTTAGCATAGGTTGTTGGTGCACCTAGTTGAACCTTGTGTATATAGGTTTTGGCTTGATAAATTAAATGTTAAGTTTTATTTCGCATTTATTAGAGCCTAAACCGTAATAATTTTAAAACGCCTATTCACCCCCCTCTAGGCGACGTCCATTTCCCTTTCATCCTTCCTTTGGATTCTCATCATCTTGAGGTCTTCAACAGGATTGGGCTTAGCTTTACCTGAAAATTTAGCTAGAATGAGAGTTTGACTCTCAGTTATCTTACCTAGATGTGCCTCAACGATCCTCGTTCTTTCTTGGAGGGCCTGCAAATCATTTATCAAACTTACAGCTTGGTTAGATAATTTACCAAGCATAGCATCATGGTTCTCCGTTATTTTAACAAGAATATTGTTTTGTTCATTTTGTGAGTCTATAAAAGACTTAAGTGTTTCTTAGAGACTACCATTACTAGTTCCCGTATTATTATAATCATTAAAGACTAACTATTTTTTGGGTTTTTCAAATAAAGACTAAAAGAAAACTAACAAAATTAAAAACAAGAATTAAAACTAGCAAGGTTCCAACTAACCTCACTAGGGTAGCTATTGCTTCCCCGGCAACGGTGCCAAAAAGGGTTGATACCTTCGATCCGGATTCCGGATATAGTATAGCTATTTTCCCTAGTAGACCTGGGTCGGGAAGCAGATGCATAGTGAAGTTATTTTAACGGACATTCGGGAGTTTTAGAATTCCTTTTGTGTTTTTACCGGACCAAGAGTTTGTGTCTTTTTGTTGTTGTTGGTGATGGAGAGAGAGGGCCTAGGGCGTTCGGTCTCACCTGAAGCTATGCAAAACATCTGATAGGAATAAAAGATAAAGATAAAGTATGCATGTAATTGTCAGTGCAAGATAAATTATATGTGGCCAGTGCATCCATAATTGCTATTTCCTCCGCAACCACTTATAGAAATAACCTACTAGTCTCATCCATAGAAGAAATAGAACTAATGATATGCATAGTGACGTCACCGTTAATCCCAAGTAAATCCCTCACATACAACCGTACTACCCCTTCTGTCACTAGGGTTCCCAACCTGCAGATTAGTCATTACTCATACTCTCTATACCTGGCTCAATCCTCGGGATCTTGGGTACCTGACAAGTCCTTAGATTGAGGAAAGATAAGATAAAATAATCATCATGTCATACAAACTAAAACATAATCCCATCCATGATAAATAACATGCACAAAAGCTACATGGCTAGGCCGAAGCCCTTAGCCCAAGGAGAATTACTCACACATAGAGATGAGATCAACAATCACAAACATTGTAATGGAAATCATGATATTGATAGCAAATAGTATTACAATGTCGCCAATCAAAGATGAGATCTACTATTACAAGTGATGGAATATGGCTATGGTGGTGGAGAAGGGCTGTGGAGATTAGATCTAAGTCTATTCTTCCGGTGGATCTTTGGTGTGGTGGATGGAGATCTGGAGGCGGCTGATGATCTGGGGCAGGGACTCTCGAGACTCTTTTCTCGTCGCCCAAGGCTTCTTTATATAGGGGCCCCTTCCCAAAAGTTGTTCTGTTTGACCTAGCGGTGTTGTTGGCAACTATACGGCTGGAATTTTATTCCGGTCGTATAGTTGGTCGTTAAAGGATCTGCCTCCGACTCACGACTCCTGGTTTCTTCTGGTTATTGGAAATATCGTATCTTTGACTTTAATGTAGTGATTACCATCATCAAACTTCATTATCTGTGCAGGAAAAATGGAAAAGAAAGGATTGCACACCCCTTTGATTATTAGGCATTAGTGGTAGGGTTTAGAGAGATATTTCATAAAAAATATGAATAATATCCAGTTTAAATGTGGACGTAGATGGCTATATTTCAGAGCCATCAACCTCCCACGCTTAAACTTGATCATCCTCGAGCAAGAAAACCAAAATCAAAAAGGAACTCAACATTTAAACTGAAATAACAAGATGATGATCTTACTCATGGTTGGTAGTCTCTTGTTTCCTCCACTTCATAAATCTGAAAAACTTCAGCATAGATAGAGTAATGGCAAGCATATCATACGGGCTTTCATGCATCCTTTAGCATAGTAAAATTATTGTTAACATGGATGATTCAAATGAGTAAACTTTATTCCATGTCATGTAATCAACTCATAGGATTGCCTTTGAACAATAAAGTATAATCATGTAAATTGAGAGTGTGAGAGTTGTCATGAAAAACATATACTCTAGGGTATCTTAATTCTCCCACATTAATAAATCAATATTTTTCAAGCACTACTTTTCTATTCATTGTCCTTCAGGAATTTCAGTTCTTGAGTAATTGAGAGCATGCCAAAAAAAATTATTAGTTTATCGGGCTGTGATGGACACTCATGGCATCACTAAGGTTTTTGTTCCTTTTGCATAATGATTACTCATAATAGCTAGAGGAGTGATTCCATCATGAACACAACTACCCGGGAGTGCCAAGAATCTTACCCACTATAGCATTGATGCTACATGTGTTTAATCAACTCATAGCCGAAATCTAGGAGTTTCCTCCATGAAGATCGTTCGTAGGCCAGCAGAGTTGTTGGCATCCCATGAAGTTAGACACGCATAAAGCTATATCATTCTTATGATTAACAAGTCAAACTTTGGCATGCTCACAAAAACCACTAAACATTAATTCAATCGAACAAATACTTTTAAAGAGAGCTATCAAGTCAATCAACATTCTCAGTGGTGTTGAGTGTCTCTAGAAATAAGCCTTCAAGACTAAACAGTACAACACCCAAGCCTTTAATTGTGAGACTTTTTCTTATTACAATTGTTTAGCAAATTTTTAGGCAAGACTTGGTTAACTACAAGAGCTAGAACAAAACATACCCAACTAAATACCCATGGAAACAAAATCTTACTATAATACAAAGACTCACTCCGCCAATATAACATCTCAACATTTACTACTAACTAGCATGGGTTTCTCAAACTTTAAAAGTGGGGAGTCATAAGGCACACCTCTCATGTTTGGTTCCACTTCTCTCTTCCTTTTTTATTTGTTTATTGGAAACTCGAAGTTGATCACTCTCCTTAAAATACATGAGAACCTCGAGGCAGAAAGAAAAGAAAGAGGGAAAGTAAAGAAAAATGGAGAAATATTTTTGTTGTTTTTAAGAGAGGGAATTTAAAGAATAGAAAATTGGCGGCAAACACGGCTAGAAAATCTCGAATGCAAATAGAAATAACTAAATATAAAGTGTCGGGGAAACCTACACAAGTGCTTATAAATTCAAATTAAAAACACAACCTCGAAATAAATAAAAAGCAAATGAATGCCAAATAAAGATACATGAGGAAATTTCCCCAAGCTTAGGCTTTTGCAAGCCCTTCAAATCATTGCGGTGCCGGGAAAAATTCATTACTCTAGTTTGCAAATTGAGTTGATAAATTACTAGTTGTTCCTCGGAGGTTCAAAGAGAGGTTATGCATCCTCTCCATAGTCCCTCCAAGTTCTTGGAAGGCTTGGTATGTGGCGAACCAGGTTTGTGGCTGCTCCTCTTGATAAGGAACTTATTTCTCCTCTTCTTGGTCCTCATCCTCTTCCGGAATCTCCTCCTCGGGTTGGAGTCATATAGCAAACGTCCTTCTTACATAGAGAAAAGACCATTAGGCATAGGAGAAGGGTAAAGACGCTCAGCTCCAGCAATATGCAAGTAATAAACACCACCTCTCCTAGTGAGCATTCCACAAGCCTTTAAAGTAGAGAAACCAACACGTTGCTCACCTAGCACAAGTTACAACTCACCTAGGTCGATGCCTAGGGCAGTGGCAAGCACGGTGATGATGCCTCCACCTGTGATTGGTCCAGGTAGCGCACAAGGATTACACCGAAGTTGAGTGACAAGTCACAATTGGTGTAAGCAGCTTTTGCAAGGACTAAGATATCCTCCTCATTGAGTCTTGTGAACTCATTTCTTGCCTGCAAGGTGTTAGCAATAACATAGAACAGATAGAGAATTGTAGGATGTTGAATATTCTTCCCCTTGCTTACTCTAGTAGTGAAACTCATTCCATTATAATATTATGGAGGGGAAGGGTCTAAGCCAGTAAAGGATGCGCGTAAGGCATTAACATCATTGTTTGGGAAATTAAAACATGTGCACCTTCATCTAGTGTTAAAGTGTAGTTGTTGTTCATAATTCGAAAAGAAATCGTGTCCTCTCCTTGCCATAGTTTAACGGTGCTTTGCAACGAACTTAGCAATTCAATAGTTAACCAGCGATAAGTAGGCCCATCATTATACACAAAGTTTTGTAGGCCAGCTCTATTGCAAAGTAAATTGAATTCATTAGAAATACCGAGTTGGTTCAATATAATGGGGCGAGCCCACTTGGTTGCCTTCACTTCTCGATTCTTGATCCTATCGAAGCAATCACGTTGGAGCTCATTCCTGAACCGTATCCCCATACGTTCTTAAGTGACAGTCCGAGAAGCGCTAGCGGCGGCATGAGCACGAGTTTGGATCCTTGTGTTCATCATCTAAAACAATAAAGAAACACAATTTTTTTTTGATCCAACAACAATAAGTATAACATAATCCTCATCATAGCACACTAAAGAATCTCCTCAAAATAATAATCTAGGCAAGAGAATCATGGAAATTAGTTCATAGTAGGTCTCACCCTAGATTGATAATGACAATAGATCGAAGATGAATTTACAAAAAGTAATTGGAGGATCAGAGGAGAAACATACCGTAGATCACTTGTGTGCGAGGAAATCGAACAAAATTGAGTAGAGATGAAAATCTCCTGAGGTTCAGACAGAGTTTGGAGGCAGAAGAAAGAAAAAGGATTGAAGTTTTGGGGTTGGAGGTACCTCCCGTTGCGTTTTTGTGGTCCGGCACAACTATCCGGGCGGAACTATATGGCCGGAACATTGTGTTCCCACCGTATAGTTGGCCTGCTGTCAAAATTTTAGGGTTTCCACCTGGCGGCGCGGCTATATGGCCGGAACAATATGTTCCCCGCCGTATAGTTGGTCATCAAACCGTCTGTACCTGGAAAAAGAAATTCTATGAAGGCATCGATATCTATACAACTGGAACTATATGGCCGGAATTTTTATTCCCATCGTATAGTTTGTCATTAAACCGTCAGTACATGGAAAATAACTTGTACAAAAGGACCGATATCTATACGACCGGAGCTACATAGCCTGAATTTTTATTCTCATCGTATAGTTGGTCGTTAAACCGTCAGTACATATGAAAGAAAAATTATCGATGGCAAAAATATCTATACGACGGAACTATATGGCCAATTTTTTTATTCCCGCCATATAGTTGGTCGTTAAACCTTATGTATGCATCAAAAAAATTATATTTCTTCGAAAATTATTTCTTATCATGTAACTTAGTGAAATATCTTGTTTTTGATAGAAAAATGACATTAAATATTGTTGACCAACAACAGCATGAATATAGCAGGATTTTTAGTACTACCGAACTTCTTCTCCTCAATTGGAGCTTTCTAGCACTCTTTATTAAACATAAACTTAAACTAAAAGCAGAAAACTTTACTCAAATCTTTATTTCACATGGGTTGCCTCCCATGAAGAGCTCTTTTATGGTTAATAGCTTGACGTTAATGTTGCTCACTTAGGCCAGATGAGTGGAACACCCACTCCAAAATAGTTGGCCTTCAAAGTGATGGTCTCCTTCTCATCATGCTTGGCTTTCTTCTTCCTAGGGAAATGAATAACAAAAGGATCCCGTGAAGGCAATTGAAGCTTCACGTTCCCTTCATGTAGATTAATCAAAGCCTTAATAGTTCTTAAGAAAGGATGACCTAATATAATAGGAGCAGTAGCATCTTCAGGCATGTCAACAATAATAAAATCAATAAGAGCAGGACAACCTTTAATGTTTACTAAAGTATTCTCCTTAATTCCTACAACTTGTTTGTAGGTAGAATCCGCAAGATGTAATTTTAACTCGATGATTTCAAAAGAGCTAAGGTTTAACTTGTTAAAAAGATTCTTTTGAATTGTTGAGACGCTTGCACCTAGATCACAAAATGCAGCTATCTCATTGGTCCCAATCTTAATCTTAATAGTAGGCTCAAATATATCATCAAGCTTCATAGGTAATTTTTCAGGAATTTTCTTATATTCTTCCTCAACCTCACGTACCTTTATTGCTTCCTAATTAACAAAGTTGGCACATAGCTTCCTCATTTCCTTCACTTACCAGAATCTTAACGTTGATCCTTTTTACAAGATCTTCAATAGTGTAGCTTGGTGAAGGAGCATTACTATAATCAAGTTCTTTAGGCTCCTTCCTTTTTATTCTCATCATCTTGAGGTCTTCAATAGGATTGGGCTCAGCTTTACCTGCAAATTTAGCTAGAATGAGAGTTTGACTCTCGGTTATCTTACCTAGCTATGCCTCAACGATCCTCGTTCTTTCTTGGAGGGCCTGCAAATCATTTCTCAAACTTACAACTTGGTTAGATAATTTACCAAGCATAGTATCATGGTTCTCCATTATTTTAACAAGAATATAGTTTTGTTCATTTGTGAGTCTATAAAAGACTTAAGTGTTTCTTGGAGACTACCATTACTAGTTCCCATATTATTATTAGAGTTACCTGTAGGATTAGAATAGTGTTTCTGAAAATTAGGATTATAATTCTTCTTCCAAGGAGGGTTATAATCATTACGAGCTATGAAGTCTATTTCTTCAATATTTGTTTCTGGGATAGCTCTTACCTGGGTTTCCTTACCTTTTACGGCTAGTATGAGCTCATCCAACTTAGCATTGAGTTCTTCATTTTCTTGTGGTGAGACGGAGTTCACCTTCTCCCTGTTTGTTCTATCCACATGCCATTGGGCATGGTTGTCTTGCATATTGTCTATCAGCTGCTTTGCTTCGGTAATATGTTTACCCATAAATGTTCCTCCAGCTGCAGTATCAAGCATATGCTTAGACACAGGGTTAAGAGCATTATAAAACAGATGGAGAATTAACTAGTCTTCCATCCCATGACTAGGACAGTTTCTCATGCATTCTTTCATCCTCTCCCATGCAAGCGCTAGTGGCTCACGCTCTTCCTGTCTAAAACCAGTAATATTAGATCTTAGTTGCATAGTCTTTGCAAGTGAGAAAAATTTCGTCATAAAGAAAGAAGTGCATTCCACCCATGATATAATAGTATTTCTAGGCAAAGATAGCAACCATTCTTTTGCTCTTCCTCTAAGAGAGAAAGGGAATAAACGCAATTTGACCGCATCAGGATCAACATATTTTATACGCATCATATCACATATTTTAGTGAAAGTATTCAAGTGCATACCCGCATCCTCAACAACAGAGCCTCCAAATTGATTCTGTTGAACCAAACTTAAATAATGGGGTTTAATTTCATAGTCATCAACACCAATTGCTGGATGAGTAATAGGAGTACGCAAATAATCATTGTTAGGAGTAGAAAACTCCCCAAGCTTCTTTTCAGCCATATTTCCTATGTTTTTGGGTTTTCTTAAACAGAGACTTATAATAGTAAAAGCAAGAATTTAAAGACTAACTAATTTTTTTGGTTTTTCAGATAAATACTGAAAGCAAACTAACAAAATTAAAAACAAGAATTAAAACTAGCAAGGTTCCTACTAACCTCACCAGGGGAGCTATTGCTTCCCCGGCAATGGCGCTAGAAAAAGGGTTGATACCTTTGATCCGGATTACGGATGTAGTATAACTCTTTTTCCCTAGTAGACCTAGGTTATCATCCTCGGGAAGCAGATGCATAGTGAAGTTACTTGAACGGACCTTCGGAAGTTTTAGAATTCCTTTTGTGTTTTTACCGGACCAAGAGTTTGCGTCCTTTTTTGTTGTCTATGATTGAGAGAGAGGGCCTAGGACGTTCTGTTTCACATGTAGCTGTGCAAAACATCTGATGGGAATAAAAGATAAAGATAAAGCATGCATGTAATAGTTAGAGCAACATAAATTATATGTGGACAATGCATCCATAATTGCTATTGCCTCCGCAATCGCTTATAGCAATAACCTACTAGTCTCATCCATAGAAGAAAGAGAACTAATGATATGCATAGTGATGTCACCGTTAATCCCAAGTAAATCCCTCACATACAGCCGTACTACCCCTTTTGTCACTAGGGTTCCCAACCTGCAGATTAGTCATTACTCATACTCCCTATACCTGGCTCAGTCTTCGAGGTCTTGGGTACCTTACAAGTCCTTAGATTGAGGCAAGAGAGGATACAATAATCATCATGTCATATAAACAAATACATGGTCCCATCTATGATAAATAACATGCACAAAAGCTACATGGCTAGGCCGAAGCCCTTAGCCCAAGGAGAATTACTCACACATAGAGATGAGATCAACAATCACAAACATTGTAATGGAAATCATGAGATTGATAGCAAATAGTCTTACAATGTCGCCAATCTAAGATGAGATCTACTATTACAAGTGATGGAATATGGCTATGGTGGTGGAGAAGGGCTTTGGATATTAGACGGTGGCTCTTTGGTGTGGTGGTTGGAGATCTAGAGGTGGCTGATGATCAAGGACATGGACTCTCGAGACTCTTTTCTCGTCGCCCGAGGCTTCTTTATATAGGGGTCCCTTCACGAAAGTTGTTCTGTTTGACCTAGCGGTGTCGTTGGCAACTATACAGCCGAAATTTTCTTTCGATCGTATAGTTGGTCATTAAAGCGTCTGCCTCCGACTCCTGGTTTCTTCTGGTTGTTGGAAATCTCGTATCTTTGACTTTAATGTAGTGATTCCCATCATCAAATGTCATTATGTGCACAGGAAAAAATGGAAAAGAAAGGATTGCATACCCCTTTGATTATTAGGCATTAGTGGCAGGGATTAGAGAGATATTTTATCAAAAATATGAATAATATCCAGTTTAAATTGTTGGGATTGGTGCGGAAAACAAAAATATTCCTACGATAGAACCCCAAAACTGCCTAGGATCTATCTATGTAGTAATGCAGTAACGGCCAATGCATAGAGAATACATACCCTTGTAGACCGTACACGGTTAAGGTTCCGCGGGGAACATGATTGAAGTAGTCACACTCGTACCCGACCTCAAGGTCGCGAAGCTCCTCGTAGGTCACCCCTTGCTCCTTCTTCATCTTCATCATGCAGCAGCTCCGGCTCATGACATTTAAGCCCCCCAAGTGTTGCGCCTCCTGTCTTCGTACACATCCGGTGCACGATGAGACCTCCGGCTCCCCGATCCCTCCGGGAGTGCGTAAGTTGATATCATGGTAGGAATCCCTGTAGCGCAACGGCGTACTGCAGTTGTGCCTCGATCGCATATCCCAGACTTGGGGTCATGGTCACAAGGTATAGAGAGAGGGAGAAGGAGAAAGTCAACCAAAAGACTTCTCCAAAATTGTGTGTTTAATCCCACCCATGTGCACCCCTTTATATAGGGGGAGGGGGTGTGCCCTCCCCTTTGGGTTTCCCATGTGGGACTATTAAAGGGAGAGGGGGGAGGCGCATGGGCCTCATGGGCCAGCCGGCCAGGGGTGGGCCCTACCCCATGCACAACCCTAGGCTGGCCGGGTGGGCCCCCTTGAGGCGCATGGGCCTTGGCCCTTCCCTCCTGCGATTTTCCCTCATGGGCCCTTTTTCCCTAGGAAGTTTGGCCCATTGGTGGAATAACCCTTCAAATTAGATTTTAACATTATATTTAATATTAATTACACTAATTAATATGTAAATACATATTACAAAATATGTCTTGACCCGAAACACCTTTCGGTTGCCTTTTGATTTCCTCCGAACGACTTTGGATCTTTCCCGGAATGATTCCGGTCCTTTATTCTTTCTTCGAACAACTTCGGATCTCTCCACAGAACGATTCTGACTTTCTCTTTCTCTACTGTGATTCCATCTTACGAATGATCGCTCTCATCGTATCCTTAAGTGTATCCTCTCACGGCTCGGGAATGCTCTAGACATGATCTGTATCAATGATCAATAGAGGGACCACGGATGTCCATGTGACCCCTATGCATTCCTGATGATAATGTCGTTTGAACCGCTAAATGTAGCATCCTCTTCCTTTTGTTTCTAGATACAACTTGTCCGATATCCGATCATTGGTATCCCATACCTTGTTCAATCTCGTTCACAACAAGTTATGTTTTTTTGTTATCGTGATATTACATCCCCGTGACCTACTCACATGTTGCAACATTTATGGATGTAATCTCACCAAGCCGGCCGTATGTATCTTTACCCTTCATGTGGGTGAACAAATCCCGCTCTTGACATATATTGCCTCTACAGTTCCTCCGAGTACCTGAACACTCATTTATAACCACTATATTACCAAGTGGCGCTTGATGCTATCTAAGCACTCTCGGGAGACTGTGATTGATATCATCTCACGGTCTAAGGAGAAGGAGTCTAGGTATAGTTGTTGCAACAATGAACTATATGACTTTATCGTGTTGCAATCCTTTGAGGAATGTCCAATCACATCATTCTCCAATGATGTGATCGCGTTGTCAGTCGGCATAAATGCCCATGATCTTGAAACCTAGATCATCTTCATGACCAACGAACTAGTATGAATAGAGGCTACTAGGGACTTGGTTGTTTCATACCACACCTGTACCAATGTTTCTACTTGGCACATTTATAGCACAATATGAAACTATTATAAACTAATTGAGATATGACAATAAAAACATATTTATTATTTGCCTCTAGGGCATATCTCCTCCAGTCTCCCACTTGCACTAGAGTACAAATAATCCAGCTTGCATTTTACTCATATAAACCATATACCATATGCGTTTACAGATCATGCATGCTTTTGGGAAACGTCATGTCCATGTTCTGTTTTACCAGATCATTATGTCTTTTGCAAATCATCAATGTCTTCCTAATTTTGACATTCACTCCATTATCATATAATGGGTCGAAGTATTTGTTTGGCAACAAAGTGAGACTTTGTTTCTAGTGTTTATGATGACGGTCGTTTTACCATTGTCATCTAAACTTCGAAACACACTTTGCTATCCTTTGTGTATATACTATAGTCATGGCATCAGAACGAGGCCAGATTCCAGGAGCTTACAGTGACATTAGATCAACCTTGAGGGCTTTCTCATGGGCACTGGGCCCTAGGACACATCATTCTACGTTAAAAGAGAACTAGCCCCACCATAACATTATACATCACATCAGATGGAGCTTTTATACTTCTATATCTATGTAGATCCTAGTGCATGAAATACAACTATGCCACTTACATTGCTTCTTGCTACTTAAGTACAAACTTAATTCTGGTTCAGTGATCAACTCATGAATCACTTAAAGACACATTATTACAGGTAAGACTTTGTCCTACCAACCAGAACTTCGGGTCACATTACGTCAAGTATACAACATGGTTATGTGGAAGAACCTATGACCGAGGCATAGGAGATGCAACACATCTCTTTCTTTCAACCATAGTTGCAATACAAACTCAATGCTTCAAATAGTAAGAAGTACTTTCTTACCTTGTTCCATTCTGAGCTTCTTCAGAATCTTGCCTTAGGACATTCTGAACATATTTCAGAATCAAGTCTAGGAAGCATTCGACATTTAGTGTTTATTAAACTCACCAATCTATCTTGATAGATTTTATTGTTTAATAACTTCAACTTCATCCTTATTTGTCTAACTTAAATATTATTAACACCAATCACATCATTCACATATGTTGTCCACATATCCCAGAATGATTTCACGCTCCCACTCAAATATGACATTCATGTTTGAGATCCAGGGATTTCACTTAGCTCCCACTCAAAATATGTCAGTTACATATTATGAATTAGCCAAGATGATTTGCTCCCACTCAAAACCAGGTCCTCTCGATAATCTTGGACATTCCAAAATTCTTTGATCATCATCAATTTGAGAATTCCAATTACGAGACTTCAATATCCATATATTTCTAGTGTAAATCCAAAAGACTTAAGCATCACTACTGTTGTAGTCAATTCCTTGAATTTGTCCAAACTTGTGACAAATCGAGCTTTTTGTCATTCATTAAGTTTCATTTCCTTCTTATGACTTTGCAGTCATTCAGAAATATCAAGTAAACTTCTTTGCTTTAGTAAGATCAAGTAACATGTTACTTTTCAATCTTAAATGTAACTTAATATAGCATTTTATGACTCCTAGTCATTTCTCGCACTCAGGTCCATCACGCTTCTTTGTAATATGTAGGTATGTCTTGTTCAAAACATGACAAGTGAATCAACAATATAATTCCACGAACTTGTAGAATATATATTTGAATCCTACTTTCTTTAGCAAAAGTATTCACTGAAACTTTATGATCATTATCAATAGTTTCTCCTCTATTTGTAGAGTTTGGTTTCACGAAACAAATTTCGCTGCGCCACTCAACAATTCGGAGGTAAGGTCAAATACCTTGTTTTGATCTTTACTTTTTTTCACTTGTATCTTCATTAAGACACGTTGACTTTGGACAACAATAGTTTTGCCCCTTGTGGAAGATGCATTCATAGCTTCCTAAGAATGCTCTACAAAGACTTGTTTATTCGCCACGATTTCGACTTGTCGAAATCTCCAGAAACTCGAACTTGCCATAACACTTATGGTGTTGTTTCCATGAATCTTTTAGATGTTCCTTTGTATTTCAAATGAGTGTTTGCTTATTTCGATCTCTAACTCTAAACGACAACTATAACCCCTATAAGAGATAATACTATACCATATGTATCTTAATACATAATGATTATGATGTTTAGATATTTCAACAAAGTTTGAATTCATCCAATTATCATAATTTGTGAAACATCTTTCACAAGTCCCTTTTATGCTAAACTTAACTTAAATACTTTAGTCGTGTCGATCAAATCGAAGAGACTTCGTATTCGTGTTAATTTCAATACCCTCTTATTGTTGTGAACTCATTTGAACAATTCAAATCGTTTCTCATGTTTCATTAAGTAAATACGCTTATTCACTTAAGTCCACAATTAACTAATGATTTCCACTATTTGTTGAAAATACGATACATCACTATGTATAAGATTCAACATTTCTTCGCATATCACAATTTTACCAGAATGCGGAGTTTTAGTCATTCTGCCCAAGAGGCATGGTTTTGCAAAGTCTCTAGATTAAGCATCTAGGACCCCGATTTTTCATAAAGAACCTGCAATAACCAAAATGACTTAAACTATAGTGTCATTTCATTATTAAACTTTGGATATCTTTTAGCATTCTAATCCTTTATAAATGTTTAAACTATTATCATTAACATAGTGATGAGAATAACTTATTTATAATCATAATGTGGCCATAAGGTATTGTTCATAATAATAGTACAACAGCCTTGTAACTTGTTCATATGAATAATCGTCTCGCCAAAAGCAAGACACACACACAAGGATTACAAAATTATATTCAAGTCCACTAATCCAAATGACAAACTTTGAGGGAAGAGGTGATGTCGGCCATCAACTGTTTTGCTTGCCGTCATCAAGTCACGTTGCCTCAAAACCAGGAATTCTCAAGTAGATCCTCCTGTTTTCACAAAACGGGACAAGTATCAAATACTTTGCAAACTGCAACGAGTTTCGCAAGAACCACATTTATAATTTGTATATCTTACATATAGCTTTTTATCAATGACCTCCATTGCAATCAAGCCCCTCTAAGAGTTCTTAACTCTAATGCAATATCACTAAGTATTTTTCCAAACAATCTCTTTTCATCCATGATGGAGGAAAACCCATCCAACGGCTCATACTCTATGTGCCTTATTCTGTAGAATACAAAATGTAGCCCAACTCTCCATCGAATGGAGAATGGCTTATTGGATGATTATGAGGAAAACACAAACATTCCAGAGTCATCAAATTATCTCCTAATGGTTATTGTATCAAGAAGAGAAGATCACCTTTTACGAGGATATCCCTCAGGCGTGGGTATTAATCTACGAAGTTGGACCCTTTTGCTAAGTTCCAAATTAAGCAATATATTCCCATGGTCGCAAAGGACCTCAATGGGATAGGCTAAGATCTAATAATATATTTGCAAATAGACATCTAGACTAAGTTTATAATAAGAGATCAATTTATAATTGGTCTCCACTAAAATTGTCATCCCCTAGATGATTTCAGTGATCACATGATCCCTATCATGTGCACCTCCCCTGATCGTCACGGCCATCAGTGTATTATCAAAGGTAGACATTCACTAATGTCAATCACATCATCCATGTGACTCATGCTCGATCTTTCGATCTCTTGTGTTCTGAGGCCATGTCTGCACATGCTAGGCTCGCCAAATCTAACTTGTGTGTATTCGCTGTGCAACATGGCTTACACCCACTGTATGCGAACATAGATATGTCTGACCCGTACTCACCGCAGGGCACCTCATACTGAAGAACTTTCTTGGTGGTGCACACACAAGGGGAACACGGAACATTGGAATTAAATAGAGATTATCTTATTTGCTACCGTTGAGTATCTTAATACTAGCACACAATAAGATGGAAAAACTGGTATCAACATCATATGTATAATGTGATATGATATGGCCTTTCTTGCACCTTGATCTCCATCGAGCGCTCCGGCATGATCTCCATCCTGCCCTTGGTTTGACGCCAAGTTCATGACGCCTCCACCAGGTTGTCCATCGGAACGATGACTATTACTATACTACTTAGTAACAGAAAAGTAAACTACTTTACCTTCGTAATGACCACTGCCATATCATAATCACATGCCTCCCTGCAAAATAAAGTTAGACGCCTCTACATTATCTATTGCAAGTTTTACGTAGTTGTTAGGGCTTTCGCACTTGAACCGTTTCCAAACTATGAACTTTCCAACCACAACATGGATCCGACAGTTGTCTCTATTACACCCCTTTCACGACCCTCCATTGTAAATGTTATATCAACTATTGAATGAGTGATAGACACCCGCTAGCCACTTATACGGTACAAGCCATATGTTGAGCGTGGAACCAGTCTCGCGTACGAATACGCGTAAGGTTGGTCCGGGCCGCTTCATCAAACAATACCGCGATATAAACAAGTACACGTTAGAGGATAACAACTAAGGGATCAATGCCCGCACAAAACTTGTGTGTACTGGTCGTACAGCACTCCTACACATAGATCGGCTCTGATACCACTGTTGGGGATCGGTGCAGAAAACAAAAAATTTCCTACGATGGAACCCCAAAACTGCCTAGGATCTATCTATGTAGTAATGCGGTAATGGCCAATGCATAGAGAATACATACCCTTGTAGACCATACACGGTTAACATTCCGCGGGAAATGTGGTTGAAGTAGTCGTACTCATAGCCGACCTCAAGGTTGCGACGCTCCTCGCATGTCACCCCTTGCTCCTTTTTCATCTTCATCGTGCAGCAGCTCCGGCTCACGACATTTAAGCGCCCAAGTGTTGCGCCTCGTGTCTTCGTACACATCCGGTGCACGATGAGACGTATGGCTCCCCGATCCCACCAGGAGTGTGGAAGTTGATATCCGACTAGGAATCCCTGCAGCGCAACGGCGTACTGTAGGTGTGCCTCGATTGCACAACCCAGACTTGGGGCCATGGTCACAAGGTATAGAGAGAGGGAGAAGGAGAAAGTTAACCAAAGGACTTCTCCAAAATTGTGTGTTTAATCCCACCCATGGGCACCCCTTTATATAGGGGGAGGGGGGTGCGCCCTCTCCTTTGGGTTTCCCATGTGGGACTATTCAAGGGAGAGGGGGGAGGCGCATGGGCCTCATGGGCCAGCCGTCCAGGGGTGGGCCCCACCCCGCGCACAGCCCTAGGCTGGCCGGGTGGGCCCCCTTAAGGCGCCTGGGCCTTGGCCCTTCCCCCCCTTCGGTTTTCCCTCATGGGCCCTTTTCCCTAGGAAGTTTGGCCCATTGGTGGAATAACCCTTCAAATTAGATTTTAACATTATATTTAATATTAATTACACTAATTAATATGTAAATACATATTACAAAATCTGTCTTGACCCGAAACACCTTTTGGTTCCCTTTTGATTTCCTCCGAACGACTTCGGATCTTTCCCGGAATGATCCCAGTCATTTATTCTTTCTCCGAACAACTTTGGATCTCTCCACGGAACGATTCCGACTTTCTCTTTCTCTACTGTGATTCCGTCTTACGAATGATCGCTCTCATCGTACCCTTAAGTGTATCCTCTCACGACTCGGGAATGCTCTAGACATGATCTATATCAATGATCAATAGAGGGACCAGGGATGTCCATGTGACCCCTATGCATTTCTAATGACAATGTCGTTTGAACCGCTAAATGTAGCATCCTCTTCCTTTTGTTTCTCGATACAACTTGTCCTAGATCCGATCATTGGTATCCCATACCTTGTTCAATCTCGTTCACAACAAGTTCTGTTTTCTTGTTACCGTGATATTACATCCTCGTGACCTAGTCACATGTTGCAACATTTATGGACGTAATCTCACCAAGCCGGACGTATGTATCTTTACGCGTCATGTGGGTGAACAAATCCCGCTCTTGACATATATTGCCTGTACAGTTCCTCCGAGTACCTGAACACACCTTTATAACCAATGTATTACCAAGTGGCGCTTCATGCTATCTTAGCACTCTCGGGAGACTGTGATTGATATCATCTCATAGTCTAAGGAGAAGGAGTCTAGGTATAGTTGTTGCAACAATGAACTATATGACTTGATCGTGTTGCAATCCTTTGAGAAATGTCCAATCACATCATCCTCCAATGATATGATCCCGTTGTCAGTCGGCATAAATGCCCATGATCTTGAAACCCAGATCATCTTCGTGACCAATGAACTAGTATGAATAGAGGCTACTAGAGACTTGGTTGTTTCATACCGCACTTGTACCAATGTTTCTACTTGGCATAGTTATAGCACAATATGAAACTATTATAAAATAATTGAGATATGACAATAAAAACCTATTTAATATTTGCCTCTAGGGCATATCTCCTTCATAAATGTGGATGTAGATGGCTATATTTCAGAGCCATCATGCTACTGCATGAATCGAGCGAAAGCTGGTCGTCCTAGGATCGTGTGGTACTACGATGGCCAGTCCATGACTTCGAACTCCAATTTTTCGTGCCTGAAGTTGCTTCTTGACCCGAAGACTACGTCGAGGTATACTTTGCCAGAGGAGCTTCGGCTTTGGTTGGAACTATTCCGTGGAAAGTTGTATCTGTTGGTGCTAGATTCGTCAGGGACCAATTCATTGCCCGTAGAGTTTTGGCATAGATGAGGTTGATGTTGCTCCCTGCATCTAAGAAAACCTTACTCATATCGAATCCGCCAATTTGTGCCTCCACTACGAGTGCCGATTGACCAGGTCGTGGAACTTGAAGTGGGTGGTCAGTTCTGTTGATTGTTATTTCTTGTTTCGACCAATGAAGTTAATCTGGTGTAGGAGGTGGTTGTATTTCCGCCATATTCACTTGTCTAGTGATCAGCTTCTGTGTTCTATTGGATGGTCGTCCCTTCTAGATCATTGACATTGCTCCCTTTAACCTGGGGTACTCATCTTCTTGGTTTGTTGTGTTTTGCGATTGTCCTGCTGGCGGATGCCCCGATGGTGGTGGTCGCCAGGTGTAGTAACGTAGCCTCGGTTTTTTTCTTCGGTTGCCCTGGCATTGCATAGCTCCTGCATTTTTAAGAATGTTCGGCACTCCTTTAGGAGGTGATTGGATCGCCTTTTCCCTGTTGAGTCTATGTAGAAGTGCATATTGCATGGCCCTTTCAACATTTGTCCTGCTGACATAGGTGGGTCTCAATTTGTTGGCTGGTACCGTTGTTGCGGCTGGCTTCCACCAGCACCATCCCCGTTACTTCTGTACCCGTTGTTGTAGTCATTGTTTCGTCGGTTGTCCCCTCCAGAAAAACTGGCTACAACATAACTTGGTGTGCTATACTCATCATTTTTTCGTCGCCTTCTATCGTTGTTTCGCCTATCCCTGTCTTCTTTGGGTGAGCGGGCTCTTTTGTTGTGTAATGCATCTTCTCCATTAGCCCAACAATTAGCTATGTCCATCAGTTGTGAAATTGTCTTTGGTTTGATTCATCCTAGTTCTTCAATGAATTCTTGGCGACGAATTCCATTGTTGAAGGCGTCGATTTCTCTTTCATCGGATATGGATTCAGCCGAGTTTTTATAATCTTCCACCGCTTGACAAAGGCTCGTATTGATTCTCCTGGATTTTGTTTACAGGCTCGCAATTCTTCCAGAGACGCGGGTCGCTTGAAAGTGGACTAGAAGTTCCTAATAAACTTGTCCTCAAGTCGTTCCAACTACTGATAGAATCTTCGGATAATTGTTTTAGCCAGGAGCGGGCTGCGCCAGTTAGGTGCAGCTGTAAGCTTTGCATTGCGGTGTCCTTGGAGCCGCCTTGTAGCTTGACTGTTGCCAAATAATCTGTTAACCAGGCTTCGGGCTCTTGGAGGCCGTCATATTTCTGACGATCGTGAGGTAGTTTGAAATCTTTTGGTACTGGAGTCTTGCGAACCCGTCGGGTAAAGCAACTGGCTCTGCATAGTTCTTGCTCTTCCTCACTTTCACCGTCATAATATCTTCGGCTGCTACGCTCTTCCCTGGATCGATCGATCCTTCGTTGTGTAATATCGTTTCTTGCATCATTCCGTGGCTCTGATCCCGAGAAGTGGACCCGATGTGGCGATCATGATCGTCGGGTATGACCTATTTCCCGAGAGTTGCTGCGACGACATCGGGATCTGTCGGGTTGCCGCATGGTTCTCTGCTTTGCCTACGTGAGAGATGATCCCACCATGCCGAGGATCATTAGGGCAGAGCGGTGGAGAGAAAAGAAAATGACGCCGCCAACGTCATGAACAATGGCTCAACTTACCCCAGTATCGAGCAACCACACAGTTGATGCATGTAAAATGCATACATGACCTTTTTGGTTTATTGTCACATATTCCAATATATTTGCATCATATTAGTAGTAACCAATGTTTTTTTGATTTCAGGGATTTTCTAAAAAATCCCCCCTCTTTTGGTTCTAACGTTGTCAGCCAGAAAACATTCTATTAGTATTTTTGAATTTTCAGGAGCTACGGGACTCCAAAAAGGGCAAGGTCAGAGAGCACGCTTCAGAATTTTTGAGATGAACAAAATGAACTAAAATGGGCCACCAGGAGAGAAACAGGTTTGGAAAGAGGGCCCATCGCACATGGCCCACCCCATATCGGTAAACTACACCTCTTTCCCTCCTCGTTGCTCCGATACCGTCGATTAGACCCTTGAAGGCGGCAGGGTGAGAGCGGCACACCCCTCTCCCTCCTTTACGCGCGTGGAGGCAGATGTGGCAGGTCACGCACGGGTCTAGTGTGGTGGCTGCTCATGGCGTGGTGGATGGGCGGTGTTTGGGCGGAGCGGCGATGTGGCGATGTGCCGAGACGCGTCTAGCGGCACGGCGACGCATGTCAGCATGGCTGCTAGCGTGACTGACTAGCGGCCCATATGGGCCCGATCTAGGCCAATGGGCTGCGGGTTGCATGGGCGGCGGCGTGCTCGTTCCACCCTTCTGGTGCTCGCTCATCTAGTCTCCACCTGCAATATTGCCTCTTCATCGTCCTTGCGGACATGGCAGCCTCGGTCACCGTTGATTTGTTGGCCTAGTTCCGGTGGGTCTGGTGGCCGGTGAAGGCCGATGGTGTGGACTACTGGTCAGGCTTCGAATAAAGGGGGTTTGGTCCTAGAATCCCTCTCACGCCAAGACGAAGATCTACTTGTTGCATGTCTTCATCGATCTGGCTAGAGTGTTGTGTTTCGAAAGGATCCGCCGGTGAACTCCAATGGACGACATGCAGGAGTTCGCCGGACTAGATGGGCTTCAGTCACGCACAACCATGTTTTATCTGACCGTTTGATTTTAGAGGGAGTGCTACGAAGCCCTGTAGTCTGTTTCCATCAAGGACATGACTTTAGTCCCATGCTGAAGTCAGTCGTGGAGAATGACATGGAAGCCGAGGTGTGAGGACTGGTAACGGTGGTTTGAATCCTAGTGGCGATGAGGTTTTTGCTCGTGATCTAGGTCTTGGACCAACAACATCGGAAAGTGGGGGCGACAGTACGGGAGAATTCTAGAGTTTAAACTTGCAGGGTGAAAATCCAAGGTCTGATATTAATTGGTTGTGGCTGACACCCGTCTTGTTGAAGACATTGTTTTGTGAGCACAGACTTTCTCCGGGGTAAAAACCTATGATCGAAGATCAGGGCGATGACGGTGCTTGAGCCCTGTTTCCTTCTTGGATGCGTTACTTTTGGAGATGATGAATTTCTGGTGCTATCTCGTGGTGTTTGATCCGCTGTTGTAAGTCATAGATCGCAGTAGCGGGCCTTTTCTTTTTTTCTGTAATTTTTTTCGGCTATGCGCATCCGTAATGTCATTAGGATAATACGTTGTTGCAGAGACTAGGTGTAACTGGTATCTCACGCTTAAAAAAAAGACGTGCCTAGCAACGCTAGCTTTAGCTGATTCGCAATAAAAAAACTAGCTTTAGCTAATAAACAAAATGATCAGCCTTGTTTGAGTAGGCCATAGTCAAACGAGCTCGTTTAGCCTAGCTAAGCTAGACGAGCTAATGAACCAAACGTTCCCTAATTAGCCAGCGACTCTTCTAAAAGAAAATTAGCCAGCGACTCGTAGAGCATGGGGTGCGTACGTAGAAACTAAGCCTAAGACGCTCTGCAAATAAGCTAAACTAGCCGTTGCTGCTAAGTACTCCCTCTGTTTCAAAATATAAGATGTTTTAACTTTATGAAAGGAGTGTATCTAGATATTTTTTATATCTAGATTCACTCCAAACCTGGATGAACTTAGATACTAATAGAGGTTTACATACACTTCATTCACAAAGCTAAAACATCTTATATTTTAAAACGGAGGGAGTACTTAGTATGAGTTAACAAACTTTGGCAAAGATTTAATTTACTCATCATATCCAAATATCGCAACAAGTTATATATACCATATTACCACAAAATGAATCAACGTTGTTCAATCCCATTTTAATGGAAAAAACCTTAATAATCAATAAATGCTTGAAAAATCTAAGCACCGCTGAAGTGTTCCAAATTTATTTCTTCATGTACGTGGTCAACCAGTATGTATGTATACCCCAAATGACGTATTCCTTGGTAGCATAGGTGGGTGTGGTTGTACGTCGTCCATCATATGGGCGACTGGTTTAGGAGGCGAAGGTAGTAACGACAGGGCCAGCGACCTCATTGTTGCCACGGTACTTGGAGACAGCGCAATCCGTCGAGAAGAGGCCCGACGATAGGTACTTTGGTGCCCCGCCCATGATCGGCATCTTGGCACTTATGTTCACCTTGTTGACGTAGTCCGGCTGATAGGTCTGGCCGAGCACGCCGTCGACGGCCTTGGTGAGGGAGTAGAACTTGAAGGCAATGTCAAGGTGCACGAGGCTGTCACTCCCGGTCTTGCCATAGTTGTGGATCCGGGAGTCCTCGTCGGTGATCGGCACCGCGTTGGCGTTGATGCTGAACACACCGTCAAGCTCGACCGTGACGGCGTTCAGGTTGTCAGTGCGCGCGACAGAGAGGTTGGGCAGAGCCTTGGATACCCAGAGAGCACTCTTGAAGGTCTCCACATCGACGGTATCGCCGTCGAGGGTGATGTCGATGTGGTCCTCGTCCGCGTCCCACTGCGCGGCCTTGCGAGCGCCGATGAAGAGGCGGTGTCCGCCGAAGCTGACGCCGATGGCCTGGATCCACGTGAAGCTGCGCCTCACAGCGGGGTTGTGGTTGCCGATGAAGTGGGCGTTGATGTGGAGGTCTGCGTCGGAGACGATGCAGAAGTCCTGGTCCTTCTTGCCGTGGAAGTAGAAGGTGTTGCCGTCGCCGCCCGTGAAGCGAGGGTCGCCGCACGAGGTGCCCGGGAAGATATCACACACTGCATAATAATATGACAAATGGATGTGCTAATTAAACGGATCGATCTCAACATTCATTGTCAGTACAGTAGTATATGTTAGTACTGAACAAACTCGATTGCGCGTAAATGATCCAACGACCGACTTACTGCAGAATGACATGCAGTAGCTGCAGGAGGCGAGGCACTCGTTGGGGCAGTGGGCCGGGCAGGTCATGACGCAGGGCCTCTTTCCCTTCTCTTGCTTGCAGGTGATACTGTACAGCCGCTTACCGCCGGTTTTCTTGAATGAGAATTTCTCGAGCTTCATCTTGGGGAGCTTGTTGGACGGGCCAGTCTGCCTGGGCGCGCTTGCCCCCATGGCCACGGCGCACGCCAGCGCGAGCACCACCAGGAAGCAGCAGCATGCTAGCTGCCCAGCCATGCCGCCGCGCCGCGCCATTGCCACGGCGATGTGAGCTGGCTGTGGAAGGCTTCTTGGGTCAATGTGGGCTGAACACGATGGTATACTGCTTAATTTGGATGGTTGTGGTGTGTGTGTTTGTTTGTGTGGCACCTAGCGAGGGGTTCTTATGGAGATTGGAGGGTGGAGGGGGAGTAACTTAAAGGAGAGCTTAATTGGAGGCGAAGTGGCTTGTTTGAGAAGTGGCGTAGGGCGAGGCAAAGTGACATTACAGGCGTGCTTTTGCCGGAATTTAACCGATGGTCGTCGGCGCGCCGATCGGACCGGGTTAATTAGCAAGCTACCTGCCGCTAGGATCCAGCATTTCAGCAGTAAGCACCCATGCATGGCGCCTCCATTCTCTCGTCTGTCCGCGCTGACCTACATAAAGTCTTACATTCCGCATGTACAAGTAGTATATACATCAAGGACGCGATGGCTGAGTCACGCCGCTACTTTCTCCGGAAAGATTTGGACGCAAGTTACTTACTGTACCTAGGATCCAGGATGTTGGTCAACTCGACCTACCGGACACCTAGATCTCGCCGGCGCCACTTCCGTCACCGTCCCAGCCGCCCAACGAGCTTTGGCTGCAGCCTGCGTCGATGGAAAAGATCAACTCCATCCCATGTTCACGCATGCACACTCTTGCTGGAGACCTTTTGCAGACGAATTGGGCTGGCCGGGTGCCGACATGGACCGGATGACTATAACAGTTCCCCATCAGCGACTGGACCGGACGAGCATTCCTGGCTACAGTTTCACAAACGTGTGGTGTTGCAAGAACATGAATATTCACGAATAACATAGTCTTGGCATAGTCGAAAAATGTCCACTTGTCTCTAAAAATGAGTATGCGTCTACAAAAATGCCAATAAATAAATAAAATAAGGAATACATAAAAAGTTGGAAACTATAAGACGAAAACAACAAGAACTTAAAAGATAATACAATAAAAAGCAATGTGTAAAAATAAAAAACATATAACAAAAAAGAGATTTATAATAGAAAATAATCAAAAAATAAATCAGGAAATTTAAATAAAAATAAATATAAAGAAGAGACCATAAACAAAAAAACAAAAAATGTGAAACAATCAAAGGAAAAAGAAAAGAAAACTCACCTTAATGGTTTGGCCCAAAGGAAGTTGCATCCGTGTCGGCTAACCTAGGTACCTAGATGTAAAGATGCTAAACAATTTCAGAAATTTTGACCAATTTGTTTGCTTAATGTTAGTTTCAAGATTTTCACAAAAATCCTTATTGATAGCAGTGTGATGACAAATATAATCTCCCTTGTTCAAATTGCGTTCACTAAAAGGTGATACAAAATGGAGGGCGTTTAATTTCTTCATGAAGCCCTAAATAGCATCCATGTGAATAAACGAAATGATGTTCATTTTAAAGTTGATTTTGAAAAGGCATATGAAAAAAAATCAAATTGCCCTCTATATATAAGATGCTTCAATTAAGAGGTTTTTATGATACATGGATTGGTTGGATTATTAGCACTACGAGAGGTGGGCATGTGGGTATAAAATTTATTGATTGGGCCATACTTTATAACCCACAAAAGCTTGAGACAATGAGATTTTGTCTCCATTATTATTTCATTTAGCAGCAAATGCTTTGGCAATTCTCATCATGGATAAAGAAAAAAGAGAAGGGATTATTAGAGGAGTTCTAGAAGAAGAAAGTAACAGAGAAATTAATATGCTTCAATATGATGACGACATGATTTTCATTATTCTAGACAATCTTGAATATGCCAAAAAAATTGAAATTCATCTTATGTGCCTTTGAACAAATGTTGGGCCTGAAAATAAAATTTCATAAAAGCAAATTAGTTTTGCTCGGAAATGTTATCAATAGAAGGGAAAAATATATGAGAATATTCACATGTGAAAATGGTATGCTGTCAATGGGATACCTAGGCATTCATGTAAATAAGATTAGAATAAGAAATAAAGACTAGAATATAGTCGAGAACAAAATTGCAAATCGTAGTGCTAGATAGCAGGGGTGAGGAAGAATCACCCTGGTACAAGCATGACTAACAAATATACCCTTATTCATGATGTCCTTCTCTAGATTTTCTATAGGGGCTTAGCAAATGAGTTGATTTCAAAGAAGTGAGCCTAACTCACTTGGTTACGGAAGTAGTTGTACAACCCAGTCACCTAGGTTCAAGTCCTCACGGACGCAGGTTTGGGTTCTTATTATTTTAAAAACAAGCTCGTTGTAGGGGCTTCCCTTACCGCATTCCTTTCAAAAAACACAGCAAGGATCGTTTTGGCAGGAAAAAGAAGATGAGTGAAAATATCATTTAGTGAGATAAGGTGTGGTTTGTCAACCTAAAGAACAAGGAGGCTTGGGCATCCTAGATTTAGATTTGATGAACCAAACACTTTTAGCTAAATGGTTCTGGAAACGGATTAGCTAAATGGTTTTAGTTGGATTAGCTAGCTTGTTATATTAGTTTGAATCGACTTAGGTTAGTCCAGTTTGTGTATGAGTAGGTTCACTAGGTCACTGGTCGTGTATTTATACATGAGCAGGTCGTGTAAGATTGTAACAGAGAAGAAACGAGAAATAAATATAGTAAATTCGAGGGCATGGTAGGTGTTCGTGGCTGCAAGTTTTTGCATGCATATGTTTACCTAGATTCATGTGATTGATACATGGAAACATTCCAATAATTGGTATCAGAGTCAGGTTAAAGATTTATAGCCACGCTTGCCTCGGGGAGGCGACCCGACTAGCACCTCGAATTAGGCAATCGTCGTTTGACGGAATGACACCGGGGAGATAGTGGTGAGTTGTTGTTTTTTATGCAAATATAGTGGGGAACTGCGTCATTTTCACATATATATATATAAGACGACCACAAGTGGTAAATACAAATAAAAGGGGTCGACAAAAGGAAAAAAATTACAAGAGATCATTCTAGCTCAGCATGCCTTACTTAAGGCTAGGCTTGACTTTATGTCTAATGTCTTGAACAACAGTTTTAAATAGACAAATGCAGTGATCAAGATCTCTCTGTTCATTATGAAAGATAATTTTGTTCCTATGATTCCATATGCTCCAGCAACCTGCAATCGTTGTT
The DNA here is from genome assembly GCA_910589775.1 of Avena eriantha. Classification (NCBI taxonomy): domain Eukaryota; kingdom Viridiplantae; phylum Streptophyta; class Magnoliopsida; order Poales; family Poaceae; genus Avena; species Avena eriantha. Next base: position 283,810,266 of record OU342746.1, on the reverse strand, counting down.
GTTTTGAAGAAATTACATGTTGTCTTGTTATTTTCATCAGTGAGCATACCCCTGAATTCCAGTTCAGTGTTCCACTCTAAACCAATTTTCCACCATATGATTTGACTGAAGTCACAGGACAAGAATAAGTGAAACATTGTTTCTGGTGAGTCCTCATCACATAAGACAAGAGTTGTTGATTCAATGCACAAGTTCTTTCTCTGCATGAGGTCCTTGGTATTTAATATGTCATGAATTAATACCCAGAAGAAGAATTTGTGATTGGGCAGGCATGGTGATTTCTAGATCCATCTACATGGTGTTGGTGCTTCTGTGCTTTGATTGAGTTCCTGGTAGACCTTTCTTGTGGAGCATTTATCATTGTTCCATGGAAATATCCATTTGTCAGGCTGAGTAGTTGAGGAGACTCCATCTAATATTATAGAGAGTTCATTTAGCTGAGAGTTTGCAATGTTGGACAGTGGGAGCTGAAATAGATCATATAATTGCTCATGTCCTGATCTTTTCCCTTTACTCAATGGTATCATCTTGTTCTTGGCAAATGAGTATAAGTGTGGAAAGTTCTCTGCAAGAGGGTTGTTATGCCATTTATCTTTCCATATCAAGGCAGGTCACCTCAAGGCAGGCCGAATCACGGGGTAACCCAGACCAGGGGGCATCCGCCTAACTAAGTCTCATCCGACTTAAGCAGTAAGTCGGAAATGCCTATTTAACTTGTATGCAGGAACGGGTGTGGCTGGATCAACTATGATCCGGGTCACATCTAGCTTCTAGGAGAAGGAAGGAATCTCGCTGGTCAAAAGAAGCCCCGGTACGCACTGCATGAGCGAAGCGGACAAGGGCAGGACCACCGAGGCGTGGCCGACAAGGGTGACGACGCCCATGTCGGCTGACGCAGGCGCCGCAGAGGCTCACGTAGCCTCTGCATGTGTGACACGGGGGAAAAGCAACCCGATCGGCTTACTACTTTGGGAGAAGGCATATTCTCAGGAATATGCCTCCACGTATGCCCTAAGTGGAGACCTAGCCACCCCTATATAAGGAGGGCTAGGGCCTCTGTAGAAGGGGTTCCGCTATTCTGATTTGGTTGAGGGTTTTAGGGGTGAACTGTGTGTGAGAGTAAGAGAGCTTCTTCTTCCTCCTCTCGCCAATACAGCTCTAGGAGCACTTGTAATCTTGGAAGCAAAGCAAATACAAACTTCTGTGTGAGGAATCACCTCACTATCCCTCCCTGGATTCCCCTAGCGTGTATTAGTCCCCACCTAGCCTATCCATGGCATCTGCCGTGACACCACCACGACACTCCACCTTCTATCTTTATGCACCTACTTTGAGAGCATAGTGGCCATTCTTAGTTCTATGTGCATTGTTCCAAGACTAGTTGATTGATGCATAACTTGATATTGCTTGTTTTAAACTATTGTATCTAGTCACTCTTATGAACTTTGAAGGTGTCCTATGCATTTATATTTGCTACTCTATTGAGGGACAAGCTGAATACTATTATGCTATGTTTTCTTTATGTGAAATAAACAAACTTCTTGCAAGGCATGTTATTCATGAATCTTTTGTTTGTACCTTTTTATGTTGCATCATAGTTTCTTTGCCTATTGCTAGAACTTTGTCTTTCATGTTATGATTGCAGTACTATGATCCCAGCTTCGAGTTTTGCAAATACTTTGATCAAGTCTTTGATGGTGCATGTCACCTCAAAAATTATTTCTTTTTATCACTTACCTACTCGAGGTTGAGCAAGAGTTAAGCTTGGGGATGTTGATACATTGCAAATGTATCTATAATTTTTGATGTTCCATGCTTGGTTTTATCCACTTTCTTGTGTTTTGTTCAAACTTTGGAGTACTTTTCATATGATTTCTTGGACTAACCTATTAACAAGAGCCACAGTGCCAGCTGCATGTTTTCTGCTGTTTTTGGTTCCAAGAAAGTCAGAAAATGATTATTCTCGGAATTGGACGGGACAAAAGCCAAAGTGCCTATTTTTCCGGAAGGGGTCAAGTGTCAGAATACGAGACGGAGAAGGGCCAGGGAGCCACCATACCACCTGGCCGCGCGGCTAGGCTTGTCCCGCGCCAGGGGGTGGTGTGGCCGCTCTCGACACCCCCTCGGCCTCTCCTTCCGCCTATAAGTTGCCCTCGGGATGAAAACCCTAAGTACCCGATCAAAAATCCATGGAAGAGTCTGTAGCCACCGTCATCTCCATCCCTAGATCGGGAGGGATCTGAAGCTCTTCCTAGCACCCTGCCGGAGAGGGGAATTCACCCTGGAGGCCTTCTTGATCACCATGCAAGCCTCCGGTGTGATGCATGAGTAGTTCATCCTTGGACTACGGATCCATGTAGTAGCTAGATGGCTGGTTTCTCCTCCTTTGTGCTTTCATGTTTAGATCTTGTGAGCTCCGTTCATGATCAAGATCATCTATTTGTAATTCATACATGTTGTGTTTGCGGGGATCCGATGGATATTGAGATGCTATTTCAGATTGATTATTGATTCTATCATGTCTTTGTTATTTGAGATCTTGCATGCTTTCCGTTGTTAGTATCTATCTTGGCCAAGTAGATGCTAGCAACTCCAAGAGTTAGTATTTATGCTCGATAGTGGGTTCATGCCTCTGGTAATCTGGGGAAGTGACAGAAATCTCTAAGGTACTAGATGTGCTGTTGCTACTAGGGAGAAAACAACAATCCTTTGTTCATAGAACAATTGTATTGTTTACTTTACACGCAGTTCGTAAAGCAATAATATGTTGCTTGCAACTTAATACTGGAGGGGGTTCGGATGATAACCTGAAGGTGGATTATTAGTCATATATGCAGTTGGATGGCGGTCTATGTATTATGTTGTAATGCCCAATCAAGTCTCAGAGGAGTCAAGATGATTAGTATATGCATGTATTGCTTTCTCGGTGTTTGTCAATTGCCCTGCTGTAATTTGTTCACCCAGCATGTTGTTTATCTAAGGAGAGCCACCTCTAGTGAACTATGGATCCCGGTCCTTTTACTTTACATACAATATACAATCTTTTACTACTTTGTGTTTACTTTCTGCAAACTTTTAATTCTTTCCATTCGATACGTTTAATCCTTTGTTTTCCACAAAACACGGTGAGATTGCCAACCTCATCGCAAGTTGGGGACAAAGTTCTATGGTTGTGTTGTGCAGGTCTCCACATTGCTACTAGCACCGGTAGTGCGCCCTGCCAAAGCTCAGCTAGTAACACCTTTGGGGTGTTTCCTTGCTCCTACTGGTTCGATTAAACCTTGGTTTCATAACTGAGGGAAAACTTACTGTTGTGCTCATCATACCTTCCTCTTGGGGTTCCCAACGAGCTCTACATCAACTACGAGTCAGCAACTCCCCTCTTGCCGAGGTGCGCGCTGTTGTTGCTGCTGCCGAGGTACATTTTGCCCCATTCCCATGGGATCATGCTGTCCGGCATTGCCGTTGGCAACATTTCTCTAACCGGGATTTCCTTGGTCATGATTACCTTAGCCGGCCACACCTCGGCTGGTACTGTGCCGATCTTCATCAACTTGCGCTGATTTGCCCTTTCTGGCCCTTACCGGATCATAGGGAACCATCTGTTTGTCTCTTCTCCTAGAGTTTACTACTTCTTCTCTCCTGGGATTGTGACCCGGAGACGATGCGGCTCCTCCGGATCTCGCCGGGTTATTCCTGGCCGAATGTACCACCTGTGAGGCTCCTGGTGGCGCCGGGTTTGCCTTGTTCATTTCTTCATTTTGCTGGCAAGCAACTCTCAGCAAGTGATTCACTATCTCTTGTTGTCTTTGCCGGGCCTCTCTAGTTAGACCTTCTAACTCAGACGCGGCCGCGTTTGCTGCCCTGAGGTTCTTTGCCGGGGTATTGTACCGATCCAGCCTTCCTGTTACTATCGTGGCTATCTGACCTGGCCTAGGATCGTACTCCTTCTCAATCTCTGTAATCAGGTTCCTACCCTGGATTTTCACTCCATCTATGCGGTTTGCCTTAGCATATTCTCTCAAGGTGATGTTCAAAGACTGATGCAGTTCCGCTACCTTCTTTGCCCCAGCTAACATCTTCCGCCTAGTTTCCTCTAACTCAGCTTGTGCCTGAGCCGGATCTACCACAGGTGCTATCGGTGTTGCTAAGCTATCTATTTCTTGCTAGAGCACATTCTCTAGCCTTTCTAGCGGAGGAAACTAGACCTGGTCTGCTTTGGCGTTACCTCTAGCTCTAGCGTCGGGCCCTTGCTTGGTTCCGCATCAGGCGCGGTCATCAGGACCTCAACGCTTTCGGTGGGGCGAGTGATACGCATTCCACGAGCTGCGCTGAGAGATGGTTTGCCTCCCTCGACGATGTGCTATGGATAAACGCGGGACTCGTCCATGCCGACGTAGATCTTGTGCGCACAGAGCTTGATAAAGACACTGTTGCGCAGAGGGGGTGTCTACTGAAGCTTCCTGCATTGTCACTGACGTCGTCCAGCGCTCCAAAGCGCTGAACCAAATCGGAGACGACGCGCTCGCTAGTGCCTGAGAAGCTTCCCGTATGGATTTTCACCCCTGCTAGCACCGCTTTCCCCACGGTGGGCGCCAACTGTCATGGTGGTGGCACGGCAGATGCCATGGATAGGCTAAAGATTGGGCCGATGAGTGCTAGGGGAATCTAGGGAGGGAGAACATGGTTGTTCCACGCACAGAAGTTCTTGTATTCTCTCTATCAATGGTGTTTACAAATGCTCTTTAAGCTCTCAGCAAGAAGGAGACTATGTCTCTTACTCCCTACCAACTAGCTATAGAGTTCTACCTTAGACAGAGAAAATAATCGATCCCCTTCTATGGAGGCCCTGGTGCTCCTTATATAGGGGAGCCCGGGTTACAATTCTAGGGCACACGTGGCAGCATATTCTACGAATATGCTCCTCGCCTAAAGTAGATGCTTCTTTATTCTCTTTAACAGCTCGTCCGGGCTTTGGACGTAACCCACAGCGTAATCTTTGTCTTTTGGCGTCACCAGACATGGGCTACGTCATCCGGCATTACCCGCGTTGGTCGCCCCTGACCCACTGGTCCTCTTCTTTACTTTGCTTCGCTCATGCTACAGCTAATAAAGCCACCTTTTGACCATCAGGGGATTCCTTCTCTTGGAAGCCACAAGATAATCCGGCTAGCATATAGCTAATCTGACTTATCAAGTTACCTGCAAAACAGTTAGGTAAACATGGCCAGCATATATCTTATGCCGGCCGGACCATAGTCAAGGAGATGCTCCACATGCCGGGTCGCTCCATGGTTCGGCCTGCCTTGAGGTGACCCAGTCAGCACTTGCTTTGACCGTGCCGTACCCTGGCTAACTCGGCCCTTATACCCCGGCATTACCCTACCCGGGGGTATCCCCCCAACACTCATAGGGGAGGTGCCTATACTAGAGCGTGTAATTGAAAGGTTATGCTTGATTATCCGCATACTAAGTATGATGATTCAGGGTTATCCCTGATGGATGTATCGAATTTTGTGGTGAAAGTGTACCACCTCTACAGAGTGTCAAACTATTCGAATAGCCGCGTCCGCGGTCATGGACAGTTGGAGTGGCCATACTGTTTCATCGTTAGATGTTTTCAAAATGACTTGTGAAGTGAACTATGATTTTTGACTCGACCACAACAGGGTTTTGAATATGAAAACTAGGTTCCCAACTTAAAGTGATTTAGAACTTTCACTTAGTTTTCTTTACTTCTAAACTCAGTTTAGACAAATCTAGCTTTTTGCAAATAAACCTAGAGCTTAAGATTCCTACTAGAACTACCTTACTTGTTAGTGATAGTTTGCGAGTACTTGAAGAGTACTCATGGCTTTGTCCCTGGCTATTCCCATGGCCAGACTATGAGGAGGACTATCATGAAGATGGACAGCAGGATGGCTATGACAACTAGGATCATTTCCCATCGTCAGCACTGCCTGTGACTCTGAAGATGGAGCCCACTACTACGCTTATTATTCCGCTGCTTGTTTGTATTAAGACTGGATCATGAGATCCTTTATTTGTGTAAGACCTTATTATGGTTTGTAATGGATGATGTACTGTGATATCCAATCTATTATGTCTCGCAAAAATGGTAATCCTAGGATTGCGATGTATGGCATAACAGGCATCTGTGATTAAAAATCTGGGTGTTGACAGGATCTCCTTGTCTAACACCTGTCTTGAAAATAAAGTTTTTCCTGGGACACCATTGGGTATAATAGAGGTGGTGGTTGTTGTTGTTAATATATTGTTAATCGAGGTTATAAAGGTGTCTCCAAAGCCCATGTGTTTTAGCATAGTCAGGATGGCTTTGTATTCTACCATATCAAATGCCTTTTCAAAGTCAAGTTTGAGGATAATATTTTTCTTCTTAGATTTGTGGAAGATATGTAGGTATTCAAAGGCCCAGACAAGGCATTCTTGGATGGTTCTAGTTTTGATGAATCCATATTGGTTCTGATGGATGAGTGGAATGGTTTTCTTTTGGACTCTATCTGCAATATTCTTGGTCAAAATCTTGAGTGCCATGCTGAAAAGTGATATAGGCATGTAATCTGATGGAGTTTCAGGATTTGTGACTTTGGGGATCAGAGCTATGTGGGCAGTGTTAATGCTCTCAATGTTGAGTTGACCAAAATAGAAGTTGTTGCACATGTTGTAGAATTGTTTCTTGATAATGTTCCAATGTTTCTTCATAAAGAGTCCATTAAAACCATCAAGTCTAGGGAATTTATCATTAGGCATGTTTTTTGATAATGTCAGCATTCTCCTCATTTGTAAATGGTGCTTCTAGTTCACTGAGGTCCTGTTGGACTATCATATTATCAAGATTAAACATCATCTCTATTTCTTCTGACTGGCCCAATCTGTTTTTGTAGGCAAACCAAATAAGGGATGCTTTTTGGTCATGATCAGTTACTAAGATACCTTGGTCATTTTTCAGAGATGTGATGTAGTTGTGCCTATAGTTTCTTGTTGCAATTGCATGATTTTTTTGGTATTTTCATTACCAAGCTTTGCCCATCTCATGTTGACTCTTTTCCTCTAGTATCCTCTTGGTATAAAGGATTTTTTGTAGATGTACTTTTAGGATTTTCCTGAAGTTTTTCTCTATTGTGGATAAGATTCTTTGTTCCTCCAACTCATCAATCATTGCTAGAACATAATTGCAGTTGTCCATAATAGCAGATAGTTTGGAGAAATTCTTACTCCATTTTTTATATTGTTCCCCATGGTTTTAAATCTAGCAGTGATGTCTTGAGCATCATTTTTGTATGTGCCATTATTCTGCCATGATTTTTCCACAATCTTACTGAAGCCTTCAAAATCTAGCCAGTATTCCTCGAATATGAAAATTCTTGATCTTGGTATATCTCTGCCTACTTGGATAAGAATAGGTACATGATATGAACCAGTTTTTCCATAGGTGATGCCAAAGGATTGGGGAATTTAGTGGTCCAACCATGAGATGTGAAAATCCAGTCTTGCTTCTCCAATAATGGTTGATTTTGCATGTAGACCAAGTGTATAATCTTCCTTTTAAAGGGATCTCCTCTAAGTCATGTTGTTGTATTAATGAATTAAATAGTAGGATCTTACTATTGTTTCCTCCTGGCCTATTTCTGTCTTAGTTGCTTCTAATCATGTTAAATTCACCTAAATCATCCACAAGTCATAGTTGGTGGAATCAAGTTGCATAAGCCAATCAACAAATATATGCCTTCCATCATTACTGCAGGGTGCATAAATGTTGGTGATGAAAATAGTGTCAAATGATATATTGCATCTGAGTTCCAAGGTAATTTGGAACCTTGGTTGACTTATAATATTGCAAGTGAACATGGAGCCATTCCATAAGATTAAAAGACCACCAGAACTACCAACAAAAGGTTGATGTGCAAATTTATTTAATCTTCTTGGGGAAAATATTCTCACGAATGTGTTGTCAATTAATTCCCTTTTTGTTTCTTGGAGACAAATAATATTACAGTTACTCTGGCTTATTTTTCCAACAAGATCATCACATATTTCTTGAGAGTTAATTCCTCTTATATTCCAGTCTAGGATATTCCAAATTCTGCTATTCATGATCACAAGTGAATGTTGTATGCCCGGTGAGTGTACGTACTGCCTTCACAAAGATTGCTATGTAGTCCACGCTGAGAATGGGGTGTTGGTGGTGATTCTAATAGCAAAATGGAGTAGCTTTATAGTATTGGATAAAACACATACAACAAGTAGCAACGGCAATATCCTGGTGTTCATAGTCTGACAACATATTGTTCTAGTACTGATAGCAAATAACATCCACACATACTGAAAGTAAATGTTCAAAAGCAACATCACTGATTGAACATAAAAGATAACTAGGATAACTAGGGGGTATCTTATTTGACCCCTGCCAACAGGCCATCTTGTATTAGCTTCACTCATCATTTGAACTATCATAATTCAAAGCTTCAACAGATACCTCTCCAGGAAGGATCTGGCAGAACCTAGTTCCTATTGCTTACACAGAGGGGACATGCAGGTTTGGAGGTGGTGTCGTGTGGCTTCTGTAGTTGTTTCAAATTGGCGAGATAAGTTGACAGGTTCAACAGTCATGGAGCTTTATCCATGGGCAGCTGTAGCCGCCTTGTCAGTGGGTTACTCAAGGTACAACACCTACTGCTAATTCGATCTAAATCTCTAATCTGCTTTACTACTGTATAGCTATAGTTTGTTAGTTAAAAAAGAGTGACAAATACTATGGAAGATCGCCTTCTCCCTCTAAATGATTCGGTCTGGATTCAGGCCAAGTGCTGCAATTACCACTCTATGTATGTTTTTACTAGTAAAAAATAACAAACTTTCTTGATGTCGCAAACATATGACGATTGCATGCCATTTTTAATGTTTGTCATACTACGTATATGAATTTTTAGCCTATGCCTAACATATGGTGATATTCAAAATTTTATAGACTTAGTGTCTTATACTTGACCTAGCAGTGCCATAGTCATCAACCGATGTACATCGTTTCATGAAATAGAGGAATAGCCATATCTTTGATGACAAACGTCTCGCCCATATTGAGGCGCTCTCACTTTTGAATTCTTGTTTTTGGGGCTTTCTTACAACAACAACATCAAGCATCGACACTCTTGCTTTTGGGGTCGCCCTTCCGCCTACATGAATTTGCTAGCTCCTAGGTTTTCATCACTTGCCCCCCAAAGTTCAAATCATGGCTCCGCCCCTACTCTTCAATGAGGATTTTTTTCTGCATGGGACGATGTGATGATCATCATTGGCATGTATTGAGTTGGGGTGTCTGAAGGTATCCATCTGGCAGCGTGACTGGGAATCTGGATCACATATTGAGTTGAGTCAAAAGGTCATGAAGTGGCAAGGAGTCGAGATTAGAGAGAACACAAGGAGACAAAAAATTGTGATCGAGCCAGTTTGTTTGAATTAAGGGGAGATTGTTGGAATTAATACAAATATACCATTGTAGGTTGACATAATTAGGAAGATAATTTTTTAGATGAAAAATTAGGCAGATTTTTTCGAAAAGGGGTAAAACCCTGGCCTCTGGATCGGTTGATGCATACAGTCTTTATTAATAGTTCAGTATCCAAAGTCGACAATTCACACCACGATTAGAATTCATGGATCACACAGAGTCGAAACATGAATCAACCATCGGAATAGACTAAATAAGTGACTAGACATCATGCTCCAATTGACTAAAACGCAACCATCCAGACTGGGCGAAAATGTGCCCAGCGACCATCCGGAGACGGCTGTACCCAGTAGCCATAATATTCCGCTGGTCTTGCGGCGATAGGAGCATCTAAAGCTGCACTCAGTGTGCCACCATATGGATAATCTGCAAAAGATAAAAAGTTTTTGTTTTGTTAAAGATAATTTCATTTCTGTATCTCCAAATAGACCAACATAGGGCTGAAACACAATTCAAATTTGAGCCTTAGATATTTATCAACACCATTCAACCAATTTCTAAACATATTTAAAATATTAGTAGGAGGGGGTAGATCATAAGCAAAATGAGTAATGCGCCACAAAAGGCAAGCAAAAGGGCAAGATATAAACAAATATTCTATGGTTTCCTGTGCCCCATAGAAACAACACTTAGTACACCCTACCTAATTCCTTTTAACCAAGTTATCCTTTGTGAGAAGCACCTTATTATTTAGGAACCACATGAAAATCTTGATCTTTGAGTGGGAATTTTAACTTCCAAAGATATTGCCGAAGAAAAACAGTATGATCATTCATAACGTCTTCATACATAGACTTAATTGTAAACACCCCGGATGAAGTCAAGTTCCACACGAACTTATCATCATCTTCCGACAGTTGGACGATCATTAGCCTTTGGCATAAATGAAGCCAATCCAGTTCATGTACGTAGTTGGTTCGCTAGGTTGCTGGTTGTGTATTTATACACAAGCAGATCGTTTAAGATTGTAACCGAGAAAAAAAAGAGAAATAAAGAGAGAAAATTCGAGGGCATGATATGTGCCCGATGGCTACAAGTTTTTGCGTGCGTGTGTTCACCTAGATTCATATGATTGATCCGTGGGCAACATCCAATGTGTATCATGAAGATATCCTTTTTGCTTTTCTAATGGAAAAAGAATATATATTTTACCAAATTTTACTAACAATGATTTTCTAGACTATAGTTTGGCAGCCAAATCAAATCCTATCCATTGTTTGGTTCAAGTAAATTCTCTATTATTGCGAGAAAAGCTGGTGCACTATGGACTGATTGATGGTTGGTCTAGCCAGTGTATTGTTTAGCCACTTATTACTGAGCCTATTCTTCGATTATAAATAGTGGCTCCCTTCTCTTTTGTCAAAAAAACTAGATGGAATATAAGTTCTTCCTCATGTGTATACAATTGCATTGATGAGTGCAACCTCGTAAAGACACTACTTGTAATCGATTGCACCGGGAGTTTGGTTTTAAGGTTGGTCATAGCGGCAAGTATCATATGCTAGTACCATGCATATGATACTATTCTTATAGTGCTTAGTATCATCTAGTTGTATCATAGTCTTAGACTGATCATAATGGAGAGTACCATATACTAGTACCATGCATATGATACTAACCCTATAGTGCTTAATATCATCTAGTTGTATCATACTCTTATGATATTTAATTATTTGTAGAATCTCAATACAAGTTTGTGAGATGTATTTGACATTTATTTTTCTTGTTATATGTGTTATGATAGGTATCATATTATGGTACCACTAGCACTTCTCTCTTCACTAATTATTGTGGCACATCAGCATTTGCCAAGGTGGCATGCATGATACCTCTTATGATATTACCACTATAGCTAGCTTTATGGTATTTAATTATTTATTGAATCTCAATGCAATTTATAAGATGTATTTGGCATTAAATGTTCTTATTACATGTGTTATGATATGGTTTCATATTATGATACCACTAGCACCTCTCTCTTCGTTAATTGTTGTGCAACATCAGCATTTTGCTAAGGTGGAATGCATGATATCTCTTATGATACTACAATTATGACTAGCCTAAGGGACAAGGATAATAATTTCTCAAGTATCTTCCTTTGGGCTGCTTTGGCCATCATGTCACCGGAAGATGGTTCAATTAAAACTAACTCAGGGGTTGTTTGATTTGTAGGATATTTAGAGGATTCTTGTAGGATTGAGTTCCTATGGATTTTTTCCTACCACCATCGTTTGATTCGTAGGAATAGAACCCATGGGATTATTTGCTATGAAACTTTGCCTAGTCTATTTCGTAGGAAAATGTCCAATAGGTCTGAGCTCTTGAAATTTTTCCTATGACTAGCTTTGTGAGTAAGACTACTTGTTTGAAAGCTCAAACTCAATCATTCCGGTGGCTTTCCTACATTGCCATCAAACACCCTCGTATGCCAATTCCTATGGCTTTCATTCCCATAGGATTCAACGGGGGCATGCCACACCAATCCTTCATTTTCCTATCCCTCCATTTTTTCTACCCTGTGAATCAAACAAGCCCTCATGTTTGTCACAAATCGACATTGTGCTATCCCGTCCTTGCAGGTTGTGACTGGATCAAAAATTTGAATTATAGTAGGAAGAGCCATGACCTCATGACTGGGTCACTCGCCAGTTCAACAAGAGATGCACCTCTATTAGAACTAGCCTTAACACATGTTTTCCGTCTGTATTTAGATGCTAATGTCATCGAATACAAAGATACTAACATAGGGGAACCTTCAGAGAAATGTACATGATCACATTGATCGACACTATGGTGTTGCATGCCAAATGGATCCCTAGAAGCAATATTTGTGACGCGTGCAACTATTAATAGATTATGCTGTATTAAGAAGTATTTGGTTAGCCTTAGATAATTGAACATTAGTTATTTTGTTTCATGTAGTAACATACATAAAATCACTGGCTGAACTGTGAGCTCTATGCAAAAGACTACAAAAATAAAAAACACTATAATATATTTTTTTCACGGCAAAACAGACCATAGTTCTAAACAGAGTGACACTAATTTCTTCGCTGAGTACAAATTTGTCTAGATTACCACTTTATAAGACTTGGTCCCTCGATGTGTGTGCATTTGCTAAGGTGTGAGGAATGGACATACTGATAAGAGAAGTCTGGACATGACAGTCGTTGGTGCCCTCCAATCTATTCACATCTTATCATGCCACATCATGGTGACACGCCGGTCCAATCTAACAAAAACAAGCAACATACTAAACTAGGTAAAACCATGTTTAAAGTCTTCTATTTGGGAAATTTTGGTACATGTTCCACTAATTGGGTAATATGTGTCACAGATGCACAATTACAGGATAAAAACTGAATTTCTGTAATTGGGTAATCGGTCATCTACATATAATGCATAGGAAAGCTTTATTCACAATAAATAGATAATTTATTTCGTGAACCGAAAAGGAGTCACAGAAATGTACTGGCATACTATCCATTATAAATATGTCTCTCTCTCTAGTATCTGGCGGAATAGTGGAGACCTAAATTTTGCCCTCACTAGTAGACAGTTGTGTCGATGTCTTGTGCAAGGCATATTACTTGGATTGAGATGCATGGGAAGTTCGAGTTGAAAATGTGGAGAAATTCACTGTTCATCTACCTTGACAAGGATTTCAGTTTTCCGATGACCTAGAAGACGATGCGGTAAATAAGAACTCATTGTTTGTTGCAAGTCCACGGTATCCTGTTCCGTCGCTGCAAGTTTAGTCGGCAGTGCTTACCGCTCTTTGCATCGCAATAGGTGCACTCGATCTACTTGCAAAACGATTAGTTGTGGACATACGAGAACCCAATTCATGGCTCCGCGCATATGTTTCATTTTGCCAGAAAAAATAAAATTATAGTTTTATTCAGTAACCAAGGAAACGCTGACGATAAAAAACAACACCACCAACCGTGCGTCTTTTGTCCCAAGCAAGTTGGGTAGGATAGATACGAAACATAAACAGAAACTCGAAAAGGAAACGCTGACAGCACAAGAAAATCGCCACGAAAATACACACGCACACACAGACGGTATTGCCTAATCAGAGGCTAAAGCGGACAATAATCAAAGATAATTCTACTAAATGCATTAACCTGCGTGTAAATGTAAGCACTGTACTTGAATCTTGGTAATAAAAGCATCGACCTCTTGACTTGATCACCACCCGAATCAGAAATTGTCGTCTAGGCTCTAGCACTAGCACTGGTTATCCTCCTCTACACCATGGTGGTTCTCATTTACTCCCTCCGTTAAAAAATATGTGAGTCAAACTTGTTTAGATTTACATATATTTAGGTGTGTTCTTGTAATCGAAACAAATCCGGGTCACTTATTTTCGTAGGCGCGTTTTAATAATCTAAACAAATCAGAGTCACTTATTTCTGAACGGAGTAAGTACCTTGTCAGTCTTCTCTATCAGCGTCACCTTCTGTCCATGTGCCATCGTAGCATACACTGGTGGAAAAATGGCCTCTAGTCCCGGTTCATAAGGACCATTGGTCCCGGTTCCCGAATCAGGACCAATCACTCGGGACTAATGCTGGTCCCGGTTCGCGCACGAACCGAGACCAATGGGTTTCCACGTGGGCGCGCGCGCGACGAGGGGGGAGGGGTGGGTGGATCATTGGTCCCGGTTCGTGGAACAAACCGAGACCAATGGGTCTCCACGTGGCAGCGCCAGAGACGGGCGGGGGTGGATCATTGGTCCCGGTTCTTGGCACGAACCGGGATCATTGGTATCTGTGCCGCAACAGGGTTTTGTGCCGTGGCAGGATTTTCGGGCTTTTTTTGTGCCGTGGCAGGGTTTTGTGCCGCGGCAGGATTTTCGGGCTATTTTTCTTCCGCAGCAGGATTTTATTTATCAATTTAATGATACTACATATATATAGAATTAATGAAACCATGATATATATTACACATCATGCATGATCACAAATATATACACCGTCTGATCCTTCTTCTTGGTCAAAACATATTATAATTACAAACAATACTATCACACAAATTTGATCTAATTTACATCTTCTTTTTTACACTTCACCCTTCCAAATGAAGCGGGTAATAGTATTCTCCTTTCGGATCTATTTCTTGTTCTAACAAGAATTCGGTAATTTCCTCTTGAATTGCTTGCACGCGTTTCTTGTGATAGAAGACCGTCCCGCATCCGTTCGATCTAATATAAAGAAGGGGATCAATATATATGAATGAAACTAAACACAATTGGTGGTAATAAAATAAAGTTGTGATTATTGTTTATCGTACTTCAATTTTTTTGATGTTCCGGTCTGCGCCCTTCTCTTTGGTCGTCTGGCGAATGAACTCGCAGGCATAGTATCCACATAAGTTATTCCCGGCTTCCTGCCTCAAGCACTTTACGGGAACTGAGTTCAATCAAAATAATAATCAAGCATGATAATGGTGGTATTGAAACTAGAATCAAAGAGATGCGTGAATCTAGCAAGTAGTACTTACAGTCAATGTTTGAAATGTAAGCTCTGGCTTCCAAACACCCCTAGTTTTGGCGGTGAACCGTTTTCAAGCCTTCTGGAGGCATTCCTGCATGTCCACTCACTTTTCTAATTGTGTGCGTTTCGAGTCCAAGACTTTTACTACTCTGGTGTCAACAACGATGATTAACAGAATATAGTGGAAGCTGGACACACTAACAAAATACAACACGAGTCAATTATACGCTTAACATTGAGTAAGCGAAAATAGAATGTTTACAAGACAGTAACACTCACCCAGCGTTGTAAGGAAATAGCATTTCTCTTCTGTTGCTGAAATGCTTCAACGCTTGGAACAAGTTATCCTCTGTCTCTTTGGGTTTTGTTTTTAGAGTAACTTCATGAATAAAATTACAGTCAACAAATCCAGGATCATAGATTTGTCCTTTGTTGCATTCTTGAACCTTCATTCTGCATTTATAATTAGTATAGTGATTAGTAAGATTATACAAGCAACGAATGAACTGAGCTAGAAAGACTTAATTACATAAATTAATAATACTTACAAATAATAAGCACTGACGATAGTTTTGTCGAGGGCGTCTTGTTGGTAAAACTGAAATAATTCTGGAAATTCGATCAGTCGGAAGCCATCTCCATGACCATAATGGTGGTGTTTATATGCAGCATAGATCCAGTTTTTGAAATCAGCACAGGCTTGGATGTACCAGTTATGCAATCTTTGTATTTTTGTTGGTAGGTCTTTGACTTACTCGGGTTTGACGAGAGGATCCCCGTACTGGTACACGTATGCTGTTTCTTGGTACTCCTCGAACTCATTCATACGGCTCATATACTCAGTAATAGACAGTCCATATAATTGGGCCTTTTCTCCATACAGTCGAACAAACTCCGGATCAATGTTCGGATCATGCCGTTCCTGGGCTCTCCACTCATTGGTATCGTACACTTTGAGAGATTCGATCGATTGATTTTTTTGTTGTCCGAGGTGGGCAACTTATTTCCCGACTCTCCGCTCTTTTGCCTCAGCCAACTTGGTAATAGAGCGATTATAGTCTGATGTGAGTGCTATGGGTTGGTGAAGCTGAATCTTAAGCGCGGCTGCTTTGGCTTTATCTTCTATGGTGATCGGGAAATATGCCTCTATCGGCTTTTTCTTGTTAGCCATGTCAATCTTCCAATTTACATAATGGGCAGCTACGGCCGCATCAACTTCCTCATCTGTCTTCTTGCAAGGTAGCTTCTTCATATTCTGATGAGGTACTTTTGGGAGGGGCAATAACTTACGTTTCGGTGATCGGAACGTGCTCTTGCTGCTGCTAGTGGTGCTGTCCCCCTTAGTATACTTCCGCTTTTGTCTCTGAGGCTCAGGGGACGGAGACGGCTGAGGCGGCGGCGGAAACGGCTGAGGCGGCGATGGAGACGGTTGCGCTGAGTGGTGAGGCGGTGAAGGCGACGGTTGTGCTGGAGAATGGTGAGGTGGCGGCGAAGGTGGATTGCTGCTCTGAGGAGTGGGTGGCCTTGGCGGCACATAATTTGGAAGCATGATGCACTCCTTTGGCCATAGAATAGTCCCCCCTTTAGCTTCTCCTAGTTGAGTCAGCTCCATATCTTCCCTTGTAGGGTGGTCTAGCTTCAGCTCCTCAAAATATTCCTTGACCTCATCCACCGTGATGACAGCGTACCCTTTTGGAACCGGTCTACAATGCCAAGTTGGGTTAGGCGCAATTGGTACCGCCATGCTGACCGCCGCCGTCACCCTTAAGTTCATAACCTGCACCTTTAGCTCACAAACTGTGGTCTCCGTGATATCATCCACTGGGTAGCGTTTAGGAGGAGATGTCGTCGGTGCATCATCATCAACATCATTGAGCTGCGTGGAAGCGACGCTGCTTTTCTTATTCGATAGGGCGCCGGTACCCTCGAATGTAGCTTCTACCATGTGCCGTTGAGATTGGCCGCTAGTACCTTGCTGGCTAAGTCTGTCGAGTTGATCCTGGTGCCGCTTTAATGCTTCCTCTACATTACGCAGCCGGTCTGCAGCGGCCGCTTTCTCAGCTGCCTCCCTTTCCTTTCTCCTCTGATGGATTTTATCGGGATATCTCTTCATTTCCTGGGGGAAGGAACCTTCCATGGCTTGGAGCATGGTGTGCCTCGTGCTCGTCCGTCGTGTTCAGGATTTTTAAGGGCGCGTGTGAGCTCGTCATTCTCTCTATCGGGAACGAACCGTCCCGCTGCAACATCATCTACTGCATTTCTAATATCGTCGATGGGCAGTAGGGGATCATCTTTGTGTTTCTGATTATATATTGCCCTCCCTTCTTTGTCCAACGTGCCCCCATGGCCATAAAACCAGTTTCTCGCCCGTGGTTTCCATGTTGCGGGCTCTGGTCTGATCCCGACAGCTATGTAATTGACCTCAAGTGCATCCCACTTAGGCATGTAAGCGGTGTAGCCAGCAGACCCCATGTTATGATGGTATACTTTCTTAGCAGCGTTCTCCGTATTTATTCTAGACCTTTCCTTAACTTTCTTCGATGTCTTGTACTTCACAAAATCCTCCCACTGGTGTATTAACTTAGCATAGCCGACCTGATTGAAATTCGGTGTCTTCTCTACCTTGACAAAGTTATTGTACAGTTTATTCTTCCAGTTCTTGAATGCATCGGCCATCTTGGAGCGTACAACATTCATGTGTTCCTCGATATACGGAGCCACGAAGGTAGAACTTTGGAGAACTATGTAGTGTGCTTGATTCAAAGAATGTCCGTCCCTAAATATCATTGCTTTCTTTCCTGGCATGCCTTTTCCACTCAGTCTACCCTCATACTGTGATTTAGGAACACCAATCGGCTTAAGGTCAGGAAGAAAGTCTACAGAGAACCCAATGACCTCCTCTGTTCCATATCTCTTGGAGATGCTTCCTTCTGGCCTAGCACGGTTACATACATATTTCTTTAAGACTCCCATGAACCTCTCGAAGGGGAACATATTGTGCAGAAATACATGACCGAGAATGGAAATCTCTTTGACTAGGTGAACTAAGAGATGCGTCATAATATTGAAGAAGGACGGGGGAACACCAACTCAAAACTGACAAGACATTGGACCACATCCTTCTGTAGCCTTTCCAGACTTTCTTGATCGATTACCTTCTGAGATATTGCATTGAGGAATGCACATAGCTTTACAATGGCTAATTGAACATTTTCCGGTAGAAGCCCCCTCAATGCAACCGGAAGCAACTGTGTCATAATCACGTGGCAATCATGAGACTTCAGGTTTTGAAATTTTTTATCTGCTATATTTATTATTCCCTTTATATTTGACAAGAAGCCAGCCGGGACCTTGATACTGTAAAGGACTTCAAAATAGATTTCCTTCTCTGCTTTGGTAAGAGCGTAGCTGCTTAAGTATTCACGTCCTTTATCAGTATGCTTGTTGTATGGGTCTTTCATACATTGCTGGTCCTCCCGTGCTTCTGGTGTATCTTTTGTCTTCCCATACACACCCAAGAAGCCTAGCAGGTTTACGCAAAGATTCTTCGTCACGTGCATCACGTCGATTGAAAAAACGGACCTCTAGGTCTTTCCAATACTCAAGCTCCTAAAATATAGATTTCTTTTTCCACATGGCCGTGTGTCCGGTAATGGGGTCTTTTGGAACAGATTGATCGCAAGGACCCTTTCCAAAGATTACTTCTAGGTCCTTCACCATACCAAATACATCAGCACCTTTAGGGAGCTTAGGCTTCTTCCGGTAATCTGCCTCACCATTGAAATGCTTACCTTTCTTTCTTACTTGATGATTGGTTGGAAGAAATTTATGACACCCTAGGTACACAACCTTCTTACATTTATCCAAATATGTACCTTTAGTCTTATCTAAACAGTGCGTGCATGTATTGTATCCCTTGTTTGACTGTCCTAAAATGTTACTAAGAGCAGGCCAATCATTGATGGTTACGAACAACAACGCTCGTAGGTCAAATGGCTCCTGTTTGTGCTCATCCCACACCTTTACACCTGGTTCTGCCCACAACTGCAAAAGTTCATCGACTAATGGCCTTAGGTACACATCAATGTCGTTGCCGGGTTGCTTCGGTCCTTGGATGAGCACTGGCATCATAATAAACTTCCGCTTCATGCACAACCAAGGAGGAAGGTTGTAGATACATAGTCACTGGCCAGGTGCTGTGACTATAGCTCTGCTCCCCAAAAGGATTCATGCCGTCTGTACTTAGACCAAACCATAAGTTCCTCGCGTCACCTGCAAAGTTCGAGTACTCTCTCTCGATGTTTCTCTACTGCGACCCATCAGCGGGGTTTCTCAGTTTCCCGTCTTCTTTGTTTCGTACGTTGTCTCGGGAAGCTCGTTATCCTTTGGAAGCTTCGGCTTCATTATTTTCAGTAACTTCTCAAATCCCTTGTCAGATAAGCCAGTATCTGCCTTCCATTTCAGCAGTTCAAGTGTGGTACTGAGCTTTGTGCTGCCATCTTCGCAATTTGGGTACAACAACTTTTGTGATCCTTTTGCATGGCCTCCAACTTAAGCTTCTCCCTTTCTGTATCACATTGTTGCTTTGCATCAGAAATGACCCGACCAAGACCATCCGCGGGCTCATCCGATGCCCGTTGTTCTTCTTCATTGCCGCCTCCCTCTTCTTCATTGTCTTCCATTGCAGTATCACCGTATTCTTCAGGGGACAAAGGATATCTGTCATCATCCTCCTGTTCTTCATTTTCTTCCAGCCTAACCCCTCTTTCTCCGTGCACGGCCCAACAATAATATTCGGGCATGAAACCTCTCTGAAGCAGATGGCTTTGAAGGATTCTCGGGGCAGAGTGCTCCGCCACGTTCTGACAGTCGACGCAGGGACAAGGCATAAAATTATCCACTTTGTTTGCCTTAGCCAAATCGATAAATTTATGCAGGCCTGCAATAAAATCGGAATGGCGTCGGTCGCCATACATCCATCGCATCCGTGCATCGATCTGCGTCATAATAATTAACCATTACAATAACATCGTGAATAGTAAAATGACCACCCTACACACATGCAATATTTTTGTATTAGTTACAGATAAAGAAGATAAGGTTGCTAACCTCAGCCGAGGATAACGTGTTGTGCGAACTAAAGTATGGCTCGGACATTTCGTCGAACACCTTGTGTGCAATCAAAGAAAAAAAAAGCTAGCACCCACACCTCACACACAATCCAGCAAAATTTGGTGGGCA
This sequence comes from Avena eriantha, assembly GCA_910589775.1. Classification (NCBI taxonomy): domain Eukaryota; kingdom Viridiplantae; phylum Streptophyta; class Magnoliopsida; order Poales; family Poaceae; genus Avena; species Avena eriantha. Next base: position 283,789,995 of record OU342746.1, on the reverse strand, counting down.
AAGGGCTTGGGCTTATATATAGCAAGGGAAGGGTTTTTCGTCCCGGTTATTGCCCCGAACTGGGACCAAAGCCCCTCCCGCGCGACACGTGGCCGCCCGGCAGCTCGCACCCCACCCAGGTAATTGGTCCCGGTTAATGGCATGACCCGGAACCAATGACCTGGGTGGGGGGCGTGCTGCTGGGCCGCCACGTGTCACGCGGGAGGGGCTTTGGTCCCGGTTCGTGGCAATAACCGGGACCAATGCCCACCGTCGCTTCGTCGTCCCCGTGTATAAATATGAGGCCACAGCGCTCGCTTTCGCCATCACCTCGGCCTCTCTGCAGTCCATCTCCACCCCACCCCTTTAGCCATCGCCTCTCCACCGCGCCGTCGTCTCGCCTCCCCTCCCTCTCCAATCTCCACCGCGCCGCCATGGAGATGCCCATGCTCAACCACTACGAGGCGGCGATGTTTGCGTACTACGGCATCCTCGCGCCGCCGCGCGCTACCGTGCCCACCGGATTTCGCATCAGCGAGGCGGGTGTGCTGGTGGCTCCGCTCCTAACCCCCCACGGATACGAGATGGAGTGCATCATCACGGAGCGTCGCCGCCAGCTGCCCGCGTGGATGAGGGCGTTGCCCCGTTACGCGGCGGCCAGCGAGTACTGGCCCTGGTTGTTCAAGAAGAAGCGGAAGACCAAGCTTGCCAACCGCATCGTGGACGGGCGCCTGGTGCACCCAGATCTCCGCAACCAAGAAGGGCGGGAGATGTTCTGGTCCATCCCTGGACGGACCATCTACACCGCCATCGCCGCGGCTAGCCGTGCAGAGGAGCTCCGTCTCCCAAACAACGCCGAAATCGTGGAGATTTCGTCCGACAACGACGAGGAAGCCGGCGGCTCGGAGGACAGCGGCAGCGGAAGTGTTGTCGACTATGAAAATTTGTAAAGTCGCATCTTTGTATGGAAATTTTTTGGTCGAATAATAAAATGTCTCAATTTAGATCTTTGTCTCGATTAATTTGTGAAAGATTTTTTCAAAAATACTGATCAATTCAATTTTTACCTCGAATTAATTTTTGCCCCGAATTAATTTACATTAATTGTCCTGGACTGCTGACCATCGCGGGATTTTTGGTCCCGGTTCGTGGCATGAACCGGGACCAATGCCCCGCAGAGCGCCACGTGTGCGTCGCGGGGCATTGGTCCCGGTTCATGCCACGAACCAGGACCAATGCTTAGAGATGAACCAGGACCAATGCGCAGGCGGCATAAACCGGGACCGGTGTCTGGCATTTGTCCCGATTAAGGAAACGAACCGGAACCAATGAAATTTGGACAGTGGACCAAAGACCATTTTTCTATCAGTGATACCCTTCCTTCTGCCCCAATATCGTCACTCAATCTCCTCATCTGTCTCCATATGCTAATGGCAGGTAGTGAACACAAAATCACTAAAAAATAAGATGGTCAGCACTGTGGTTTTGCCACCAAATGTAATCCAGGATGCAGCTCATGCCGTATCCGTACCCATCGTCAGGTTGGCTGATGGGAGAATGACAAAGGATTAGACTTATCTGCAACAAATTATAGCAAGACATGGTGAATGCTGCAAAAGATTCGTCCAAGTAGTGATTTGTGCAAAACCGTGACATAAATATTTTCTTAGTTCTGAAAGCATATCATGAAAATACTTTTCTTGCTTTTCTTACCGGAATACACATTTTACCAAGTTTTACTAATAATTATTTTTCAGACTATAGTTTTTTTTTTCTAAAAGGGAGACTATAGTTTGGTGGCCAACAAAATCCTATTGTTTGGTTCAGAAAGTAAATTATCTACTTATTGCGAATGAAGCTTACACACTATTGTCTGATTGCTGGTTGGTCGAGTAGTCAGACTACAGCAGTTACTTATTGAGCCCATTCTTCGATTATAAAATATTGGCTCCCTTCTAGTATTGTGCAAGGAAAACAAGATATTCCTCCTGTGTAGTCAGTTGTCGTTGTCTGGCGCAGCTGTGTAAAACCTATTACTCGGTCCGAATGGGATGCACCAGGAGTTCAAGATGAAGTGGTATAGAACACCAATGCACTCCCTTTTTGAGTTTGGCTGCCGTAGCCATCTTGTTACCAGAAGACGGTGCAATGAAAACGGTGTTTGTGGCAAGACAACGTTGTGCTATCTATACTGTCTCAGCAGATTGTGACCGTAACACCTCTCCAAAGAGAGATGGAACTCTCTTAGAACTTGCACCAGCACACACTTTTCCTCTGTATTCAATGATAATATCATCGAACATAGACAGATTAAAATAGGGGTACCTTCAGCAAAAAAAAATAGATGGTCACATTGATCAGCGCAGTGGCTTGCTGAACAAATGTATTCTCAGAGGCAACAGTTGTGACGCTTGCAACTAAGGATAGATTATGGTGTATGAAGAAGTATTTGGTTAGCTTCAGATAACTAAACATTAGTAATTTCATTTCACATAGTAACATACAGAAAATCTCTGACATATATAACAGTGAACTCTATGCAAATGACTACACAAGAAAAAAAATCATAATACTATTTTTCCGAAAATAGACAATAGTTCTAAATACACACCATAAAATGCAATCGAGGATGTACCTAAGCATTATGCCATGTTTCCGCCTCCCGCAAGCGCCTGCAACATCACACCAGCACGCAGGTCCTGGTGGAGGTGCACGGCCAAAGGGAATGGCACGCCGAGGACGAGAAGCAAGAAGCTCATGGATCTATCTCCCTTCTTCCAAAATCAATTTTATTTTTCTATTCTCCGCGTCACCCTCTGAGGAGTGGCTATGGCGGAAACCCTAGCCGCCGCCCCTGAAGCCTCTTCAACGACTGCTCCTCTGCAGTCAGAAGACGCCGGCGGGAAAATCTCGCTCGGTCAATGATGTCGGCGTGCCTGCCTTATTACCTGGTGGCTTCTCCCCCACAGGGAGCTCACCGATCGCCGCGGCATGTTGCCCTAGATGGCATGGTGATGGTGGCAGAGATTGGGAGTGGGGACGGTGGCCCCAGAAGCTAGTGGTAGTGGCATGCCGTGGTGTCTTGAATGGGTGGCGTTGGGCAAGTGTCGATGGCCTGCACCAGTGGCGGGGGTCCTCATGCATCAACCACAATTTCTGCTGGTTTTGTTGGTCGAATAAAAGAGGTAGGCGGTGATCCTAGTGGTCTTCATGTGATCAACTCTTCCGATCTGCCTATTGTTGGTCACCCAAGATCTGGCCGCTGACGAGCTCCGAATTACTCCGCCGGCGGTTTTCACGGATTGCCGTTTTTTGCTCCTAGACCTCTAGTGGATAAGATCTGGTAATACATGTCCACAACTTTCAGTAGTTTCAAGGGGACGTGTCGTGAAGATCTACTTCCAGTTGACACTGTGGTACATGTCGGTCCTTATGATTTTTGTGCTATTGGCATAGGCGGGGAATGTCAAGACGGATATGATTCAAATATCTGAAGGTCTTGGGGGAGGCATAGTCTTGGATACGAGGAAGACATTTGTTCATAGGTTGTTGTGCGAGCGGGGCTACAAGATGTTGTTCCTGTCCGGATCGCACGTGTGCATGTGAGCCTAGTGGTTGATTCTTCCATCAGCTGCCTCGACAAGTGGGAGTGGAAGTACTTGGGGACTTCAGTTGGAGAGTTCAGTTTTTTTCCTAGGTGAAAACCTAAAATATTGATTGGACGACGACGCACTAGTTCACTGTTGACTTCTTGGAGACGTCGCTTTTGGAGAACATATCATGTAGTCATGGTATTGTTTTTCGTGGTTGTTTGGGTCTAGCTATTGCGAGTGGTGGGTCATTGTGCCGAGGTCTTTTTAAATTGTTTTTATTTCCTTTTTTGGTTATGTGCATCCTTAATGCCTCGACTAGTTATTTATGTTATGTTGGTACTGAGGTTGGGTGTAATCGTTATCTTCTTGATATTAATATATTAATTTGTCAAAAAAATCACTTCTTAGTCTATAGGATAAGTGATATCTAAACTAGCATTCATAAAAATCTATGTTGGAAATGCACTTTCATGCTTCTAACTGAATGCAGTTTAATCAAGTTCTAATACTATTCCCAACTAGTTTGGTGGCCCAATAGGAAGAAGTCCTCTTTTTCGGTTTATGAAATAAATTCTCTATTTATTGTGAACAGAGCCCATGCATTATATGTAGATGATCGACGCAGTATATAGTTCAGTTACTTACTGGCCTACTACTCTCCATTATATATATGTCTCTCTATTGCCGGAATAGTAAGCTACCCAAATTTTTCCTCACTTGTAAGCACAGTTGTGTCGATGCTGGTGTAAGGCATGTTACTTGGAACAGGATGCACCGGAAGTTCGAGTTGAAGATGTGGAGAAAGGAACAGCCCGTCTACCCTTACCGGGCTTCCAAGTTAGTCATAATCAGGAAGACGGTTCGATAAATACAAACACATTATTTGTTGGAAGTCTACAGAGCTCTGTTCTGTCGCTACTACTGAGTCAATCGTCACCGCTTATTGCGAATAAAACGGTTCCGAGCATGTTTTGCTTTAAGTTATAGACAAAAGGCACACGACATGGGCATGTCTCTCCTAATCACAAACCAGAACCTTACAGCAAAACACAACTCAAGGAAAAACACCATAATCGTTTTATGCAGCAAAAAATAGCCCATAATCTGAGCACACATCCAACATTAAAAGCACTGAACTAGGTCATTGTATGAATGGAAAGTCGAGTCGGAGTAACTTCATCAAAACAAACTTTACTACAATGTGTATAGCTGAGAATGACAAAACCCATTACATCTTTGTTGCCTACAAATAGCCCTAGAGAAGAAACTAATTTGCGGTCTGATGTACTAGTGATGGACAACAACAGATAATTCTGCTCATAGCTCCCGACTCCCAAGGATCAGAGCTCAAATTAGTGTGCTTGTTTCCTCCCTATGGCCAGAGCTCCAAATGACCAAGGTAGCATGCATGTTTCCTCTTAGTAAATGTGGATATACTAGAGACATCACCTTGAACAATTGTCTGTCCAACTTCCATAAGATAGCACCATCTGCGTACTTGAGTTCTTCTAGTCGATGAGTCCCCATAATGTGACAGCCTCCCCACAAGCAGTTACATAGTTCCTCACCGCCTTACCTTTGATAATATCCATTTGCAATTTTATAAAATGGATAAAGCTAGTAATGGATGATAATAACCATGTTCAATAAATATGGTGGTCACCGCATATCAGAAACAAGAAAATATCTTATTTTATTTAGGCTGAATATATTCAACAATTAATAAAGGGTTTTGTGCGCTTAATGAATAATGTGGGTTGATCTAACAAGATCCTATTGTACTAATGTGGGCTTGATTGAATTTGATTTCTGCATGTCAATGTTGAGTCCAGCTAAGCAACTCAATGTGGGATTTAATTGAATTTGACTAGATTGGAGGGATTGACATAGAAGGATGTTGTCTAAAGTTTTTTATCGATCTACGATCATTATATTGGTTGCCTTGTCCCTATTTGTCCCTTGCTCCCTCCATTTGACCCAAAGTTGCCTCAAATTGCAACAAAGTTGCCTAAGTTGCCATATGACCTAGGATTATCCCGCTAGTGTTTGAAATCAAGATACATTCTTGATGTCACTAAGTCAAGTTCAAACAATAATAATGCCTCACCAATGGTTAAGGCATACATTTTAACATCAAAATTATTTTATTTGTTATTTTATTTATTTTAGCTAAAGAAGAAAGTATGGAAATCAAGATTACTTCAAGATCAACTTAGTTTAGGATTTTTTATTTTCTCCTTCTGTAGTCTTTTATTTCTTAATTTTTAATCATATAATATACATTTATGGCTTGAAAATATCTTAAATATTAAATAAAGACTTATAATATTTAATTCTCAGTTTTACACTTTTAACGATTAATCAATTTTTTATGAATTGTTATAAAAATATTGTACTATATTTTTGGAACTTTAAATAATAAAGTTGGAGTTATTCCCTATTTTCATGATATTGTGCTTTGTGCACTTTGGGTTTATTTATTCAAAATTAAATTGTGCTTAAGAAGTATCAAAGTTAGAAAAGATCACATCCAAAATTTCTATTACTTTAGTGATGACCTAAACACTAGTTCACTGATTAAAAATAAGCATAGACTATAAGTACTTGAATAAGAAGTTTTAATTTAATTCTTAAAAAAGAAGTTTTTTAAATGTAGCTTGATGTACGATGTTGTACATGTATGCCAAGTGCGGTCGCCTCGAGTCGACATAGAGGGTGCTCAACAGATTGGCGCACTTGAATATGACCACCTGGAACTCAGCTCGTCACTGAGGCACACGAATCCCGGAAAGTTCGACAGAGTGGAGTGTGTTGGACATGAGATGCATAGCGTATGATGTCCTTGGTGGGGAGGAATAAGAGGATTCCCTAGCACGCCTTCGTCGGCCTTGCGTAAGGATGGCACCTGCTCGGTATGGCTATAGGCTATCATTTATGCTCCTGGACCTTTGGTGGATCAGATCCGGTCGTCCATGTCCACATATTTATAAGTTTAGAGTGAAAATGTTGTGATGATCTGCTTCCAGTTGACACAATGGGACATGTCGATGCTTATAATTTCTGTGCTATTGGCAGAGGCGAGGAATATGAAGACGGCTATGATTCAAAGGTCTGAAGGTCTTGGCGGAGGCATAGTCTTGGATACGAGGAAGGCATTGCTTGATAGGTTGTTGTGAGAACGCGCTTGCAGGATGTTGTTCCTATACGTATTGCACGTGCATGTGAGCCTAGTGATTGATCCTTCTAGTGATGGCATTGGCAAGTGGGAGAAGCAGCACTTGTGGAATTTAGTTAGAGAGTTCGAATTTTTTGCCTAGGTGAAAACCTACAATCTTTGATTGGACAATGCCGACGCTGGTGCACTATTGTCTTCTTGTAGGCATCGTTGTTGGGGAACTTCTCATGTAGTCAGGGTGTCGTTTTGGATCCACTGGATGCCAATGGTCAGTCATTATGGAGGGTTTTTTTTATTTTTCCTTTTTGGATGTGTGCATCCTTGATGTCTCGACTAGTTCTTTGATGTTATATTGTTATTAAAGTTGGGTGTAATCGTTATCTTCCTGAAATTAATATATTTTCATAAATAAAAAATCACTTCTTACTCTATATGACAACTAATATCTTAATTAGTGGTCGTAAAATTCTACATTGGAAATGCACTTTCATGTTTCTAATTAAACGTAGTTTAATCAAGTTCTAAGAGTATCTCCACTCGGGGCCCCTAAAGCACACCTAAAGAGCTATCGGGGGTGCCGGTGCTCAAAATCACGTCCAGTCCCCCCCCCCAATTTTTTTTCGCACCGTCGTGGCCCATTTAGTTATTCGGCGCCCCTAGGCTGAACCCTACCCACAAGGAGCTAGCGAGGGAGCCGGATGGAGCTGCAAACGGCGTGGGCCAGCCCTAACAATGGGGCATGTTCCTATGTGGTACCAAAGTTCGTAGGCCAACGCATGGCGGTACCTAAGTTGCCTGAAATTGCCGCGTTTTGAAATGTTGGGCCGCCAACTACTGTGAGGGGCCATTTCAAGGCAAACTTATCTCACCCCTGCCAAATTGAAACATTCCGTTAAACTGCCCCGTGAAGTAGACGGTCGGGACCCTCATGTCGGTCATCTGTCCGTGACGCGAGCGCCAACGCAGCAACCTCTGAGGAAAATTGAGTAGCTAAGTGGATTGGATGCATTGACCAATTTCACAAATCCATTCTCACCATTCCCCTATCACCGGCGGCGTCGGAATCCACCCTCCAGGCAGGACGATCCCTTCGGACATTTGACTTCCGGCGCCAAGTTGTTGCGCCCAGTTGCTGCACCTAGTCGCTGATCCCGAGCTCCAATGGCGCATGCCGTAGCCGCCGTTGCGAGGTTCTAGCCCGCCTCCGCCGTCGACGAGCTCAGCAACTCGGAGGATGGCAGATCCTACTACCAAGGAAAAAAGAAGTTCTGGCTACAAGCGGGTGAGTTACCCTTCTCTTTGCTATTCGCACTAATTATAACTGCTAGCTGGCTACTGAACCTCAAATTATTTGTTAGCCCAACACTGACAAACATATTTTGTCCACAGTTTTCTATCAAGTGGGATCTCCGCGGACCCCCTTACCTGGTTATGGTAGTCCTCTTCAGGTACGACTCTAAGGGAAAGTGGTATGGACACCGTTGTATCACGATGGAAGAAGCGCCTGCGCAGATCTGCACTATATCTGGTATGGTTGCTGATCTGCGTAATCATGATGAATTATGGCCGAAGTAGACTGCAAAGTTCAGCTTCATGGATGAACGTGGCATCATGGTTCCTCTAACATGTGACAGTCAGCTAATTGGGTTGATGAAAAGGTATGCTTCGTCGTGCATGTTTGAGCTGAATTGTGATGTACTGTATGTGGAAGCTGCTGTAACTAGGAGTCGCCCTTCTATTCTTGGACATGGTGGTTGCTCGAACCCAATTAGCTCCTGGTAAGCAAAGGTCTCTTGGGGTTCGCATGTTTGTGCTGAGTTGTAATTTTTGTTTTATTTACTCTGTAGATAGTGGGCAGTTATGCAACAGTTTTATTTCTTTGACAGGAAGCGCCGCATGGTTAGAAACATGACTGTCGGGTCAGTCATTTTGCTACCCGAAGAAATTAAAAACGAGTGGAAAGATGATGCTGGGCACGATTTGTTGGGTCCGCAGCATAGAAAACAAAAAATTTCCTACGATGAGAACTACACGCCAAAATCTATCTACTAGGTACAGAGCAACGGGTGGACATACATCCAACGAGAACTTACCCTCGAAGACAACGATTTTTGTTAACGAATAGGAACTCGTGGTTGATGTAGTCGTACACTTGCCGATCTCAAGATCGTGAGGAAGTCCGAGCGCCGCAACTCAGCAGCGCATCCGCACTCGCACACACGTTCAAGCCACCGTACAACCCCCACCTACTCGCTCCAGCGATCTAGCGGAAGCAGCAACTCCTTCCAGACGAAATGCTATCAGGAACATGTATCTCGCTAATCTGAGACCATGGGGGAATAATTCTAGAGGGGGAGAGAGATCCTTCACAAGGAGGTGTGAGGAAGAAGGAGGAAGAGGGGGGCCTTTTATAGGAGGAGGGGGTGCCCCTCCCCATGGCCGGCGCATGGGGGAGGTGACCCTGCACCTCCTCCATTCATGTGGTGGTAACCCCTCCACATTAAAATGCCTCTTCACATTCTCCTTTAAAGTCCCTACTTTAAATGCATTAAAATTCTCCAAGTTTAATGCTCTCTCATTTAATAAAACTCTTTTATTAAATTTATTCAGAATTTTGTTAATTACATTAATTAACAAACATTCACATATAACCCCTTGCAATATTTCAATATCACATGCAGAACCACTTTCTGCAATTTCACCTGAAATAATTTCCGGTTTCTATCGAAACAATTCCTACGCTTTGCAATTCTTTCGTCTGAAACATATGTGCTCCAAAATGGTGTCCGGTAACTCTTAAGTGTGTCACCCTACGGTTCGCGAATAATGCAGACATGATTGAGACTCCTCTCAGATCAATAATCAGAAGCGAGACCTGGAGGTCCATACTGACTCCTGCATATTCAGCGATGACTTCTGTGATCATGAGAACCTTTAACGCTTGTAATTTAATCCCTTTATCTCTTGATATAATACATGTCCGAGATTCAATCATCGGTATCCAAATACCTAGTTTGATCTCGTTACCGACATGCACTCTTTTCTCGTTCCCATGATATAACATTCTAGTGATCACATCACTTGCTTGCAAGCTACCTTAATGTGATATCACCGAGAGGGCCCAGAGTATATCTATCCGTAATTGGGATTGACAAATTCCACTCTTGATCCATGAGCCTCAACATAACACCTTCGTAGCACTGAACCCATCTTTATAGTCACCCAGTTACGGTGTGACGTTTGATGTTATCAAGATACTCTTCCGGTGTTAGCAATTAACATGATCTCATGTTCTAAGGATAAAGATTATTTCGTATGATGTTATAGTAATATAAACATAATGACTTGATCGTAATGCTATACTTCGGATGAATGTTCATCATATTATTTCACAAATGCTGTGACCTTGTTATTAACAACATCCAATGTCCATGATCAGGAAACCTTGATCATCTTGTTAATCAACAAGCTAGTCTATAAGAGAGGCATAACTAGGAACCCTTTTTGTTTATTAAACACACATGTATTGGCGTTTCTGATCAATACAATTATAGCATGCAAAATAAACATCTATCATATATAAGGAATACATAATAACAACTTTATTATTGCCTCTCAAGGCATATTTCCTTCACGATTCTGGTGCCCATTGTCCCGGCGATGCAGAGTACGTGAAGCTAAAAAAATTGGCATCGAGGAAGAGGAAGAAGGCAGGAAATGAAGTAGCTAGTGGACGTGAATGCTTATTACCTAGGCTGCGGAAGAAGGCTGCTGGCAATGAAGATGCATAGTAATGTGTTGAACTTGAACTTATATATGTAATTCGGTTAAATTCTGGAGCTCTGTGTGTGGTACTTTCCTGGGCGAAACTATCAACCCACGTTCTCTGAGTAAAATGTACCGCGACTTAGGGTTTGAAAATGCCCGAGTCAGTAGTTGAATCCGAAACTGTGATTGTGCCACTGCTATCTGAAAACACATACCAACGGTTCCACGATTGCTGAGGGGCAGGAGGTCTCCAAATTCGATGGAATGTAAGTGGCACAAAATAAATTATTTAAGCTGCCACACTGCACGAAGCAGCAACTTATTTCAGATGCTGCACAACGACGTGGCAACATAAACCGCAATGGCAACCGATAATGCCCAGATAAGGAGGAAATCGGTAAAACTTTCTTGCCTAATCTTGAGCCTGTCTATCTCACCGCCTCTCTGCTCCTGCATCGGATGCATCTGGCGAAGCTCCCGGATCTCCAGTAACTGGGTGTACGTGTTTCCACTTTATAAATTGTGGTTATGCCATTTGCATGCGGCACAATCCATGTAGATTACATTTAAACAAACCACCAATGTAAGAATACACTAGTAGAAAAGGGGACTTTGGTCCATGGTCAAGTTCCCAATCCAGGGCAGAGATCTAAATCGAGGCAGAAATTGATCTAAATCACAAATTCTTCCACAAATTAATCAAGACAGAGATCTAAATCGAGGCATTTCATTTATTCAACCACAAATTCTTCTAAACAAAAGTGCGATTTCACATCCTACATTAATTCAACCACTAGTCAACAATTTCACTTCCGCTAGCACTGTCCTCCGAGCCGCCGGCTTCCTCGTCGTTTTCGGACAGAACCTCCACGATTTCCGCATTGTTCGCGAGACGGAGCACCTCTTCACGGTGAGCAGCGGCGATGACGGTGTACTTGGTCCGTCCAGGGACGGACCGAAACCTCTCCCGCCCTTCTCGGTTGCGGAGATCCTGGTGCACCACGCGCCTGTAAACGATGCGGTTGCCAATCTTGGCCTTCCGCTCCTTCTTGAACAGCGCCGGCCAGTACGGGCTGGCCGCCGTGTACCGGGGCATCGCCATCTTCCATGCGGGCATCTGGCGGCGGCGCGCCGCGATTTTGCTATCCATCTCGGCAATCAAAACGTAGGGAATTTGTAGATAAATAAGATAAAGCATCCAAGTACTAAATAATCATAGGCATGTGTTCCATATATAGTCATACGTGCTCGCAATGAGAACTTGCACAACATCTTTTGTCCTGCCAGCCCATTTGTAGCGGGGCCTCAAGGAAACTACTGGCAATTAAGGTGCTCCTTTTAATAGAGCACCGGAGCAAAGCATTAACACTCTGTGAACACATGTGATCCTCACATCAAAGCCATTCTCTCCGGCTATCCCGATTGCTGTCACTTTGGGGCCTTTGGTTCCGGACAACAATATGTGTATACAACTTGCAGGTAAGACCATAAACAATACTAACATAATGAATCAATAACATGTTCAGATCTGAAATCATGGCACTCGGACCCTAGTGACAAGCATTAAGCATAACAAGTTGTAAAAAAGTCAAAAAGAACTAATAATAGATACTAGGCACCATGCCCTAACAATTTGATGACGTTACATGAACGATCTCATCCAATACCTACCATCCCCATAGCCTATAGCGGGGGATTACACACTCATGGATGGGGGAAACATGGATGGTTGATGAAGAAGCGATGGTGATGATGATGGTGATGATCTCCTCCAATTCCCCATCCCGACAGGGTGCCAGAACAGAGTTTCTGGGTCCAAATCGCGGAATCTAGTGGTGGCGGCGCAACAAAACTCTTTCTGGGAAAACATCGAACCCCCCTTGGTTTTAGGTCAAGAGGCAACTTATAGGCGAAGAGGGAGGCCGAAGAGGTGACCGAGGTGGTCACACCACCCCTAGGCATGGCCTGGCCTGGCCCGCGCGGCCAGGTGGTGTGGGCCCCTCGTGGCCCTCCTCCGTCTCGTCTTCTGGCTCCGTGAGTCTTCTGGTGAAATAGGATTTTTGGCATATTTTCCAGGATTTTCCTGATAGTTGATTTTATGCACAAAATCTAGACACCAAGGTAATTCTGCTGAAAACAACATTAGTCCGTGTTAGTTGTATCCAAATCACACAAGTTTAGAGGAGAAACAATAGCAAAAGTGTTCGAGAAAGTAGATACGTTTTGGACGTATCAGTCCTCCTCATCGTCTGGCCACGGGAATAGCCAAGGACAAAGCCATGAGTACTCTTTAAGTACTTGCAGACTATCACTAACAAGTAAGGTAGGTTCTAGTAGGAATCTTAAGATCTAGGTTTATTTGCAAAAAGCTAGGTTTATTTCATAAGGAGTTCAAAAGTAAAGAACCTAATTTAATTTTCTACATCTTCTAAGTGGGAAACTAGTTTTCATATCCACAACTCTGTTGTGGTCAAGTCAAGGTCATAGTTCAATTCACAAGTCATTTTTGAAAATATCTGACAACGGAACAGCATGGCCACTCCAACTGTCCATGACCGCGGACGCGGCTATTCGAATAGTTTGACACTCTATAGAGGTGGTAGACTTTCAGCACAAAATTCGATAATTCGCCAGGCGTCAGGGATAACCCTGAATCATCATACTTGGTATGCGGATAATCAATCATAACCTTTCAATTACATGCTCTAGTATAGGCACCTCCCCTATGAGCTTGGCCTCCCAGCCATGGCCATCTGCCATCCTGGGCACTGCATAGGTGGACATTCACATTCACGAGGTAGCCTCATCTCAACCTCTTTCCGCGAGGGAACCCATACTAAGGCATATAAACTTCCAGTTAAGCCCTACCCAATTCAGGTATTGTGGTTGTACGGTAAAATTGGAATGGTATCGCATCCGAACCCAACCATCAGTTTTTATTAAAATCACGGCTCATGCCTCAAGAAGTTTCATCATCAAATCATTTTGTGTTCATAACACATGTCAAAAACATTTCAATAGAATGAATCCTCATTCCAAGGTTTTCATAATCATTTCTTCCAAGTATTCCCATCTAAGTGATCAGTAGTAGCTTAGCACTAGCAACTAGCAATGAGGGGTGTCACTAATAAGGGGTGCTAATCAAGTGTAACTATCCAACTCTAGTTTTATGCTTTTTAATGGCATCTAAGTATAACTACTTAGGCCTAGTTTTATACTCTTTATGGCATCTATCCTATTTTTCCAATACTCACAAATTACTAACTAAAGGTAAAGAACTTTGGTAAAAGTAAAAGAATAAAGCTTGCAAGTAAAACTTGGGATTGGCATAATCAAAGTTGCATAACCAAAGCATGGCTAATGCATCTTGAATAGGTTATCTTGCAAGGGTGTCTTGCATAGTTAACTTGTAGTGTTAGGCTTGCCTTGAGTAGTGTAGTGGTTGAAGTTCTCTTCTTCTTCTTCGTCATAGTACTCCTCCTCCTCGTATCCTGGGTCGATACTAGCGTCTATAAATGAATACGAGGTACACAATCACCAAAAAATACTTAACTACTTCTATTTAGCACACAAAGGCTCACACTAGATGATCTAGCATCATCACAATCATCACATGAAATAAAGACCTAGTCTTATTTATCTTATTTTGGAAAAGTAATTTCTACTCATTGAAAAATACTTATGATTTAATATTCTCCAGTTAAAATATGGGATCATGTTGACACATGTCATCACCAAATATTCTAATACTTGGGAATGTGATTTAAAGTGGTGGTCACATTTTATAAAGTTTAATATTACTATTTAATAAAATTAAAGTGACTAGAAATGCCTATATAGCATTCTTTTGGTACTAGTCCAAGATCACTGCATGTAAACCTAAATATTTTTACATATTCAGATAGATCTTATCAAATGTGATTTTTGAGAGTTGAAATCAACTCAAAAAAATTTATGGTTGATTTTTGAAAAATGTTTGAAGTGGCAAAAGCCTCTGTCTTGTTATTTTTGGTATAGGTGATCTATAATTTCAAATGGTTTGAATCCAACGGGCTTGGATAGATATTTTGAATACATTTCTAACAAAAGTGGAATCATGCAATTTGGTTCAGTGAATCTCTTTGAATTGATTTTTGAATCTACTGATAGAATCTAGTTTTAACTAAAATGGAAAAAGTTTATTTGAATCAACGGGCTCTGCGCGGGAAACTAATTGGACCGGCCCAGCTACGCGGCGTGCGTGTAGCGGGCTGCTGATAGGCGGGTCCCACTGGCCAGCGACTCAACTAAACCGAAACGGTAAGTTTCAATCTTAGCCCTACGATTAGACTAGGATCTAACGGCTGTGGTTCGTCGTCTCCGTCGCACTGCTCCGGCGAGACTGAACCCTAATGCGATGGTGGGGGTATGTGGGGGCTCACCTGGGCTCCAGCTAAGGTCGGCGATGGGGGCGAATGAGGTTGTTGTCGACGGCGAGTCGAATGGTTGTCGCGACGGCTCCTAGGGCGGCTCCTAGCTCCAGTTCCTCTTCTCCTCTGCAGCCGCGGGCTCCGGTGAAATTCCGGCGGGCTGGTGCTCGTATTGCTCCAGGGAGAGGTGTGGGAGGTTTCTGAGAGAGAGGGGAGTGAGATGGTGTGGCGAATTGGGGCTGGGGTGGCCTCTATTTATACACGGGCGAGAGGGGCAGAGCAGCATGGCTCGGGCTCGTCGGCGACGTCGTTACAAAGGGCTATCGGCATGGCTGAGGGGAGGGGTCGACGTGGTGCTTCAGGGCGGTTGTCATGCGAGTGATGGAGCGGCAAGGGGTGGTCGAGAACGGCCGGGAGCGGTCCGTGCTCTGTGCGGGAACGGGGGCGTTCGAGACGGCACACAGTGTCCATGGTTCGCGCGGCGGCGAATGGGCATGTATGGGGGGTAGCTGGGGTCACGGTGAGTGCGTGCACGCGCGGAGAGGCGAGGCGTGGCGTATGTGCATGTGTCGACTGCGGCGCTCTGGCGCGCTCTCTGCATGGCAGACAGAGAAGTGGGCGCGGCGAACACGGCTGGTCTCTGGTCCACGACTTGTCTCTGGTCGAGGGGTGGATAGAGGGTGGCGGTGGAGTGTCGCCTGTCTCCTGGACATCGTGGGAGAGGGCGGTGTGGTCTGTGGCGAGTGGAGCGTGGTTGATCGACACGGCGAGCTCGGGCAGCGCTGCACTGGTGCGAACGGCAAAGGGAGATCTTGTCCACTGCGCTGCTGGGCACTAGGGGAGACCAGGGGAGAGAATTGAGGCACTAGTGGCGATCAATTACTGCTTAGAATAGTAGAAGTTAGGCAAGTGTTTACTGGTGTCTACCAGGGGCTCGACCAAATGGCCGGATGAATTCAAAGTTTAAATTTTTGGATGAAATTTGGTGAGTGTTCTGAGTACTTGCTTGATAATCTATGGTTGCTTGGGTTTGCCAAGGTGAAATGATTTGAGTGGTTTTTGAAAAAGGGTGATCTTAGTACATACACTTGATTCCATTTTGAATTGTCTCTCAAATAGATTTGAATTTAGTTTCTGTCTTTTTATAAGGGCTTCCTTGAATTCATTTTTACTTGGTCTAGGAAGGGGTGAAAAGAATTGAGAAAGTTTCTGTTAGAAATCTTTTACTAGAAACACTCAAAGTGGTCTAGTGGATAATTTTGGTCAAAATGACCATTTGCTTATATGATTCATATTTTTTTCTTTTGATTTTGTTTGTAAATGGCCTAGATGATGTAGTATTCATCTTTAAACCATTCCTTATCATTTGTAGCAATCAAACATGGCAATTGCACTCATTCATACACTAATGCAATTCACACATACACTCATATTAGATTTAATAATAATTTTTTTTGTTAACCCTAAACTTGGGTGATTAGAACTTGCTAATCTTGTTTAATATTTTTGGGGTGTTAGAATGCTACAACATCTCTAATCCCCCGGATAAGAATTCTGCTGTTATTGCTGCTCTTGCGAACGTGCGCACAACATTATATTTCTACCATTAGAGCTAAAAATCAGCATTCACCAATCACCGAATAAATGAAGGAATACAAAGATGAGGAATGGAGAGAAGAACCTACGATGAACAGAGATACGAGTCACCCAAACCCTTGCCATGAAAGACCAACCTACAAAAAATGGAGCATTCATCTATTAGTAGGCTCTGTGAGAACAAAATTGGCATGGTAGTTTCAGGTACAGAACAAAAGCTCATATGTAGCAAAACAAAAAGAGGTAATTGATCTGGAACACTCTCCTCCAAGAGAAGAACAAAACATCATGTGAATCTATAAAAAATGTCGATTCAATTTCCAAACCTGCACCTCTACCCCAAACAACAAAATATGCATAAGATAAGAAAAGGAACACTATTTGATGCAAGCTCACCATACTGTGGAAAATTGGATAAAAAGGGCAAAAAACATTGATTGATTACTAAAGCCAACCTGATTTAACAATTTAACTGTAGATGCACCCACTGGCCATCAACAGCTCACCCAAACCAGAGATCCATCGGCAATCATGTGCACCTTAAGTAAAATATGGAGCAAAATGGGGAGCACATAAAATTAAGGAAAATAAAAAGTACGGATTAGTTAGACCAACAAACTTAGCAACATATTATGTAGAAAATAATCTAGAACTGAAACATTTGAAGGTGTCTATAAATTAATATGTGTTTTCTGCCTGTAGATAAGAAAGAGGGTTAAAATGGTGAACTTGAGGATCATAAGGACATATTTTATTTACAATGAAAATTGTAAGAATCTATTTTATTCAAGCAAGTATTGTACCTAGTAGTAAATCAAACTAAAAGGGCTAGCCTAGTCTGGTCACCCCTCGTGAATAATCAAGCTCCCAAACTCCAGTGTTGACAACTCCATTTATCCAGACTCCTGACCTCGGGAAAAAGGGAAAATCCAAGAACCGTGAGCAATCTTACCACCAAAACAAACACCCATGGTGTTCATCTTAACTTACCCGATAGGCAAAGGATGATAACATTGGTGATCCGGAGGCCAGCCCTTCCAGGCTGTGGAGAAGCAAAAGCTATCATCTAGTCGGCCGGCCACCACGCACAATGAATAGAGCGTGGGATAGAGGCGGCACGGTGCAAGCAGGGATGGAGGCGAAGGAGCTCTATCTGCTGCTGCACGCGATGAAGCGAGACAGTGACCAACATGACGGCCTCGTATGTCTGAGCAGCGGCAGCCTACATGCTGCCTTCTCGCGTGGTTCTCCAGTAGGTCACTCTTAATCAGGTACAACCATGTCCGACTTCATGTAAGAAAACAAGCATCAATTCGCAAACCTATTTATATCAATGTTATAAGACAAAGTACAAAAAAGAAATGAAAATCCATGGACCTGATCCATCCATAATATAGGTTTTGTAAGTTATGTAGCCGAGCTCCCATATTTAGAATGGACATATCAAGGCGAATCACGTACACCAGCTCAACATGAATGCACATTATGGCTGTAAAAATCATTTTGTTTTACCATCTAGCATGATGCGTGGTTGGTTCATTAATCCAAGAAACTGATAGGGGATTAACTTATCTATCGGTAATCCTCTAAATGAGTTCCTTAATTAAAAGTACATCAGCTCATGTTTAAAATATTATGTTCTATTCAAATCAATACAACTTACACAGGGAGAAAGGTAAAAATAGAACTGTCAACCTAAAGCTACAACAAAAGAAGAATGGAAAATACCTACCTTGCATCAACACATGGAGACATAATCTTTCAGGGAACATAAATTTGCACAGTGATACATACTACTCTCGTGCGCAACCTGTTCTGCGAGAGAAGAGGAATACATAAATACAAGCTAGATTACTGTAAGTTGAAATCTGAAACATAGCGAGAAGAATCAGAAGTGTTTTCATATTCTACATGGTTCTTTACCATTGCCACCCCTCCAACAGTTCACATATCCATGAGCTGAATACACAAAAATTCAGGCTACTCAAAGTGATAGCCATTGAAACGGTACTCATAAATACCAGCCCGTGTGACCCTCGCTAGTGACCTTGCACATAAAATTAGGCACATAAACTGTGCATAGAATTTTGTAATCCACCATTGACTGTACACAACCAAGTACAAATAGGTATTAGCAAAAGAAGAACAAATCAGAGTATTACCTTGCTGATGTCCACTCCTTTGCAGGTCATAGCTCCAATAGTTGCTCTGGATCATCACCGTCTTTCTAGAAACATCAATCGCATCTTTCTATCCTTGTAAATCAGCATGTATTAGTTCTGAAAAAATGGAAAATAGAGAAAAATAGGATTATTATATCATGGATTCATCAATAAAAGAACATCATAAATTCATCAATAGAAGAAGGTAAGACGAATCGTGTGCTCGTGTCTAGGCATCGAAGAAGTTGAAGATCCAGGCCCCCGCTTTGGCCATTACCAGTGCCGCCCCAACCAACAGGGGACAACCGGCGGCCTCCGTAGTGTCACCGGCAGCAAGGACGCCTCGCTCCGCCGCCGCTGCCAGCCATGCTCGTGGCCCCTTTTGACCTCCTCGGCCCGTTGGAGGGAGAGGTGATGCGCAGAGGCGGCGTGAAGGTGGCGAACTCGATTTGCCGCCGCGCGTGAGGAAGAGAGGTCGAAGGTGGACAACGTGGAGCTCGGGCCGCCGCTTCTCGGTGTGGTGAATGGCGGCTGGGGTTGGAGAAGGCGGAGCTCGGGCGACGGTTGGGTGTGGAGGAGGCGGCGCAAGGGAGAGAGAAACGGGGGTGGCGGCTGGAGCAGTGGGAGGAGGCGCGCGTTGATTGTCCTAGGGTTTCACCGGGCGCTGGTTTTCCCATGTCCGCAGACCGTACCACCCCTCCCATCTCGTGTGCCCACCAACACCGCATAAATAATTAATCAAGACGCTGCAGAATGGGTCCGGCAGTCCGGCTAGACCTTTGGCCAGCTGCACAGAACAGACCGGTGTGCACGTAGCTTAATCCAAAATCACTATTTTTAAGGGTAATAATGTCTTACTACTAATGCCCGATGAGGATTCCCTCTTAGAACTCCATCTGATGGCTGAGACGCGCTAAGCTTTGTGGAACCGGCCAGGGGTTTCCCCAATTACATCTTTAGATGTGAAATGATAATTAGAATCAGGTAAAAGAAAAGCATGTCATAAATAACTATGCTATTTTTTCAAAATTTTGTGGTAATATATTTACATAAACATTTCTACTAAATTTGCATGCTGGACACTACGGTGATTGTAAAATGTAATGCATTCTAATGAGGATAGTGACTACCAAGAATTTCTGGAACGTTATAAGTGATATGAGAGTTATCTAAAATAATAGGTAAGACACAATCTATCATTGTTTAGTTGGCATTACCTATCTGTTACGATAAATTAGCAGATTTGTCCGTTCCATAACCAGTTAATATGTTGTTATTACATCAAAGTATAGTCATAATATTCTATTATCACTTGAACAAATATTAATTTAGAGTTTTTATTTTTAACAATAATGTTCTAAATTAAACAAGAATTTACCCCTATATATAGGTAATGTTCCATTTCCTATACATTGAAAGCACACTTTCTTGGCTAGAGAAGGATAATCCATCTAGAAATTTCTCAAATAAGGGATGATTAAATATTTTACTCTCATGTGTTATATCCTATTTAGCATCAATTTTTCATGTCTTATTTAACACCATATTTTTAGTCACAATATAACCATGCTATTTTTGGCATATAATATGATTATTTTATTAAATCCTTAATAATGTGACACACCAAAGATGATGCCTCGCATTTGCGAGAGCCATCATGCTAGTTACAGGATAAAAAGTGATTTTCTATAATTGGGTAATCGGTCATCTACATATAATGCATAGTAAAGCTTTATTCACAATAAATAGAGAATTTATTTCGTGAACCGAAAAGGAGTCACAAAAATGTACTGGCATACTATCCATTATAAATATGTCTTTCTCTCTCTAGTATCTGGCGGAATAGTGGAGACCTAAATTTTGCCCTCACTAGTAGACAGTTGTGTCGATGTCTTGTGCAAGGCATATTACTTGGATTGAGATGCATTGGAAGTTCGAGTTGAAAATGTGGAAAAATTCACTGTTCATCTACCTTGACAGGGCTTCCAGTTTTCGGATGACCTAGAAGACGGTGCGGTAAATACGAACTCAGTGTTTGTTGCAAGTCCACCGTATCCTGTTCCGTCGCTGCAAGTTAAGTCGTAAGTGCTTACTGCTCTTTGCATCGCAGTAGGTGCACTGGATCTACTTGCAAAACGATTAATTGTGGACATACGAGAACCCAATTCATGGCTCCGCGCATATGTTTCATTTTGCCACAAAACATAAAATTGTAGTTTTATTCAGTAACCAAGGAAACGTTGACAACAACAACAACTTGACTATTTTTTCCCAAACACGTGGGGGTAAGCTAGATATGAAACCCAAGCAGAAACTCGAGAAAGAAACACTGACGACACAAGAAAATCGCCACGGAAATAGACACGCACACACAGATCGTATTGCCTAATCAGAGGCTAAAACGGACAATGATCAAAGATAATTCTACTAA
The DNA here is from genome assembly GCA_910589775.1 of Avena eriantha. Lineage (NCBI taxonomy): Eukaryota > Viridiplantae > Streptophyta > Magnoliopsida > Poales > Poaceae > Avena > Avena eriantha. The sequence goes on along the minus strand of OU342746.1, from coordinate 283,768,882 downwards.
ATGCATTAACCTGCTCGTAAATGTAAGCGCTGTATTTGAATCTTGATAATAAAAGCATCGACCTCTTGACTTGATCACCACCCCAATTAAAGATTGTCCTCTAGGCTCTAGCACTAGCACTTGTTATCCCCCTCTACACCATGGTGATTCTCGTTTACTCCCTCCGTTCGAAAATAAGTGAGTCAAATTTGTTTAGATTTACATGTATTTATGTGTGTTTTTGTAATCGAAACAATTCCGAGTCACTTATTTTCGTAGGTGCGTTTTAATAATCTAAACAAATCCGAGTCACTTATTTCGTCAACACATATTAGTAATTTAAACAAATCCGAGTCACTTATTTTCGAACGGAGTAAGCACCTAACCAGTCTTCTCTATCGGCGTCACCTTCTGTCCACGTGCCATCGTAGCATACCCTTCCTTCTGCCCCCAATATCGTCACTCCTTCCTTCTGCCCCCAATATCTCCTCATCTGCCTGCACATGCTAATGGCAGTGAACACAAAATCACTAAAAAATGAGATGGTCAGCACTGTGGTGTTGCCGCCAAATGTAATCCAGGATGCAGCTCATGCCGTATCCGTACCCATCGTCAGGTTGGCTGCCGGGAGACTGACAAAGGATTAGACTTATCTGCAACAAATTATAGCAAAACATGGTGAACGCTGCAAAAGATTCATCCAAGTAGTGATTTGTGCAAAACCGTGTCATAGATGTTTTGTTAGTTCTGAAAGCATATCATGAAAATACTTTTCTTGCTTTTCTTACCGGAATACACATTTTACCAAGTTTTACTAATAATTATTTTTCAGACTATAGTTTTTTTTTTCGAAAAGGGAGACTATAGTTTGGTGGCCAACAAAATCCTATTGTTTGGTTCAGAAAGTAAATTATCTACTTATTGCGAATGAAGCTTACACACTATTGTCTGATTGCTGGTTGGTCGAGTAGTCAGACTACATCAGTTACTTATTGAGCCCATTCTTCGATTATAAAATATTGGCTCCCTTCTAGTATTGTGCAAGGAAAACAAGATATTCCTCCTGTGTAGTCAGTTGTCGTTGTCTGGCGCAGCTGTGTAAAACCTATTACTCGGTCGGAATGGGATGCACCAGGAGTTCAAGATGAAGTGGTATGGAACACCAATGCACTCCCTTTTTGAGTTTGGCTGCCGTGGCCATCTTGTTACCAGAAGACGGTGCAATGAAAACGGTGTTTGTGGCAAGACAACGTTGTGCTATCTAAAGAGAGATGGAAACGGTGCAATGAAAACGGTGTCTCAGCAGATTGTGACCGTAACACCTCTCCAAAGAGAGATGGAACTCTCTTAGAACTAGCACCAGCACACACTTTTCCTCTGTATTCAATGATAATATCATCGAACATAGACAGATTAAAATAGGGGTACCGTCAGCAAAAAAAATAGATGGTCACATTGATCAGCGCAGTGGCTAGCTGAACAAATGTATTCCCAGAGGCAACAGTTGTGACGCTTGCAACTACTGATAGATTATGGTGTATGAAGAAGTATTTGGTTAGCTTCAGATAACTAAACATTAGTAATTTCATTTCATATAGTAACATACAGAAAATCTCTGACATATATAACAGTGAACTCTATGCAAATGATTACACAAGAAAAAAAAATCATAATACTATTTTTCCGAAAATAGACAATAGTTCTAAATACACACCATAAAATGCAATCCAGGATGTACCTAAGCATTATGCCATGTTTCCGCCTCCTGCAAGCGCCTGCAACATCACACTAGCACGCAGGTTCCTGGTGGAGGTGCACGGCCAAAGGGAATGGCACGCCGAGGACGAGGAGCAAGAAGCTCATGGATCTATCTCCCTTCTTCCAAAATCAATTTTATTTTTCTATTCTCCGCGTCACCCTCTGAGGAGTGGCTATGGCGGAAACCCTAGCCGCCGCCCCTGAAGCCTCTTCAACGACTGCTCCTCTGCAGTCAGAAGACGCCGACAGGAAAATCCCGCTCGGTCAATGATGTCGGCGTGCCTGCCTTATTACCTGGTGGCTTCTCCCCCACAGGGAGCTCGCCGATCGCCGCGGCATGTTGCCCTAGATGGCATGGTGATGGTGGCAGAGATTGGGAGTGGGGACGGTGGCCCCAGAAGCTAGTGGTAGTGGCATGCCGTGGTGTCTTGAATGGGTGGCGTTGGGCAAGTGCCGATGGCCTGCACCAGTGGCGGGGGTCCTCATGCATCAAGCACGATTTCTGCTGGTTTTGTGGGTCGAATAAAAGAGGTAGGCGGTGATCCTAGTGGTCTTCATGTGATCAACTCTTCCGATCTGCCTATTGTTGGTCACCCAAGATCTGGCCGCTGACGAGCTCCGAATTACTCCGCCGGCGGTTTTCACGGATTGCCGTTTTTGCTCCTAGACCTCTAGTGGATAAGATCTGGTAATACATGTCCACAACTTTCAGTAGTTTCAAGGGGACGTGTCGTGAAGATCTACTTCCAGTTGACACTGTGGTACATGTCGGTCCTTATGATTTTTGTGCTATTGGCAGAGGCGGGGAATGTCAAGACGGATATGATTCAAATATCTGAAGGTCTTGGGGCAGGCATAGTCTTGGATACGAGGAAGACATTTGTTCATAGGTTGTTGTGCGAGCGGGGCTACAGGATGTTGTTCCTGTCCGGATCGCACGTGTGCATGTGAGCCTAGTGGTTGATTCTTCCAGCAGCTGCCTCGACAAGTGGGAGTGGAAGTACTTGGGGACTTCAGTTGGAGAGTTCAGTTTTTTTCCTAGGTGAAAACCTAAAATATTGATTGGACGACGACGCACTAGTTCACTGTTGACTTCTTGGAGACGTCGCTTTTGGAGAACATCTCATGTAGTCATGGTATTGTTTTTTGTGGTGGTTTGGGTCTAGCTATTGCGAGTGGTGGGTCATTGTGCCGAGGTCTTTTTAAATTGTTTTTATTTCCTTTTTTGGTTATGTGCATCCTTAATGCCTCGACTAGTTATTTATGTTATGTTGGTACTGAGGTTGGGTGTAATCGTTATCTTCTTGATATTAATATATTAATTTGTCAAAAAATTTCACTTCTTACTCTATAGGATAAGTGATATCTTAACTAGCATTCGTAAAAATCTATGTTGGAAATGCACTTTCATGCTTCTAACTGAATACAGTTTAATCAAGTTCTAATACTATTCCCAACTAGTTTGGTGGCCCAACAGGAAGAAGTCCTCTTTTTCGATTTATGAAATAAATTCTCTATTTATTGTGAACAGAGCCCATGCATTATATGTAGATGATCGACGCAATATATAGTTCAGTCACTTACTGGCCTACTACTCTCCATTATATATGTCTCTCTATTGGCGGAATAGAAAGGCTACCCAAATTTTTCCTCACTTGTAAGCACAGTTGTGTCGATGCTGGTGTAAGGCCTGTTACTTGGAACGGGATGCACCGGAAGTTCAAGTTGAAGATGTGGAGAAAGGTATAGCCCATCTACCCTTACCGGGCTTCCAAGTTAGTCATAATCAGGAAGACGGTGCGATAAATACAAACACATTATTTGTTGGAAGTCTACAGAGCTCTGTTATGTCGCTGCTACTGAGTCAATCGTCACCGCTTATTGCGAATAAAACGGTTCCGAGCATGTTTTGCCTTAAGTTATAGAGAAAAGGCACACGACACGGGCATGTCTCTCCTAATCACAAACCAGAACCTTACAGCAAAACACAACTCAAGGAAAAACACCATAATCGTTTTATGCAGCAAAAAATAGCCCATAATCTGAGCACACATCCAACATTAAAAGCAGTGAACAAGGTCATTGTATGAATGGAAAGTCGAGTCGGAGTAACTTCATCAAAACAAACTTTACTACAGTGTGTATAGCCGAGAAAGACAAAACCCATTACATCTTTGTTGCCCACAAACAGCCCTAGAGAAGAAACTGTTTTGCGGTCTGATGGACTGGTGATGGATAACAACAGATAATTCTGCCCATAGCTTCCGACTCCCAGGGATCAGAGCTCAAATTAGTGTGCTTGTTTCCTCCCTATGGCTAGAGCTCCAAATGACCAAGGTAGCGTGTAGTAAATGTGGATATACTAGAGACATCACCTTGAACAATTGTCTGTCCAACTTCCATAAGATAGCACCATCTGCGTACTTGAGTTCTTCTAGCCGATGAGTCACCCATAATGCGACAACCTCCCCACAAGCAGTTACATAGTTCCTCACCGCCTTGCCTTTGATAATATCCATCTGCAATTTTATAAAACTAGCACAGTGGCCCTCGCAAATGCGAGGGCACAATCTATAGCGTGTTGAAAGTGACTGAGTAGCTAATTTGTGGTTTTTACGGATATTCAAATTATTTGATAGGAAGTAATAATATTCTATGGTTATTGTAAATATAGTGCTAGATAAAATAACACATTTTGGTCCACCATTTTTAACCATCTTCAATTTCTAGGCATTATGATAATTCCATTTTTGAAAGCACAATATGTGTAATCCTTTGTGATGTTTGTGAGATTTATCATTTAGATTGGGATCGTTTGTATTTATATGTGAAAAAAATGCATTGAGGTTCTACTTGAGAAAATACCACATGATGACTATATGATCTTTCCAATGGATAGAAAAGTAATGTATCCTCGGAATCCAACTAAACAATAATAGTTTTTGTTTTACATGAAAAATATTTCCCTCATTTACTTCCACCATTTTGAAACACGTGGTGGTCTTCCATTGTTTTAAAATAATCAACATACTACCTTTTTTCTAATATAACTTGTTGAATGATATGTGGATTACCCATCTCCATCAGTTTTAACTTTTGGTTCTATTGATTACCAATTTGAACTTAATATGATATCCGAGCAGATGTCTTGGGATCAAGTCTAAGCAATCGGAACTTAGAAAATAAAATTGTATCCCCTATTTATATCTATGTTCGGCAATTCGCGAGCAACACATGAGAGTGGGTGTTGAAGTTTATTTGGATTTCCTATTCTTCTCCATCAGTTTTAACTTTTGGTTCTACTGATTACCAATTTGAACTTAATATGATATCCGAGCAGCTTGGGATCAAGTCTCAGCACTCAGAACTTAGAAAAGAAAATTGTTTCCCCTCATTCTATCTATGTTCAGCAATTCGCAAGCATCCCGTGAGACTGGGTGTTGAAGTCTATATGGATTTCCCAACCTTCTCGTTCATTTTAGACTTTTGCTTCCACTTATGCACATGAAACTTAATATACTTAATGAATTTTACATGGATTATCTATGCGATGTAAGTTTTCCCATTATAATGTTATATATGCATACCTTTCTAAAGTTAAATAAGATTTGATAAACTTCTCTAAAATGTCAATTATTTGAAACGGAGGAAATATTGTAGATGTATATTCACCTTGACTCTTTACCCAGCTTTCCCTACTCCAAAAAGGTCGTACCAAGCTCTTGCTCACATGTATTTTTATGCACTATGATATGAGTATGCAAAAATGGCAATGTAGTTCCAGGATCCTAGATAGTGGTCGATTTGTCCTTTTAAATTGTATAGGATTAGAAAAGTATAAGTTGAGACAAAAGTGTACTTTTTGGTGATATCATAGGAAAACATGGAAGATCCTGATACACTGATACTAATATTAACTTTCCCTAGTCATATCAGTGTTTTCTCTTAGGAAAGCACATGCTAATTAGCTAGCCACCGAGTCTATACGTCTACATCTATCTATATCTACTACCTCCTATGTGTGTCATTCTATCAATGTAGTTTTCCGGCCGAGTAAGCCGAAATGCTTAATGTTGCATATTAAAAATCAATAATAGCCAACTTCACTCACTATGCTCAATGAAAGGAGTGAAATAACCTTAAATAAAAAATATTTAGATTAGGAAAAAGTTGGATGCACCCAAGCACGTTTGGTGTAAATTGACTGAATAACTTATGTGTGACAGTCAATCTAATGTTCCAGCCATCTCAATCATCCAGTTGAGTTCACGTCCACACACTAACTCATAAGGTATTTGTGTTCCATTGGGTACCAAAATTGAGAATATATTCAAACACTTAAGGTAGGGCATGTGGAGTCAGGTCTCTATAGTACCGATTGCTTTTTTTGTGAATAGGACACGGGTATTAAAAGAAACATTGAATAGTACAAAGAAGTTCAACAAAACGAAAATTACATCGAAATCCCCGAGAAGCCCTTCATCTTCAACCTACCTGCCGCTCCACCCTGAGCCGGCCTAGGTTGGTTGTCGGCGGAAAGCCACTGAATGGGTTAAAAAGACCACATCCGTCCCGGAGACGAAGTAGAAGGATGAACTGCCGATGAAACTTCTTGATGATCCAAAGATCCCCACAACCAGAAAATTTCCTCGAGGAACAAACAACTACCGCAAGCTACTTGATTTCGCCGTCGAGATGGGGATGAAGCCGGAGAGACATTATGGGAATAAACGCCGCCGCCACCACCTGAGCACCACCCCCACCAAAGTTGAACCCTAAAAACCTGGAAAACGGCTCCCTCCCTATGGCGGGGGTTAGGATCCACCCCACCTCCATGGCCTTCAGGCGATGGAAGCGAGGTAGATCGGCAGCACCGCTGATGGGAGGCGACAAAACCCTACCCGCCTTTGCAGGGAGGGGAACGGTTACTTGCACATTCGTGTACGGTATGGTTGATTTTTTATTCTCGTATCTATAATACCCATTGGTGGTAGAGAGGGACAATGGTTCTTCTATTTCATTATCAATATAATAGATAGGAATAAGTTTAGTTAGAGTTTGTTTATCTTAACACCTAAATAAATACATAATATATCATCTCACTATCATTTTGCATTTCTCGGCAAATATAATTTATTTGGCTATCCTAAGTGGTTCTTCTTCTAATCAAAATCACGTTCATATTTTTCTGGAAGATGATCCGGTTTCCACTTTAATAAAAAGGATGGTAGATATAAGTAGTACCTTGTAGGGACTCTATCAGATTAAATCTTGTGAAACAGAAATTAAGGACCACATGGCTCTTGGTGCTTGTAATCTGTAGTTCAATCCTAGCTACGTAACTTACCACCTCTAATACAAAGGGAAGTTATTTCATCTAGAAATTAGTACTTCCTCCGTCCTAAAATATGTGATTCGGATTTATCTAAATTCGTATGCACCTATACATGTTTAGTGTACATTCATACTAATCCAAGCCAATTATTTTAGAATGCAGGAAGTGGTAAATGGTACCGACTATATCAATGAAGTCGCGTACAACTTTTTTTTGGAAGCTACTTGGTTTACACTTCGATTGAACGGACTGTAGCTATTATATAGTCAGCTTAAATCCGAAATAAATGAGCACATGGATTTTCATGTTTGCAATCACGTTAGATGAAATAGTCTCTGGTTAAATCCTCACCTGTTAATTTTTGTTTCCTTTATTTCTCTACTACTTAAAAATGACGAATTTCCTCTGTTTCATCCGGTCACTCCTTTCGTCCAACACTTTTTTAAATTACCCTTTTGCCCTGCCACCAGATAACGTAATAAGGCATCTCTACTATGTCGTTTCTTTGGTCGCGCTGATTTGTCGCGCCCTACGTGGTCACAGACGCAATCCCCGTTTGACCATTTATGTCCATTTAACTCCCAAACGAAATATACGGAAACAAAACCTCTCCTCATTATCATCGAGCCCACGCACCTCCATACAAGCGCCACTCCATTCGTCCTTCGTCCAGACTCCATGTCGCTAGGGTTTGTTGCCGCAAAAACGGATCTTCCGCCTCATCCCGTCTCCGATGGCATGGCTGCTGTAACCAAGGCATCCCGGCACCGGTGCCGGCCTGGTCCGCGGCTGCGACGACGACGGAGACAAACAATTTTTGGATCGAACATGCGATTTTGTTTTCTTTATCACGATCACCTTCTGTTTCCCAAGCTCGATGGATTCTCCATTGCTTCCTATGTTTTCTTCCATTTTTTGCTAGACCAGATCGTTTCTCGACTCGTCTTTCTTTCCCACTGATGTTTTTCTTGAGCAGAAAATAAGGGCCCGTTTACCATTGTTCATGGTTCTGATCTTCAAGGATGCACCCGTATTTGAACTGAATTGGATCGGTTCAACCTGGTATATCTCCCTGTATGATTGGATGCACGTCTATTAAATCGATTCTATATTTTTTCTCCCTACGCATTGTTCATTCTTTTTTGTTTTCTCTAATTTGGGAGATTGGATCAGCTGTAGAAACCATCTCTGTTTTTTAGCATCAGCATCAAAATATACATATTGTCTAATTGATGTTTTGGCCTACCCATCTCATGCTTGAAAATTCAAGCATACAATGCGTATATACATATTGTCTAATTGATGTTTTGGCTTATTAATTTCTGAAAATTGATGCATAGACTATGGGTGATGCAAAACTTTAGCAGAAAATATTGAATGGCAACATGACCGGGAGCGAGCTGCTCACCTGAGTACTCAACATGGCTGCCACCATCAGCAACCGCGTCGCCGTGCTCCAAGTCGCCGCCATTGTCGACGGGTTGAGGACAAACTAGGTGGGGGTGGTGGTGAAGGACATCAAGTTTCTTGCTACAGGTTTTTCTTCAGTAGCGTTTCGGCATGTTCATCGTTCTTTGAATGAGGCGGCACACATTTTGGCTAGATCTTGTACTCTAGCTTCACTAGGTTTTATTTCCAATTCTGCTCCGGTTTATATCCGGAAGACTCTTTGTATTGATGTGATTAATCAATAAAGTGCCGTGTTTACTGTCATCTCTACTACTTAAAAAAGACGAATTTTCTCTGTTTCCTCCGGTCACTCCTTTCGTCCAACACTTTTTTAAATTACCCTTTTGCCCTGCCACTAGATAACGTAATAAGGCATCTCTAGTATGTCGTTTCTTTGGTCGCGCTGATTTGTCGCGCCCTACGTGGTCGCAGACGCAATCCCCGTTTGACCGGTGGACGTCCAAAGCGAGGCCCCAAGAGACAAAGCGACACAAGAGCGCCGCCCACGCCCGATCCCGCGAGGGATCTGGGGTTTCCCCCGGAGAACCTGGGCGGAGGAGCATGAAAACACCCGCTTCGATGACGACTTCAAGAAGGATGCGGCGCCCATGGGCGTCACCGTCGTCGGTCCCGGCCAACGCCAGGACAAGGCTTTCGCCCAGCGAAGAGTCCCAAAACCTCACGCCCGCCAAACAAGGACCGGCACAAACCACCACACCTCCCCTTCTTCTCCAAGCTCCCGACGATCAACAGACAACACTCCCGCCGTCACGCCTAGACTCCCCGTCGCCGCGACGAAAGCCGCCGTCCGGATCATCACCACTGCCCGCGAGATAGTTGCCAAAACAACCAGAGCGAACCTAGGCAGCCGCCACCGCGAAAGGGACTGAAGATCACCGCCACCAAAACCACCTCCTTGACGGCCTAGATCAAACCCCGGACGAGCCCGCGCCGCCATGACGAGCCCCCCGACCACGCGCCCTGGTCGGAGGGAGGATGCAACACCCCACAAAGGTGCCATTCATCTCTCGCACACAACTGGCCAGCAGCAACCTCTCGAGCGGACAGAGAACACCACAACCACGGCCCTAGAGGCCTAGATCGGGCCTGGGCAGGCCCAGTTGAGCCCATGCAGCCGTCGCAGGTCCTTGTCGCCAGGAGCCAAAACCGCTGCGCAACTCCTCCGTTGTGCCGTCCGCAGAGATCCTCCGCCCGCCCGGCAGCCCTCGAAGTCCAGGCAGGGCCCAGATCGGGCCCTCACAGCCGTCGTCCATACCGGGCCTCTCCACCATCGTCTGGCCGCCCACCATCGCGCGTCCCACCGCCCCCGAGCACATCCGCCGATCCAGGCGACATGCGCCGCCGTAGTGAAAGAGGGAGGGACGGGGCAATGTCCACGACGCAAACCACACCGGGAGGTCACCGCCCCCTGCAGACGCCGCGCCACCAGAACCACAACCTCGCCGCCGCACCTCCAGGCCGCGTAGCCGCGAGCCCCCGAAATCCTGCCACGAGGCCGCCCTCCAGACCAACGCGCAGGGACGCGAGGAGCGCTAGGTCCCCGCCGCCCCCTTCATCGGCGCCGCCGGGCTTCGCCGGCGGCCCCCTCGGGAGGCGACGAGAGAGGAGGGGAAGAGGCGGCGGGCGCTAGGGTTAGCCCCTCGGTCGCCCGGAGGAGGCGACGCGAGGAGCGTTTTTTTTCTTGTGCTCGATTCTTCTCATACTACAATCTGGAGAGTTCCAGACACAGTTGACATTTCCATGCAGTTATACTCGTGCAAGCATGTTACTTGTTAATCTACTTATCTATTTCTGTGTGTTCTTTTATATATCCAAAGAAGTTGAGTGATTCTTCCGCTAGAAAAGGAGGACCGATGATTAACTGATTGTGCATCAACGTGAAGTTAAAATATGTAATAATGTTCTACTAAAACATGTGCAGAAACAAGGAGCAGGAATCCGCTGGGTGTTTGCTACCGCCATGGTCACCATCGGCCTCACCAGCGCACACGAGTAACCTTTGAATGTTAATCGCCAACCCAGTTCAGTGTATTATTTTGTAAGAGACACAAATATCAAAATCTTTGTCATAATGTATTGTAGTTTCATTTCGCATAGAGAATACTCCTTGACCGTACCTCAGCTTGGAAAACTAAGCTACAACCCACATCAGCCTTGCAAAGCACTCGTACGATTAGTAGCAATGATATATACTATATGATGCTTCATTCGGATAAGTGTAATAGCGAGCCGTATCAGACTTGAAAACGATACTACTATCCAATTTAAAATGATATGTGAAATCTAGATGTAATGACCAAATCTAGCTATGGCCAGGTAACAAGAAGGTAATGGAGATTTATTGGAAAGGACGAGCTCATCTGCCCATGATGGATGACAAATGACCGGACGAACAATGGAATTATGGAGCTTTATGTTCAGTTTTTTTGCCTACTTGCCTGTCGGTTTCTTTTGTCTCTGTTTCATAAATTGTATGCATGCATAAGTTAAATAGCAGATCACATGCACCACGATGATAAGAAGTTGGATGAGGATGTGGCACTTTCATATTACTCATGCGCCATATACATGACCCTTTTAGGCGTTTTTCACCACTGTAGTTAGTTTGGTTAGAAGTATTCAAACCTGGCCATTAGTTTGTTGGAAGGTTGACCCATTATATTTCATATTAGAAATGATGTAAAGAAACTCCTATCCTATCCTTATTGAAGAATTCTATAAAGTGAACGCGGTGCAATTTATATCCCCCTTTTATGTGTCTTTTTAAATCTGGATGTGTACCTGTACTTTGCTGAATCTCATATTTGGTGGTATGAGACGATGTTGTGCAAAGACTCGCATGGTCGGTACTCGCCGGATTGGAGAAGCCTAGAATGCATGGTTGATGGTGCGTGGGAAGATCGAAATGAAGCTAGAAAGATAGGGGAAGCATGTCTCGGTTTGTTTCCTTAGTCAGCAGAGGTTAAGGTAATCGGTAATCTGTTGTGTTGCTCCCGGTGTAATTTGTATAGACTCCAACAAAACGGCAATAATTTTATAGTCGTCTCCAGGTTCAATTTGTAGTTAAACATCTTCTGAATTTTCTATGTGTAATGTTCACAAGATATTTAGCTAACTGTAAGTGATGCTTGCACAAACAATATAACCATTACAAGATAAATTATTTTTTATAATTACTATGAATGACAATAAAATGAATTTTCCATCTGGCAAGTTGGATCAGGCTTATAGCAATATGGCCATCTTAGCTAGATCCCAGACAACATGTGCCTAAAACCATGCTTGTCAAAAATATAAATTAGAGACTTGTGGTGCTTTGAACCGTGACTACCTATGCACTAAGGATTAACCTGCTTGTAAGAATATCTTGGCCATTCAACGAGCCTCGTGGTTCTAGGATTATTGATGTAGAGATAATTCCATACTGAAAAGTGGACCCGCTTGCCGAGATAAAACGTGTCAATTGGTGTCTTCCAGTGATTGACTAATATTTCTATTGTATTTATGACTAATATTACTATTGTATTTACGTCTTCATTTGAAGAATTCACTTCACAAGACAATAAAATTATTTACACATGTGTCATCTCCCGTAGCAACGCACGGGTATTTGTGCTAGTCTCATAAGAAAGAAAAAGTTTCCGGCCGGCCGGAAGTAAGAGTCCACGTACGGGATTGCGTGTCTTTCCGGAATATCTAGACTTTATTTTTATTTTAAACTTACGTGTGTCACGTATCCATGTGTACATGTTTAATATTTTACGTAAAACTTTTGATCTTTTAATCTGAACCGTTAATATGCAGATCAACGTAGTATATCTTTTAGGCCTATGTGGATCAACCTCATATCTCAAAAACACCCTTATATTACTTTTAGTATATAATAGATAGATGGATAAAGCTAGTAATGGATGATAATAACCATGTTCAATAAATATGGTGGTCACCGCATATCAGAAACAAGAAAATATCATATTTTATTTAGGCTGAATATATTCAGCAATTAATAAAGGGTTTTGTGCGCTTAATGAATAATGTGGCTTGATCTAACACGATCCTATTGTACTAATGTGGGCTTGATTGAATTTGACTTCTGCATGTCAATGTTGAGTCCAACCAAGCAACTCAATGTGGGATTTAATTGAATTTAACTAGATTGGAGGGATTGACACAGAAGGATGTTGTCTAAAGTTTTTTGATCGATCTACTATCATTATATTGGTTGCCTTGTCCCTATTTGTCCCTTGCTCCCTCCATTTGACCCAAAGTTGCCTCAAATTGCAACGAAGTTGCCTAAGTTGCCATATGACCTAGGATTATTTGAAATCAAGATACATTCTTGATGTCACTAAGTCAAGTTCAAACAATAATAATGCCTCACCAATGGTTAAGGCATACATTTTAACATCAAAATTATTTTATTTGTTTATTTATTTATTTTAGGTAAAGAAGAAAGTATGGAAATCAAGATTACTTCAAGATCAACTTAGTTTAGGATTTTTAATTTCTCCTTTTGTAGTCTTTTTATTTCTTAATTTTTTAATCATATAATATACATTTATGGCTTGAAAATATCTTAAATATTAAATAAAGACTTATAATATTTAATTCTTAGTTTTACACTTTTAATGATTAATCAAATTTTTATGAATTGTTATAATAAATATTGTACTATATTTTTGGAACTTTAAATAATAAAGTTGGAGTTATTCCCTATTTTCATGATATTGTGCTTTCTGCACTTTGGGTTTATTTATTCAAAATTAAATTGTGCTTAAGAAGTATCAAAGTTAGAAAAGATCACATCCAAAATTTCTATTACTTCAGTGATGACCTAAACACTAGTTCACTGATTAAAAATAAGCATTGACTATAAGTACTTGAATAAGAAGTTTTAATTTAATTCTTAAAAAAGAAGTTTTTTAAATGTAGCTTGATGTACGGTGTTGTACATGTATGCCAAGTGCGATCGCCTCGAGTCGACATAGAGGGTGCTCAACAGATTGGCCCACTTGAATATGACCACTTGGAACTCAGCTCGTCACTGAGGCACACGAATCCCGGAAAGTTCGACAGAGTGGAATGTGTCGGACATGAGATGTATAGCGTATGATGTCCTTGGTGGGGAGGAATAAGAGGATTCCCTAGCACGCCTTCGTCAGCCTTGCGTAGGGACGGCACCTGCTTGGTATGGCTATATGTTGTCGTTTCTGCTCCTGGACCTTTGGTGGATCAGATCCGGTCGTGCATGTCCGCATCTTTAGTAGTTTAGAGTGAAAATGTTATGATGATCTGCTTCCAGTTGACACAACGGGACATGTCGATGCTTATGATTTCTGTGCTATTGGCAGAGGCGAGGAATATCAAGACGGCTATGATTCAAAGGTCTGAAGGTCTTGGCGGAGGCATAGTCTTGGATACGAGGAAGGCATCGCTTGATAGGTTGTTGTGAGAACGCGCTTGCAGGATGTTGTTCCTATCCGTATTGTACGTGCATGTGAGCCTAGTGATTGATCCTTCTAGTGATGGCATCGGCAAGTGGGAGAAGCAGCACTTGTGGAATTTAGTTGGAGAGTTCGAATTTTTTGCTTAGGTGAAAACATACAATCTTTGATTGGACAACGACGACGCTGGTGCACTATTGTATTCTTGTAGGCATCGTTGTTGGGGAACTTCTCATGTAGTTAGGGTGTTGTTTTGGATCCGGTGGATGCCAATGGTCAGTCATTATGGAGGGGTTTTTTATTTTTTTCCTTTTTTGGTGTGTGCATCCTTAATGTCTCTACTAGTTCTTTGATGTTATATTGTTATTAAAGTTGGGTGTAATCGTTATCTTCCGGACATTAATATATTTTCATAAATAAAAAATCACTTCTTACTCTATATGATAACTAATATTTTCATTAGTGGTCGTAAAATTCTACGTTGGAAATGCACTTTCATATTTCTAACCGAACGTAGTTTAATCAAGTTCTAAGAGTATCTCCACTCGGGGGCCTTAAAGCACACCTAAAGAGCTATCGGGGCTGCTGGTGCTCAAAATCACGTCCAGTCCCCCCCCCCCAAATTTCTTTTTCGCGCCGTCGTCGCCCATTTAGTTATTCAGCGTCCCCATGCCGAAACCTATCCACAGGGAGCTAGCGAGGGAGCCGGATGGAGCTGCAAACGGCGCGGGCCAGCCCTGACAGTGGGGCATGTTCATCTGTGGTACCAAAGTTTGCAGGCCAGCACATGGCGGTACCTAAGTTGCCTGGAATTGTCACGTTTTGAAATGTTGGGCCGTCAACTACTGAGAGGGGCCATTTCGAGGCAAACTCATCTCACCCCTGCCAAATTCAAACATTCCGTTAAACTGCCCCGTGAAGTAGACGGTCGGGACCCTCATGTCGGTCATCTGTCCGTGACGCGAGCGCGAACGCGGCAACCTCTTAGGAAAATCGAGTAGCTAAGTGGATTGGATGCGTTGAACAATTTCACAAATCCATTCTCACCTTTCCCCTAGCACCGGCGGCGTTGGAATCCACCCTCCAGGAAGGACGACCCCTTCGGACATTTGACTCCCGGCGCCAAGTTGTTGCGCCCAGTTGCTGCGCCCAGTCACTGATCCCGAGCTCCAATGGCACATGCCGTAGCCGCCGTTGCGAGGTTCTAGCCCTCCTCTGCCGCCGACGAGCCGAGCAGCTCGGAGGATGGCAGATCCTACTACCAAGGAAGAAGAAGTTTTGGCTACAAGCGGGTGAGCTACCGTTCTCTTTGCTATTCGCACTAATTATAACTGCTAGCTGGCTACTGAACCTCAAATTGTTTGTTAGCCCAGTGCTGACAAACATATTTTGTCCACAGTTTTCTATCAAGTGGGATCTCCGCGGACCCCCCTTACCTGATTACAGTAGTCCTCTTCAGGTACGACTGTAAGGGCAAGTGGTATGGACACCGTTGTATCACGATGGAAGAAGCGCCTGCGCAGATCTGCACTATATCTGGTATGGTTGCTGCTCTGCGTAATCATGATGAATTATGGTCGAAGTAGACTACAAAGTTCAGCTTCATGGATGAACGTGGCATCATGGTTCCTCTAACGTGTGACAGTCAACTAATTGGGTTGATGAAAAGGTATGCTTCGTCTTGCATGTTTGAGCTGAATTATGATGTACTGTATGTGGAAGCTGCTGCAACTGGGAGTCGCCCTTCTATTCTTGGACAGGGTGGTTGCTCGAACCCAATTAGCTCATGGTAAGCAAAGGTCTCTTGGGGCTCGCATGTTTGTGCTGAGTTGTAATTTTTGTTTTATTTACTAGTAGATATTGGGCAGTTATGCAACAATCTTGTTTCTTTGACAAGAAGCGCCTCAAGGTTAGAAATATGACTGCCGGGTCAGTCATTTTGCTGCCTGAAGAAATTAAAAACGAGTGGAAAGATGATGTTGGGCACGATTCTGGTGCCCATTGTCCCGGCGATGCAGAGTACGTGAAACTAAAAAAATTGGCACCGAGGAAGAGGAAGAAGGCAGGAAATGAAGAAGCCAGTGGACGTGAATGCTTGGTGCCCAGGCTATGGAAGAAGGCTGTTGGTAATGAAGATGCATAGTAATGTGTTGAACTTGAACCTATATATGTAATTCGGTTAAATTATGGAGCTCTGTGTGTGGTACTTTGCTAGGCGAAATAATCAACCCACGTTCTCTGAGTAAAATGTACCGCGACTTAGGGTTTGGAAACACCTAAGTCAGTAGTTGAATCTGAAACTGTGATTGTGCCACTGCTATCTGAAAACACGTAGCAACGGTTCCACGATTGCTGAGGGGCAGGAGGTCTTCAAATTCGATGGAATGTAAGTGGCACAGAAATAAATTATTTAAGCTGCCACACTGCACGAAGCAGCACTTATTTCAGATGCTGCACAACGACGTGGCAACATAAACAGCAATGGCAACCGATAATGCCCAGATGAGGAGGAAATCGGCACCACTTTCTGGCCTAATCTTGAGCCTGTCTATCTCACCGCCTCTCTGCTCCTGCATCCCATGCATCTGGCGAAGCTCCCGCATCTTCAGTAACCGGGTGTACGTTTTTTCACTTTATAAATTGTGGTTGTGCCATTTGCATGCGGCACAATCCACGTAGATTACGTTTAAACAAACCACCAATGTCAGAATACACTAGTAGAAAAGGGGTATTTGGTCCACGGTCAAGTTCCCAATCTAGGACAGAGATCTAAATCAAGGCAGAAATTGATCTAAATCACAAATTCTTCCATGAATTAATCGAGACAAAGATCTAAATCGAGGCATTTAATTAATTCAACCACAAATTCTTCTAAACAAAGGTGCGATATCACATCCTACATTAATTCATCCACTAGTCAACAATTTCACTTCCGCTGGCACTGTCCTCCGAGCCACCGGCTTCCTCGTCATCGTCGGACGGAACCTCCACGATTTCCGCATTGTTCGCGAGACGAAGCGCCTCTTCGTAGTGAGCGGCGGCGATGACGGTGTACTTGGTCCGTCTAGGGACGGACCAGAACCTCTCCCGCCCTTCTCGGTTGTGGAGATCCTAGTGCACCATGCGCCCGTAAACGATGCAGTTGCCAATCTTGGCCTTCCGCTCCTTCTTGAACAGCGCCGGCCAGTACGGGCTGGCCGCCGCGTACCGGGGCAATGCCCTCTTCCACGCGGGCATTTGGCGGCGGCGCGCTGCGATTCGCTCTCCATCTCGGCTCGGCCAAGGAGCAGAGCCACCGGCACCCCCACATAGCTGATGCGCCATCCGTGGGGCACCGTTGCGGCCGGCGGCGCGAGGATGTCGAAGTACGCGAACATCACCGCCTCGTAGAAGTTCAGCGTGGTCATCTCCATGGCGGAGCGGTGGAGATTGGAGAGGGAGCGAGGGGATGGACGACGAAGCGACATCGCGGTGGAGATTGGAGAGGACAAGGGGATGGACGACGAAGCGACGCGTTGTGGCGCCTCCTATTTGTACACGAGGATGACGAAGCGACGGGCGGAATATCCAAGGGGCATTGGTCAGACAAAAGGAAGTAATGCAGGGTTAAGACAGATTAACGGGCGACCATTTTTTTCCTCCCAGGACTCCGTGGCCAATAGTTCAGACCGCTAGGTCAACAAGTACAACTATTACAACTTAAAAAGGCATGGAGCTTAAGCTAAATTGAACTAGTTATCACACATCTCCTTGATCTTCCTAATCTTAGCCCGATGCGCATCTTCCTGCGAGAGCAAGGATCGAATCATTTGCTCCTTCCTTTTAGCATCTTCCTTGCACAGCTTCAATTGTTTCTCTGCATTTTTCCTCATGCACTTGTCAATACTCGTAGTTGTGAACTGCCGGACTTTGGCCTGGTGAAGATCATTCCTTGCTTGAGTCAGTTCTTGCTCTGCTTTAGCCTTCAGGGCCAGCGCCGTGTCCATCTCCTTCTCAACTTTGCTAACCTTGTCTTGCACCCACCTAAGATCTCTCTTATGCTTGGTCGTGTCAACTGGTTCCCATAGCTTCATCTCAACACTATCAAGAAGTGAGCTGAATACGGATTCTTTCACCTCAACAGTCATTTCCCATAGTTTGTCCAGCGTTTTCTGCATCGATTTGGGCCACTCTAGATCTACCCATTTGACAACACCAAAACTTCCGCCTTGCATTATTGCACGATGTCCTTGACACTGTAGAAACCTCTTGCCTGCGCTTCGTCCTTCGAACGCTAAAAATTTAGCGGGCACATATCCATGTTTACATAGCAGAGGACTGTCTTCATCCGCTAAACCGTGATAGTCGGAGTCATACATCATCTGGTTGGCCTAACACATCATACGCGCATGAGTAAATATATTAGATCTAGCTCAAAAAATAGATAACTGGCCACAGATGATAGAGATAGAGATGAGACGACTCACATCGAAATCACCGTCCCTGTCGTCACGACGCGTTTCCTCACCGTCTCCCCTTGAAACCATGGCGAGAGGGGAGAGGGGTGGCTGCCGGAGAGGGGATTGGGATGGAGGCGCCATTGGCTTGTGGCTACGGTAGGATGGGAGTGAAGTGGGGAAAGTGGCTTCGAGGGGAAGGAAGAGAAGTACGGGGAGGAAGAGAAGTAATGGGGACGTGACACTGGAATATGGCCCACTCAACTCGTGAGTCGTGACACTCGTAACAGGGGAGAGCCTGGTGTTGCAAGTTTGTCCAGAGCAAGCATGGCCAATCATGCCGCAGAACAGCCTACTCGCGGATCGTTCTCACGAAAACCATCCCAATCGTCCAAGCGCCCCGATCGAACGCTATGTAACAATCGTCAAGCAGAACAACTGTGATAGGGCGTGCCTTCTAGAAGACTCGCTCTAACGGCCACCCATTGGGGGGCTAAGGTAAGGGCTCTCCTAAGGTTAATTAGGATCCATATGTAGTTTGTGAAAAGAGCAGACATGAAATTACACTGGTGGATCCATATGTGGTTTGTGAAAAGAACACACATGAAATCACAATAGGTGGATCCATGTGTGGTTCATGAGAAGAACACACATGCAATGACACTGGTGATATGTGGTTTGTCAAAAGAACAGACATGCAACGACTCTAACTATGGTTAATAAAAAGAGCAGACATGCAATGACACTGGTGGATCCATGTGTGGTTCATGAGAAGAACACACATCCAATGACACCGGTGGATCCTTATGTGGTTTGTGAGAAGAACAGACATGCAATGACTCTAGATGTGGTTCATGAGAAGAACACACATGCAATTACACTAGCATATCCTTATGTGGTTTGTGAGTAGAACATACATGCAATGACTCTAGTTGTGGTTCATGAGAAGAACACACATGCAATGACACTGGTGTATCCTTATGTGGTTTGTGAGAAGAAAACACATGCAATGACTCCAGATGCGGTTCATGAGAGGAACACAGATCTAATGACATTGGTGGATCCTTATGTGGTTTGTGAGAATAACGGACATCAATGACACTAGGTGTGGTTCATGAAAAGAATAGACATGAAATGACACTGGTGGATCCATGTGTGGTTTGTGAGAAGAACAGACATGCAATCACACTTGGTGGATCCATGTGTGGTTCATGAGAGGATAACACATGCAATGACACTGGTGGATCCATGTGTGGTTTGTGAGAAGAACACACATCCAATGACACTAGGTGTGGTTCATGAAAAGAACACACATCCAATGACACTTCTGGATCCTTATGTGGTTTGTGAGAAGAACAGGCATGCAATGACTCTAGATGTGGTTCATGAGAAGAACACACATGCAATCACTCTAATTGTGGTTCATGAGAAGAAAACACAAGCAATATGGCACTGGTGGATCCATGTGTGGTTTGTGAGAGGAACATGCATGCAATGACACTAGGTGTGGTTCATGAAAAGAACACACATCCAATGATACAGGTGGATCATATGTGGTTCATGAAAAGAACACACATGCAATGACACTGGTGGATCCATATGTGGTCTGTGGAAAGAATAGACATGCAATGACTCTAGATGTGGTTCACGAAAAGAGTAGACATGCAATGACACTGGTGGATCCATGTGTGGTCTATGAGAGGAACACACATCCAATGACACTGGGCGTTGTTCATGAAAAGAACACACATGCAATGACTCTAGTCGTGGTTCATAAGAAGAACACACATGCAATGACACTGGTGGATCCATGTGTGGTCTGTGAGAAGAACAGACTTGCAATGACTATAGATGTGGTTCATGAGAATAAGAGACATGCAATGATTCTAGCTATGGTTCATGAGAAGAACACACATGCAATGACACTGGTGGATCCATGTGTGGTTTGTGAGAAGAACAGACATGCAATCACACTTGGTGGATCCATGTGTGGTTCATGAGAGGAACACACATGCAATGACACTGGTGGATCCTTATGTGGTCTGTGGAAATAACAGACATGCAATCACTCTAGATGTCGTTCATGAAAAGGGCACACATGCAATCACACTTGGTGGATCCATGTGTGGTTTGTGAGAAGAACACACATCCAATGACACTAGCTGTGGTTCATGAAAAGAACACACATACAATGACACTGCTGGATCCTTATGTGGTTTGTTAGAAGAACAGACATGCAATGACTCTAGATGTGGTTCATGAGAAGAACACACATGCAATGACTCTAGCTGTGGTTCATGAGAAGAACACACATGCAATGACTCTAGCTGTGGTTCATGAGAAGAACACACATGTCATGGCACTGGTGGAGCCTTGTGTGGTTTGTGAGAGGAACAGGCATGCAATGACACTAGGTGTGGTTCATGAAAAGAACACACATCCAATGAAACTGGTGGATCCTTATGTGGTCCATGAAATGAAAACACATGCAATGACACTGGTGGATCCTTATGTGGTCTGTGGAAAGAACAGACATGCAATGACTCTATATGTGGTCCATGAAAAGAACACACATGCAATGACACTGGTGGATCCATGTGTGGTCTATGAGAGGAACATACATGCAATGACACTAGGTGTGGTTCATTAAAATAACAGACATGCAATGACACTGGGTGTGGTTCAAGAAAAGAACTCACATGCAATGACTCTAGCCGTGGTTCATGAGAAGAACACACATACAATGACACTGGTGGATCCATGTGTGGTCTGTGAGAAGAACAGACATGCAATGACTCTAGATGTGGTTCATGAGAATAACAGACATGCAATGACTCTAGCTGTGCTTCATGAGAAGAACACACATGCAATGGCACTGGTGGATCCATGTGTGGTTTATGAGAGGAACAGACATGCAATGACAGTGGGTGTGGTTCATTAAAAGAACAGACATGCAATGGCACTGGTGGATCCATGTGTGGTTTGTGAGAGGAACAAGCATGCAATGACACTTGGTGGATCCATGTGTGGTTCATGAGAAGAGCACACATGCAATGACACTAGTGGATCCATTTGTGGTTTGTGAGAAGAACACACCTCCAATGACACTGGGTGTGGTTCACGAAAAGAACACACATCCATTGACACTGCTGGATCCTTATGTGGTTTGTGAGAACAACAGACATGCAATAACTCTAGATATGGTTCATGAGAAGAGCACACATGCAACGACTCTAGCTGTGGTTCGTGAGAAGAACGCACATGCAATGGCACTGGTGGATCCATGTGTGGTTTGTGAGAGGAACAGGCATGCAATGACACTAGGTGTGGTTCATGAAAAGAACACACATCCAATGACACTTGTGGATCCTTATGTGGTTCATGAAAAGGAGACACATGCAATGACACTGGTGGATCCTTATGTGGTCTATGGAAAGAACAAACATGCAATGACGAGATGTGGTTCATGAGAAGAACACACATGTGATGACACTGGTGTATCCTTATGTGGTTTGTGAGAACACACATGCAATGACTCTAGATGTGGTTCATGAGAGGAACACACATCCAATGACACTGGTCGATCCTTATGTGGTTTGTGAGAATAACAGACATGCAATGACTCTAGATGTGGTTCATGAGAAGATCACACATGCAATGACACCGGTGGATCCATGTGTGGTTTATGAGAGGAACATACATGGAATAACACTTGGTGTGGTTCATGAAAAGAACGGACATGCAATGACACTGGTGGATCCATGTGTGGTTTGTGAGAAGAACAGACATGCAATCACACTTGGTGGATCCTTGTGTGGTTCATGAGAGGAACACACATCCAATGACACTTGGTGGATCCATGTGTGGTTTGTGAGAAGAACACACATCCAATGACACTAGGCGTGGTTCATGAAAAGAACACACATACAATGACACTTCTGGATCCTTATGTGGTTTGTGAGAAGAACATACATGCAATGAATCTAGATGTGGTTCATGAGAAGAACACACATGCAATCACTCTAATTGTGGTTCATGAGAAGAAAACACAAGCAATATGGCACTGGTGGATCCATGTGTGGTTTGTGAGAGGAACAAGCATGCAATGACACTAGGTGTGGTTCATGAAAAGAACACACATGCAATGACACTGATGGATCCTTATGTGGTCTGTGGAAAGAACAGACATGCAATGACTCTAGATGTGGTTCATGAAAAGAGCACACATGCAATGACACTGGTGGATCCATGTGTGGTCTATGAGAGGAACAGATATGCAATGACATTGGGTGTGGTTCATTAAAAGAACAGACATGCAATGACACTGGGTGTGGTTCATGAGAAGAACACACATGCAATGGCACTGGTGCATCCATGCGTGGCTCATGAGAAGAGCACACATGCAATGACTCTAGCTGTGGTTGATGAGAATAACAGACATGCAATGACTCTAGCTGTGGTTCATGAGAAGAACACACATGCAATGACACTAGTGGATCCATGTGTGGTTTATGAGAGGAACAGACATGCAAAGACACTGGGTGTGGTTCATTAAAAGAACAGACATGCAATGGCACTAGTAGATCCATGTGTGGTTTGTGAGAGGAACATGCATGTAATGACACTTGGTGGATCCATGTGTGGTTCATGAGAAGAGCACACATGCAATGACACTGGTGGATCCATGTGTGGTTTGTGAGAAGAACACACATACAATGACACTGGGTGTGGTTCATGAAAAGAACACACATCCAATGACACTGCTGGATCCTTATGTGGTTTGTGAGAAGAACAAACATGCAATAACTCTAGATGTGGTTCATGAGAAGAGAATACATGCAATGACTCTAGCTGTGGTTCATAAGAAGAACACACATGCAATGGCACTGGTGGATCCATGTGTGGTTTGTGAGAAGAACAGGCATGCAATGACACTAGGTGTGGTTCATGAAAAGAACACACATCCAATGAAACTGGTGGATCCTTATGTGGTTCATGAAAAGAACACACATTCAATGACACTGGTGGATCCTTATGTGGTCTGTGGAAATAACAGACATGCAATGACTCTAGATGTGGTTCATGAAAAGAGCACACATGCAATGACACTGGTGGATCCATGTGTGGTCTGTGAGAGGAACACACATGCAATGACACTGGGTGTGGTTCATGAAAGGAACACACATCCAATGACACCGGTGGATCCTTATGTTGTTTATGAGAGGAACAGATATCCACTGACACTTTTGGATCCTGATGTGGTTTGTGAGAAGAACACACATGCAATGACACTGGTGATATGTGGTTTGTGAAAAGCGCAGACATGCAATGTCACTGGTGGATCCATATGTGGTTCGTGAGAAGAACACACATGCAATGACACTAGTGTATCCTTATGTGGTTTGTGAGAAGAACACACATGCGATGACTCTAGATGTGGTTCATGAGAGGAAAACACATGTCGCCTAGAGGGGGGGTGAATAGGCAATTTTAAAACTATTACAGTTTTGGCTTGATAGAATGCGGAATTAAACTAACGTTTATTTTACAAGCACAAAACCTAAATACACTAGGCTCAACTAAGTGCACCAACAACAAGATAAGCTAAGCAAGATAGCACAAGATAAATATACCACAAGTGATAGGCAAGATAAGTACTTGAAGCTCGATGGCTATCAGAAGGAAAGTAAGCTCGGGTATAGAGATAACTGAGGCACGCGGAGACGAAGATGTATTCCTGTGTTCCCTTACAAGTAAGGTACATC
Organism: Avena eriantha; assembly: GCA_910589775.1. Taxonomy (NCBI): domain Eukaryota; kingdom Viridiplantae; phylum Streptophyta; class Magnoliopsida; order Poales; family Poaceae; genus Avena; species Avena eriantha. The sequence continues at coordinate 283,744,695 of OU342746.1, read as the reverse complement.
ACATTGGAGAGGTGTGGGATTCCACGAAGGATTTCCCAACGCCACGAAGGCTTACCTTCTTCTCCGAGTCTATCCCACGAAGGAATAGGCCCTTTCCTTATGGCTAGCTTTTCCTCCACTCCAAAGATGGCAAGCTCCACAACCACTTCACAAGCTCCACGAAGGAGAAGCCCGGGTCTCTTCACAATCTTCCATGAAGAGGTCACCGTGGCACCAACCGCCAAGCCAACTAGGAGGTCACCCTCCAAGAGCAACAAGCTCACGGTCTCTCACTAGAACAAATCGTAGTGGAGAGCTCAACACTTATGCAAGAATGCAAAGCAAGAACACCAAGGGTGTTCAAATCCCACCAAAGCAATAAGTGATAGGGAGAAATTAGAGAGAAAGAACAATGGTGGAAGTCAACTAATGACTTCAAGATCTAGATCCAATGGGTTCCCCTCACTTAGAGGAGGAATTGATTGGTGGGGATTGTAGATCTAGATCTCCTCTTCCAAAGCTCTCAAAAAGATGCAAGAATCATAGGAGGGAAGGGAGAGGAAGCAAGCTCAAGAGGGTCAACAATGGAGGTGAATTTCGGGCTCAAGAACACCCAAAAACGTTGGGGGAAGAACCCCCTTTTATAGGGAAAAGCAAATATGGCCGTTGGAGAGAAAACAACGAAAACTCGGTTCCAAAGTCGGTTGGACCGGCCCCAGAACCGGGAAACTCGGTCCCCAGGCCAGAGGACCGACCTACAAACCGAAATACCTCTGTTTGCCAACCCAGAATAGACTCGGTCGCGAAAACCAGAAAATCCGGTCTGAGATCCGGTCTACCAGAGCTGGAACCGGACCGTCCGGTGTGGCGCTCGGTTGAACCGGATCCACAACCGGGATGAATATGACTTCACGAAAAACGCAATAGCTTTTGCATCCGGACTCCGATTTCGATGATCTTGGGCTTGTTTTGACGAGGACAACAAGCTATAAAATATGGTGCATGAAAACATAATAGTCCAACAAAGGAAGATAGAACCAAATGAGGAAAGGTATGGAGCCTCCCTATAAGAAGAACCGGTAAAACCTTCAAACTTGAAAACGCCATATAAGATGCATACGAATTCTGTTTTCGATGAACTTGGGCTTGTTGAAGAGCTAGCAGCAAGCTCAAGAACCTCACATAGAGAAAATACCAAGAAGCAACAAAATAGGAAGATGCAAAGTATGCAAAGGATTGACCTCCCTAAGACAATGTGATCAAGTTACCCAACCGAAAGCCCCTCTTGATAGTGCGGCTATCTATCCTATAACCCGGTCTCCCAACAACCACCTTGCGACCGGTAAAAGGAAAACCTAGCAAGGCCATACCTTTGCCTTGCGCATCCCGCTTGATCTTGATGACAACACTTCAAGCTCAATCCAAGCCGGAATGCATCACTTGATCATTGTTGCTTCGTGAAGACTTGTAATTTTCTCCCCCATACACCACTATGGGATAGCTTCATTAAGACACATATTCACATGCCCATTATCACCAATATGGATGGCAAGCTTCAAGCAAATGATCTTCTCGAGTTGCTTATTTTGAACTTGCCCTGCTCAAACTTTGATGACGATCACCACTTGATGTTATCCTCTCATGGGCTATATGAGATCTTCACTTTTGAAGCATTCCGATGGAAAGATACCTATCCCATATGGAAAACGCAAAGGCGCATATATAATGGGTTAGTTCATGATGCATAAATGACAAGTCTTACCATACCACAAGATCCATGTGGTACATTCTTTATGCTTCATGTGTTGACCAACTTGAAATCCCTCTTCACTATTTGTATTGGTCAACCAAGTATCTTATCATGCTCCATATCAATATCTTGAGGTACATAAAGAATTCTTCATTTGATTACATGCTCTAAATCTTAGTCAACCATAGCTCAACTAATGAGGCTATCATGACACTGGCTTAGAGCCATATCTTGAATTCTTCTATTGAGATCACACTCTCAAGATCTTGACCATATCATATTCTTCTCTTCAATTTGATGATTGTGATGCCAAAACTCAAGGTATATCTTTATCTTCATGGCATCCATACTTGAATCCAAGATATGGACTACATGCATGACCTATGGAATATTCCTTCATATAAAACTAAATGAAAACATTAGTCCATAGGGATTGTCATTAATCACCAAAACCACACATAGGGGCAATTACCCTTTCAATCTCCCCCATTTTGGTAATTGATGACAATCACAACAAGAGGTTTATATAATGAATATTAGAAACAAGTACGCAACTTATCCGAGAATAAGTTGTATACGAGAGGTTGTATTTGATATGGTTAAGTAACACAAAGTTACTAGCCCATATCAAAACCACTTCTACTCACACAAACTACAACTAATGCAAGAGATGTGAGTAGAACTAACATATATAGAGCAAACTCCCCCACAATATATGCACGTGTGATGAACTTGAATTTCATTGCATACATTGTCAAGCATAACCTTTAGAAGAGCCTCCACTATATATTCAACCATGCAATACATAAAAATATGAAATGCATGAAAGGCAAACACTTAAGAACAAACCAATCTTAAGTAGAAAACCATTTCCCTTAAAACCCTCTAAACTTCTCCCCCATTGACAATAAGTGCCAAAATGGATGACAAAGTTAGAAGGCCAATATAGTTCAAGTTCCTCCCAAGGTGTGCATTTATCATAATATGAGTGAAATCATATGCACATATCCAATGACGAAAACTTGGAGGAAATCAACTATATTGAGGATCAAATATTGCTAAAAGGATAACAAGGTGAAGAAACTTCAACGGATGAAGCAAGCAATCAAAAGATCCAAATAATCAAATGGACAAATAGTGATCTAAATGAAATAAGGAAGCTCCCCAAGGTTTGTGCATAAATGAGTTGTTTCATTTGAATACAATATGCACAAACATGGAATCCTCACTCCCTTTATATCATTTAGAACACAAGCAAGATAAAAGGAGTATAGATATAAATCAATACACTTGTCAAGACAAGCTTAAGTCCAAAAGAAACCAAATATGAGATATGAGTGCACGAAGATGCAATAAAAGTAAACCAAGCACTCATAAATCAAGACCTTTCCAAAACCATGAAAAACTAAGCGGATAAGTGAGATGGTTGGCAAAAGGCGAGGATATCAAGGCGAGATATTAACACTCTTGTGTATATAAGTTTCTAAGTGGGAAAACATGAGAATAATCCACAAAGAAACATCCACACATAAGAGGTTGATAAAAAACAAGAGAACGTGATATCCAAGAGGAAGTCATGAGATATACCCAAAAAAATGATATTTTGCTTAAGTGCATATATAGCCCATGGCTCTATTTTCTCTCATGGTATATCAAAGAACTTCACCAAAGAAAAACAAAAACCTCAAAAACATCACAGTTAACACTAAGGGAACTAATGCTAGTTGGGATATTTTGAGAAAGGCAACAAATATCAAAAGGAAGGATTCAATGCAATTTCAACAATATTGCACATGAGAGTACATTGAGGAATTGATATGCAATAAATTGCTAGAAGGCATATTTGGGATTGGTGAATCATGAGCTTGATTTTATATACTTCCCATTATATGCATCATCTCAAATTACTCACATAAGCAATAAGGATAGAAAAGTCTTTCAAAGATCTTTGCAAGAACCACAACATTTACAAACAAATAAGTTCATGCCAAGATGTAACCTACAAGAGATTGGATGGAAGAATAGTATGCATGAATAAGATACTTGTTACCGAGATAGCAATGGTATGATGTAGTAGATAAGAATTCTTTGATCATCCTAGCTTGGCTCCAATTATCATATGGTGACAACACCTTCCTTATAGATGAGACAAGCATCCATTGTATCTCCAATGTACCTAAAACAACATTTAAGTACATCTTGGTCCCCAAACTTATTGGATCCAAAGTGGTTAGACTAACCACAACACATAGGACATACTCCATAAAAATATGTGCATATTTAGAGATGAAATTTGAATTTCATGCACATCATAGCCGTTTAAGGATTTGATGGAGTATACCCTATATATGGGATCAAAGAAAGCAAAACATGATATAAGATATACATTTAGTAAACATGCATGCACGAGACTTTTAAGAACCAACAAAGATATAATTTGGACAAAACACCAAAATATTCAAGAAGGCATACAAGGTGTGACAAAACACATTTGTTGTCCAAACTATATCAGAGAATCAAATCAACACAAGATTTGTTCAACAAAGTTCAACAAATGAACCAAGCAAAAACTATTGAGCATAAAAGATGAGATAAAAACATAAATGCTCAAATATTTATCTCATTCAAGAAAATAACATAGAGAATAAAGAATGAGATAACAAACTCCCAAAAGAGCAAGGTTTCAACAAATAAACCAAACCCTTAACATTTTTCACAATGGCACAAGGTTCCGAGAAGAAAAGGTTTGTCTTCCACTAAAACCACATTTGATAATAATCAAAAAAACCATCAAAGAGATGTTCAAAATCCAAGGAAGACAAAGGGAGCCACAACAATTTTTGGAAAGAAACAAGGCAATAGGAGGTGAAATCCAAGGTGAAGATAATCCACAAATTCTACCACACCCAAGTATATCAGTTGTCGAAGACAATGAGTGTATTGTAATTTATTTCTGGTGGTATATTGCACAGATATTAAAGATAAACCTTCACAATAAAAAGCATAGGATAGGAATAAAAAGATTAAGCACTATGCAAAGATAGAGATTCTTGATAGCTTCAACTAGTCACACAATCATGCAAAGCAATGATTAGAATAACTTGAGGAAAATGGTCTCCCAAATAAGATATAGAGATATGCATTTGAGGAAGGCGACACCAAGAATCTCTTACTCAAGCAAAGACCAAAAAGATGAGCAATAAAAGCTTCTAACAAAAAATAGGATCTTGTTTGAGCAAACATGCCACCTAGATACAAGATAATCAACAATATCAACTCTAAGTGGTACCACCTCATATGTTCACATTTCCTAGGATTGTCATATGCAAAAGTAGCATATTACTCCCCCATAATGTGGTATTCATTTTTTTCTTAATAAGAGGAAAAACAACCTCGACTAGAGATAATTAATGGACATTTAGAATTTGAATTTCTCATGAGTATGACACACCACATAGTGACTAGATAATCTTGCAATATCAATACTAAGTGGTAGTACTCATGTACACACATTTTAAGGTTTGAGAGATGCGTGAGGCATATCACTCTCCCAAATGGGATGTTCCATTAATCACTCGAAAAGAGCCCAAAAAGATATCATCAAGATGCATTAGAGGCTCAAAGAAAAACACACAAGTAAATGATGTGCCAAACACATATACATACTTGAATACACAAAATAATCAAGCATGAGGCACAACAAATACAAACACATACTTGGTACAAAACCAAAACATGTAAAGGGGCAAGTTACTTTCAATATAAAAGAGTTGAATTCAAGTTACCGCAAAGAGGCACATTGGGTATATGGTAGGGACATGATAATCCTTATAACTTGGCTTGATCAAATATAGTATATGAAGATCCCTTAATTCTTCATGAGTTAGCCAAGTCTCCAATGCCCTCCAATAACACCTATTGATCAAGTTTGAGCTTGTTGGTCCCCAACCAAGTTGCGTCCTAAGAAGTTAGTCACAATAGGCTTGGCAACCCAAATGGTTCTTTTCTTAACACCACTTTGAGTTCCAACAAACTTGGCAAACACATTGCCATTCTTATCCTTCCCAAGAGAATAATCATCATCAATAATGATAGGGTTAGATAAGGTACCGTTTGAACATGAAGAGGCCAAGTGTCCCTTCACACGACATATGTAGCAACAAGTGCTCCCCTTTCTCTTGTTTATTGATTTCTTGTCTTGGGGAGCCTTATCTTGATTCTTCTTGGGAAGTGGCCTAGCTTCAACTTGAGGTTGAGATTGGGCTTGACCTTGAACTTGTGGCCGCTTCCCTTGTTGCTTCTCATTCAAGTGCTTTTTCTTCAATGGACAAGATCTTACATGATGTCCTACAACCTTGCACTTGAAGCAAATAATCTTGGCCAAATCCTTGACTTGGTCTTGGCCCTTCTTATTGTTGCTCTTGGACTTGTTCTTGTTATTGGAGTTGAATCCAAGTCCACTTTTATCATTGGGGTATTTTTGCACACTCAAAGTATTATCAAGTGTGGATTTGCCTTCATGACTCTTTTCAAGTCTTTCTTCAAAGAAGTGACTTGGGCCTTGAGCTCTTTGATTTCCTCTACATGGTTATTATAAATAGAGGTACTAGAGGAAGTAGAAGCTTCATTGTTAGAGCAATAAGGCAAAGCAAGTAATCCAACACAAGGTTTATCACTAGTATGACTAGAAGGATCACTAGGACTAGCACATGGCAAAATAGAATTTTGATTAGAAGTTGTGATAATGTCCAAAAGAGGCTCACAAGATGTTACCTTAGTGATACTTGCCTCACGAGCTAATTTTAGCCCATCATAGGAGATTAGAAGATCATTATGAGATCTCGAGAGCATTTCCTGACTCTCTTCCAATTTCCTATACTTGCTAGTTAGCAACTCAAGTTGAGCCCTTAGCTCAAAATTCTCCTTTAACATAGATGCTTCACAAGAATTAGAGTTAGTAGCACTAGCATCATTAATAAATTTTTCATTTTCAAGCTCATAAGATTTAATTTTTTGTGTGAGGAGACAATTAGTGTGCTTCTCCTTGGCAAGCTCTTGCTTAAGGAGATGGAATCTACGACTCCCATCATCAAGTTGGAAATCCAACTCCTCTATGGTTTCCGTTTGTTTAGTTATGGTGTCCATAACATGTTTGAGACAAGCAACGACCTTATTATTACCACGAAGAGAGGTACACAAAAAAGTTAACTCAAGCACAAGAGCACTAGTATCCTCATCAAGGTCATCATCACTGTCATCATTATCATTGATATTATCTAGAGAAGATATCTTGGGATCCAAAGTAGGAGATACCTTTGATCCTCTTGCCATAAGGCACATGTGAGCACGGGAGAATGAATATGAGGATATTCTTGAATCTTCATTCATGATCGTGTCTTGCTCCATAGGGTATTTGATTTCCTCTACATTGTTAGATACACAACTAGAGGAAATAGAAGAATTTTGTTTATTGGAACAAGACAAATCGAGCATATCATCTACACTAGTACTCAAATAATTTCTAGACAATATGCAAGGACTAGCAACACAAGGGGATAAATAACTATCGTTGCAAGAAGTGCTTAAGTCCAAACTCTCTACACCATTAGCAATTATAGAACATGAATCATTGGTGTAAAGAGAACCACTACCATCATTACATATGATTTCTCCACTCACCATGACATTACCTTGTGACTTGTCACATGTAGGTGAAGTGGAGGGAATTGAAATATCATCGCGGCCGGAGGTGGAAGCCACTTGGAGCTCTTCATGATGTGAAGGAGAAGAGAGCTCCTCGGAGATACCACCGACCCTATGAGAAATGGACCCACCAAATATTTCTTTAAGCTTGGTCCACATCTCATGAGATGACTTACGCTTTACATTTGTCAAGAACAAATTAACTATGGGGCTCAAGGAGAAAATAAGCTCATTAGATACTTGAGCTTTGAGATGTAAATTTTTCTCATCCTCTAAAGATAGATTTTAAGGATCCATCGGAGGAGAAAAACCTACATCTAGAAATCGCTCAATATTTGGACACAAGGTCCGAAGATTACAAAGCAAGCAATTTCTCCACAAAATATAATTTGTGCCATCAAAGATAATTGTGTCATTGTGTACTATACTACTAGCCGACATCTTTACACTCTAGGCGGGGAAGCCTAAACAAGGAGAGACCTTGCTCTGATACCAACTGAAAGGATAGAGATGTCGCCTAGAGGGGGGTGAATAGGCAATTTTAAAACTATTACGGTTTTGGCTTGATAGAATGCGGAATTAAACTAACGTTTATTTTACAAGCACAAAACCTAAATACACTAGGCTCAACTAAGTGCACCAACAACAAGATAAGCTAAGCAAGATAGCACAAGATAAATATACCACAAGTGATAGGCAAGATAAGTACTTCAAGCTCGATGGCTATCACAAGGAAAGTAAGCTCGGGTATAGAGATAACTGAGGCACGCGGAGACGAAGATGTATTCCCGTGTTCCCTTACAAGTAAGGTACATCACGTTGGAGAGGTGTGGGATTCCACGAAGGATTTCCCAACGCCACGAAGGCTCACCTTCTTCTCCGAGTCTATCCCACGAAGGAATAGGCCCTTTCCTTATGGCTAGCTTTTCCTCCACTCCGGAGATGGCAAGCTCCACAACCACTTCACAAGCTCCACGAAGGAGAAACCCGGGTCTCTTCACAATCTTCCATGAAGAGGTAACCGTGGTACCAACCGCCAAGCCAACTAGGAGCTCACCCTCCAAGAGCAACAAGCTCACGGTCTCTCACTAGAACAAATCGTAGTGGAGAGCTCAACACTTATGCAAGAATACAAAGCAAGAATACCAAGGGTGTTCAAATCCCACCAAAGCAACAAGTGATAGGGAGAAATTAGGGAGGAAGAACAATGGTGGAAGTCAACTAATGACTTCAAGATCTAGATCCAATGGGTTCCCCTCACTTAGAGGAGGAATTGATTGGTGGGGATTGTAGATCTAGATCTCCTCTTCCAAAGCTCTCAAAAAGATGCAAGAATCATAGGAGGGAAGGGAGAGGAAGCAAGCTCAAGAGGGTCAACAATGGAGGTCAATTTCGGGCTCAAGAACACCCAAAAACGTTGGGGGAAGAACCCCCTTTTATAGGGAAAAGCAAATATGGCCGTTGGAGAGAAAACAGCGAAAACTCGGTTCCAAAGTCGGTTGGACCGGCCCCAGAACTGGGAAACTCGGTCCCCAGGCCGAAGGACCGACCTACAAACCGAAATACCTCTGTTTGCCAACCCGGAATAGACTCGGTCGCGAAAACCGGAAAATCCGGTCTGAGATCCGGTCTACCGGAGCTGGAACCGGACCGTCCGGTGTGGGGCTCGGTTGAACCGGATCCACAACCGGGATGAAACTGACTTCACGAAAAACGCAATAGCTTTTGCATCCGGACTCCGATTGCGATGATCTTGGGCTTGTTTTGATGAGGACAACAAGCTCTACAATATGGTGCATGAAAACATAATAGTAAAACAAAGGAAGATAGAACCAAATGAGGAAAGGTACGGAGCCTCCCTATAAGAAGAACCGGTAAAACCTTCAAACTCAGAAACGCCATATAAGATGCATACGAATTCCGTTTTCGATAAACTTGGGCTTGTTGAAGAGATAGCAGCAAGCTCAAGAACCTCACATAGAGAAAATACCAAGAAGCAACAAAATAGGAAGATGCAAAGTATGCAAAGGATTGAGCTCCCTAAGACAATGTGATCAAGTTACCCAACCGAAAGCCCCTCTTGATAGTGCGGCTATCTATCCTATAACCGGTCTCCCAACAACCACCTTGAGAGCAGTAAAAGGAAAACCTAGCAAGGCCATACCTTTGCCTTGCGCATCCCGCTTGATCTTGATGACAACGCTTCAAGCTCCATCCAAGCCGGAATGCATCACTTGATCATTGTTGCTTCGTGAAGACTTGTAATTTGCTCCCCCATACACCACTATGGGATAGCTTCATTAAGACACATCTTCACATGCCCATTCTCACCAATATGGATGGAAAGCATCAAGCAAATGATCTTCTCGAGTTGCTTATTTTGAACTTGCCCTGCTCAAACTTTGATGACGATCACCACTTGATGTTATCCTCTCATGGGCTATATGAGATCTTCACTTTTGAAGCATTCCCATGGAAAGATACCTATCCCATATGGAAAATGCAAAGGCGCATATATAATGGGTTAGTTCATGATGCATAAATGACAAGGCTTACCATACCACAAGATCCATGTGTTACATTCTTTATGCTTCATGTGTTGACCAACTTGAAATCCCTCTTCACTCTTTGTATTGGTCAACCAAGTATCTTCTCATGCTCCATCTCAATATCTTGAGGTACATAAAGAATTCTTCATTTGATTACATGCTCTAAATCTTAGTCAACCATAGCTCAACTAATGAGGCTATCATGACACTGGCTTAGAGCCATATCTTGAATTCTTCTATTGAGATCACACTCTCAAGATCTTGACCATATCATATTCTTCTCTTCAATTTGATGATCGTGATGCCAAAACTCAAGGTATATCTTTATCTTCACGGAATCCATACTTGAGTCCAACATATGGACTACATGCATGACCTATGGAATATTCCTTCATATAAAACTCAATGAAAACATTAGTCCATAGGGATTGTCATTAATCACCAAAACCACACATAGGGGCAATTACCCTTTCAGATCCTTATGTGGTTCATGAAAAGAACACACATGCAATGACACTGGTGGATCCATATGTGGTATGTGGAAAGAAAAGACATGCAATGACTCTAGATGTGGTTCATGTATAGAGCACACATGCAATGACACTGGTGGATCCATGTGTGGTCTATGAGAGGAACACACATCCAATGACACTGGGTGTGGTTCATGAAAGGAACACACATGCAATGACACTGGTGTATCCTTATGTGGTCTGTGAGAAGAACAGACATGCAATGACTCTAGCTATGGTTCATTAGAAGAACACACATACAATGACACTGGTGTATCCTTATGTGGTATTTAAGAAGAACACACATGCAATGACTCTAGCTGTGGTTCATGAGAAGAACACACATGCAATGACACTGGTGTATCCTTATGTGGTTTGTGCGAATAACAGACATGCAATGACTCTAGCTGTGGTTCATGAGAAGAACACACATGCAATGACACTGGTGTATCCTTATGTGGTCTGTGAGAAGAACACACATGCAATGACTCTAGATGTGGTTCATGAGAACAACACACATGCAATGACACTGGTGTTTCCTTATGTGGTTTGTAAGAATAACAAACATGTAATGACTCTAGATGTGGTTCGTGAGAAAAACAGACATGCAATGACACTGGTGGATCCATGTGTGGTTTATGAGAGGAACATACATGCAATGACACTGGGTGTGGTTCATTAAAAGAATAGACATGCAATGGCACTGGTGGATCCATGTGTGGGTTTTTGAGAGGAACATACATGCAATGACACTTGGTGGATCAATGTGTGGTTCATAAGAAGAGAACACATGCAATAACACTAGTGGATCCATGTGTGATATATGAGAGGAACACACATCCAATGACACTGGCCGTGGTTCATGAAAGGAACACACATGCAATGACACTGGGTGTGGTTCATGAGAAGAACACACATGCAATGACACTAGTGTATCCTTATGTGGTTTGTGATAAGAACAAACATGCAATGACTCTAGCTGTGGTTCATCAGAAGAACACACATGCAATGACACTGGTGTATCCTTATGTGGTCTGTGAGAACACACATGCAATGACTCTAGCTGTGGTTCATGAGAAGAACACACATGCAATGACACTAGTGTATCCTTATGTGGTTTGTGAGAAGAACACACATGCGATGACTCTAGATGTGGTTCATGAGAGGAACATACATGCAATGACACTAGTGGATCCATGTGTGGTTTATGAGAGGAACATACATGCAACGACACTAGGTGTTGTTCACTAAAAGAACAGACATGCAATAGCACTGGTGGATCCATGTATAGTTTGTGAGATGAACAGACATGCAATGATACTTGGTGGATCCATGTGTGGTTCATGAGAAGAGCACACACGCAATGACACTGGTGGATCCATGTGTGGTTTGTGAGAAGAACACATATCCAATGACACTTGGTGTGGTTCATTAAAAGAAGACACAACCAATGACACTGCTGGATCCTTATGTGGTTTGTGAGAAGAATAGACATGCAATGACTCTAGATGTGGTTCATGAGAAGAACACACATGCAATGACTCTAGTTGTGCTTCATGAGAAGAACATACATGCAATGGAACTGGTGGATCCATGTGTGGTTTGTGAGAGGAACATGCATGCAATGACACTAGGTGTGGTTCATGAAAAGAACACACATCAAATGACACTGGTGGATCCTTATGTGGTTCATGAAAATAACACACATAGAATGACACTGGTGGATCCTTATGTGGTCTGTGGAAAGAACAGACATGCAATGACTCTAGATGTGGTTCAAGAAAAGAGAACACATGCAATGACACTGGTGGATCCATGTGTGGTCTATGAGAGGAACACACATCCAATGACACTAGGTGTGGTTCATGAAAAGAACACACATGCAATGACTCTAGCCGTGGTTCATGAGAAGAACACACATGCAATGACACTGGTGGATCCATGTGTGGTCTGTGAGAAGAACACACATGCAATGACTCTAGATGTGGTTCATTAGAAGAAAACACATGCAACGACAATGGTGTATCCTTATATATGTGGTCTGTGAGAATAACACACATGCAATGACTCTAGCTGTGGTTCATGAGAAGAACACACATGCAATGACACTGGTGTATCCTTATGTGGTTTGTGAGAATAACAGACATGCAATGACTCTAGCTGTGGTTCATGAGAAGAACACTCATGAAATAACACTGGTGGATCCATGGGTGGTTTATGAGAGGTACAGACATGCAATGACACTGGGTGTGGTTCATTAAAAGAACATACATGCAATGGCACTGGTGGATCCATGTGTGGTTTGTGAGAGGACCATACATGCAATGACACTTGGTGGATCCATGTGTGGTTCATGAGAAGAGCACACATGCAATGACACTAGTGGATCCATGTGTGGTTTGTGAGAAGAACACACATCCAATGACACTGGTTGTGGTTCATGAAAAGAACACACATCCAATGACACTGCTGGATCCTTATGTGGTTTGTGAGAAGAACAGACACGCAATGATTCTAGATGTAGTTCATGAGAAGACTCTAGCTGTGGTTCATGAGAAGAACACACATGCAATGGCACTGGTGAATCCATGTGTGGTTTGTGAGAGGAAAAAGCATGCAATGACACTAGGTGTGGTTCATGAAAAGAACACACATCCAATGACACTGGTGGATCCTTATGTGGTTCATGAAAAGAACACACATGCAATGACACTGGTGGATCCTTATGTGGTCTATGGAAAGAACAAACATGCAATGACTCTAGATGTGGTTAATGAAAAGAACACACATGCAATGACATTGGTGGATCCATGTGTAGTCTGTGAGAGGAACACGCATGCAATGACACTGGGTGTGATTCATGAAAAGAACACACATCCAATGACACCGGTGGATCCTTCTATGGTTTATGAGAGGAACAAATATCCAATGACACTTGTGGATCCTTATGTGGTTTGTGAGAAGAACACACATGCAATGACACTGATGATATGTGGTTTGTGAAAAGAGCAGACATGCAATGTCACTGGTGGATCCATATGTGGTTAATGAGAAGAACACACATGCAATGACTCTAGATGTGGTTCATGAGAGGAACACACGTCCAATGACACTGGTGATATGTGGTTTGTGAAAAGAACAGACATGCAATGACTCTAACTATGGTTAATGAAAAGAGCAGACATGCAATCACACTGGTGGATCCATGTGTGGTTTATGAGAAGAATACACATCCAATGAACTCTAGCGGATCTATCTTGTCATAATTTGATGTATGCCACGATGTATTTCATTGTACAAGACACTTTCCATTTTTATACTACTCAGTTTTGCCCTTGTTTTCTGTGGTACTACTCAGTTTTGCCCCCCTCTCTCTATCTTTCGTAGAAACCCAAACCTGTGCTCACCCTGTCTGCTACTCCTTGATTGGTTGTCACAGATGTCACGCGGATCGTGCGCACCAACTGTTGATTTTGTGAGATCCAACGATGATGGTTGCACACGTCGTGCCCTTCATAGTATAGCGTGAGACAGCACGGACGTCTCCCTCAGCGAGACTTCTAGAAGAAGGAACACGATGCTGTCCATGGAAAAAGTCGACGAGCAGTCATGTCATGTTTAATCAAGTCTGAAAAGCCTACTACTACTACTACTACTACACCACAACGCATGCGTCATCGAGTGCACAGTCGTCGATGGACAACTGCAATTTATTGCCACTTGATTTTAATAAGACATCCCATTTTTTTACGCAGCGGCTCTCAATCTCACTTCCAACTGGGCCCGACCGTAAGAAACTTGCACGCGCTAGCCGGAGACCGAAGAGTTGAGCTTGACGAGACCTAACGTGTCCGCCTTCATCGAGTCACCCGCAGTCGTCAACACATCCCTCTACCCGATCTAGCACAACCCCACAAATCTCGCCGTACAGCCACCTACCTTCCCCTCTACATTTCCACTTTTAACTCTCGCCAATTTTAGGGCCGTGTCAAACTTTGTACATAGAAATTGTGTATGTGCCCTTTGCATGTGGCTCAATACAGAACTTCCATGCATGGCTCGGGAAAAAAACGTGACATACCGTGCGCATGTCGTGGTGCACGGTGCAGTAGACTACGCGGTGCGTTGCACGGTGGTGCAACAAAATGTGCCTTGCTTCCATCCACCTTAACTATAGAGCCCCTCTCCGCACACCCACTCTCACTCTCGCTCACTCTCCCCATGCAACCCTCTCCACTGTCTGACCAGCATCCGCAAACTCCCGAGAATACCCTGTCCATGCCGGCGATGGCCGAGGAGGATAAGGTGGCCATCGTCGCCTCCGAGACTGCCGGCGAGGAGGCCCCCGTCTCCTTGTCGGTCCCCCTCTACTTGTTGAAAGTAGCCGTCGTCCCTATCCAGGCCCCAGTCGAGGCCCCCGCCGGTCACAAGGAGATCAAGCACTTCTTGGGCACCTACGATCCAGATAAGTACATCGCTCCGCTGAACCCCTACAACACCGGCATCGACGACCCATGGTCGGAGGTAACTAGGGTTTGCTCCCCTCCCTTGGTTCTTCAACTGTTCCCATCGTTGGATGCCAGATCTTGGTTTATTAGGATTCGCTTGTTTGCATTTCGATTGCTCGATCTTCTTACATCATCTACTCCCCCATTTTCCTTTACTTCCAATAGGTTTCCAGCAGCGACGTCTGCAGCGATGACGAGTCCATGCACACCAAGGCTCATCAGGTGCTGAGGAGGCTACGCGCCGGCCAGTATGACGCCTTCTTCAGGGGCAGCTACTGGCGCTGCCCCTTCTGCCGGGTGAGTCTCACTGGCACTGTCTTCAACTCCTTACTGAAGCATGCTGAGGCCCCGGGCTCCGGCATCCACAAAGGAGGCGAGCGCAAGACCGTGAACATCAACGCCTACATCGCTGAACACTAGGCTCTCAGCATTCACCTCCGAAACCTCCAGCAGGTGGCCATCAAAGAGGGTCGCATGCCTCCAATCAGGCCCCCCCAAGATCAAGGGACTGTGCAGCAAGAAGTGGACGAAGCACCGGAGGGAGGCGGAGGCGCTGGCGCATGAAGGACGGGTTGGATGTGTCCTTCAATGTATCTACATCTGCGGCGGCTGCTGCTACTAAGAAACTTCTTTTGATTTTCTATATTTTGCTTGCATCCTATTTCTGGCTGAATGTATCGAACCTCATTAAGCAACCTACTTTCTATCGCTATATCCTATTTAGCTACGCACAGCTATATCTACATTTGTTTTATTTTCTGAATGAATGTATTCTGCCTGGTGTGATCTGCTGCTCTAGATTTGCTACCTGATCGGAGGCAAAAAGTGGTCCAAAAGGGAACGAATTATCGAAGAGAGAATCTTCTCTAGATTTTCTACCAATTTGGGCAAAATGAAACATATTTGTTTAGCGAGAGAGGAAAAGGGTACTCTTTCAAACTGCCAGTTAACAAGCTACCATCTTGATGAGGCCCCATCCTGACGTCTCCCTCTACAAGAAGGAACACGATACCGTCCATGGAAAAAGTTGTCGAGCGGTCATGTCACGTTTAATCAAGTCTGAAAAGCCTACTACTGCTACTACAACACATGCACATGGCAACGGGGTCATCGAGTGCACAGTTGTCGACGGGACGCTACAATTTATTGCCACTTGATTTTAATAAGACATATCCCATTTTTATGCAGCGCTCTCAATCTCACTTCCAACTGGGCCCTACCGCTAGTAACTTCCATGAGTCAAGGGCCCCCCTCGAGTAGATTTAACGTTGCTAGAAATTGGTTCCGCGCCACTTGCATGCAGTAGAATCGAGGTCTGCCATGAGCGTGTTTTCAATGCAGCTCTAAAGTGGAGATCGTGGCTATTCCAAAAAAAAGGGTGGAGATCGTGGTAGCCTCCCGCACCCCGCCCACCACACGTGTCCACTCAAGGACTACGAACGGTCTGGTGTTTATAACCCCCCTCGACCTTCTTCTTCCATGTGCTCGTGTCATTTTCCCCCAGTCTGTCTAGTCCCAAGACCCCAATCTACACCTACGCGTGCGCCCAAGCTCCCTCGCTTACACTACCTCTTTCACTTGGTGCGCCATGAAGCGTACGCGTGGAGACGAGCCGAAGGTGAAGCCAGTTGAAGGCGCAACAACAGATGGCTCGGTCGTTGCTAAGCAGGCGGAGGCGTCTTCTCTGGGCACGAACGCCGCTCGTCGCCGCACCGTCGAGGGTGTGAGCTCATCCGTCTAGCCAGTAGCCGTCGCCGCCGAGCAGCAGGTGGCTGACAACGTTGTGGTGCCAGCAGCAGATCTGGATGGAGGGCAGGCGGCAGGCGGAGGTAATCCGGTGCTCTACATCAACGACCCCATCGCCGTACAAGAAATCCTCGACGCAATCGTGGAGAATGACAAGTTCGAGGAGGAGGTCCCTGATGAGGAGTCCGAGGTACTACATTGCTAGCTTCTCTACTCGCAGCCGCAGATTTCACTGTTCATACATATGATTTGCTCAATTCTGTACATATTCTTTTGCTCTTGAAGTAGGGTAGTATATATATGGTTCAATCGGTCGATTGATGCATCTGCCATCTAGTCACAAAACCTCAATCTGCTCATCTGCCATCTAGTTGAGTTTGCTAGTTGAGTGTTGATTTCGATACACAACATGCCTATAACATTATATTTCTATTCCTTACTGAGCCCAATGATTCAATTTTGCCCCAAAATAGTGCAAGGGCATATTATGATGTCGTTTTCTTAGGGATGGTTAGTGAACCTCAGGCAGCAATGCACATAAACAATATAGGTTGTGTTGTTGGTATTTTGGTTCTCCGACTCCATCGCTGAAAAAAATGAGGCCCTCATTTTTTTCTCATATGGAACCTATATATAATCTTTGTATTGTTTCTGATCTATGAATGCGTTGTATGATGCATATGTATATCCTGGAATATTGTTTTGTACGATTACATTTCAATTTCTTATTGTGGCCAATGATTCAAATTTTCCCCAAAGAGAGGCAGACACATTGGTGTCAGATTTTTTCAGGGAATAGTGAGCGAAGCTGGGGCCATGTACAAGATCAATATAAGCTGTGCAATTGTTACTTGGTTTTCTTACGCCATCTCTGTAGAAACTTATGAGGTACCAGTCTTTATTCTACATTCATAGAAATATGATATTTGAATTATCTATTCCATGCATTCATAGTGTATAAGAATTACATTTTAGTTTGTCACCGAGGCCGATGATTGAAATTTGCCCCAAAAGAGTTTAAGGGGAGACACGTATGATGGTATCGTGTTTTAGGGATGGGTTGGTGAACCTGAGGCAGCAATGCACACAAACAATATAGGTTGTGCTGTTGGTACTTTGGTTCTCCAACTCCATCTCTGAAACAAATTATAAGGCCCTTAATTTATTCTCATATGGAACTACATATATGATCCTTGATTTGTTTCTGATCTTTTAATGATTGGTATGATGCATATGTATATGAATGGTTTTGATCATAAGTATTTTTAATATGTACCTGAAGATTAATTGTTTGATTTTTATTTATAATTACAATATTTAGGCTTATTTTTGTACCTAACTATGTATATTCCTGAATATTGTTTTGTACGATTACATTTCAATTTCTTATTGTGGCCAATAATTGAAATTTGCTCCAAAGAGAGGCAGACACATTGGTGTCAGATTTTTTCAGCGACGAGTTAGCGAAACTTGTGCCATGTACAAGATAAATATAAGTTGTGCAAGTGTTTCTTGGTTCGCTTACACCATCCATGTAGAAACTTATGAGGCCGCAATCTTTATTCTACATTCGTAGAACTATGATATTCGAATTATCTATTCCATGCATTCATAGTGTATAAGAATTACATTTTAGTTTGTCACCTAGGCCGATGATTGAAATTTGCCCCAAAAGAGTTCAAGGGAGACACGTATGATGGTGCCGTGTTTTAGGGATGGGTTGGTGAACCTGAGGCAGCAATGCACACAAACAATATAGGTTGTGTTGTTGGTACTTTGGTTCGCCAACTCCATCTCTAAAACAATGAGGCCCTAGATTTATTCTCATATGGAACTATATATATGATCCTTGAATTGTTTCTTTTCTTTTAATGATTGGCATGATGCATATGTATATGAATGGTTTTGATCATAAGTATTTTTAACATGTACCTGAAGATTAATTGTTTGGTTTTTTATTTATAATTACAATTTAGGCTTTTTTTTGGTACCTGACTATGTATATCCCTAAATATTGTTTTGTACGATTACATTTCAATTTCTTATTGTGGCCAATGATTTAAATTTGTCCCAAAAGAGAGGCAGACACATTGGTATCAGATTTTTTCAGGGACGAGTTAGTGAACCTGGGGCGATGTACAAGAACAATATAGGTTGCGCAATTGTTACTTGGTTCACTCACGCCGTCCCTGAATAAACTTATGAGGCCACAATCTTTATTCTACATACACTCTGATGCAATTATTTATCATTGTGTTGAGATGAAATGATATATGAACCGATCAAACTATTGCTGAGATGCTTTATCTTTGATATCCACGGATATATTGTCTTACATATACATGTTGTCAATTCTTGAGTTGTAATACAATTCAATCATATGTATGAGTTCTAAGTTATGTTTTTAAAAATCAATAGGAGGATGATGATAAAGTGGACGATAGCAAGATATCCAGGGACAAAGCCGCTACGTGCTGAGGCGGTTACGGTGTGGGCTAATCCGTTTCCACCGTAAGGGAAGACTGTTTTGTCCATTCTGTGGTAGAGCAATCAACGTGGACCTCGACAGCATGATAAAGCATGCGGAGGGCGTTGGCAGAGGCGGAGGCAGACGCCATAGGCCGATTACCTTGGCGCGACACGCAGCCTACAACAAATTCCTCCGGGAGTATGTCAGGACTGGCCTGTATCCCATCGACTAGGTTGTCGCTGCCTCCTGCTGATATGCCCCTGTCCGGCTAGGCGTCTCCGTGTCCCAGCCTCCTGGTGCCGCCCCTTTTTTTATTTTGTTTTAGTTAATTATTACCTGTGTGTGGCATGTAAGACAATATATCCGTGATGTCTCTGGTGAACCTTCTATATTAATCTACTCCTTTATATGGAATGCCTTAAAATTTCTTGTGTTCAGTTATATTACTGACCATGCTCATGCACACTAAAAAATATTTCTAGTGCTCGATTATATTATAATTGTCAAGGAATACATCAATAAGTTAAATTGGTCGAAATTTTGTATTGAAGTAACTAAATTATCTGACATCGGCGGTGGACATTGGCATCAACCAAAGACCTTGGAGCGACACACAGTCTTCAGCAAATTCCTTGCAGGTTCAAAAACGGGTTGCCGCCTCCCAGCTCTGAATTCGCTTATAGGTCCAATATGACAGAACTTGAGCTACCATAGAGACCTCGGCAGAGGTGGCAGAATTGGTGCGAGTGCAACCACGGCGACCGTGAGCTCGGATTCTAGAGGAGGAAAACAGAACCGAGCATGGTCGGCACGGTGACAGATCTCTGGGAACCAATTCTCATCCTCGCACCGTGCGATGGGTGTGTCCATGGTGAGGGCGAGCTCCGACTCGGGATGGGCAGTAGAGCGGGGTTGAGCAGGTTCGTCACGTCCCAGCTCTGCGCCATGGCCGCGACCACAGATTGCCGCTCCGAGGAAGAAGAAGATGCGTAATGGAATGCAGGCGCCAATGCTGCAAGCCTAATTGACACCTAAGCGACGGGAGCGACATAACGGCGAGAACTGATAGGGGGGCCCAACTTGACGGCCGTTAGCCTGATTTTTTGTATTGAAACATAAAGTTGAATTCGTGCCGAAAAAGACCCTCTGAGTATTTGGCACACCAACTGTAGTCATCCCGGCTGATTTCAAGGAACTTGGGTACCGCGTTGCCTAGGCGCCCCAATTTTCGGGCCGCAAAATGATATTCTCCTGACAGTGGGAGAAAGCTTTGTTCCCGCCCTTTCTGTCGCTTCCTGCTCCGTCTTCCCTCCCTTTTCCCCGCTATATCTAGGCGGCCCTCCCTCCCCCTCCCGACATCGCTGCCACCATGGAGAGGTCCAACCTCAATTTCTACGGGGATGTGATGTTCGCTCACTACGATATCCTCGCGCCACCGCGTGCGAGGCTTCCAACCGGCTTCCAGCTCAGCTACACCAGTGTGCTCGTGGCGTCGCCCTTGCATGGTGCTGAGTTGGCGATGCAAATCGAAGAGCGTCGCAAATGGCCCGGTACACACCCACGAGCGCGTACTGGCTGAAGCGGTTCAAGAAGGAGCGAGCGAAGGAGCTTGCGATGTGCTGAGCTCACCAGTGGCAGCTCCACCCAGATTTGCGCAACCTCGAAGGGAGGTAGCGCTTCTGGGTTGTGCGCAGGCATACGATCTACACCCCTATCGACGCGGCGCGCCGTGAAGAATTTCTGAGGAGGGCAGAAGCCACCGGGATCATCGACCTCGATTTCGACAGGGAGGAGGAGGACGGCGAGGCAGCAGACGACGCCGATGACGAAGCCGGCGATAGCGGTAGTGAAAGAGGCATAATAGATTAGGATGGCGCAGAGTTGGCGATCCAGATAATCGCCCTTCATTTATCTATGTATGTGAAATGAATGCATATGTAACTATTGGGTAGGAGCATGGCTGGGAACACTCCTCCTAAACTAAAAAAATAGCCAGTGCCTTCCCATATGGGCTAAAAATTGTTGTCGCTGGACTAGTTTGATGACCCAACAAGTCCTCTTTTTCGATTTATGAAATAAATTATCTATTTATTATGAACAGAGCACATGAATTATATGTGGATGATCGACGCAGTATATAGTTCAGTCACTTTCCTACTACTCTCCATTATATATGTCTCTCTATTGGCAGAATAGAAAGGCTACCGAAATTTTGCCTCACTTGTAAACACAGTTGTGTCGATGCTAGTGTAAGGCTTGTTACTTGAAATGGGATGCACCGAAAGTTCGAGTTGAAGATGTGGAGAAAGGCGCTGCATCTACCCTTACCAGGCTTCCAAGTTAGTCATAATCAGGAAGAAGGTGCGATAAATTCAAACACATTATTTGTTGGAAGTGTACAGAGCTCTGTTATGTCGCTGCTACTGAGTCAATCGTCAGCGCTTATTGCGAATAAAACGGTTCCGAGCATGTTTTGCCTTAAGTTATAGAGAAAAGGCACACGACACGGGAAGGTGTCTCCTAATCACAAACCAGAACCTTACATCAAAAGACAACTCAAAGAAAAACACCATAATCGTTTTATGCAGCAAAAATAGCCCATAATCCGAGCGCACATCCAACATTAAAAGCAGTGAACAAGGTCATTCTATGAATATCAAGACGGCTATGATTCAAAGGTCTGAAGGTCTTGGCAGAGGCATAGTCTTGGATATGAGTAAGGAATTGCTTGATAGGTTGTTGTGAGAACACGCTTGCAGGATGTTGTTCCTGTCCGCATTGCACATGTGGATGTGAGCCTAGTGATTGATCCTTCCAGTGATGGCATTGGAAGCAGCACTTGTCGAATTTAGTTGGAGAGTTCGATTGGACGGCGGAGGCGCTGGTGCACTATTGTCTAGGTAAAAACCTACAATCTTTGATTGGACGGCGGAGGCGCTGGTGCACTATTGTCTTCTTGTAGGCATCGTTTTGGGGGAACTTCTCATGTAGTCAGGTGTTGTTTTGGGTCAAGCAGATGCCAATGGTCGGTCACTATGGAGGGTCTTTTTTTATTTTTCCTTTTTGGGTGTGTGCATCCTTAATGTCTCGACTAGTTCTTTGATGTTATATTGTTATTAAGGTTAGGTGTAATCGTTATCTTCTTGACATTAATATATTTCCGTAAATAAAAAATCACTTCTTACTTCATAGAATAACTAATATCTTAATTAGTGGTCGTAAACGTCTACGCTGGAAATGCACTTTCATGTTTCTAATTGAACGTAGTTTAATCAAGTTCTAAGAGTATCTCCACTCGCGGTCCTAAAGCACCCCTAAAGGGCTATCAGGGTGCCGGTGCTCAAAATCGGGTCCAGCCCGCCCCCCAAATTTTTTCGCGCCGGCGTGGCCCATTTAGTTATTCGGCGCCCTCAGGCCGAATCCTACCCACATGGAGCAAGCGAGGGAGCCGGATGGAGCTGAAAACGACACGGGCCAGCCCTGACAGTGGGAGAAAGCTTTGCTCCTGTCCTTTCTGTCGCTTCTCGCTCCGTCTTCCCTCTCTTTCCCCGCTATATCTAAGCGATCCTCCCTCCCCTCCTAACATCGGCGCCACCATGGAGAGGCCCAACCTCAATTTCTACGGGGTTGTGATGTTCGCTCACTACGATATCCTCGCGACGCCGCGTGCGAGGCTTCCGACCGGCTTCCAGCTCAGCTACACCAGTGTACTCGTTGCGCCGCCCTTGCGTGGCGCTGAGTTGGCGATGCAGTTCGAAGAGCGCCGCCGATGGCCCGGTATGCGCCCATGAGCGCGTACTGGCTGAAGCGGTTCAAGAAGGAGCGGGTGAAGGAGCTTGCGATGTGCTGAGCTCACCGGCGGCGGCTCCACCCAGATTTGCGCAACCCCAAAGGGAGGTAGGCTTCTGGGCTGTGCACGGGCGTACGATCGGCACGCCGTGAAAAATTCACGGGGAGCAGTGGCGGACCTACAGGGTACCCTGCAGCCCAGCCCATCTACTATACCCGGGAAGAACAAGTAACCAGCAGGCCAGCCATAAGACGAGCATAGAGCACAATGTCGATCGCTAATCGAGAGGAGAAGCAGTTGCGCCAGATCCTCTCCAACTCTCGTCTCTGATCGATCTACAACCATCCCTCTCTAGCGCCTAGTGGCCACGGGCACCCCGCCAGCTCGCCACACCGACGCCCCGACGCCCATCTAGTCCGGCGTCCAAAGAGACATTGCTGCCGATAGGGATAGGGACTTGGGGAATCAGGGCATCGCACCACCAACGGCACCAGGCTACTCGCCTTGCCGGCCACTGCCTGACAGCCGGGAATCAGCAGCAAGTTTCTGACAACGTGGCCAAGCAGCACGGGAGTATTTGATTCTAGCATTACATGTGAGTTTGATTAAACGAGCCACAGCTATTAGTAGCGAGTTCCCGTTATCCTTGTGTCCTCCTAATAATTTGGCCCATGGGCCCCGATTAGTTGTCCCGCACAGAAATTAGCTGAACTTAGTTTGGACCAAGCATAATTATTAGTTATACTAATAGTAAAGTTGTAACTTCATACTGAATGATACCGATCTCGGTTAACTAGTTTTGTCCCTATTCTCAATTGTCATACTCATTTTTTCCTTGAAATTTTCGGCCATGATGAAGAGAAGAGGAGACATTGGATCTTTGTTCGAGAGACACACAGCAAAAGATGCTACCGCTGGTTCAAATCCTTCTCCGGTTAGAACTTCGATAGAAGAGGTAATTGAAGAAATTGTAAACCGTATGCCCTTGCCCCCGTCGTTGTCGTCGTTGCAACCACCGCAGTTGCCGCCAACATCACCGCCACAACCGGTTTATGACATCAATCAACTCCAACATGATCTAGTCGAAAGCAAAGACAAGTTTAACAAGTAGAATTGTAAGTTTCTTCTACGCATCATATGTTGTTTTGAACTATTTGAATCTATTCTCTCGGTTACATATTATTCATTGCTTCTTTATTGTATTAAAATGAGATTTTACAATTATTTATTTGTTAAATAGATATCTTCTAAATAGCCTATTTTTTAGATGTGGCATACCCATTGCTAAAATCCTAGGTCTGCCACTGATGAGGAGGGCAGAGGCTGCCAGGATCATTGACCTCGATTCCGACAGAGAGGAGGTGGACGGCGAGGCGGCAGACGGCGCCGATGATGAAGACGGCGACAACGGTAGTGAAAGCGGCATAATAAATTAGGATGACGCGGAGTTGGCGATCCAGATAATCGCCATTCATTTATCTATGTATGTGAAATGGATGCATATGCAACTATTGGGTAGGAGCGTGTAGTAGTAGAAAATGGGCCTTTGGTTCGGGCCACTAGTCCCGGCCGTGGCTGGGGCTGGGATTAATGGTCCAAACCAGACAATGGGTCTGGGCACGCCCGCATGGTCCTGATAGAACTATTAGTTCCGGTTTGTATCTCATACCGGGACTAATGGTCTGGCCCTATATATACTGCACCCATCCCTCCACTATCTCCTTTTTTTTCCTACGTGAGGTGGGTATAACTTTGTGCTAATTTTTCTTCATATGCACTAGAGAGGTTCGGTAAAATGCCCGTTAGTACAATGCCACTTGAGTTCACACAAGACAAAACATGATATGAGGTGCCAGAGCCACACTTAAGTTTTCTCATCTTTGTTTCCAGGTGTCCTAAAAGGTTAGTAAGTATTTTCTTGTTTAGACTGCGGGGTAGTAATTTTATCATCGTGATTACGTTTGATATATATGGTTGTATGATGCAGATGAGTCATCCATGGACGTACGGTGACCGACGCTCTAATGCTTACAGAGAAGGCGTGCGTTCTTTTTGCCTTGTGGCCGAGGCGAACAAGCGGCGAGATGGTTTTATGTGTTGTCCATCTGTTGAATGTCGGAATGAGCAGGCTCACACTTTCTCAAGAGACATTTAGAGCCACCTGCTTCGGTCTGGCTTCATGTCCGGTTATAATGTTTGTACCAAGCATGGAGAAAGAGGGGTTATGATGGAGGACGGCAATGAAGAAGAGAACAATGATGACAACTACCGATCTATGTTTCCTGAATATGCTGATACCACAATGGAAGATAATGAAGAAGAACGGAAACAAGATGAGCCCGTTGATGATCTTGGTCGAGTCATTTCTGATGCAAAGCGAGACTACGACACATAAAAGGAGAGGTTGCAGTTCGAGAAGATGTTACAGGACCACAACAAATTGTTGTACCCAACTTGTGAAGATGGCCAGAAGAAGCTGGGTAGCACACTAGAATTGCTAAAGTGGAAGGCAGAGACTGGTGTGACTGACTCGGGATTTGAAAAGTTGCTGGTAATAATGAAGAAGTTGCTTCCAAAAAATAACGAATTGCCCTCCAATATGTATGAAGCAAAGAAGGTTGTCTTCCCTCTAGGATTAGACGTGCAGAAGATACATGCATGCCCTAATGCCTGCATCCTCTATCGCGGTGAGAAGTACGAGAATATGGATAAATGCCCGTTCTGCACTGCATTGCGTTATAAGATCAGAAAAAATGACCCTGACGATGTTGAGGGCGAGCCACCCAGGAAGAGGGTTCCTGCCAAGGTGATGTGGTATGCTCCTATAATACCATGGTTGAAATGTTTGTTCAAAAACAAAAGGCATGTAAATTTGTTGCGATGGAACATGGAAGACCGTAAAAAAGACAGGAAGTTGAGGCACCTTGTTAATGGTCGACAGTGGAGAAAAATCGAGAGGGACTTCCCGGACTTCTCCTGTGATGCAAGGAACTTATGGTTTAGTCTAAGTACCAATGGCATGAATCCTTTTCGGGAGCAGAACTACAGTCACAGCACCTGGCCTGTGACTCTATGTATCTACAATCTTCCTCCTTGGTTGTGCATGAAGCAGAAGTTCATTATGATGCCAGTGCTCATTCAAGGCCCGAAGCAACCCGGCAACGACATTGATGTGTACCTAAGGCCATTAGTTAATGAACTTTTACAGTTGTGGGCCAAACCAGGTGTACGTGTGTGGGATGAGCACAAACATCATGAATTTGACCTATAAGCGTTGTTGTTCGTAACCATCAATGTTTGGCCTGCTCTTAGTAACATTTCAGGACAGACGAACAAAGGATATAATGCATGCACGCACTGTTTAGATGAGACTGAAAGTATATATCTGGATAAATGTAGGAAGAATGTGTACCCGTACAATCGTCGTTTTCTTTTGCCAAGTCATCACATAAGGCAAGCATTTCAATGGCAAGGGAGAAACCCAGATGAAGCATGTCCCCCGTACTGGTGCTGATGTATTTGGTATGGTCAAGGATTTGGATGTAATCTTTGAAAAGGGTCCTAGAGGACAACCTGTTCCGAAAGACGCTGACGGACACGCACCCATGTGGAAGAAAAAATCTATATTTTGGGAGCTACCCTATTGGGAAGTGCACTAGGTCCGCTCTGCATTCGACGTGATGCACCTGGCGAAGAATCTTTGTGTGAATATTCTAGGCTTCCTGAGCTTGTATGAGAAGTCAAAAGATACCCAGGCAGCACGGGAGGACCAGCAACATCATAAAGGACGAGACGGCAAGCATCCATAGCAGTTTCAAGGGCTTTCCAGCTACGCTCTTACCAAAGAAGAGAAGGAAATATTTTTTAAAGTCCTTTTCAGTATCAAGGTCTCGTCTAGCTTCTCGTCGAATATAAAGGGAATAGTAAATATGAAAGAGAAAAAATTTCAAAACCTAAAGTCTCAGGACTGCCATGTGCTTATGACACAATTGCTTCTGGTTGCATTGAGGGGAATTCTACCAGAAAATATTCGACTAGCCATTGTGAAGATATGTGCATTCCTCAATGCAATTTCTCATAAGGTAATCGATCAAGAAAGTCTATCAGGGTTACAAATTGATGTGGTCCAATGTCTGGTCAGCTTCGAGTTGTTGTTCCCGCCATCCTTCTTCAATATTATGACGCACCTCCTAGTTCACCTAGTCAAAGAGATTTGAATTATTGGTCCTGTGTTTCTACACAATATGTTCCCTTTCAAGAGGTTCATGGGAGTCTTAAAGAAATATGTTCATAAACGTGCTAGGCCAGAAGGAAGCATCTCCAAGGGCTATGGAACGGAGGAGGTCATTGAGTTTTGTGTTGAGTTTCTTCCTGACCTTAAGCCGATTGGTGTTCCTGAATCTCGGTATGAGGGGAGGATGACTGAAAAGGCACACTAGGAAGGAAATCAATGGTATGTAGGGACGGGCATTCTTTCACTCAAACACACTACACAGTTCTACACAATTCTACCGTGGTGGCTCCGTATATCGAGAAACATAAGAATATTGTACGCTCCAAAAACCCAGGGAAGCCTGACTCCTTGATTAAAGGGGAACATGAGAAGAATTTCGGCAGTTGGTTGCAGACACATCTCATGAATAACACCACTGTTGGAGATCAGTTGTACTCGTTGGCCAGGTTACCTTCTTCGACTATATGTACTTTCCAAGGGTACGAGATAAATGGGAATATATTTTACATGATTACCCAAGATAAAAAGAGCACCAACCAAAACAGTGGTGTCCGCTTGAGAATATGATCAACGGCGCCCCCATGTTCATCCACCTGAATCTCCGTCGATGTATCTGAAACCCTCCGGTGAGGGTGAGGATGTCGACCGAAATGACTAGGGAGAAGCCGATGGATCCGATGATGGAGAAGCCGACGACTCCGATGATGGAGAAGCCGACGCCTCCGGTGGACCCCTAACTAAGTCCAACGAGGTATATATATGAAGTCCGGTGATGAGTAGATGCATTAATTGAGTTGTATATATATAAATTCATGAATGTTTCTTCTCTTAGGCCTCCACATTGAGCCAAAAATATTCCAAACGAGGCCAAAAAGTTGCACGCATCTACGCATTATAAAATTACGCGGGTATCACCACGAGGTGAACCATTGGAACCCAAAAAGGCTAAAAGTGTTTTTGTATAACTGTGCGGAGTTATGGTTAGGGATCGCATCCCGATCACCGTTCGAGAGTGGAATAGGACAAAAGGGGCGGGAGAGGGTGAGTATGTCGCCGACAGGTACAAAGAGGGTCTTTGGAATGACCTCATGGCATATTTCACCCTGCCAGAATTTGAGGATGAAGCCGACACAGCTGCATTGAGGAAGAAAGTCAAGCAATGGACTCTTACAAATATGGCCGAACTATTCAAGAACTAGAAGAAATCATTATAGCAACAGTATTAGAAGAAGAAGACTCCTATATTCGAATCCTATCTAACGAAGCAGCAGGCTAACTAGATGCGTTTGTGAAGTACAAGGAGTCAGAAGCTGCTAAGGAAAAGTCAGAAAAAAACAAGTTAAATGCCGTGAATAAGAAATATCACCATCACCTGGGGCCAGGGGCTATGCGACTGCCATGCCAAAGTAGGATGCTAAAGAGAATGAGTTGCTCGCTAAAGGGATCACTCTAGAACCAATACGCAAAGAATGGAATTTGAGGGCAAGAAATTGGTTCCTTGGGAATGGAAGTGAGTATGACGAAAAAATAGGGGACCTTATTTGTAGTGACGGGATTAGGATACCCCGGGAGACATGGCAGAGAGTGGTGATGGAAATTAAAGAGGGGACAACAAAGTTCTGTCCCGATGGAGAGAATGACTTGCTGACAAAGGCCCTCGGGAATAAAGAGCACGGATGACGAGTACGAGGCCTTGGCCCTAGTTATACTTGGGAGATGGGGTTTCCCAAAGACAGAGATAGTTATAGGAGCCGAGAGAGAGCAAAGAGGCAACGACAGGAGGAGGATGTAGACAGGTTCACCGAGTTGCTAGGAACACTTCGAATTCATCGGCAACCGATTGACGAACTTCGAGGAGTAGCGCGCCTGCAAGATCCTGCACTCGATATTACCGTTGTCCCATCTTAGCAGAGAAGCAGTGTGGCTGAATCGGAGGTCCCGTCTGACAATGCACGGATGGTAGATGGTGGTCTCGGCTACCCCGTGGATGGAATCAAGGATCAGACATCTTGTGAGCTCCATCAGAAGGTGAAGAACCTATCCATCAAGGTGGCGGTCGGATGTGCTTTACCTTGTCCACCCGACACACGCTGGCATGGCCGTGAGATTCCAGTTAGCTATGCTAAAGTCGGGGTGGATGAAATCGCAATGGGGTGGGACTCAATGGAGCTTGACATTCCTGGACCTGAAGGTGAGAGAACACTCGGAGAAGTATTGGGTGGTATCATTCTATGGGACAAGAACAACATGAAGCTTCTAGGCTCAGCGCCAAGGCCAATACCGCCTCCGAGTCGTCGCATGTCACCTTCACCTCCATCATCTCCAAGAAGCCCACCCCATGACTACGACCACCACAACTCGGGTCCATCTCGATCTCCGTTGCAGGGTCAGCCATCATCACCGCCCGCTAAGGACAATAAGCGGAAGCATGCTCCGTCGATGAGTACTAAATGACGCAGCAGCCCAAAACGACAAATGTCGCCCCTCCCAAGAGTACCTCATAAGAATCTTCCCATCAGACCTTATGATCGTACTGAAGAGGAAACCACAGCGATCGCAAAGGCCGAATGTGTTACGCAGCTTCAAAGAAGAAACCTGAGCCCGCCCCGGTATACACCGAGAAGCAAAAAGCGTATGCACTTGGTTTTCTGAACACAAAATCGCAATATGACTTGCACCATAAGCCAGATGACTATTTACGCACGCTTCAAAAGGAAGTGAAGAAGAGCAAATCAAGTAAAAGTGCAAGCGAGAGCAAATCATCAAGTCAAAGTGCAACCGGGAAAAGAAAGGACGTCCCCCAACTCGTGGAACAGGCCAAAAAAATCGATCCCACCCCTCAGGGTGGCATCCTCTAACCTTCCCCAGCAGAATATGGAAGAAGCCGCGGAGCTTGCGGCCGCTATGAATGTGACTGTTGAGGAAATGCTAGGTTCGCAGGATCACAAGTTACCCAAGGCTGATGTAGTCCCTCAATATGTCCCAGGGATGCTGTTGGTCACCCCAGAGAGGTTGCAACAACTTCCAACACAAATGCGGAGTTTACATAACTGGTACTTGAAAGCCGCAAAGGAGGAGAGAATAATGATCGTGGCGAAAGTACCACATGACTACCACTTCCGAGAAGACGAGGTCCATGTTGAGTTTCCAGAACTCTTCCAGTTATACGCTTTCGATGCCCTCAATAAATCTATCATGAGTTGCTATTGTATATAAGTTGTTGAATTCATTGTCTACATATAAGTTGTTCAATTTTTCACTTATTCAGTTTATTGCATGTAATTATCCTCATTATATCCTTTTATACTCTATTATTATGCAGAATGAAGATCTAGGAATGTAAAAGAAGGTCACTCTTTAGTGTTGGGTTCATTGACCCAGATAAAATACATATAAAGACGCTAACGGATAAACCCAAGGAGATGGAGGAAAACCTTCTAAGGTTTCTAATGGAGCAAAATTTCTGTGACCACATACTTTTTCCTTATAATTTCAAGTGAGGGTCTTACTCTGGTGTACCCATTCACTATTGCTTACTCGATATTAAGTGTAATTGATGATTTACTGATGTATATATAAACGTGTGCAGGTACCACTGGATTCTGCTAAATATTCAACTGAATAAGGGAAGAGTTGAAGTCATGGACCTGTTAAAAAGACCCCTGGAAATGTTTAGGGACATGTAGGACACGCTCCAGAGGTAATTTTCGCGCTACATCGGTCTCTTTTATTGATTTCCAGAGATATCACGTAATAAATAACTCATTCATTTTTTTTACTGAGCAGGGTTTGGAACCAGTTCAAGAGTGCGGTTACGGGTCACTTTAGTGAGAAGCTGACGTTTAAGCCCGTCTCGGTAAGTAGTACATACATCTCTTTACTTCTATAGTTTCAATACAATTTTGCTGCTAGAATATTATTTTGATTGAATTCTATTCTCGTAAAGTGCGCTAGGCAGCCACCCAGGATGAATCTATGTGGATTCTACCTTTGCAAGTTCATTCGCACGTTTACCACTAAGCACAAAAATTATAAAGCCGATGTAAGAAATACATTCACAACATTATTTTTATTACCGTCACTTTTTGTTATTGATATTATTTTTATTGATTGGTATTAATATATTGATCTCCTTTTCTTATATATAGTTCGATAGAATGCGGGATCAGCTCTTACCAGAGCAACGCGTACTAGGAATTGCTGAAGAACTGGCAGCTACCGATGATCCCCCGACCGTGTAATTGAATAGACGGGCTCTAGTCCCGGTAACTGTGATGTCTCCATGTTACTATCATGTATATATTTGTGTATGCTTGATCCTAATGGTTCTCCATGTAAATATCATGTATATATATTTGTATGTTCTAGTCCCGGTAACGTGTACGGTATGTGTATGTGGTAGCGTAGAAATCTATTTTGAAAATGAAAAAAGAAACAAAATGAATTTTCTGCCACGGCAGAGAACCACTAGTCCCGGTTTGTAATATCAACCGGGACTAATGGGGGTGGACCTAGCGCACGCAAGGGCGGCCACGTGGATGCCCATTGGTCCCGGCTGGTAATCGGGCCGGGACTAGTGGATGGGCCTTTAGTCCCACCTCTACAGTCTCGGTACCACAACCGGGACTAAAGGCCCTTACGGGCCGGAACTATAGGCCCGTTCTCCACTAGTGGTTGCTAGGAACACTCCCCTAAACTAAAAACAATAGTCAGAGCCTCCCCATATGGGCTAAAAATTGCTGTCGCTAGACTAGTTTGATGGCCCAACAAGTCCTCTTTTTGGGTTTATGAAATAAATTTTCTATTTATTGTGAACAGAGCCCATGCATTATATGTAATTGATCGACGCAGTATATAGTTCAGTCACTTACTGGCCTACTACTCTCCATTATATAAATGTCTCTCTATTGTCTGGCGGAATAGAAAGGCTACCCAAATTTTGCCTCACTTGTAAACACAGTTGTGTGGATGCTGGTATAAGGCCTCTTACTTGGAATGGGATGCACCGGAAGTTCGAGTTGAAGATGTGGAGAAAGGCACTGCCCATCTACCTTCACCGGGCTTCCAAGTTAGTCATAATCAGGAAAACGGTGTGATAAATACAAACACATTATTTGCTGGAAGTCTACAGAGCTCTGTTCACTCGCTGCTACTGAGTCTATCGTCAGCGCTTATTGCGAATAAAATGGTTCCGAGCATGTTTTGCCTTCAGTTATAGAGAAAAGGCACATGCGCACCTGTACATCACCACATACAAACACACGTGGGCATGTGTCTCCTAATCACAACCCAGAACCTTACGGCAAAAGACCACCCAAGAAAGCGTATCATAATCGATTTTATACAGCAAAAATAGCCCATAACCTTAGCGTACATCTAACATTAAAAATAAGTGAACAAGGTCATTGTATGAATAGAAAGTCGAGTTGGTCACCTTCATCGAAACCAACTTTACTAGTACAATGTGTACAGTTGAGAATGACAAAACCCATTACATCTTTGTTGCCTACAAACAGCCTTAGAGAAGAAACTGTTTTGCAGTACTCTGATGGACTGGTGATGGACAAGAACAGATAATTGTGCCCATAGCTTCGGACTCCCGGGGATCAAAGCTCAAGACCCAATTAGTATGCTTGTTTCCTCCATATGATCAGAGCTCCAAATGACCAAAGTAGCGTGCATGTTTTCTCTTTATAAATCTGGATATACTAGAGACATCACCTTGAACAATTATCCATCCATCTTCCATAAGATAACACCATCTGTGTACTTGAGTTCTTCTAGCCGATGAGTCACCCATAATGCCACAACCTCCCCGCAGTTATAGAGCTCCTCACCCACTTTCCCTTGATAATACCCATCTGCAATTTCATGAAATGGATAAAGCTAGTAATGGATGATACTAACCATGGCCAATAAATATGGTGGTCACTGCATATCAGAAACAACAAAAGATCATATTTTATTTAGGCCGAATATTTTCAGCAATTAATAGAGGGTTTTGTGCGCTTAATTAATAATATGGGTTGATCTAACAAGATCCTATTGTACTAACGTGGGCTTGATTCAATTTGACTTCTCCATGTCAATCTTGAATCCAACTAAGCAACTCAATGTGGGCTTGAATTTGACTAGATTGGAGGGATTGATACAAAAGGATGTTGTCTAAAGTTCCTTGATCGATCTATGATTATTATATTGGTTGCATTGTCCCTATTTGTCCCTTGTTGCCTCCATTTGACCCTAAATTGCCTCAAATTACAACAAAGTTACAATAGTTGCCATATGACCCAATTCCAAACAATAATATTGCCTTACCAATGGTTAAGACATACATTTTAACATAGAAAATATTATTTTTTGTTTATTTATTTATTTCATGTGAAGACGAAAGTAAGGTGATCAAGATTACTTCAAGATCAACTTAGTTTAGGATTTATATTTTCTCCTTTTGTAGTATCTTATTTTTTTTATCATGTAATATTTATTTATGACTTGAAAATCTTAAATATTAAATAAAGACTTATAATATTTAATTCTCAATTTTATACATTTTAACTTTAAATCAAATTTTATTTGAATTGTAATGAAAAATATTGTACTATATTTTGGAATTTTAAATTCCTAAGTTGGATTTATTCTCTATTTTCATGATATTGTGCTTTATGCACTTTGTGTTTATTTATTTAAAATTAAATTGTGCTTAAGAAGTATCAAAGTTAGCAAAGATCACATCAAAAAATTCTATTACTTAAGTGATGACCTAAACACTAGTTCACTGGTTAAAGAGAAGCATTGACTATTAGTACTTAAATAAGAAGTTTTAATTTTTAATTTTTCCAAATGTAGCTTGATGCCTACTGGCGATGATGTTGTTGGACATGTATGCCAAGTGCGGCCGCATCGATTGGACATAGAGAATGCTCAGAAGATTGGCGCACTTGAATCTGACCCTGCCTGGAACTCGCACTTCATCGGGCACAGGAATCCCGGAAAGTTCACAAAGCAGAATATGTGTTGGACATGAGATGCATAGTATATGATGTCCTAGGCGAGGAGGCACGAGAGGATGCCCTAGCACGGCTTCACCAGCCTTGCGCAACACTTGCTTCATGACATGCCTCGTGACGAGCCCCCCCCCCCCCCCCAAGTGAACACCACCACGCCAAAGCCCGTCGTATCAACTGTGCGAATGGCGTCGTCGAGGGTGGTGGAGGACCCTGCATCACAATTGGGAGACAATCGGGATTTATGTTTACGGTTTAACCCATGGGGAAAATCCACAGGGTGTAACACAAATATGCACGACGCATCTGACAAAATTATCTCTCCAGACGCATAGCAGACTTGTATGCTAAAGAAAATAAAGCTATGTGACCATTGCACCACATCTTGCGAGTTCAGCGACTAAAGTACTCATCTGGGATAAGTTATGTGACCAATGGTGTGCCTTCCTCTTCTTATCATGTCTACCTTCTATGTCCGCACTGTCATAGCATTCTCACCTTGCTACTGCATTCATGCTGACAGCTCGATGAAATTTTAGAATTTTTGGTAATTTAATTGGGTAACAAAATATATTTTTTCTCATAAGTTTTGCACTAGATTGAGTTCAATTTTAGGTTGAATTTTATCTTGGAATAATTCCTATATAATTTAAGAAACTTCTATTTTTTTAAGAATTAATATTTTATGTGTTCACTAGATATTTTAATTTAACATATTAAACGCTTTCTGCATATACAAACCACACCACTCAGCATCACTATCCTCGTTCTCCTCATTTATCTCTAGATGCTAATGTTAATGTCAACAGATTCACTCTACACATAAGGACATTGTGAATTACAACACCCTTCTTTTGGAAGAAAAATACTTCCAGACCCAATGGGAATTGGCAAGGTTTCCACAAGGATGGTGCCGCAAGGATTTTTTTTTACGCAAACGATAGTGACAATCGAAGATTGCTAGTGTTGTGACGTTAGCTCGCAAATGCAATATAGACATGCGCCCACTCACTAGTAGAAAAAGGGTCTTTGGTCCAGCCCTAAAAGCCATTGATCCCGGTTCTAATAACAATTCGGGACCAATGCCAGGCATCGGTCCCGGTTCATGCCGCCAGGACATTGGTCCCGGTTCATCTCGAGGTATTGGTTCCGGTTTATTCCAAGATAACCAATGGTCAGCGGAGCATTGGTCCCGGTTTATGCCATGAACCGGGACCAAAGGGTCCTTTTTTAGTTCCGGTTCGGGACATAAACTGGGATAAAAAAAATCAGAAATTCTCTGCCACCTTCTCTGCCGCGGCAGGAAAAAGGCCCAAAATCCTGCCGCGGCAGGAGAAAATCCCACCCCAGAATCGCCTTCTAGTTTCAAAAACATGTCGCAGAAAATTGTAAAAAAAATCAAAAAATAAAATCATTTCAACTGTAGTTGTATTTAGTGATACACTTCTCATGAAAATTAATAAACTTGAATTTCGACTTATTTTGCAAAAAACTGTTATAAAAACTTCAGATGGCCGCCATTTGTGCATACGATGTCGGAAAAAAAGTATAATATATCAAAATGATCAGAAAAAATTTACGATACCGATGGCAACCGCCTCTGGACGTTTGCAATTTTTTTAGATTTTTGAAATTCCAAAAGAGTCAAAATTAAGATTTTTAATTTTTTAAAAATAATTCAAAAAAATAAAAAAATGACATATTTGAATTCCTCACATTTTTCTGATAATAATGGACATATTATTTGTGGAATTTCTATTTATAGATTTAAAGATATGAATTATGCCATATTAAATGAATTAATGCAAAAATAATAATAAAACATATTTTATTTCTATATTTATTCAATATTAGTATTATTTAGTCATTTTTGTACATTAAAATCATGTTTGTAACTCAAATTATAAGAACTTGTGACTCAAAAGATGCATGGGTTAATGTCATTAATAGCATACTATAGACATAAGGTTATAAGTGGTACATAGGAAGGAGGATGGGAAGGAACCAAGATGTTAAGCGTGCTAGGGGTGGAGTTGTGTTAGGATGGGTGATCGACCGGGAAGTTGAACCAAAGATTGGAATTTGATAAAAAACTAAGTGTGATTGAGAGACTTCAGGTGAGAGATTAACCAGTCGAAATATTCATAGATTCAAAAAAAAATATTTTTTGAAAAAAAAAGAAAAGACCTTTGGTCCCAGTTGGTCCCGGTTCGTGCCAGAAAAGACCTTCGGGTGATTGAGCACACGCGATGGCGGGCCACGTGGAGACCCATTGGTTCCGGTTCGTGCCAGAACCGGGACCAGCATTAGTCCCGAGTGATTGGTCCCGGTTCAAAATCCGGGACCAATGGCCCTTATGAACCGGGACCAAAGGGGTTTTTCTACTAGTGACTCTGCCTCCTCCTTCATCCGAGGAAACCAGTGACCTATGTCACCGTCGTACTCGAGGAGGTGCGCAAGCACTCTCTCAATCGCACGAACATGCCGATTCCTATGGGTCAGGGCTCGCCGAGGAGGGAGTAGTGGGTATGACTCATGGAGCTATCTCCCTTCATTTTCCAGCTTCTAGGCAATGCATAAATCTGTTCGAGACATACATGATTTATTAGCTCACGGTTGTGAACGTGTATCATGGAAACATCTTCTTTCTTTTATAATGGGAACATATGCTTTCTAGACTAAAGTTTGGTGGCCCAACAAAATCCTGTTGTTTGGTGCAGGAATAAACTCTCCATTTACTGTGAATGAAGCTTATGCCCTATTGAGACTTGTTGGTGGTCGATTCAGAGCCTATTCTTTGATTATAAAAAGTGGCTCCCCTCCCTTGTGTGAGAAAAACTAAGTTCTTCCTCATGCGTAGAACGTTGCGTCCATGCCTGGTGCACAGTGTGAAACCTATTACTACTCAAAATGGGATGCACTGGGAACTTAAGTTGAAGAGAGATGGCAAGCAGTTGTTCATCTACCATGCTCGGGCTGCCTTGCTCGTCATTTTATGGAAGACGGGGCAATAAAAACCAACTCATTGTTTGTCGCAAGTCGGCACTCCTTCATCCTGTTTCTGCTGATTGTATCTTTGGAGCTTACCATTGGTATGACGCTCTAGAGAGTAGTCGCGGATATCTTCACCGAAAACGATTAATAAGGAAAAACTTCACCTCCTGTACGAAGTGAAGATATGGGTTCACACGAATAGGTTTCATTTTGCCACAAACATGAATCACAATAGTTTTGTCTTCAATTACAAAGAAGATATAGTACATTGCACACATATGCATCTCATAGTTATAGTCTTACAGACTTGAATTCACGCTGATCAACGATAAACATACATTCATCTACTCAGTGGAAGCAGTAGCTGTGTAAATGTAAGCACCGTATCTGAATCCTAGCAAGAAGAGCCATGACAGCACCATCCCTGCGAAAGATGGACCTCTAGTAGAACTATCAGCAATAGCACAGGTTTTGCCTATGTCCACAGATGCTAAGGAAATCGAACACAAAATCACTAAAAAGGGTGTACCTTCAGAGAAGGGGTACGTTTTTGCTTTTCTAGTAATGGAAATAAATGATTTTTCAGACTACAGTTTGGCGGCCCAATAAAATGATATTGTTTGGTTCAGCAAGTAAACTCTCTATTTATTGCGAAAGAAGCTTATGCATTATTGACTAGTAGGTCATCGAGTCAGAGTCACTCTCTTCATACCGAGCCTATTCTTGGGTTAACAGCCAAATCTCAATTCACTCAATCTAGCAAATATCACAGGATTTGGTGGGGAATTTGGGATACATACCTTCTGGATGTCCCCCTCCCAGCTATTACCTATTAGTAGTCTGCTGGTCAGCACTTGGTCTAGGCCCATGTGATGGCCCAGTAGACCAGTCCAGGTACAAGGATATGTAGATAGGATCCTAACACCACCCCCCCCCCCCCCTCCTTGAAATTCGGCTTGACCCCAAGCCGACGCCACTGCAAACCCGCCTAGGTCCCATTGTAGACGCTGCTTGTTGAGTTGGTCAGGGTCGCGCTAGTAGTCCATTCGGGTCCGGAGTAGCTGGACATCGCCTAATCGGGGTGCGACTAGCCATGGGTCCAAGGCGGTCGCAGCTATGACATCAAATCCCCCTTGGCCGCAAGCTGCAGCTACGCCACCGGGATCCCATGGCAATCGGAACTCCTTGTGTCGCCCCAAAACTGGCATATGGCTCCCTCCATGGAATGGCGCTTGGTTGTCGCTTTAGAGAACCAACGACACCATGTAGAACCACCGGGATCCCAATGCACCTTCGTGTGCAATACCTGAACTCTAGACTGCTTCCATGTGACCATGCCATCTTCATCAACACCCTGAGCTGCCAGTAAATTTGTGGGCAAACAACATAACAGAACAAACCCATGATATATCAAGCCGTGACCTTGAGTCTAAAGGATCAAGGGACTTGATTCCCTGGCGGACATAGACAACTCCATTTTCTTATTGCTATGTGGTATCCCTGGAGCTTGGAGCAATGGTCCGCTAGTGCTCTCGTAGAAAGAGTGACGTTCAGACTCCATTCCTCTTCTAGTCAAATGTAACTCATGCAAAGGTATCTCAATTTGCAACTCTAGATATGGTCTTCGTACTAGTAGCTTGAACAACATTAGTTGCACATATTTTATCTGTTCCTCGTGTGGATCCACTCTTCCTTCCTCCACTTCTCTGTCACTTTCGGTCAGAATAGACAACCAGGGTGGTTTTGGCTGTAGCCATAAGTTCAAATACTCCCCAGGTTGTGTAAGAAATTGATACTCCCTCCGTTCAGAAATATAAGATGTTTTAGCTTTGTGAAAGGAGTGTATCTGGACTCCTTTTAATTTGTAGGTTCACTCCAAACCTTGATAAACCTACACACTAAAACATGTCTAGATACATTCCTTTCACAAAGCTAAAACATCTTATATTTCTAAACGGAGGGAGTAGATCTCAACCCCATCTGACCGCAACAATAATCAATATATGATCTACATGTCCTGCTGCACTATCAGACACTTGCCTTGTTTGCTCACATGACCACAATAAACAGCAGTTAACTCTAAAATCTTGATATCTTGGAGACAACAACTTGCAGCGAGGGTTTTCACAGGGATGTGCGAATAAAGTAACACTGACCATGTGATTGCAGCCAGGAGAATGTGCACATGGTTTTGCTGTTGAAAAAGGAACAAGCCAAGACTGAACCAAACGTCTAGCAGATGGTATTTCTTCCTGATTGCACTCAAATGATGACAATAGCCTTGACGTGTGCATGTGCCCTTTCACTGGTAAGGACTGCACTAATTACGATAATTACTGTGATAGGCCCAATTCTAATGTCCAGAGTTAGCAAAGTACTCATCAAAGCCCAAAATGACAACCCATTAATCCATCTTGGATGGTCAGAAACCTGAGAAATCTCATTTTCGTGCGTTAGTTTACCGGACAGATCAACGTTGATTGATCGATCTATTATCTATCAGTCTAGGACACCTGTCTTCGCTCATCTTCATCGCCTTTTGCCATGTGACCATGAGACGATGGGAATTATAGACGCTGCCGTGGTGCCAGGCTGCTGGCATGCTGGTGTGCTACCTCTCTTAACCCTATTGTGGTAGCCTGCCATCAAATTCGTCTGAGTAGCACACTCAAATGTGAAGGTACGTATGCACAGACTAGTACTAGAAGCTTTTTTTGTCTTGTTTTATATTTGTCATGTTTTATATGGATTACAACCTACATATTAGTCTGGTTAGTTGTTGTGCTTGTATACAAGAAAAATATTGGTTTACTTGTTGGTTGTGTCTCTCTTAGTCTGATCTAGTATCTATCTATCAATATCAGGAACTGATAAATTGTTTTACAGGTCACTTGTGTCCTAAATTTAATCGTTCCAATAGAAATTTTCCTTTCGGTTTGGGCTGCCAAATGTTTATATACTTTGACGTCTGCATATTGAGTGGATATGGACCGCGAAATGTTTATATTGATATGCTTTCAGATTTGTACATTGAGTGGATATGTGATGTATATATTATCCCGTGTCAAAAGGAAAAAAAATCTTCGCCCCCTCATCTTCAAATCCTGGCTCCGCCCCTGCCTCTGGTCGAGAAACAGACCATGCACCAAGAAACAGACTCCACAAATCTGGAGGATGTGGGCGCACAGGCTCCAGCCATACAGTAGGCAGGACAACATCAACTATGCTGGTACTCGCTATTGAGGGCATAACGGGCACCCAAACTCAGAACTGAGCACTGGTGACACTGTCAGAGAAGCGATGTGCTCGTCGTCGTCATTGTCAGGGCCAGGTTCGGTGGAGATCACATCATTGGTCCCTGACATGGCTGGTGGTGACAACTCGGATGCCCACAACAAGGGTGGCGTCGTGGTTGTAGGCGTAGTCAACGACGCGATGACGACTTGGGTCACACAATCTGTCAAACATAACAGGTGCACCACCCTGTCGTTGGGAACAGCGGCAGTGACCTCTCAGCCGTGGATGAAGCTCCCTTTATGGGCTCACCATTGAGGGTTCCGCCGCTTGCTGCAGGCGACATTGATGTTGCTGCTGGTGTGGAAGCAGGTGTCCACTCGCTAACATCACGGATCGGACATTCCATCGAGCACTTGGCTGGCGCCACAGAGATGTTGTCATTGAGAATAGTGGGGTGATCCCTGCTGACTCCTCGATGATGGGGACCGTAGCCGGTGGTTGTGCCACTACTACCGACGTGGTGACAAGCTTGGTCATGGCGGAACCTGCCTGCTCGGACCCGATGACACCGTCGGTGGTGATGGAGGGAGTGGAGTTGTTGTGGATGGCGGGGCTGGGAAATGCATCCATGATTGCCATAAGGTTGTCGAAGTCACGCTCACGTCTCGCAAACCATGCATCAAGATACTCCTTGATCTCGGAATCCATGGCGATGTGGGGTGGGATTTTTTTGGCAGATTTTGGGAGAAATTGGGAAGGAAGGAGACTGGCTCTGATACTAGATGTTAACAGCCAAATCTCAATTCACTCAATCTAGCAAATATCACAGGATTTGGTGGGGAATTTGGGATACATAAGGGACAGCATGAAAGGGGGAGGAAGGTAGAGCCTAGGTTGGGAGAGGAAGCCGCCGCCGTTCCTTGCCGTGATCCTTGTGGATGCCTGATCGGTGTCCCCCTCCCAGCTATTAGTAGTCTGCTGGTCAGCACTTGGTCTAGGCCCATGTGATGGCCTAGAGGCCAGCCCAGGTACAAGGATATGTAGATAGGATCCTAACATCTTGGATTATAAATAGTGCCTTACTTCCCTTGTGTAAGAAAAATTAAGTTCATCCTCATGTGTAAACAGTTTCATCGATGTCTGGTGCATAGTGTAAAACCTATTACTCGGAATGGGATGCACCGGGATCTCGAGTTGAAGAGAGACTGAACATAATTGTTCATCTACCATGCTGAGCCTACCATGCTTGTCATTTTGAGGAACACATCGCAATAAAAATCAACTCATTGTTTGTCGCAAGTCGACAATCGGACAACATTGTTAAACTGCCATCACTTGCTGAACATCATTGTTAGTGGAAAAAATACTTGCTGAACAGCAAGCTCGAAGCAGAGGACATAATCTTACACGCGAGCGTACATTCAACATGAAGTACCAGCAGGAGTGCAGGACAACAATTCAGTAATTCTTGTGCAGGGAAGTCAAGCAAGGCCAATGTGGCTGATAGAAGCGCAAGTAGAAAAATATGTTGCGTTGTATCCAACTCTACTGGAGTCGAGCCGACTACAGCCGATACGAGCACACATGCGACGCGTGTAAAATTGTTATATGGAGCAGGCAGTTCGGAAGATGACTAATCCCATGAAGATGAACCATAAAAAAGCAGTATTGCTCATAGTATTGCTCATCAAGTAACCGTGAAGACCAAAGAAGTGAACAAGGAGGACACTATCGCCAAGCGGAAGACAAGCCAACAAAAGCGAAATTGATGACATGGATGCCATGGGGAACAACGAAAGCAGTGTCAATGATGAAGACCGAAACGACGCAAGCAATGTTAATGCTGACACTAGCGAAGAGCAGCTGACGCATTTGGGATCCAGATGGATACAAGCTACAAAGTAGCACAAGATGCTTAGAGGGGTGATCCTTAGAACTAAGCACGTTGTAAACTTGTGTCCGGATGGTACTGCTTGTACACGTACATGTATAGGAATTAGATTTAGTCACCACTCGATTTGGTACGAGTCGGTTAGCAAGTCATGCATGTATCTAAGGATATAATCGGTGGGATTCCTAGGGCTTA
Organism: Avena eriantha; assembly: GCA_910589775.1. NCBI lineage: Eukaryota > Viridiplantae > Streptophyta > Magnoliopsida > Poales > Poaceae > Avena > Avena eriantha. Next base: position 283,702,133 of record OU342746.1, on the reverse strand, counting down.
CCAGATAATTGGTGGGAGTCCTAGGGCTTACCAGATAAATCTGATTTTACCGGCCATCTTGCCTCTTAGCGAATCCTAACCATCCGTTGTTTTCACATCGTAGATAAAAGCCACGCAATGCCCGCGGTGAAACCCTAGCGAGCCTCCTCCCTGCACGACCGCTTCACCCCTCCACTTTCAGCTCCCGCGATGGCCCTCTCGTGCTCCTCCGTGACCTCCGCCTCCTCCATTCCCCTGCCCGTTTCCAGTCTCCTCCATCCCATGCCCCTCCACCGTGTGTAGTCGTATGGGCTCTGCTTCCTCTACCCCCATCCTATTCCATAAAGCACAAGAGTAGAAGGAGGCGACATGTAGAGGACGTGGAAGTGTAGGAGGAGTGATGTCATCACCATCACCCTCAGCGCAAGTGGAGCACATGCCACGGGGATGATCACACAAGGTTCCTCGAGCAGCTGCAATGTTCGCCTCTCCCACCCCTAGGCGTTTATAAGGAGGTTCAAGGGTCGTCCGTTCTCATTATGGTGTTCGGAGTTTCCTGAAATTTGTTCTTTCAGAACAATTTTTGAAGATTGCCTAGAAAGACCCTGATCTGAAGTCAAACATAAATAGTCAATTGTTGGAAATTTTCTGCTAATATCGATATATTCGCCCCAAACGGACTTCAGACATGACCTCAAGACCCCGATTAGTGCGGGGTATAGAAGCAGTTTTGTGATTCCGATATTTTTCAACGTGATTGACTCAAACTCTTTCCATACTTGAGGGATTTTGCCAAGACACGACTTGATGGACTGATAAAGGACCTAGGAGAGTCCTAGGAAGGTTATAGAGGTGCCCAAGAGACCTTGGATCAAAGGGGCATCCATCCGATGGCCTAGATTGCATCTATGCCTTTATATATTGAGAGCAAACCCTACTTTGCGAAGCAGCCACCGCAAGCCATGAATTTTCCTCCCCTTGGATCCCATCTACAAGGGAGAGGGCTCCTGTATAGAATCTTGAAGGTCCAAGGAAGAAGAGGGCCAAGGGCCCTGCTGATACATTGCAAATGTATCTATAATTTTTGATGTTCCATGCTTGGTTTATCTACTTTCTTGTGTTTTGTCCACACTTTGTTGTACTTTTCATATGATTTCTTGGACTAACCTATTAACAAGAGCCACAGTGCCAGCTGTCTGTTTTCTGCCGTTTTTGGTTCCAGGAAAGTCAGAAAATGAATATTCTCGGAATTGGACGGGACAAAAGCCAAAGTGCCTATTTTTCCGGAAGACATCTGATGCCAGAATACGAGACGGAGAAGAGCTGGGGGGCCGCCACACCACCTGGCCGTGCGGCCAGGCCTGGCCCGCGCCAGGGGGTGGTCTGGCCGACCCCAGCACCCCATCGGCCTCTCCTTCCGCCTATATATTGCCCTCGGGACCAAAACCCTAGGTAACCGATCAAAAAGTCCAGGAAAGAGTCTATAGCCGCTTTCATCCCCATCCCTAGATCGGGAGGGATCTGAAGCTCTTCCCGGCACCCTGCCGGAGAGGGGAATTCACCCTGGAAGCCTTCTTCATCATCATGCAAGCCTCCGGTGTGATGCATGAGTAGTTCATCTCTGGACTACGGGTCCATGTAGTAGCTAGATGGCTGGTTCTCCTCCTTTGTGTGTTCATGTCTAGATCTTGTGAGCTCCGTTCATGATCAAGATCATCTATTTGTAATTCTGCATGTTGTGTTTGCGGGGATCCGATGGATATTGAGATGCTATTTCAGATTGAATATTGATTCTATCATGTCTTTGTTATTTGTGATCTTGCATGCTTTCCGTTGTTAGTAGCTATCTTGGCCAAGTAGATGCTAGCAACTCAAAGAGTTAGTATTTATGCTCGATAGTGGGTTCATGTCTCTGGTAATCTGGGGAAGTGACAGAAATCTCTAAGGTACTAGATGTATTGTTGCTACTAGGGTGAAAACAACAATCCTTTGTTCATAGAACAATCGTATTGTTTACTTTACACGCAATTCGTAAAGCAATAATCTGTTGCTTGCAACTTAATACTAGAGGGGGTTCGGATGATAACCTGAAGGTGGATTATTAGTCATACATGCAGTTGGATGGCGGTCTATGTATAATGTTGTAATGCCCAATCAAGTTCCAAATGAGTCAAGATGATTAGTATATGCATGTATTGCTTTCTCGATGTTTGTCAATTGTCCCGCTGTAATTTGTTCACCCAGCATGTTATCTATCTAAGGAGAGCCACCTCTAGTGAACTATGGATCCCGGTCCTTTCTTTTACATACAATCTACAAACCATTTACTGCTTTGTGTTTACTTTCTGCAAACTGTTACTTCCTTCCATTCGATATGTTTAATCCTTTGTTTTCAGCAAAACTGGTGAGATTGACAACCTTATTGCAAGTTGGGGCAAAGTTCTGTGGTTGTGTTGTGCAGGTCTCCACGTTGCTACTAGCACCGGTAGTGCGCCCTGCCAAGGCTCAGCTAGCAACACCTTTGGGGTGTTTCCTTGCTCCTACTGGTTCGATTAAACCTTGGTTTCATAAATGAGGGAAACTTGCTGTTGTGATCATCATACCTTCCTCTTGGGGTCCCCCAACGAGCTCCACATTAACACCGAGCCATCAAGAACTTTTCTAGCGCCGTTGCCGGGGAGTCAAGGACATCTTCACAAGGAAAAGGACAAATTACACTTGGAAGGTCCCTATTAGAACTCCTTGGAGCAATAATAGATGTGGCAAAGGGGACCATGCACCTTTCTTGTCCAACAAACAATCATATTTTCCCAAAGGTTAAGAATAAAAGAAGAGAGGTAAGGACAAGAAATTTGGTTTTAATGCTTCTTCATTTGAGAACACTTGATTCTTCTTGCTTCTTATGCCTAACTTAAAGGCATTAAAGAAAAGTACATATTGGGAGATAACCCAAAAGTTTTAGATGAGTCTTGGAAGTTATTACTTCAGTAATAACCGATCCTTATCGTTTTTATTTGCTTTTTGTGCCAAGAGTAACCTCTAATGAGAGAGAAGTAATGATTGGGAAAGTTGCTGTCCCTAAATAGATTTCTGTGCTTCACCGTAAAAATTCGTGTAAAATATCTGAACGACTTTTTCAGGCGTGAATTTTTGTGATTCTGCCACAGGTTGTTATCTAACTTTCGTTAGTTCAAGACTTCTTGATTTGAGCAACAGAAGGTCTTCGAAAAAATTCGTCTTTACGTGTTGGTCTGTTTTGACAGATTTCTGCCATTTTCTGCATTTGGTTCTTGTTGGTTTCTTTTTGAGTTCTTTTGGGGAATTGAGATTTTTGAGGGAAATGCTTCAGTAGCTAGTGTTCTAATGGAAGCTTTATTGGTGTTGGAACTGAACCTAAAGACCTATTATATTGAGTGCACTAATGTTGCTAATAAGGATTGTGTGAAGTTTTGTATGAAGGAAAAATTTCAGGTGTATGGAAGGAATGAGTAATGAGATGAAGGATGGACTAAAGCTCAAGCTTGAGGATGCCACGCGAGTCACCCCAAGAAATATCCAAGAAGTACAAGCGTCAAAGCTTGGGGATGCCCAAGGCATCCCTCCTCTTCATCAATAAAAATCCTAGGTTTCTTCCAAACGCTTCATGTTTATTGTTTCATGCACAGTTGTGTTGTTCTTGGAGCGTTTTTTTGTTTTCGTTTTGGTTTTTCATTTGCTTGGTTTGCTTAGTTTGCTGAATAAATTGGTTGGGCCCCTCTTTCATACATTGGTTTTCAAATAGTTTGGTTTGGTTTGGAAAAGAGTAGGAAAGTTCATGCTTATGTGGTAAAGAGAGTTTGTTTTTGACTGTGGCCTATGCTTTGTCATTCCATGCTTGATATTATTTTGGATTTATGCTTAGTATTCTTTGCTGTATCATGACTTGTTATAAACAATTGAGATTGCTTAATGTGCCTTGGATGAATCATGCGTTGTTTTAGCATATTAAAGCATAGTATAGTGGTATTCTCCGTTGATGCTTTATTTGGGTTGACTTGGCACATGCTCACACCATGTTATGACTATCTCAAGTCACCATAGCCTTTATGATCCTTTAGTTTTCAACTTGTAGTATCACTTTATGCTTTGATCAATGATATTTTATCACTCTGCATGATTATGGCCAATATTGCTCTCTTAGTTTGTCGCTCCCAGTCTTTTGCTAGCCTCCACAACTAAGTATGTCCAACTCCCTAAACCAAGTTATTCCAAAGAGTCCACCATACCTACCTATTAGCTTATGTTATTCCAAGTATATTCATGCTTTTGTTTATTTTCCAAATTAAACTTGTTATGAGAAAACTAGTGATTAAAGCTCTCACAAACTTGATGGTACATTTTACTTTTTTTGCATCTAATAAACTTGATCCATTGGGTCCTTCTTTGTTGCATATATACTTGCGCTTTATAAGTTGAAATTAGCAGAACCATGTATCATGGGGCACACTTTCAACATTGCACTTGTACTTTGTACTCCGTTGATATCATGTTCTTTTGCTTATGGATCCTGGCGGTGTGAAATAAAAGTGAAACTTGTAAGATCATGGAGTTTATATGTGTGTTAGAGAAATGCCTGGGCTGCTAGCCTAAGTCATGCTTAATCATGGTGTAAACTTGCAGCATCACCATAATTAGCACTCTATGAAGCATCCTCAATAAAAACCTATGCAAATAGCAAATAAAAAGATCGCTGAGATGCTCATTGTCTGCTTGCCTTGTAATTTTGATTATGGGATAGCTCCTGTATCATGTGCAAGGGGTACCCCGTTGGCGGTTCTTTATGATACATATGTACTTACAATGACAGGAGCTTACTCATGACTAAAGTTGAGTAGCATGAGGTTCGGTCTTCGTAAGTAGGGGGCATGAGATTTCGGTTTAAAACTTGTCAAGCATATCCTCTTAGTTGTGTCACTTTAACCTTAATCACCCTCAAGATGCTTATGATAGGGGCAATGAGAGCTGAAAGCTATAAGTACCATAATTTTTGGAAGCTCTTTATGAGACTTGAATCCTAGCTTCCTTATATGAAGGCCTTTCTTCCATCTTTATATTGAGTCTCCACCTTCTATCTTTATGCACCTACTTTGAGAGCATAGTGTCCATTCTTAGTTCTATGTGCATTGTCCCAAGACTAGTTGGTTGATGCATAACTTGATATTGCTTGTTCTAAACTATTTGTATCTAGTCCACTCTTATGAACTTAGAAGGTGTCCTATGCATTTATATTTGCTACTCTATGAGGGACAAGCTGAATGCCATTATGCTATGTTTTTTTTATGTGAAACAAACAAACGTCTTGTAAAGCATTGTTATTCATGAATCTTTTGTTTGTTCCTTTTCATGTTGCATCATAGTTTCTTTGTCTTATTGCTAGAACTTTGTCTTTCATGTTATGATTGAAGTACTATGATCCCAACTTTGAATATTTTATAAATACTTTGATCAAGTCTTTGATGGAGCATGTCACCTCAAAAATTATTCTTTCTTTTTATCACTTACCTACTCGAGGACGAGCATGAGTTAAGCTTGGTGATGTTGATACATTTCAAATGTATCTATAATTTTGTATGTTCCATGCTTGGTTTTATCTACTTTCTTGTGTTTTGTCCACACTCTGGAGTACTTTTCATATGATTTCTTGGACTAAACTATTAACAAGAGCCACAGTGCCAGCTGCTTGTTTTCAACTGTTTTTGGTTCCAGGAAAGTCAGAAAATGAATATTCTCGGAATTGGACGGGACAAAAGCCAAAGTGCTGGGGGGCGGCCACACCACCTGGCCGTGCGGCTAGGCTTGGCCCGCGCCAGGGGGTGGTCTGGCCAACCCCAGCATCCCCTCGGCCTCTCCTTCCGCCTATAAGATGCCCTCGGGACGAAAACCCTAAGTCCCCGATCAAAAATCCATGAAAGAGTCTGTAGCCGTGTCATCTCCATCCCAAGATTGGGAGGGATCTGAAGCTCTTCCCGGCACCCTGCCGGAGAGGGGAATTCACCCTGGAGGCCTTCTTCATCACCATGCAAGCCTCCGGGTGTGATGCGTGAGTAGTTCATCCTTGGACTACGGATCCATGTAGTACCTAGATGGCTGGTTCTCCTCCTTTGTGCTTTCATGTCTAGATCTTGTGAGCTCCGTTCATGATCAAGATCATCTATTTGTAATTCTGCATGTTGTGTTTGCGGGGATCCGATGGATATTGAGATGCTATTTCAGTTGATTATTGATTCTATCATGTCTTTGTTATTTGTGATCTTGCATGCTTTCCGTTGTTAGTAGCTATCTTGGCCAAGTAGATGCTAGCAACTCCAAGAGTTAGTATTTATGCTCGATAGTGGGTTCATGCCTCTGGTAATCTGGGGAAGTGACAGAAATCTCTAAGGTACTAGATGTTCTGTTGCTACTAGGGAGAAAACAACAATCCTTTGTTCATAGAGCAATCATATTGTTTACTTTACACGTAATTCGTAAAGCAATAATCTGTTGCTTGCAACTTAATACTGGAGGGGGTTCGGATGATAACCTGAAGGTGGATTATTGGTCATAGATGCAGTTGGATGGCGGTCTATGTATAATATTGTAATGCCCAATCAAGTTCCAAAGGAGTCAAGATGATTAGTATATACATGTATTGCTTTCTCGATGTTTATCAATTGCCCCGCTGTAATTTGTTCACCCAGCATGTTATATATCTAAGGAGACCCACCTCTAGTGAACTATGGATCCCGGTCCTTTATTTTACATACAATCTACAAACTGTTTACTTCTTTGTGTTTACTTTCTTCAAACTGTTACTTCCTTCCATTCGATACGTTTAACCCTTTGTTTTCAGCAAAACCGGTGAGATTGACAACCTTATCGCAAGTTGGGGGCAAAGTTATGTGGTTGTGTTGTGCAGGTCTCCACGTTGCTACTAGCACCAGTAGTGCGCCCTGCCAAGGCTCAGCTAGCAACACATTTGTGGTGTTTCCTTACTCCTACTGGTTCGATTAAACCTTGGTTTCATAACTGAGGGAAACTTGCTGCTGTGCTCATCATACCTTCCTCTTGGGGTTCCCCAACGAGCTCCACATTAACACCAAGCCATCAGCTGCCCCAAAGGGCAGCTGTAGCCCATAGGAGGTCGTCAAGGCCTCCCTGCTGCCAACTCCACCTCCTTTCCTCGCGTGGCCGCCTCTCCCCCTTGGGGAGTCATTCCTCCATCACCATCTACAACACCTCACCATCATCTCCCTACTGCAATCTCTTGGAAAACATGATGTATGATGCAATTTATTATTTTCTCATGATCTATTGTGTCTTTGTGTCTATGTTTGAGTAGTGATTTGTTCATGGTAATTGTGAAATAGTTCATTGTTTATTGCATATAAGTATGTTATCTTCTATGATGGTCTTATGTACTGATATACGAGTGCACAAATATGTTTGGAATACATAAGGTTATCATCATTGCATGTTGATAGGAGGAGGGATGGCCGAAGATTGACAGAAACCATGTCCCAAGTCTTAAATATCCATGATATGTTAATTCATGGTTAACTAACAAGGGGATAAGTTATGGGGATCTTGACGGTGGTTGAATTTTATGTCTTAATAACTCTCCTACCTTCTCGGAACCAGCCTTGGGATCAATCACTAGGGGTGTATTTGCCTAGTAACATGGTTGCACCTATTTATGACTCCTCTCTAGAAAAAAAACAATAAAAAGACTATCCATGTGCTTCACTAATTGTGACAACCAAATGAATGAAATAACAACTATCCAGAACACCTGCTCCCTTGAGTTACTCGTTTTTAATTTTACTTATTTTTACTTCTATTTGTTTTTACTTTATTTGCAATAGTTTTACTTTCTTTATTAGTTTTAACACTTTATAGTTTTCTAGTGATTAATAAAAAGTACCTTACATACTCTAGTTCGTTGCTTTACACGCAAGGCCATATAAGTGGGTCATATGACTTTATAGAATAGATAGTTTACCTTCATATCCTCATAGATTCGACACTCAAATACTTATCAAATTATGTTACAATAATTTTCTACTCTTGGGGATTATTAGTTGCTTATATGGTTTCTACTTTAGATCTATTTCTAGCAGAGCCCTACGTGGTTTCTTATATGGTTTCTTCAATAATCTATTTCTAGCACAGCTCTATGTAGTTGCTTATATGGTTTCTTCAATGATCTAATTCTAGCAAAACTCTATGTGGTTGCTTATATGGTTTCATCCGTATAATAGGTATCTTATTTTGGTAACACTACATAGGAAGAAGGTAATGTGTACACGGTATCTGCACTCCCACGTAAGTGACTAATTATTTCGACTTGCACATCTAATAATTTAATCTTTTAAGGCTTACAATTCTCACATTAATAAACATTTTGGACTATATTTTCAGATCCTTTATGTGCCCGTCCTCTAACGAGGAGAGAATAGGGGCTGGGATAAATGGAGAACATTTTTCCATTTTAGCCTTGCAAGATACATCACCTAAATGAAGACAAAGAGGTAACCAAGAAAAGCTACAGCTTTTTTTCTTATTGTGTATCATTCTCCTTTGTATCCGATAGAGACCCATAGATAAATGTATGTAAATATATGATGTATCAGACGTACAATCAAATAAATTGAGGTTTTGTTCTTGTATTTGTATACATCTAATAACATCCTGGGATGGAGATGGTTCAGAGTAAAAACATTTGGATTGTCTAAAATAAGCATACGGATGGATGCTACATTTTATTTACCAACTGATGTGAACACATATGATGAAAGAGAGCAACTCGTTTGCACTCATCCTAAGATGCAGACAGTTAAATATAAATAATAGTGTACAAAAGCTCATGCAGACGGTGCGTGTTATGTAATCAAATGCATCTTCGTTCCCGATTATAGAAACCATGTGTGTAGTAGGGACTCATCGCACACTCACGGTTAGCGACGGTTCGATTCACCGTGTGTGAAGGGCCATTTCCACCATGTGTGGAAACTCGATCCGTATTAGTGTTTACATGTTCTTCTCATCTTTTAACTTCATGTCGGCATATTCAGGGTTGCGGTCGACCGAAACGCGTTGGTGTGCAAAGACGATATTATCGATATGCGTGTACCGCGATGTGTGAACATATTCTGTGTGTGTTTCCAACTCCTTAGAGAGCGGGACAATTGTGTCATCAAGTGAAACACCTATCCCGTAAAAAGGCTATCGATCTAACGCTTGCAGCCATAAGTCATTCAAAGATTTACATCAATTCCAGCACTGAACATTTTGCCTACCAGCCACGCACCGGGGGCGGCGGGAGAAGTTTAGTGTCAATTATTCGCAACTAGTTTGGTGGCCCAACAACAAGAAGTCATTTTTTCGGTTTATGAAATAAATTCCCTATTTGTTGTGGATAGAGCTCATGCATTATATGTAGATGCGAAAGTAATTTTGTATCATAGGTGGTAGCTGCGCATGGACCATGCACACGACACATGGTAAGATAGAGCAGACCATGCATCATCCCTAATCACGGTTCAAAAGCACACACCGTACAGAGTCGTACACTGTGCATCAGACCACTTGTCGTTTCCAAAACGAGCCCACCCAGCCTAGCTGTAGCCAAAAACTCTTAAAGGGCCGAATCTGCAACGGGCTTTGGACAAAGGGCAACACGATCAGGACCATGTAGCCTTGTACTATGTGTGTGGCTTCATCACAGACGAGTTGTTCATAAGTAGAACGCGTCCGGTTCGTCTCCTCTGCATCGCAAGAAAGTCAGTCGATTCTTAGATAGTCCAATGGAGCAATCCAGTAGCGTGCACCCCAGGGAAAAGCCATAGCTGCTCGAAGGAGAAGGGGTTGGCAAACGCCTCTTCACCATCGTCCTCGGGCAGCTGCGGTGCCATTGTGAGCAACGGTCATGGAACTGGGGACGAAGGATAGGAGAGTGGGCAGGGGAGCAAGTAGTTTCAAGAAAGAAGGAGAGCATGGGTTACAGAAGATCAATGGAAGGATATATATGGCTTTCATAACGTGGCAAGGTACATAGTATTTTTTGCCAAATCTGACCAAACTGAAGAACTTCAACCGAATTTGACCCCTAGGAGAAACTAATTCGGAATCTGACCCCTCATGTCGGCGCCAACTCAAACGACACCGAAGTAATGCAGGTCGGCGATGGCGCCAAGGTAGAGACGCAGGTGGTTCAGAGGGCTGACGTGGCGCCACGTCGGCACCATTTTAAATGGCGCCGACCTAGGGTGCAATCAATAATACCAAGCCATCAATAATACCTAGGGTTCGGCGCCATCAAAAGGCGCCGACCTCGACGCTAGTTCAAATGGCGCCGACGTGGCGCCACATCAGCCCTCCGAACCACCTGTGTCTCTACCTCGGCGCCATCGCCGACCTGCGTTACTTCGGCGCCAGTTCAAATGACGCCGACATGAGGGGTCAGATTCCGAATTAGTTTCTCCTCAGATTCAGTTGAAAATTTTCAGTTTGGTCAGATTTGGCAAAAAATACAGGAAGAGAGGTAAAAAAAGTTCACGATGGCCGAGTGTGGCCCATGAAGCCCAACACGCGTCGAATGTGGCCTCACTCATCGGGAGATGACAAAGCGCGTTGTGATCCCCGTACAGCTACGATATTAAAGTGACTACGGCCATCGCTGCCAAAATGCAGGACATCACAGAGAATCTCCCGCATGGAGTACAATCGTTGATGATCTCCCATCCGGTGGGGGTGGGGGGGGGAGGGGCATGCGCTGATGCGCATGTACCACCATGCATGGGAAGCTGCAACCATGACTTCAGTTAGGCCTACTAATTTCATTATAAATATGTCTCTCTATTGTCTGGCGGAATAGGAAGGCGACTCAAATTTTGCCTCACTTGTAGACAGTTGTGTCGATGCTGGTGTAGGGCCTATTACATGGAATGGGATGCACCGGAAGTTCGAGTTGAAGATGTGGAGAAAGGCTCTGCTCATCTATCTTGACGGGGCTTCCAAGTTAGTCATAATTAGGACTAACCCGCACTTTCGGAATCCGGGCACGCCGCCCCCGATATCCCCAAGTTCATTAGTAGTTTCGTGATCCGTGGATAAGGTAAGAGTATTTATTAAGAAATGCAGAAGTAAATGAGAATACCTCATGTGAGACATGAATACACATCAGATACACAGTTAACCAGCTACAGCTGGCGTCATTGATATAGCCTGGTACAGATTTAATGGTTTGGTCAATTAATATGACATGAACCAATGAATGACGCAATAAATCATTTACTCCTACCAGCAAGAAAATTGGAACTACTATATAAATTTCTACTCGAAATTTACCATTCGATTTTTTCTGCTCTTTCCCGTCTAATTCCACAATAGATTTTTTTCATATCATCTAGAACTCTATTTCTGATCCTGTCAAAAAAAAGAACTTTATTTCTAATATCAATAGAATTCTTATATAATAAGAAATTAATTTCCAGTATGAATAGAAAATTTGTATATGGTACTCCTTCGGTCTCAAAATAGATGTCAGATTTTTTTAAAAATTTGGATGTGTCTATATACTAAAAAGTGTCTAGATTCGTCCAAATTTTGGCAAATCTGCGACATCTATTTTGAGACAGAGGGAGTACATAATTTCTTACATGATTTACATATACAGATTAAGAGATAAAATTATTCAGAACAAATTATGCTAAACATTAGGGTCTAGAACGTTTATTGTTGATATTCCTTTGAACTAAAAAATGTGGTTGAACAAAAACAGACCGAATGGTTCAACAAAAATAATAGACATTCGGTCATTTACTGTGTACAGCCTGGCACATGAGTAAATGCTGACCATAAATCATGGTGGCTTACTACTAAGGTGGGGTCATTTACTGTGTAAAATGGGCATATACGAAGGGGGATATATCTGCTTGTAATAATACACAACTTACGAGGGAAGGTACAAGTAATGGACGGTTGCGGGTACACAACCGATGTTGAGATATGGGGCAACGGCATCCCCATGTTCACCGACGCATATCTGTAATCAGGGCACATTATTTGTTGAAACTCTACGGTGCTCTATTATGCACGCAAACACGCACGCATAGACATGGCATCGCCTAACCAGAGACTAAAACCGACAATGATCAAAATAATTCTTCTAAATGCATTAGCCTGCGTGTAAATGCAAGCACTGTACTTGAATCTTGATAATAAAAGTATCGAGACCTCGAGACTTGATCACCACTCTAATGAGAGATTTTCCTCTAGGCTTGCATTAGTGATAGCTTTGCTAGAGGTGGAAGAAGACTCTCTCACACACAACACACGCGTATAGAGTGGAAGAAATACACACAGAGAGCTTTTGTGGCACCGCACACACTTGTGCCTTTTCTCTGTTATCTCAACTCCACATAAAACAAACTAATTACAGGGGCTTAAGTAGGCGAGCTAGCACGCACCCACTAATCGCTACCGCCTAGCAGGCACTATCGCACGCACTGCTTGCATGCAATACAGGGTCAAGCCACACAACTACTTGATCCCATTTCTACTCCACTAGCTAGCTAACCACGTACAACTTTGAGTAACAACCAAGTCTGCAGATATTTTGGATTCTCCCGATTCTTCCTCCACGCCGATCTGCAACGCGACTCAGCATTTTACCTCCGCAGTGTATGGGCATGTAGCTAGCTGACACCACATGATTAACTTTGCATTGTGCACGTGAACACAACTCAAACGTGCACACGCTGCCGCAGCTCTGACTAAATGCATGATTGACGAAATAAAAACGTGAGTAAACTCTAAATAACAAGGTTAGGTCCAACAATTAGCACTGGTTTTTCCCTCTCTCTACACCATGGTGATTCTCATGTACTCTCTCCTTGCGGAAATAAGTGAGTTTGGTTTGTCTTGATTGACATGTATCTATATACGTTTTAGTAATCTAAACAAATCCGAATCACTTATCTCCGGACAGAGAAACTACCTCGCCAGTCTTCTATATGGACGTCACTCCATGTAGCATACCCTTCCTTGCTGCCCCCAATCTACCTATCCGGCTGAACCGCAGCAGGCACTGACAATGTCGTCATATCTCCTCATCTGTCTTCATATGCTAATGGCAGTGAACGCAAAATCACTAAATATTAGTAAGATGGTCAGCACTGTGGCGTTGCCGCTAATGTAATCCAGGATGCAGCTCATGTCGTACCTGTACCCAGCGTCAGGTTGGCTGTCAACGGGAGTCTGACAAAGGATTAGACTTATCTGCAGCAAAATCATATTGTTTGGTTCAGGAATAAACTATCTACTTATTGCGAATGAAGCTTATGCAGTATTGACTGATTGATGGTTGGTCGGGTAGTCAGACAACCGCAGTTACTTATTGAGCCCATTCTTCGATTATAAAATAGTGTCTCCCTTCTAGTATTGTGTAAGCTGTAAGGAAAACAAGATCTTCCTCCTGTGTAGTCAGTTGTCATAAAGCCTATTACTCGATCGGAATGGGATGCACCGGGAGTTCAAGATGAAGTAGTATGGAACACCAGTGCACTCCCTTTTTGAGTTTGGCTGCCGTGGCCATCATGTTAGCAGAAGACGGCGCAATGAAAACGGTGTTTGTGGCAAGGCAACATTGTGCTATCTATACCTGCTCTGCAGATTGTGACCAGAACACCACTCCAAAGAGAGATGGAACTCTCTTAGAACTAGCACCAGCACACACTTTTCCTCTGTATTCAATGATAATATCATCGAACATAGACAGATTAAAATAGGGGTACCTTCAGCAAAAAAATTAAAATAGATGGTCACATTGATCAGCGCCGTGGCTTCCTAAACAAATGTATTCTCAGAGGCAACAGTTGTGACGCTTGCAACTACTGATAGATTATGGTGTATGAAGAAGTATTTGGTTAGCTTCAGATAACTAAACATTAGTAATTTCATTTCACATAGTAACATACAGAAAATCTCTGACATATATAACAGCGAACTCTATGCAAATGACTACACAAGAAAAAAAATCATAATACTATTTTTCCGAAAATAGACAATAGTTCTAAATACACACCATAAAATGCAATCCAGGATGTACCTAAGCATTATGCCATGTTTCCGCCTCCCGCAAGCGCCTGCAACATCACACCAGCACGCAGGTTCCTGGTGGAGGTGCACGGCCAAAGGGAATGGCACGCCGAGGACGAGGAGCAAGAAGCTCATGGAGCTATCTCCCTTCTTCCAAAATCAATTTTATTTTTCTATTCTCCGCGTCACCCTCTGAGGAGTGGCTATGGTGGAAACCCTAGCCGCCGTCCCCGAAGCCTCTTCAACGACTCCTCCTCTGCAGTCAGAAGACGCCGGCGGGAAAATCCCACTCCGTCAATGATGTCGGCGTGCCTGCCTTATTACGTGGTGGCTTCTCCCCCACATGGAGCCCGCCGATCGCCGTGGCATGTTGCCCTAGATGGCATGGTGATGGTGGCAGAGATTGGGAGTGGGGACGGTGGCCCCAGAAGCTAGTGGCAGTGGCATGCCGTGGTGTCTTGAATGGGTGGCGTTGGGCAAGTGCCGATGGCCTGCACCGGTGGCGGGGGTCCTCATGCATCAAGCATGATTTCTGCTGGTTTTGTGGGTCGAATAAAAGAGGTAGGCGGTGATCCTAGTGGTCTTCATGTGATCAACTCTTCCGATCTGCCTATTGTTGGTCACCCAAGATCTGGCCGCTGACGAGCTCCGAATTACTCCGCCGGCGGTTTTCACGGATTGCCGTTTTTGCTCCTAGACCTCTAGTGGATAAGATCTGGTAATGCATGTCCACAACTTTCAGTAGTTTCGAGGGGACGTGTCGTGAAGATCTACTTCCAGTTGACATTGTGGTACATGTCGGTCCTTATGATTTTTGTGCTATTGGCAGAGGCGGGGAATGTCAAGACGGATATGATTCAAATATCTGAAGGTCTTGGGGGAGGCATAGTCTTGGATACGAGGAAGACATTTGTTCATAGGTTGTTGTGCGAGCGGGGCTACAGGATGTTGTTCCTGTCCGGATCGCACGTGTGCATGTGAGCCTAGTGGTTGATTCTTCCAGCAGCTGCCTCGACAAGTGGGAGTGGAAGTACTTGGAGACTTTAGTTGGAGAGTTCAGTTTTTTTCCTAGGTGAAAACCTAAAATATTGATTGGACGATGACGCACTAGTTCACTGTTGACTTCTTGGAGACGTCGCTTTTGGAGAACATCTCATATAGTCATGGTATTGTTTTTTGTGGTGGTTTGGGTCTAGCTATTGCGAGTGGTGGGTCATTGTGCCGAGGTCTTTTTAAATTGTTTTTATTTCCTTTTTTGATTATGTGCATCCTTAATGCCTCGACTAGTTATTTATGTTATGTTGATACTGAGGTTGGGTGTAATCGTTATCTTCTTGATATTAATATATTAATTTGTCAAAAAAATTCACTTCTTAACTAGCGTTCGTAAAAATCTATGTTGGAAATGCACGTTCATGCTTCTAACTGAATGTTGTTTAATCAAGTTCTAATACTATTCCCAACTAGTTTGGTGGCCCAACAGGAAGAAGTCCTCTTTTTCGGTTTATGAAATAAATTCTCTATTTATTGTGAACAGAGCCCATGCATTATATGTAGATGATCGACGCAGTATATAGTTCGGTCACTTACTGGCCTACTACTCTCCATTATATATATGTCTCTCTATTGCCGGAATAGAAAGGCTACCCAAATTTTTCCTCACTTGTAAGCAAAGTTGTGTCGATGCTGGTGTAAGGCCTGTTACTTGGAACGGGATGCACCGGAAGTTCGAGTTGAAGATGTGGAGAAAGGAACAGCCCGTCTACCCTTACCGGGCTTCCAAGTTGGTCATAATCAGGAAGACAGTGCGATAAATACAAACACATTATTTGTTGGAAGTCTACAGAGCTCTGTTCTGTCGCTGCTACTGAGTCAATCGTCACCGCTTATTGCGAATAAAACGGTTCCGAGCATGTTTTGACTTAAGTTATAGAGAAAAGGCACACGACACGGGCATGTCTCTCCTAATCACAAACCAGAACCTTACAGCAAAACACAACTCAAGGAAAAACACCATAATTGTTTTATGCAGCAAAAAATAGCCCATAATCTGAGCACACATCCAACATTAAAAGCACTGAACTAGGTCATTGTATGAATGGAAAGTCGAGTCAGAGTAACTTCATCAAAACAAACTTTACTACAATGTGTATAGCTGAGAATGACAAAACCCATTACATCTTTGTTGCCTACAAACAGCCCTGGAGAAGAAACTGATTTGCGGTCTGATGGACTGGTGATGGACAACAACAGATAATTCTACCCATAGCTTCCGACTCCCAGGGATCAGAGCTCAAATTAGTGTGCTTGTTTCCTCCCTATGGTCAGAGCTCCAAATGACCAAGGTAGCGTGCATGTTTCCTCTTAGTAAATGTGGATATACTAGAGACATCACCTTGAACAATTGTCTGTCCAACTTCCATAAGATAGCACCATCTGCGTACTTGAGTTCTCCTAGTCGATGAGTCACCCATAATGTTCAATAAATATGATGGTCACCGCATATCCGAAACAAGAAAATATCATATTTTATTTAGGCTGAATATATTCAGCAATTAGTAAAGGGTTTTGTGCGCTTAATGAATAATGTGGGTTGATCTAACAAGATCCTATTGTACTAATGTGGGCTTGATTGAATTTGACTTCTACATGTCAATGTTGAGTCCAACTAAGCAGCTCAATGTGGGATTTAATTGAATTTGACTAGATTGGAGGGATTGACATAGAAGGATGTTGTCTAAAGTTTTTTGATCGATCTACGATCATTATATTGGTTGCCTTGTCCCTATTTGTCCCTTGCTCCCTCCATTTGACCCAAAGTTGCCTCAAATTGCAACAAAGTTGCCTAAGTTGCCATATGACCTAGGATTATCCCGCTAGTGTTTGAAATCAAGATACATTCTTGATGTCACTAAGTCAAGTTCAAACAATAATAATGCCTCACCAATGGTTAAGGCATACATTTTAATATCAAAATTATTTTATTTGTTTTTTTATTTATTTTAGGTAAAGAAGAAAGTATGGAAATCAAGATTACTTCAAGATCAACTTAGTTTAGGATTTTTTTTATTTTCTCCTTTTGTAGTATTTTATTTCTTAATTTTTAATCATATAATATACATTTATGGCTTGAAAATATCTTAAATATTAATAAAGACTTATATTTAATTTTCAATTTTACACTTTTAACGATTAATCATTTTTTTATGAATTGTTATAAAAAATATTGTACTATATTTTTGGAACTTTAAATAATAAAGTTGGAGTTATTCCCTATTTTCATGATATTGTGCTTTCTGCACTTTGGGTTTATTTATTCAAAATTAAATAGTGCTTAAGAAGTATTAAAGTTAGAAAAGATCACATCCAAAATTTCTATTACTTCACTGATTAAAAATAAGCATTGACTATAAGTACTTGAATAAGAAGTTTTAATTTAATTCTTAAAAAAGAAGTTTTTTAAATGTAGCTTGATGTACGTTGTTGTACATGTATGCCAAGTGCGGTCGCCTCGAGTCGACATAGAGGGTGCTCAACAGATTGGCGCACTTGAATATGACCACTTAGAACTCAGCTCGTCACCGAGGCACACGAATCCCGGAAAGTTCGACAGAGTGGAGTGTGTTGGACATGAGATGCATAGCGTATGATGTCCTTGGTGGGGAGGAATAAGAGGATTCCCTAACACGCCTTCGTCGGCCTTGCGTAAGGATGGCACCTGCTCGGTATGGCTATAGGTTGTCGTTTCTGCTACTGGACCTTTGGTGGATCAGATCTGGTCGTGCATGTCCACATCTTTAGTAGTTTAGAGTGAAAATGTTGTGATGATCTACTTCCAGTTGACACAATGGGACATGTCGATGCTTATAATTTCGGTGCTATTGGCAGAGGCGAGGAATATCAAGACGGCTATGATTCAAAGGTCTGAAGGTCTTGGCGGAGGCATAGTCTTGGATACGAGGAAAGCATTGTTTGATAGGTTGTTGTGAGAACGCGCTTGCAGGATGTTGTTCCTATCCGTATTGCACGTGCCTGTGAGCCTAGTGATTGATCCTTCTAGTGATGGCATCGGCAAGTGGGAGAAGCAGCACTTGTGGAATTTAGTTGGAGAGTTCGAATTTTTTGCCTATGTGAAAACCTACAATCTTTGATTGGACAACGACGACACTGGTGCACTATTGTCTTCTTGTAGGCATCGATGTTGGCGAACTTCTCATGTAGTCAGGGTGTTGTTTTGGATCTAGTGGATGCCAATGGTCAGTCATTATGGAGGGTTTTTTTTATTTTTTCCTTTCTGGACGTGTGCATCCTTAATGTCTCGACTAGTTCTTTGATGTTATATTGTTATTAAAGTTGGGTGTAATCTTTATCTTCCTGACATCAATATATTTTCATAAATAAAAGATCACTTCTTACTCTATATGACAACTAATATCTTAATTAGTGGTTGTAAAATTCTACGTTGGAAATGCACTTTCATGTTTCTAATTGAACGTAGTTTAATCAAGTTCTAAGAGTATCTCCACTCGGGGGCCTTAAAGCACACCTAAAGAGCTATCGGGGGTGCCGGTGCTCAAAATCACGTCCAGTCCGCCCCCCAATTTTTTTTCGCGCCGTCGTGGCCCATTTAGTTATTCGGCGCCCCTAGGCCGAACCCTATCCACAAGGAGCTAGCGAGGGAGCCGGATGGAGCTGCAAACGGCGCGGGCCAGCCCTGACAATGGGGCATGTTCGTCCGTGGTACCAAAGTTCGCAGGCCAGTGCATGGCGGTACCTAAGTTGCCTGAAATTGCTGCGTTTTGAAATGTTGGGCCGCCAACTACTGAGAGGGGCCATTTCGAGGCAAACTCATCTCACCCCTGCCAAATTCAAACATTCTGTTAAACTGCCCCGTGAAGTAGACGGTCGGGACCCTCATGTCGGTCATCTGTCCGTGACGCGAGCGCCAACGCGGCAACCTCTTAGGCAAATCGAGTAGCTAAGTGGATTGGATGCGTTAATCAATTTCACAAATCCATTCTTGCCTTTCCCCTAGCACCGGCGGCGTCGGAATCCACCCTCCAGGCAGGACGATCCCTTCGGACATTTGACTTCCGGCGCCAAGTTGTTGCGCCTAGTTGCTGCGCCCAGTCCCTGATCCCGAGCTCCAATGGCGAATGCCGTAGCCGTCGTTGCGAGGTTCTAGCCCGCCTCCGCCGCCGACGAGCCGAGCAGCTCGGAGGATGGCAGATCCTACTACCAAGGAAAAAGAAGTTCTGGCTACAAGCGGGTGAGCTACCCTTCTCTTTGATATTCGCACTAATTATAACTGCTAGCTGGCTACTGAACCTCAAATTATTTGTTAAACCAACACTGACAAACATATTTTGTTCACAGTTTTCTGTCAAGTGGGATCTCTGCGGACCCCCCTTACCTGGTTACGGTAGTCCTCTTCAGGTACAAATCTAAGGGAAAGTGGTATGGACACCGTTGTATCACGATGGAAGAAGCGCCTGCACAGATCTGCACTATATCTGGTATGGTTGCTGCTCTGCGTAATCATGATGAATTATGGCCGAAGCAGACTACAAAGTTCAGCTTCATGGATGAACGTGACATCATGGTTCCTCTAACGTGTGACAGTCAGCTAATTGGTTTGATGAAAAGGTATGCTTCGTCTTGCATGTTTCAGCTGAATTGTGATGTACTGTATGTGGAAGCTGCTGCAACTGGAAGTCGCCCTTCTATTCTTGGATAGGGTTATTGCTCGAACCTAATTTGCTCCTGGTAAGCAAAGGTCTCTTGGGGTTCGCATGTTTGTGTTGAGTTGTAATTTTTGTTTTATTTACTCTGTAGATAGTGGGCAGTTATGCAACAGTCTTATTTCTTTGACAGGAAGCGCCGCAAGGTTAGAAACATGACTGCCGGGTTAGTCATTTTGCTGCCCGAAGAAATTAAAAACGAGTGGAAAGATGATGCTGGGCACGATCTGTTGGGTCCGTAGCATAGAAAACAAAAAAATTCCTACGATGAGAACTACACGCCAAGATCTATCTACTAGGTACAGAGCAACGGGTGGACATACATCCAACGAGAACTTACCCGCGAAGACAACGAGTTTTGTTAACGAGTAGGAACTCGTGGTTGATGTAGTCGTACACTTGCCGATCTCAAGATCATGAGGAAGTCCGAGCGCCGCAACTCAGCAGCGCATCCGCACTCGCACACACGTTCAAGCCACCGGACAACCTCCACCTCATCGCTCCAGTGATCCAGCGGAAGCAGCAACTCCTTCCAGACGAAATGCCCCCGGGAACATATATCTCGCTAATCCTAGACCATGGGGGAATAATTCTAGAGGAGGAGAGAGATCCTTCACAAGAAGGTGTGAGGAAGAAGGAGGAAGAGGGGGGCCTTTTATAGGAGGAGGGGGGTGCCCCTTCCCATGGTCGGCGCATGGGGGAGGTGACCCTTCACCTCCTCCATTCATGTGGTGGTAACCCCTCCACATTAAAATGCCTCTTCACATTCCCCTTTAAAGTCCCTACTTTAAATGCATTAATATTCTCCAAGTTTAATGCTCTCTCATTTTATAAAAATCTTTTATTAAATTTATTCAGAATTTTTTTAATTACTTCAATTAACAAACATTCACATATAACCCCTTGCAATATTTCAATATCACATGCAGAACCACTTTCTGCAATTTCACCGAAAACAATTTCCGGTTTATATCAAAACAATTCCCGGGCTTTGCAATTCTTTCGTTTGAAACATATGTGCTCCAAAATGGTGTCCGGTTACTCTTAAGTGTGTCACCCTACGGTTCGCGAATAATGCAGACATGATTGAGGCTCCTCTCAGATCAATAATCAGAAGCGGGACCTGGAGGTCAATACTGACTCCTGCATATTCAACGATGACTTATGTGATCATGAGAACCTTTAACACTTGTAATTTAATCCCTTTTACTCTTGATATAATACATGTCCGAGATTCGATCATCGGTATCCAAATACCTAGTTTGATCTCGTTACCGACATGCACTCTTTTCTCGTTCCCGTGATATAACATTCTAGTGATCACATCACTTGCTTGCAAGCTACCTTAATGTGATATCACCGAGAGGGCCCAGAGTATATCTTTCCGTCATCAAGATTGACAAATTCCACTCTTGATCCATGAGCCTTAACGTAACACCTTCGTAGCACTGGACCCATCTTTATAGTCACCCAGTTACGATGTGACGTTTGATGTTATCAAGATACTCTTCAGGTGTTAGCAATTAACATGATCTCATGGTCTAAGGATAAAGATTACTTCGTATGATGTTATAGCAATATAAACATAATGACTTGATCGTAATGCTATACTTCGGATGAATGTTCATCACATCATTTCACAAATGTTGTGACCTTGTTATTAACAACATCCAATGTCCATGATCAGGAAACCTTGATCATCTTGTTAATCAACAAGCTAGTCTATAAGAGAGGCATAACTAGGGACCCTTTTTGTTTATTAAACACACATGTATTGACGTTTCTGATCAATACAATTATAGCTTGCAAAATAAACATCTATCATATATAAGGAATACATAATAACAACTTTATTATTGCCTCTTAGGGCATATTTCCTTCAGTCTCCAACTTGCACTAGAGACATCATAGGTCGAACCATATCCATTTTTGAAAATCCATCTTGGGGCCTTTCGATCGTGAGGTAAGTCCACCAAGGTCCAAACCTGGTTCTCGTACATGGATTCCATCTTGGATTTCATGGCTTCTAGCCATTTGTTGGAATCCAGGCTCATCATCGCTTCTTCATACGTCACAGGTTCATCTATTTCATCAACCATGAAATTCACAACAGGATTATCGTATAGTTCAGGAGCTGCACGTGTCCTACTTGACCTGCGAGGTTCGGTAGTGTCCTCTTTCGGAGTTTCATGATCAATATCATTAGCTCTCTCTTCATTAGGTGAAGTCAACTCCGAAACAGTTTCCGGTGCTACGCTACTCGCCATTTCATGAAGGCAAGGTTCAATAACCTCTTCGAGTTCTACCTTCCGACTACTCACACCTTTCGCGAGAAACTCCTTCTCAAGAAAGGATCCATTCTTGGCAAAAAAAACCTTGCCCTCGGATCTGTGATAGAAGGTATACCCAATTGTTTCCTTAGGGTATCCTATGAATACGCATTTTTCCGCTTTGGGTTCGAGTTTATCCGGCTGAAGTTTCTTCACATAAACATCGCATTCTTTAAGAAATGACAACTTAGGTTTGTTTCCAAACCATAATTCATACGGTGTCGTTTCAACAGATTTAGATGGTGCCCGATTTAAAATGAATGCAGCTGTTTCTAGTGCATAACCCCAAAATGACAGTGGCAAGTCAGTCAGAGACATCATAGATCGAACCATATCCAATAAAGTACGATTACGACGTTCCGACACACCATTACGTTGTGGTGTTCCGGCAGGCGTGAGTTCTAAAACTATTCCACACTCTTTCATGTGTGTGCTAAACTCGTAACTTATATACTCACCTCCACGATCAGACCGAAGAAATTTGATCTTTCTATTACGATGATTTTCCACTTCATTCTGAAATTCCTTGAACTTTTCAAAAGTTTCAGACTTGTGTTTCATCAAATAGATATACCCGTATCTACTCAAATCATCCGTGAAAGTAACAAAATAACGATATCCACCTCGCGCCGACACCTTAGGGTATCCTATGAATACGCATTTTTCCGCTTTGGGTTCGAGTTTATCCGGCTGAAGTTTCTTCACATAAACATCGCATCCCCAAACTTTAAGAAATGACAACTTAGGTTTGTTTCCAAACCATAATTCATACGGTGTCGTTTCAACGGATTTAGATGGTGCCCGATTTAAAATGAATGCAGCTGTTTCTAGTGCATAACCCCAAAATGACAGTGGCAAGTCAGTCAGAGACATCATAGATCGAACCATATCCAATAAAGTACGATTACGACGTTCCGACACACCATTACGTTGTGGTGTTCCGGCAGGCGTGAGTTCTAAAACTATTCCACACTCTTTCATGTGTGTGCTAAACTCGTAACTTATATACTCACCTCCACGGTTAGACCGAAGAAATTTGATCTTTCTATTACGATGATTTTCCACTTCATTCTGAAATTCCTTGAACTTTTCAAAAGTTTCAGACTTGTGTTTCATCAAATAGATATACCCGTATCTACTCAAATCATCCGTGAAAGTAACAAAATAACGATATCCACCTCGCGCCGACACCTTAGGGTATCCTATGAATACGCATTTTTCCGCTTTGGGTTCGAGTTTATCCGGCTGAAGTTTCTTCACATAAACATCGCATCCCCAAACTTTAAGAAATGACAACTTAGGTTTGTTTCCAAACCATAATTCATACGGTGTCGTTTCAACGGATTTAGATGGTGCCCGATTTAAAATGAATGCAGCTGTTTCTAGTGCATAACCCCAAAATGACAGTGGCAAGTCAGTCAGAGACATCATAGATCGAACCATATCCAATAAAGTACGATTACGACGTTCCGACACACCATTACGTTGTGGTGTTCCGGCAGGCGTGAGTTCTAAAACTATTCCACACTCTTTCATGTGTGTGCTAAACTCGTAACTTATATACTCACCTCCACGGTTAGACCGAAGAAATTTGATCTTTCTATTACGATGATTTTCCACTTCATTCTGAAATTCCTTGAACTTTTCAAAAGTTTCAGACTTGTGTTTCATCAAATAGATATACCCGTATCTACTCAAATCATCCGTGAAAGTAACAAAATAACGATATCCACCTCGCGCCGACACACTCATTGGTGCACATACATCAGTATTTATAATTTCCAATAAATCTGCCGCCCATTCCATTGAACTGGAAAACGGCTTTCTAGTCATCTTGCCCATAAGGCATGGCTCACATGTATCAAATGATTCAAAATCAAGTGATTCCAAAAGTCCATCAGAATGGAGTTTCTTCATGCGTTTAACGCCAATATGACCTAGACGGCAGTGCCACATATATGCAGATATATCATTATCAAGTTTAATCTTTTTAGCATTAACATTATGAATATGCGTAATATTACTATCGAGATCCAATAGAAATAAACCATTCAACACAGGTGCATGACCATAAAAGATATCATTCTTATAAATCGAACAACCATTGTTTTCAGAATTAAAGGAATAACCACTTTTCACCAAACACGATCCGGATACAATGTTCATGCTCAGTGTAGGCACCAAATAACAATTATTTAGGTTTATAACTAATCCCGATGGCATATGGAGAGGTAGTGTCCCGACGGCGATCACATCAACTTTTGATCCATTGCCGACCCACATCATGACCTCATCCCTTGCTAGTTGTCGCTTGTTCTGCAGCCCCTGAACCGAGTTACATATATTAGCGACTGATCCCGTATCAAATACCCAGGTGCTACTGCGAGTACTAGTCAAGTACACATCAATAACATGTATAACATATATACCTTTGTTTGCCTTGCCGGACTTCTTGTCCGCCAAATACTTGGGGCAATTGCGCTTCCAATGGCCAATCCCCTTGCAATAGTAACACTCGGTGTCAGACTTAGGGCCAGCTCGGGGTTTCTTTTCAAGTGTGGCAACATATTTGCCACCCTTCTTTCCCTTGTGCTTGCCTTTCTTGTCCTTCTTGAAACCGGTGGTCCTATTGATCATCAACACTTGATGTTCTTTCCTAATCCCCACTTCTGTAGTCTTAAGCATTGACAGAAGCTCGGGAAGAGACTTTTCCATGCCCTGCATGTTGGAGACATGCCCAAGAGGCAATAATAAAGTGGTTATTATTATATCTTTATGTTTATGATAAATGTTTACATCCCATGCTATAATTGTATTAACCGGAAACATTAATACTTGTGTGTTTTGTAAACATAAAAGAGTCCCTAGTAAGCCTCTTGTTAAACTAGCTTGTTGATTAATGGATGATCATGGTTTCCTGATCATGGACACTGGATGTCGTTAATAACAAGATCATATCATTAGGAGAATGATGTGATGGACACACACCCGTAGTAAGCATAGCATAAGATCAAGTCATTAAGTTCGTTTGCTATAAGCTTTAAAATACATAGTAACCTAATCCTTTGACCATGAGGTTATGTTAATCACCATCACCGGATGGGTACTTTGATGACATCAAACACCGCTTCGTAACTGGGTGGTCATAAAGGTGTCATTGGGTATTCTGAAAGTATGTGTTGAAGCGCATGGACCAAGATTGGGATTTGTCCATCCATATGACAGATAGATATGCTCTGGGCCCTCTCGGTGGAATGTCATCTAATTAGCTTGCAAGCATGTGACTGGGTCACAAGGGATGACATAACATGGAACGAGTAAAGAGTACTTATCAGTAACGAGGTAGAACTAGGTATGGAGATACCGACGATCAAACCTCGGATAAGTAGAGTATCGCGTGACAAAGGGAATTGGTTTCGTATGTTAATGGTTCTATCGATCACAAAGTCATCGTTGAGTATGTGGGAGCCGTTATGGATCTCTAGATCCTGCTGATGGTTATTGATCGGAGAGGTGTCTCCATCATGTCTGCATATTCACGAACCGTAGGGTGACACACTTAAGGTTCGAAGTTGTTTTAAGTAGATATGGAATGTGTGTTGGAGACCGAATGTTGTTCAGAGTCTCGGATTGGATTCGGGACATCACGAGGAGCTACGGAATTGTCCGGAGAATAAGATTCATATATTGGGGATCATTTTCTAAGTTAGGAAATGTTCCGGAGTATTTGTATGGGGATTCTAGAATGTTTCGGAATGTTCCGGAAGGTTCTAGATGATTTCTTGGAGTTTGCTTGAAAACATAGAAAGGATCAAGGAATCCTTGTGGGGTAAGACAAGGATTCGTGGGAGAGTAGGACTCTCCGCCCACCTCCTTGATCCGCCGGCCAACGGAGGGGAGTCCTACAAGGACTCCACCTCCCCATGGCGCCTCCCTCTCATAAATAGAGGGGGTGGAGGCGCCACCCCTTGCCCCCTTCCACTCCAAACCCTAGCCGCCTCTCTCCTCCTCCTTTCTTCTGCTCAGGCTTAGGCGAAGCCCTGCAGAATTCTCTACTCCACCACCACCACCACGCCGTCGTGCTGCTGAGATTCCGTGGAGAAGATCTACTACCTCCGCTGCTTGCTGGAACGAGGAGAGGAAGGTCTGCTTCGACTCCGCACGTGTGACCGACTGTGGAAGTGCTGCCAGAACGCGGCGCCGGAAGGATCGTCCACACGATCTTGAGATCGGCAAGTGCTCGACTACATCAACCATGAGATCTAATCTCGTAACGCTTTCGGATCTACAAGGGTTAGTACATATCTATCTCGTTGCACATGTCTAATAGATTAGATCTTGGCTTTTATCTAGATTAGATCTCGGTTTTGTTCGTTCTTGCGGTAGAATTTTTTTGTTTTCCATGCTACGAACGCATCAGTGGTATCAGAGCCGTATCTATGCGTAGATCTGTTGCACGAGTAGAACACAATGTTTTTGTGGGCGTTGATGCTTTTGTTGTCGGTGTCTTAGCGTGTACTTTGCATCTTGCGGCATGATGGGATGAAGCGGCTCGGGCTAACATTACATGTCATCGCACATGAGACTTGCTCCACGCTTGACGTGCAACTTGCTTTGCACAAGTGGCTTTGCGGGTGTCTGTCTCTCCCACCATAGTTAAGATTCAATTTACAATGAGCATCTAACAACACTTGTATCAACGTTGTGGTTCTTGTTCGTATGTAAGATCGGTCTTATGCGAAAGCCCCAAACCACGTAAAACATGCAAAGAAAATTAGAGGCGTCTAACTTGTTTTTGCAGGGGTTTTGTGATGTGATATGGCCATCATGTGATTATGATTATATTTGATGTATGCAATGATCCTTGTTGTAATATGGCAACCGGCAGGAGCCTAATGGTTGTCTTTTAATTCTGTTAAGACCTGCGTGTCTATTCATCTTGTAATAGCTTTATTCCAAGTAATTGTAATAGTTACTAGTGATGATGGACAACCATGAAGCGGCGCCACTGACCTTGATGCAATGCTGGTGATGATGGAGATCATGTTCGTGCTTTGGAGATGGAGATCAAAGGCGCAAGAAGAAAGGGCCATATCATATCACACTTATTATGAATTGCCTGTGATGTTAATCCTTTATGCATCTTGTATTGCTTAGATCGCGACGGTAGCATTATAAGATGATCCCTCTCACTAAATATCAAGTAATAAAGTGTTCATCCTTAGTTGGCACCGTTGCTAAGACTCGTCGTTTCGAAGCATCTCGTGATGATCGGGTGTGATAGACTCTACGTGTGCATACAACGGGTGCAAGCCAGATTTGCACATGCGGAAACTAAGGTTAACCTTGACGAGCCTAGCATGTATAGACATGGTCTCGGAACACAGAATACCGAAAGGTAAAGTATGAGTCATATGGATGATATGATGAACATGTTGATTGTTCGCCTTTAAAGCTACATCATCTCACGTGATGATCGGACTTGGTGTAGTGGATTTGGTTCGTGTAATCACTAAAACAACTCGAGGGATGTTGTTTTGAGTGGGAGTTCGTTTGTAATTTGGATTAGTCGAACTCAATTTATCATAAACACAATCAAAGTGAATTTGCATAGTTTGTTGTAGTTATTGGCATCCGTTCACCACCTTACGCTTAGTTATAGTTGAGATAGTGGAACTAGAGAAATTCTGGATATTTACTTTACGAACTGGTATCGTATTGTTTTGAATGTCAATTTAAAGTTTTTAAGTCCTATTGCAAACTTTCAGCAAACTCTATTTACTCCATGAAGTTTAATAAATAGTATTAAATCAAGAGTAACAATTCCAGTGTTAGTTTCTAATGTATCATGTTTGCCTCCATGATTCTTGATACTCAAAAGATTGTTTTTAATATCAAGTTTATCTAAGAGCTGAAAGCAATGTTTCAGAAACCATCATATGTGAAAGGTATTGCGATATCTAAAACAATGTGTTGGTTACAACATGATAGAGTATACGTCCTCATATTTGATGAGAATTTGTGAAGGTTGGAGACGCTAGTCGTCCTAATCCTCCAAAGGTTTTGAAAAAGAAACATTATACTCGCAATTCACCTTTATAAGCTATAGCAGCTTGATCATGAAAGTTTTCATGATAAGGATGAATAGAAGATGTAAGTAAAATGTTTACTACACTAAAAGATTACTAAAAAATGGATTTTTTAAAGAACACCAAACATTTGATGATGGTGATCCACCTCAAAGTGCAAGTCCAAATGTATTAGTAGTTGACTATATACGCTTTGTACCATGTGTCATGTTGATGACACCACTATTGATGTTGATAGATTCTTTTAAAAGAAAAGGAATAGCTGAAAGAGAATCTATAAAATATTTGGCAGAAAATAAAAGGTTGGAGATGTCCAA
Organism: Avena eriantha; assembly: GCA_910589775.1. Classification (NCBI taxonomy): domain Eukaryota; kingdom Viridiplantae; phylum Streptophyta; class Magnoliopsida; order Poales; family Poaceae; genus Avena; species Avena eriantha. The sequence continues at coordinate 283,673,562 of OU342746.1, read as the reverse complement.
CTTAGGCATATAGAAGATATACATGTTATGGTTGTATTCCTTGCTTGTTAAACAATGTGGTTCTCCGGTATTGGATACCGAATTGGTTGGTATGAAGTGTCATACAGGACAACACAGTTCATGAACTGCAATGGCCTAAGTAACCAGCAAGAGAAATGTGATGATGTTCATCGAAAACAAACAAAGGGTTGTTGTGTTGCTCGTTAACATCAAAGCTTGCCTTCAAGATTTGTTTCAATAATTGTTATTTTGATCAGGTATTATGACGACAAAAGGTTGTTCAAATAATTTCTGTATTCCATAAAAGATGGATGATTTACAAATCTCGTTGGAGAAATCACATCCATAAAACTAATGCTAAAATGTCGAAAGACAATTGATTGAAAGATCACTTAAGAAGTGACATCGCTGTTTAAATTATATTGGAAAGAAAACATGAAGAAACTCCATATTGATGGAATTTTTGGAGTCTTTGATTTGGATCAAATGACGCTTGTGATACTTTCCTGGAGATAATTAAAAATCCGTTCGTAGGCCAAAAGAGGAACGGACGACTAACTAATTGGAATTTTGTACATATTTATGTATATAGTCCATTATGTGTGGTCGTGGGCGATGGATTTCAACTTCATATGCTTTCTCTGAAGATTTGAGTGAGTATATGTATATACTTACTCAATAAGGAAGAAGTATGAAACATTTGAAAAATGTTCAAAGACTTTCAAGATGAAGTGGAAAATCATTGTAACAAGAAAATAAAAGAGTTTATGATTGGATCATAAAGAAATATGTTTGAGTTACAAGTTTAGCAAAACACCTAAGATTTGAGGAATCGTTCCATGGATTTGCATTTCCCAAAACACCATAGGAGTATGAAGTGTTCGAGATATGTAATGAAACCTTGTTTTACATGGTAAGATCAAAGGTGTTATTTATAAAACTTCCATTATATTTTAAAGATTAAAGCTTTAGTGACTACCGCTTTTACACTGAAAATAGCTCCACCGTGATCCGTTGAAATGACACCATATAAGTCATGGTTTGGGATAAAACCCGAATTGTTTTTTCTTAAATTTTGGTATGTTATGCATAAGTAAAATGTTTACAACCAAAGTCGGATAAGCACGTCTTTGTAGGTTATCCCAAAGAATTTGTTGGGAATTTCTCCATAACACTGAGGACAAAAGAGTTTGTTACTTGGAACGTCAAGTTTCTTGAGAAGGAATTTTTCGTGAAAAGTTAAGTGGGAGGACAATAGAACTTTGATAAGGTTGTTGAACCTTAGCTATATGTGCTAAGTAGCACAGCGCTGGAAAGTGTCTCGGTGACGGCCACAATGCTCATGGCTCTCGTGATTACAAAAGGTGTGATCTCGGAGATTAGTGTTCCTATAGAACCATGTGGGTCGGTAAGAATCAAATAGTAAGATTTGATAAGCAAGTCGTTATTGTTTTGACAATGATGAACCGACTACATGCAAAGAAGCGATGATGGGCCCTGACTCCATAAAATGACTAGAAGTCATGGAATCCGTGATAGCATCCATACACAAGAAATCAAGTTTCTGAACTTTGAAGACCCTCCGGAAAGGCGTGAAGCCTATCGGTCGTGTTTGGATCTATAAAGAAATAGACATGGATGTTTCAAATCTATGAAATAGTCGACATGTCGGAAAGAGTTTACGACAATGTTCAAGGAATTGACTATGATAAGATTTGATCTTTCATAGCGATATTTAGTCTGGACGGATTAATGTAGCAACCACTACATATATTTTGATATATGGTAGTTGAACAAACAAAACAAGTTCTTCTAATAGAATGGTTACCTAGGACGTGTACATGACACGATCCAAAGGGTTTTGTTAAATTAAAAGGATGCTAAAAGAGTATGCAAAACTTCAATGGTTGAAGTGAGCATCGCGGAGTTGGAATCTTCACCGTGATGAAACCGTTAAAAGGTTTAATTTCATCAGAGACGATGAAGATGTTTGCATTTTGCAAGAAATTAAGTGGGAGCGCTAAGACATATTTCTAATACATTATGTGAAAGACATATTGTTGATTAGAAATAATGTATCTTTTATTGACATAGGTTAAGAATTTCATTTCGATGAAAGACTTAGGCATAACTCAAGAATTAGGCATCAATGTCTATATGAATAGATTGAGGCGCTAATATGGTTTTGCCAAATGTACATAGATAAGATGTTGAAGGAGTTCAATATGGAAACAACAAGAAAGGTTCTTGACGCACGGAAAGGACTGAATCAAGATTCAAGTGTGTTGACACGAGATTCGAGTGTTTTGACACTTGGTGAAATCACAAGAATATTTTGATCAATCATTCTTTTGAGATGTACACATCCAGATATGTCCTATGCTCTAAATGTTATGAGCATATACCAGAATGATTCATAAGATGATCATTGGACAATAGTAAAGATATTCTTATGAGCTTTGGAAGAACTAAGAATATACCATGTATAAGTGACAAATAGTTAAAGGTAGTTCATTGTAAAGTGTTACATTGATACTAGTTTTGTCACAAGATACAAATTAAATTTATCTCAATTTAGACTATGGGTAGCACAATGTAATGGAAAGGATGTTCCATGATGGATTTGGATGAGTTCCAAAGTTGAGATATTATGACGGATACTACAACAAAAGGCTAAGTATATAACTGCTATAATAGGAGCAAAGGAGGGCATTTGTGTTAAGTAGTTTGTTATCAAACTAGGCGTGGTTCATAGCGGGATAATACTATGAAGATACATTGTACGACAATTGTATCAACATGATTTAATCCCAAGGAACTAAAGGTCTCACCAAAGGACCAAATTTATACAATGCCATCTCATTGGAGAATGAGTAATGCGTAGAGACGCAAGGACATGCAAATACACACGGACCTAGAAGTATCAGATCCGAAGATTATGTTTACCACTAGCAATAGTGTCTATACAACACCAGAAAGCCATAGGTGTTGAATTCATAAGTTTTTAACTAGATTATTGACTCTAGTGCAAGTGGGAGACTGTTGGAGATATGCCCAAGAGGCAATAATAAAGTGGTTATTATTATATCTTTATGTTTATGATAAATGTTTTCGAAACACTTTCGAAGTTCTAGCTCTAGCCCATACAGTATGCCGCAATGAACTAAGTTGTGGTCCTCCTGACGAGTCACATAGACATTATTTTCCTCGTCAAGGGCATCAGGAGCTGGTGGGGGGCCTAGCGGCGCATCTAGCACATATTGCTTTTGTGCAGCAGTGAGGAGAATCCTCAAATTCATAGACCAGTTGCTAAAGTTGCTACCATTCGTAGCAAGTTTCTCTTTCTCCATGAACACATTGAAAATAAAAGCAGGTGGTGCCATCTACAACAAAATTTGTAAAGTTTATTTGGACTAAGTTTATGATAGAGTGAGTTCAACTAATCCAAATTACTAATGAACTCCCGCTCAAAAACGACATCCCTCGTGTCCTTTTGGTGATTACATGAACCAAATCCACTACACCAAGTCCGATCATCACGTGAGTTGATGTAGCTTCAAAGGCGAGCATCTATATGGACATCATATCAACTATATGACTCATGCTTAACCTTCCGGTACGTGTTCCGAGGCCATGTATGTACATGCTAGGCTCGCCAAGTAAGAACCTTAGTATTCACGTGTGTAAAACTGTCTTACACCCGTTCCTATGAAAGCGTAGATTCGAGTACACCCGATCATCACGTGATGTCTCGAAACACGATCCACATAACGGTACATACTCAAGGAAGAACACATCTTTATCTTGATATCTAAATGAGGGATCACCTTACAATGCTACAGAAAGCGCCAAACTAGCAGCATAAGATGTTAACATCTAATGTGTAAAGTGAGATGATATGTTCCATGCATTTGATCTCTATCATTTGCATCGTGGTATGATCTATATCATTCCTTTGTGTGTAAGGCCAAGGTCTATGGAACTTACACGTTGAATGTGTTGTAAGAGTATCTATCATACATCTACTTACAACAATACCATATCAATACACTAGCCCAGCAACGATCTAAACTAGATGCCTCTAATTTATCAATTGCAAGTTTTAAGTGGCTTAGGGCTTTCCGAGATAGAACCGTTCTTACCTACGAAGTTGAACCACAACAAGGATAACCAAGTTATTAGAAACTCGTTGTGAATCAGATATTGACTATAGTAGGAGAGACAGACACCCGCCAGCCACTTATGCAAAACTAGTTGCATGTCAGTCGTGGAACCGGTCTCATGTACGATGACATGTAAGGTTGGTCCAGGCTGCTTCATCCCACTATGCGACCAATATCCAAAATACATAGAAGATGCAACAACATGATCATCATCGCCCACATATAAACATATGTGTACTACTTGTGCAAAGCACCTACGCATAGATCAGGCTCTGATACTACTGTTGGGTCCGCAACATAGAAAACAAAAAATTTCCTACAATGAGAACTACATGCCAAGATCTATCTACTAGATACAGAGCAATGGGTGGACATACACCCAACGAGAACTTACCCTCGAAGACAACGAGTTTTGTTAACGAGTATGAACTCGTGGTTGATGTAGTCGTACACTTGTCGATCTCAAGATCGTGAGGAAGTCCGAGCGCCGCAACTCAGCAGCGCATCCGCACTCGCACACACGTTCAAGCCACCAGACAAGCTCCACCTCCTCGCTCCATCGATCCAGAAGAAGCAGCAATTCCTTCCAGACAAAATGCCACTGGGAACATGTATCTCGCTAATCCGAGACCATGGGGGAATAATTCTAGAGGGGGAGAGAGATCCTTCACAAGGAGGTGTGAGGAAGAAGGAGGAAGAGGGGGGCCTTTTATAGGAGGAGGGGGTGCCCCTCCCCATGGCCGGAGCATGGGGGAGGTGACCCTTCACCTCCTCCATTCATGTGGTGGTAACCCCTCCACATTAAAATGCCTCTTCACATTCCCCTTTAAAGACCCTACTTTAAATGCATTAAAATTCTCCAAGTTTAATGCTCTCTCATTTAATAAAACTCTTTTATTAAATTTATTCAGAATTTTGTTAATTACTTTAATTAACAAACATTCACATATAACCCCTTGCAATATTTCAATATCACATGCAGAACCACTTTCTGCAATTTCACCCGAAACAATTTCCGGTTTCTATCGAAACAATTCCTATGCTTTGCAATTCTTTCGTCTGAAACATATGTGCTCCAAAATCGTGTCTGGTAACTCTTAAGTGTGTCACCCTACGGTTCGCGAATAATGCAGACATGATTGAGACTCCTCTCAGATCAATAATCACAAGCGGGACCTGGAGGTCCATACTGACTCTTGCATATTCAACGATGACTTTTGTGATCGTGAGAACCTTTAACGCTTGTAATTTAATCCCTTTGTCTATTGATATAATACATGTCGGAGATTCGATCATCGATATCCAAATACCTAGTTTGATCTCGTTACCGACATGCACTCTTTTCTCGTTCCCGTGATATAACATTCTAGTGATCACATCACTTGCTTGCAAGCTACCTTAATGTGATATCACCGAGAGGGCCCAGAGTATATCTATCCGTCATCGGGATTCAAAAATTCCACTCTTTGATCCATGAGCCTCAACACAACACCTTCATAGCACTGAACCCATCTTTATAGTCACCCAGTTACGGTGTGACGTTTGATGTTATCAAGATACTCTTCCGGTGTTAGCAATTAACATGATCTCATGGTCTAAGGATAAAGATTACTTCGTATGATGTTATAGCAATATAAACATAATTACTTGATCGTAATGCTATACTTCGGATGAATGTTCATCACATCATTTCACAAATGCTGTGACCTTGTTATTAACAACATCCAATGTCCATGATCAGGAAACCTTGATCATCTTGTTAATCAGCAAGCTAGTCTATAAGAGAGGCATAACTAGGAACCCTTTTTGTTTATTAAACACACATGTATTGACGTTTCTGATCAATACAATTATAGCATGCAAAATAAACATCTATCATATATAAGGAATACATAATAACAACTTTATTATTGCCTCTCAGGATATATTTCCTTCACGATTCTGGTGCCCATTGTCCCGACGATGCAGAGTACGTGAAGCTACAAAAATTGGCACCGAGGAAGAGGAAGAAGGCAGGAAATGAAGAAGCCAGTGGACGTGAATGCTTATTACCCAGGCTGCGGAAGAAGGCTGCTGGCAATGAAGATGCATAGTAATGTGTTGAACTTGAACCTATATATGTAATTCTGTTAAATTCTGGAGCTCTGTCTGTGGTACTTTGCTGGGCGAAACAATCAACCCACATTCTCTGAGTAAAATATACCGCGACTTAGGGTTTGGAAACGCCCGAGTCAGTAGTTGAATCTGAAACTGTGATTGTGCCACTACTATCTGAAAACACGTAGCAACGGTTCCACGATTGCTGAGGGGCAGGAGGTCTCCAAATTCGATGGAATGTAAGTGGCACAAAAATAAATTATTTAAGCTACCACACTACATGAAGCAGCAACTTATTTCAGATGCTGCACAACGATGTGGCAACAAAAACAGCAATGACAACCAATAATGCCCAGATAAGGAGGAAACCGGTACAACTTTCTGGCCTGATCTTGAGCCTGTCTATCTCACCGCCTCTCTGCTCCTGCATCCCATGCATCTGGCGAAGCTCCCGGATCTCCAGTAACCGGGTGTACGTGCTTCCACTTTATAAATTTTGGTTGTGCCATTTCCATGCGGCACAATCCACGTAGATTACGTTTAAACAAACCACCAATGTCAGAATACACTAGTAGAAAAGGGGACTTTGGTCCATGGTCAAGTTCCCAATCCGGGACAGAGATCTAAATCGAGGCAGAAATTGATCTAAATCACAAGTTCTTTCACAAATTAATCAAGACAGAGATCTAAATCGAGGCATTTCATTAATTCAACCACAAATTCTTCTAAACAAAGGTGTGATTTCACATCCTACATTAATTCAACCACTAGTCAACAATTTCACTTCCGCTGGCACTGTCCTCCGAGCCGTCGGCTTCCTCGTCGAAGTCGGACGGAATCTCCACGATTTCCGCATTGTTCGCGAGGCGGAGCACCTCTTCACGGTGAGCGGCGGCGATGATGGTGTACTTGGTCCGTCTAGGGACGGACCAAAACCTCTCCCGCCCTTCTCGGTTGCGGAGATCCTGGTGCACCACGCGCCCGTAAACGATGTGGTTTCCAATCTTGGCCTTCCGCTCCTTCTTGACCGGCACCGGCCAGTACGGGCTGGCGGCCCCGTACCGGGGCAGCGCCCTCTTCCATGCGAGCATCTGGCGACGGCGCGCCACGATTTTGCTATCCATCTCGGCAATCAAAACATAGGGCATTTGTATATAAATAAGATAAAGCATCCAAGTACTAAATAATCATAGGCATGTGTTCCATATATAGTCATGCGTGCTCGCAATGAGAACTTGCACAACATCTTTTGTCCTGCCAGCCCGTTTGCAGCGGGGCCTCAAGGGAACTACATGCAATTAAGGTGCTCCTTTTAATAGAGCACCGGAGCAAAGCATTAACACTCTGTGAACACATGTGATCCTCGCATCAAAGCCATTCCCTCCAGTTATCCCGATTGCTGTCACTTCGGAGCCTTTGGTTCCGGAGAATAATATGTGTATACAAGTTGCAGGTAAGACCATAAACAATACTATCATAATGAATCAATAACATGTTCAGATCTGAAATCATGGCACTCGGGTCCTAGTGAAAAGCATTAAGCATAACAAGTTGCAACAAAGTCAAAAAGCACTAATAATAAATACTAGGCACCATGCCCTAACAATCTGATGCCATTACATGAACGATCTCATCCAATCCCTACCATCTCCATAGCCTACAGCGGGGGATTACACACTCATCGATGGGGGAAACATGGATGGTTGATGGAGAAGCGATGGTGATGATGATGGTGATGATCTCCTCTAATTCCCCATCCCGGCAGGGTGTCAGAACGGAGTTTCTGGGTCCAAATCGCGGAATCTGGTGGTGGCGGCACAGCGGAACTCTTTCTGGGAAAACATCGAACCCCCCTTGGTTTTAGATCAAGAGGCAACTTATAGGCGAAGAGGGAGGCCGAGGGGGTGACCGAGGCGGCCACACCACCCCTAGGCGCGGCCTGGCCTGGCCCGTGTAGCCAGGTGGTGTGGGCCCCTCGTGGCCCTCCTCCGTCTAGTCTTCTGGCTCCATGAATCTTCTGGTGAAATAGGATTTTTGGCATATTTTTCGGGATTTTTCCTGATAGTTGATTTTGTGCACAAAATCTAGACACCAAGGTAATTCTGCTGAAAAAAGCGTTAGTCCGTGTTAGTTGTATCCAAATCACATAAGTTTAGAGGAGAAACAATAGCAAAAGTGTTTGAGAAAGTAGATACGTTTTGGACATATCAGTCCTCCTCATAGTCTGGCCACGGTAATAGCCAGGAACAAAGCCATGAGTACTCTTTAAGTACTCGCAAACTATCACTAACTAGTAAGGTAGGTTCTAGTAGGAATCTTAAGCTCTAGGTTTATTTGCAAAAAGCCAGGTTTATTTCATAAGGAGTTCAAAAGTAAAGAAGCTAATTTAATTTTCTACATCTTCTAAGTGGGAACCTAGTTTTCATATCCACAACCCTGTTGTGGTCAAGTCAAGGTCATAGTTCAATTCACAAGTCATTTTTGAAAACATCTGACAACGGAACAGTATGGCCACTCCAACTGTCCATGACCGCGGACGCGGCTATTCGAATAGTTTGACACTCTACAGAGGTGGTATACTTTCAGCATAAAATTCGATACATCCGTCAGGGATAACCCTGAATCATCATACTTGGTATGCGGATAATCAATCATAACCTTTCAATTACACGCTCTAGTATAGGCACCTCCCCTATGAGCTTGGCCTCCCAGCCATGGCCATCTGCCATCCTGGGCACTTCATAGGTGGACATTCACATTCACGAGGTAGCCTCAGCTCAACCTCTTTCCACGAGGGAACCCATACTAAGGCATATAAACTTCCAGTTAAGCCCTACCCAATTCAAGTATTGTGGTTGTACGGTAAAATTGGAAGGTATCGCATCCGAACTCAACCATCAGTTTTTATTAAAATCACAGCTCATGCCTCAAGAAGTTTCATCATCAAATCATTTTTTGTTCATAACACATGTCAAACACATTTCAATAAAATGAATCCTCATTCCAAGGTTTTCATAATCATTTCTTCCAAGTATTCCCATCTAAGTGATCGGTAGTAGTTTAGCACTAGCAACTAGCAATGAGGGTGTCACTAATAAGGGGTGCTAATAAAGTGTAACTATACAAATCGAGTTTTATGCTTTTTAATGGCATCTAAGTATAACTACTTAGGCCTAGTTTTATACTCTTTATGGCATCTATCCTATTTTTCCAATACTCACAAATTACTAACTAAAGGTAAAGAACTTGGGTAAAAGTAAAAGAATAAAACTTGCAAGTAAAACTTGGGATTGGCATAATCAAAGTTGCATAACCAAAGCATGGGTAATGCATCTTGCATAGGTTATCTTGCAAGGGTGTCTTGCATAGTTAACTTGTAGTGTTAGGCTTGCCTTGAGTAGTGCAGTGGTTGAAGTTCTCTTCTTCTTCTTTGTCATAGTACTCCTCATCCTCGTATCCTGGGTCGATACTAGCGTCTATAAATGAATACGAGGTACACAATCACCAAACAATACTTAACTACTTCTATTTAGCACACAAAGGCTCACACTAGATGATCTAGCATCATCACAATCATCACATGAAATAAAGACCTAGTCTTATTTATCTTATTTTGGAAAAGTAATTTCTACTCATTGAAAAATACTTAAGATTTAATATTCTCTAGTTAAAATATGGGATCATGTTGACACATGTCATCACCAAATATTCTAATACTTGGGAATGTGATTTAAAGTGGTGGTCACATTTTATAAAGTTTAATATTACTATTTAATAAAATGAAAGTGACTAGAAATGCCTATATAGCATTCTTTTGGTACTAGTCCAAGATCACTTCATGTAAACCTAAATATTTTTACATATTCAGATAGATCTTGTCAAATGTGATTTTTGAGAGTTGAAATAAACTCAAAAGCATTTATGGTTGATTTTTGAAAAATGTTTAAAGTGGCAAAAGCCTCTGTCTTGTTATTTTTGGTATAGGTGATCTATAATTTCAAATGGTTTGAATCGAACGGGCTTGGATAGATATTTTGAATACCTTTCTAACAAAATTGGAATCATGCAATTTGGTTCAGTGAATCTCTTTGAATTGATTTTTGAATCTACCGACAGAATATAGTTTTAACTAAAATGGAAAAAGTTTATTTGAATCAACGGGCTCTGCGCGGGAAACTAATTGGACCGGCCCAGCTAAGCGGCGCGCGCGCAGCAGGCTACTGACAGGCAGGTCCCACTGGCCAGCGACTCAACTAAACCGAAACGGTAAGTTTCAATCTCAGCCCTACGATTAGACTAGGATCTAACGGCTGTGGTTCGTCGTCTCCGTCGCACCGCTCCGGCGAGACTGAACCCTAATGCGACCGTGGGGGTACGTGGGGGATCACCTGGGCTCCAGCTAAGGTCGGCGATGGGGGCGAATGAGGTTGTTGTCGACGGCGAGTCGAATGGTGGTCGTGGCGGCTCCTAGGGCGGCTCCTAGCTCCAGTTCCTCTTCTCCTCTGCAGCGGCGGGCTCCGGTGAAATTCCGGCGGGCTGGTGCTCGTATTGCTCCGGGGAGAGGTGTGGGAGATTTCTGAGAGAGAGAGGGGGGTGAGATGGTGTGGCGAATTGGGGCTGGGGTGGCCTCTATTTATACACGGGCGAGAGGGGCAGAGCAGCATGGCTCGGGCTCATCGGCGACGTTGTTACAGAGGGCTATCGGCATGGTTGAGGGGAGGGGTCGACGTGGTGCTTCAGGGCGGTTGTCATGATGGCACGGCAAGGGGTGGTCGAGAACGGCCGGGAGCGGTCCGTGCTCTGTGTGGGAACGGCGGCGTTCGAGACGGCACACAGTGTCCACGGTTCGCGCGGCGGCGAATGGGCATGTATGGGGGTAGCTGGGGTCACGGTGAGTGCGTGCACGCACGGAGAAGCGAGGTGTGGCGTATGTCGGCTGCGGCGCTCTGGCGCGATCTCTGCATGGCAGACAGAGAAGTGGGCGCGGCGAACGCAGCTGGTCCACGACTTGTCTCTGGTCGAGGGGTGGATAGAGGGTGGCGGTGGAGTGTTGACTGTCTCCTGGACATCATGGGAGAGGGCGGTGCGGTCTGTGGTGAGTGGAGCGTGGTCGACCGACACGGCGAGCTCGGGCAGCGCTGCACTGGTTCGAACGGCAAAGGGGGAGCTTGTCCACTACGCTGTTGGGCACTATGGGAGACCAGGGGAGAGAATTGAGGCACTAGTGGTGATCAATTACTGCTCAGAACAGTAGAAGTTAGGCAAGTGTTTACTGGTGTCTTCCAGGGGCTCGACCAAATGGCCGGATGAATTCAAAGTTTAAATTTTTGGATGAAATTTGGTGAGTGTTCTGAGTACTTGCTTGATAATCTATGGTTGCTTGGGTTTGCCAAGGTGAAATGATTTGAGTGGTTTTTGAAAAAGGGTGATCTTAGTAGATACACTTGATTCCATTTTTCATTGTCTCTCAAATAGATTTGAATTTAGTTTCTGTCTTTTTATAAGGCTTCCTTGAATTCATTTTTACTTGGTCTAGCAAGGGGTGAAAATAATTGAGAAAGTTTCTGTTAGAAATCTTTTACTACAAACACTCAAAGTGGTCTAGTAGATAATTTTGGTCAAAATGACCATTTTCTTATATGATTCGTATTTGATTTTTTTCTTTTGATTTTGTTTGTAAATGGCCTAGATGATGTAGTATTTATCTTTAAACCATTCCTTATCATTTGCAGCAATCAAACATGGCAATTGCACTCATTCATACACTAGCAATTCACACATACACTCATATTAGATTTAATAATATAAGTTTTTGTTAACCCTAAACTTGGGTGATTAGAACTTGCTAGTCTTGTTTAATATTTTTGGGGTGTTACAATGCTACAACATCTCTCATCCTCCGGATAAGAATTCGGCTGTTATTGCTGCTCTTGCGAACATGCGCACAACATTATATTTCTACCATTAGAGCTAAAAATCAGCACTCGCCAATCACCGAATAAATGAAGGAATACAAAGATGAGGAATGGAGAAGAACCTACGATGAACAGAGATACGAGTCACCCAAACCCTTGCCATGAAAGACCAACCTACAGAAAATGGAGCATTCATCTATCAGTAGGCTCTGTGAGAACAAAATTGGCATGATAGTTTCAGGTACAGAACAAAAGCTCATATGTAGCAAAACAAAAAGAGGTAATTGATCTGGAACACTCTCCTCCAAGAGAAGAACAAAATATCATGTGAATCTATAAAAAATGTCGATTCAATTTCCAAACCTGCACCTCTACCCCAAACAACAAAATATGCATAAGATAAGAAAAGGTACACTATTTGATGCAAGCTCACCATACTGTGGAAAATTGGATTAAAAAGGGCAAAAAAACATTGATTAATTACTAAAGCCAACCTGATTTAACAATTTAACTGCAGATGCACCCACTGGCCATCAACGGCTCACCCAAACCAGAGATCCATCGGCAATCATGTGCACCTTAAGTAAAATATGGAACAAAATGGGGAGCACATAAAATTAAAGAAAATAAAAAGTACGGATTAGTTAGACCAACTAAATTAGCAACATATTATGTAGAAAATCATCTAGAATTGAAACATTTGAAGGTGTCTATAAATTAATATGTGTTTTCTGCCTGCAGATAAGAAAGAGGGTTAAAATGGTGAACTTGAGGATCATAAGAACATATTTTATTTACAATGAAATTGTAAGAATCTATTTTATTCAAGCAAGTATTCTACCTAGTAGTAAATCAAACTAAAAGGCTAGCCTAGTCTGGTCACCCCTCGTGAATAATCAAGCTCCCAAACTCTAGTGTTGACAACTCCATTTCTCCAGACTCCTGACCTCGGGAAAAAGGGAAAATCCAAGAACCGTGAGCAATCTTACCACCAAAACAAACACACGTGGTGTTCATCTTAACTTACCCGATGGGCAAAGGGTGATAACATTGGTGATCCGGAGGCCAGCCCTGCCAGGCTGTGGAGAAGCAAAAGCTATCATCTAGTCGGCCGGCCACCACGCACGATGAAGAGAGCGTGGGATAGAGGCGGCACGGTGCAAGCAGGGATGGAGGCAGAGGAGCTATGCCTGCTGCTGCACGCGATGAAGCGAGACAGCGACCAACATGACGGCCTCGTACGTCTGAGCAACGGTAGCCTACATGTTGCCCTACATGTTGCCTTCTCGCGTGGTTCTCCAGTAGGTCACTCTTCATCAGGTACAACCATGTCCGACTTCATGTAAGAAAACAAGCATCAATTTGCAAACCTATTTATCAATGTTAGAAGACAAAGTACAAAAAAGGGAATGAAAATCCATGGACCTGATCCATCCATAATATAGGTTTTGTAAGTTATGTAGCCGAGCTCCCATATTTAGAATGGACATATCAAGGCGAATCGCGTACACTAGCTCAACATGAATGCACATTATGGCTGTAAAAATCATTTTGTTTTACCATCTAGCATGATGCGTGGTTTGTTCATTAATCCACGAAACTGATAGGGGATTAACTTATCTATCGGTAATCCTCTAAATGAGTTCCTTAACTAAAAGTACATCAGCTCATGTTTAAAATATTATGTTCTATTCAAATCAATACAACTTACACAGGGAGAAAAGGTAAAAATAGAACTGTCAACCTAAAGCTACAACAAAAGAAGAATGGAAAATACCTACCTTGCATCAACACATGGAGACATAATCTTTCAGGAAACATAAATTTGCACAGTGATACATACTACTCTCATGCGCAACCTGTTCTGCGAGAGAAGAGGAATACATAAATACAAGCTAGATTACTGTAAGTTGAAATCTGAAACATAGCGAGAAGAATCAAAAGTGTTTTCATATTCTACATGGTTCATTACCATTGCCGCCCCTCCAACGGTTCACATATCCATGAGCTGAATACACAAAAATTCAGGCTACTCAAAGTGATAGCCATTGAAACGGTACTCATAAATGCCAGCCCGTGTGACCCTCATTGGTGACCTTGCTTGCACATAAAATTAGGCACATAAACTGTGCATAGAATTTTGTAATCCACCATTGACTGTACACAACCAAGTACAAATAGGTATTAGCAAAAGAAGAACAAATCGGAGTATTACCTTGTTGATGTCCACTCCTTTGCAGGTCATAGCTCCAATAGTTGCTCTAGATCATCACCGTCTTTCTAGAAACATCAGTCTTTCTAGAAACATCAATCGCATCTTTCTATCCTTGTAAATCAGCATGTATTAGTTCTGAAAAAAATGGAAAATAGAGAAAACAAGGATTATTATATCATGGATTCATCAATAAAAGAACATCATAAATTCATCAATAGAAGAAGGTAAGAAGAATCGTGAGCTCGTGTCTAGGCATCGAAGAAGTTGAAGATCCAGGCCCCCGCTTTGGCCATTACCAGTGCCGCCCCAACCAACAGGGGACAACCGGTGCCCTCCGTAGGGTCGCCGGCAGCGAGGACGCCTCGCTCCGCCGCCGCTGCCAGCCATGCTCGTGGCCCCTTTTGACCTCCTCGGCCCGTTGGAGGGAGAGGTGATGCGCAGAGGCGGCATGAAGGTGGCGAACTCGATTTGCCGCCACGCGTGAGGAAGAGAGGTCGAAGGTGGACGACGTGGAGCTCGGGCCGCCGCTTCTCGGTGTGGTGAATGGCGGCTGGGGTTGGAGAAGGCAGAGCTCGGGCGACGGTTGGGTGTGGAGGAGGCGGCGCAAGGGAGAGAGAAACGGGGGTGGCAGCTGGAGTAGTGGGAGGAGGCGCGCGTCGATTGTCCTAGGGTTTCACCGGGCGCTGGTTTCCCATGTCCACAGACCATACCACCCCTCCCATCTCGTGTGCCCACCAACACCGCAGAAATAATTAATCAAGACGCTGCAGAATGGGTCCGGCAGTCCGGCTAGACCTTTGCCCAGCTGCACGGAACAGACCGGTGTGCACGTAGCTTAGTCCAAAATCACTATTTTTAAGGGTAATAATGTCTTACTACTAATGCACAATGAGGATTCGCTCTTAGAACTCCATCTGATGGCTGAGACGTGCTAAGCTTTGTGGAACCGGCCAGGGGTTGCCCCAATTACATCTTTAGATGTGAAATGATAATTAGAATCGGGTAAAAGAAAAGCATGTCATAAATAAGTGACTATGCTATTTTTTCAAAATTTTGTGATAATATATTTACATAAACATTTCTACTAAATTTGCATGTTGGACACTACAGTGATTGTAAAATGTAATGCATTCTAATGAGGATAGTGACTACCAAGAATTTCTGGAACGTTATAAGTGATATGAGAGTTATCTAAAATAATAGGTAAGACAAAATCTATCATTGTTTAGTTGGCATTACCTATCTGTTACGATAAATTAGCAGATTTGCCGGTTCCATAACCAGTTAATATGTTGTTATTACATCAAAGTATAGTCATAATATTCTATTATCACCTGAACAAATATTAATTTAGAGTTTTTATTTTTAACAATGATGTTCTAAATTAAACAAGAATTTACCCCTATATATAGGTAATGTTCCATTTCCTATACATTGAAAGCACACTTTCTTGGCTAGAGAAGGATAATCCATCTAGAAATTTCTCAAATAAGGGATGATTAAATATTTTACTCTCATGTGTTATATCCTATTTAGCATCAATTTTTCATGTCTTATTTAACACCATATTTTTAGTCACAATATAACCATGCTATTTTTGGCATATAATATGATTATTTTATTAAATCATTAATAATGTGACACACCAAAGATGATGCCTCGCATTTGCTAGAGCCATCATGCTAGTTACAGGATAAAAAGTGAATTTCTGTAATTGGGTAATCGGTCATCTACATATAATGCATAGTAAATCTTTATTCACAATAAATAGAGAATTTATTTCGTGAACCGAAAAGGAGTCACAAAAATGTACTGGCATACTATCCATTATAAATATGTCTTTCTCTCTCTAGTATCTGGCGGAATAGTGGAGTCCTAAATTTTGCCCTCACTAGTACACAGTTGTGTCGATGTCTTGTGCAAGGCATATTACTTGGATTGAGATGCATCAGAAGTTCGAGTTGAAAATGTGCAAAAATTCACTATTCATCTACCTTGACAGGGCTTCCAGTTTTCGGATGACCTAGAAGACGGTGCGGTAAATACGAACTCATTGTTTGTTGCAAGTCCACCGTATCCTGTTCCGTCGTTGCAAGTTGAGTCGTAAGTGCTTACTGCTCTTTGCATCGCAGTAGGTGCACTCGATCTACTTGCAAAACGATTAATTGTGGACATACGAGAACCCAATTCATGGCTCCGCGCATATGTTTCATTTTGCCACAAAACATAAAATTGTAGTTTTATTCAGTAACCAAGGAAACGTTGACAACAACAACTTGACCATTTTTTCCCAAACACGTGGGGGTAAGCTAGATATGAAACTTAAGCAGAAACTCGAGAAGGAAACACTGACGACACAAGAAAATCGCCACGGAAATAGACACGCACACACAGATCGTATTGCCTAATCAGAGGCTAAAACGGACAATGATCAAAGATAATTCTACTAAATGCATTAACCTGCTCGTAAATATTAATGTAAGCCCTGTACTTGAATCTTGGTAATAAAAGCATCGACCTCTTGACTTGATCACCACCCCAATTAAAGATTATCCTCTAGGCTCTAGCACTAGCACTTGTTATCCCCCTCTACACCATGGTGATTCTCGTTTACTCTATAACACCCTCGCCTGATAAGGCTGAGTTCCTGTGTATAGTGCCAATCCCTGGATCGGTTCACTGGCACACACAGTACAGATGAATACCAAAGAATATAACAGTGCATCATTATTACATCGAATGATCCAGAATCTGTAATTATTACATAATGCGTAGCTCAAAGGCTAGCTCAAATAACAAAGTAGCATACGGAAGCATAAACAGATAGTAGGCTCCATCTTCAATTGTGCCACAGGCGAACAACTGTTGAGTGGAGTATCGCGACCTATTCGATCACTCATAATCGGTATAACCTGCAACACAAAACGTAGCAGCCCCGAAGGGTTAATACTTGGAATGTATGGCAAGTAGGGCTATATAAGGAGACAATGCACCTAGCTTCTACATGCTTTTTTGGCTGGTGGAGCTTTGGCTAGCTTGCAATTTCAAAAACCTTTGCTCTACTTTCATAAACCAATTTGATTCACAGCAACCCATTAAGTTCACCCATCAAGTTTTAGTAATTAAGAAATAAGGATGAGCGAGAATATGTCATAGTCTCAAGATCAAGCAACTCAATCGTCCGTAACCGGGGACACGGCTAAGTACTTAGTTTTTACACCCTGCAGGGGTTTGTACACTTTACCCATGTGACCTGGCCAACCCATCTCGTACCACCACGCTCATATTGTGTGATGATGGGGAGAAATTCAAGATGGGACATTTCGGGAAGTAGATCACCAAACCCCACTGCGCACCGGTCCCAACCTATCATTCACTACATCTCTGGCTACGCTGGGTACGGATCACCACGACCTACTAAGTCCAACCAGCCATCCATTCTTACTGGCACATGGTTGCACACGTAAGCTACTATAACAAGGAGAACCAATCCTTCTCAGTACCCTGGGCGGCATTCCCCGCCATTATCCACACTCCGTTGACCATCCAACCATTCCGCCCAGGTAGTTAATTAACATTAAGTTGTTTTAGTTTGAAACAAACATAACTCCACCATAGTGTGATCCCCTTTCCCCCGTCTTCACAGCAAATCTAAGCACATCTACTGAGCGGGGCTCAACTACAAGGAAAATCCTACCATAATATATAGGATATAGCATAGCATAGTAGTTCCTACACAGTAACTACAAAAAAAATACACTACACATGCATAAGAGAAAATAGTAGGACAAGGTATGAACAAAATAGCATCTACTTGCCTTTGTTGTAGATGTAGTCGATTAGATAATTCTCACAGATATAATGGTTGCACTCGTCGCACTCAAAAGACTTGCAATCACAATGCTCGCAATCATAGCTGTTGCGATCATAGTAGTTACACTCCTCGCAATCTATCGTTCAAAAGCAAAAGCACAACAACATATCATTCAAACATTGCAATCATGCAACAATACAATAATACAATAAAACAGTGATGATCCAATGCATGCATGATGATTTAATATGTCGTAATGGTTATAATTAGTTATCTAAACAATACTAAATCACATGATGCATGTAGAAGTGTTTTAATGCAATATAGTATTTGTTATCCAATTTCAATTGCCAATAAAGGGGTTTTAACATCACTGTTGTAGCTTCTGTACTAGTTGCCTAATTAAATTTATATCTTAACTGTAATGGATAGAGGGCTTTAATACGAACCAGTAGCAATTGGATTCACCCTAATCGAAGTTATAGATCTTTTTCTAGGATTTATTTTGTGTTTAATGGAGTTTAATAAATATGAACAGATCATAATGACGATAAACAAAACTAAGTACATATCTGAAAACTAAGCAAGATTATGAACTCAGGGACATATTACTCATATTTTTCGGATATGTAGATTATTTAGTATGAATTTAATGATTTAAAAGGCCAATAATACTAATTAATTATTCGCCAGTAATCTATACAGTAAACTTGTAATTTTATTCCAGAATCATCTTCTATACAATTTTATGAATCCAGGGGTATATCATTTGTATTTTTCTGAGTTGTATTTTATTTTCTGTGAATTAATTTCTCCAAAAAGTGTATTAAACCATTTAAATAATCACGACAAATACTTACAATAAATATCTGATACAATTATATATTAATACTCTACACAATTTTTTTGATTCCAACGGTATATTATTTGCAATGTTTCGACATAGTATGAATTTTCTATGAATTTGACAAGTTAGATCTATAATCTGCAATTTTAAATTCGAATGGAATATTCCAGGGAATATTCCGCTGACTGGACAGGTTGACCGTGCAGGCTGACCGGGACTAGACGCTGACCTGACGATGACGTGGCGGTGACGAGGCAACTGATCGGGACGATTTAATCTCGACCGTCGGGATGAGATCCGGTGGCTAGAAGAGAAGTTGGCTCAAAATAGACCCGATTTTGCCTCACAAAGGATTAGAAGTAGATATGTGTTAGAGAGACAAATCAGTAGGTCAAATCGAAAAAATTTGAACATGAAAGTTGTGGAGGATGATTAGATCTACCTTTTCACCAAAGGAATTTGGATTTGAAGAAACGGGCGCGAGAAGGTCTTGGAATTACGCCATCAGATCTGAAATAGTGCGTTACGAAATTCTCCAGCGGTGGTGGATGAAAATAGGTGAGGTTTGTCGGAATTGAAATATTTCGACGAGATCTACAACTTTCGTGTTGAAGCCGAAAGCATCCGACAAGGTTTAGATGGCTTTAGAAGCAAAATACGATTCGGTAGGGTGTAGATTCGGGATTTCGGAAAGGAAAAGTATTATAGCTATGGCTCCAAGAGATTATTTAGGCTTTCAGGATGATGGGAAGATAGATCTTGAAGTAGAGAACAAGTAGAAACAAACGGAAGTCAATTCGGAGTTATAGATAAAAAGTTATAAGAGTTTTAATAGAGATAAGTTTGAGAAAACAGATTTCGCACGGTTTTTAAAGCGGAGGTGCGATCGATCCCTTCATGTGCAGGTGGTGGCTGGTTCAAATCAGAGCATAAAAAAAGGCTGGGCTGGCTAATTAAATGAAAGGGTTTCGGCCTAGTTGGGCCGGCCCATTTCGTTTTTTTTTTTTTGTTTTTTATATTTTGGTATTTTCTTTATATCTTTTGCATACGAACTTCAAATGATATGATTCTTGTTTCTAAATTTTTCTAAAATTCAGTAGATCATTATAGGATAATATTTATAACATTGTCACTAGTTTTAATATGGTGTCTTTACAAATTTTTATATATTCCTTATAGGAACATTTCGGCAAATCAACTATTAATTTAGATATTAGGATTTCGATTCAATTTTTGGAAACTTTGCATGAATGCAAAGCAATGCTTATGAATGCTTCATGATTTTCATTTTTGCAAACATTCACACAAATCCTAAAACTAAAACTCAATTCATGTCTTTTTGCCTATATGGCTACTTAGGTATTATCAAAAGGATATAGGGTTTTATGCATTTGGCCTTATATGGCTACTATGCAATATTTCTAAATAGCTTCTTAGGGTTTTATTTTAACCACTCAACCAACACAATGCCACAAATGCCCAAAACAACAAGTTCAATCATGTAACATGAAGGAACACATTCTTAACATCCAATGAAAATGAAGATGTCATGTTATCTTCTCTCTTTTCAAGCAAGTGGTGAAAAGCATCTAGAATGGTTTTATAAATCGAAGTAGAGACTTTAAAGGTCAAATAGGAAAATTAGAATATCACTCCACCATAATTGGGAAAGTCATTTTATTCCGTCTCTTTAATCATCTAAGCATGGTTGGATATTGAAAGAATCAAATAGTTGAAAAGAAAATGAAAACAAGTTGGATAGTCATGTTAATCCAATCTCATACAAGTTTCTGAATTCAAGGAAGGAAAATCATAACAGAAAGTTTCTTTTCTTTGAGAAATTTCAACAAAGTCAAACAATTCAACCAAGTTATTTTATTAACTTTACATTCCAAAATTAGGAGAATTTTGGGATGTGACAAACTACCACCCTTAAAAGGAATCTCGTCCCGAGATTCGGGAAGGCTAGAAAGAAATAGGTTCAGGATACAGTAGAGTGCTACCACCCTTAAAAGAAAATCTACTAGGTCATTCTTGAGGATTCATCCTTTAGACATTTATCGGCATGATGTCTATTGCACATTTTGTTCTTCAGGATTTAAATATTCTAGAGAAACACTACTTGAACTAGCGAAACCCTCATGGTGGTCCACTAGGGAACATTTTCTTCATGATGCCCCTTTAAATACTATTGAAGGTTCATCCTTACCGTATATTCCTACGGTTTGCAACAAGTGCTTTTGTAAAGGTGCAAGATCATACCATTTTAAGGTTTAGGCTTAACGCCGACTCTCTACTAAGGTTAAAAAGGCACTCAAGATTCGCAAAGCCAACAGTACAAGAGCGAATAATAAGAGTAGTAGGAATGGTGATCAATCCATCCTGCACCCAAATCATTACCCTGCATGAGGATATGTGAATCGCGTTTTTCTATCACTCGGACATCCTCACTTTCCTTGTAGATAGTTTCCATGGGCACAAACCAAGGTTTAGTGTGGACTCCCATGTATTCAATCTACAAGGCTACTATAACAAGGTAAATTATCGATACTTCAACACCTTTGGGTTGCGTAAAACTACTACAAAACATCAGTTGCAACACTTCATATTTCCATATCCTTTTGTTGCATTAGACGAACTATTCACACTCTTTGGGCATCATCTTCCAAATATTTCCACTAACTAATTCTCCATATAATCAACACATCATTTTATCTCCAAGGGTTTAAGATAGGGAAGAATAGATTCTAGGGGAAAGAACTACTAAGAAAGAATTCCAACCTATACAAACAAGCTCATTATCCAATAAGCATACAAACATTCAACCATAAGCAATTAACACACAAGCAACAATCATAACAAGCTACACTCAAGCCAAAATAAATTTTTTTATGTTCCAGAAGTTTTATTTTAGTGGCATACCATCCACAAAATAGTTTTCTTTTGATTAAAATTCGTTTTGGGGGTGAACCTACAATCATAAAAGCAATAGACAGAATCTGTCCTGAAACTACAACAGTGTTCACGAATTTTTCTGGGAACCTTAAACTCATCAGAAATTTTAGAAAATTTTTGTGCAGGTGCTACAGGTAATTACGCTCCAGATCCTAAAATATGAGCGCAATCTGAGTTACCAGTAAGGAATTAAAAATCGCGCGGTACAACTGGTCAGACATAAAACTGCAGCAGTAATACCACAAATTTTTAATCAAAACCTTCATTAATTCATTATAAAAACTATGAAAAATATTCTGAAATTTTGGGGTATCAAATAGTACAACCTAAACAAAATAAAACCACTATCACACGAGTTTTTGCGATAATCGATTGCTAAATCTAAACGAAATCCTATCAATACTACATGGTGGACATCATCTAACTATTCTTGGATCTTGCACT
This sequence comes from Avena eriantha, assembly GCA_910589775.1. Lineage (NCBI taxonomy): Eukaryota > Viridiplantae > Streptophyta > Magnoliopsida > Poales > Poaceae > Avena > Avena eriantha. The sequence goes on along the minus strand of OU342746.1, from coordinate 283,651,112 downwards.
TCTTCGCACGAGTGCTGATCTATAAGTATTGAACAAGATGAGATTAGAAAAGAAAGATCAAGGATTACAAGAATCTAATAAGTACAAAGTTTTGAGTTCATCCTACAAAGAGTCTTCCTTCTATGTTTTAAAAGAGAAGGGTATGAGAATTGAAGTGACAAGAAGATACAAGAAAGAATTGTAAGATGAGAATAGATAGAATGAAAGAGGATTTATATTCATATGGTTTTCCTATTCCAATCCTAGGTCACGATCCTACAGTCAACACACTGCTCTGATACCATTCTGTAACACCCTCGCCTGATAAGGCTGAGTTCCTATGTATAGTTCCAATCCCTGGATCGGTTCACTCGCACACACGGTACAGATGAATACCAAAGAATATAACAGTGCATCATTATTACATCGAATGATCCTCAATCTATAATTATTACATAATGCGTAGCTCAAAGGCTAGCTCAAATAACAAAGTAGCATACGGAAGCATAAACAGATAGTAGGCTCCATCTTCAATTGTGCCATAGGCAAACAACTGTTGAGTGGAGTATCGCGACCTATTCGATCACTCATAATCGGTATAACCTGCAACATAAAACGTAGCAGCCCCGAAGGGTCAATACTTGGAATGTATGGCAAGTAGGGCTAAATAAGGAGACAATACACCTAGCTTCTACATGCTTATTTGGCTGGTGGAGCTTTGGCTAGCTTGCAATTTCAAAAACCTTTGCTCTACTTTCATAAACCAATTTGATTCACAGCAACCCATTAAGTTCACCTATCAAGTTTTAGTAATTAAGAAATAAGGATGAGCGAGAATATGTCATAGTCTCAAGATCAAACAACTCAATCGTCCGTAACCGGGGACACGGCTAAGTACTTAGTTTTTACACCCTGCAGGGGTTTGTACACTTTACCCATGTGACCTGGCCAACGCATCTCGTACCACCACGCTCATATTGTGTGATGATGGGGAGAAGTCCAAGATGGGGCCTTTCGGGAAGTAGATCACCAAACCCCACTGCGCACCGGTCCCAACCTATCATTCACTACATCTCTGGCTACGCTGGGTACGGATCACCACGACCTACTAAGTCCAACCAGCCATCCATTCTTACTGGCACATGGTTGCACACGTAAGCTACTATAACAAGGAGAACCAATCCTTCTCAGTACCCTGGGCGGCATTCCCCGCCATTATCCACACTCCGTTGACCATCCAACCATTCCGCCCAGGTAGTTAATTAACATTAAGTTGTTTTAGTTTGAAACAAACATAACTCCACCATAGTGTGATCCCCTTTCCCCCGTCTTCACAGCAAATCTAAGCACATCTACTGAGCGGGGCTCAACTACAAGGAAAATCCTACCACAATATATAGGATATAGCATAGCATAGTAGTTCCTACACAGTAACTACAAAAAAAATACACTACACATGCATAAGAGAAAATAGTAGGACAAGGTATGAACAAAATAGCATCTACTTGCCTTTGTTGTAGATGTAGTCGATTAGATAATTCTCACAGATATAATGGTTGCACTCGTCGCACTCAAAAGACTTGCAATCACAATGCTCGCAATCATAGCTGTTGCGATCATAGTAGTTACACTCCTCGCAATCTATCGTTCAAAAGCAAAAGCACAACAACATATCATTCAAACATTGCAATCATGCAACAATACAATAATACAATAAAACAGTGATGATCCAATGCATGCATGATGATTTAATATGTCGTAATGGTTATAATTAGTTATCTAAACAATACTAAATCACATGATGCATGTAGAAGTGTTTTAATGCAATATAGTATTTGTTATCCAATTTCAATTGCCAATAAAGGGGTTTTAACATCACTGTTGTAGCTTCTGTACTAGTTGCCTACTTAAATTTATATATGAACTGTAATGGATAGAGGTCTTTAATACGAACCAGTAGAATTGGATTCACCCTAATCGGAGTTATAGATCTTTTTCTAGGATTTATATAGTGTTTAATGGAGTTTAATAAATCTGAACAGATCGTAATGACAATAAACAAAACTAAGTACAGATCTGAAAACTACGCAAGATTATGAACTCAGGGACATATTACTCATATTTTTCAGATATGTAGATTATTTACTATAAATTTAATGATTTCAAAGGCCAATAATACTAATTAATTATTCGCCAGTAATCTATACAGTAAACTTGTAATTTTATTCCAGAATCATCTTCTATACAATTTTATGAATCCAGGGGTATATCATTTGTATTTTTCTGAGTTGTATTTTATTTTCTGTGAATTAATTTCTCCAAAAAGTGTATTAAACCATTTAAATAATCACGACAAATACTTACAATAAATATCTGATACAATTATATATTAATACTCTACACAATTTTGTGATTCCAACGGTATATTATTTGCAATGTTTGGACATAGTATGAATTTTCTATGAATTTGACAAGTTAGATCTATAATCTGCAATTTTAAATTCGAATGGAATATTCCAGGGAATATTCCGCTGACTGGACAGGTTGACCGTGCAGGCTGACCGGGACTAGACGCTGACCTGACGATGACGTGGCGGTGACGAGGCAACTGATCGGGACGATTTAATCTCGACCGTCGGGATGAGATCCGGTGGCTAGAAGAGAAGTTGGCTCAAAATAGACCCGATTTTGCCTCACAAAGGATTAGAAGTAGATCTGTGTTAGAGAGACAAATCAGTAGGTCAAATCGAAAAACTTTGAACATGAAAGTTGTGGAGGATGATTAGATCTACCTTTTCACGAAAGGAATTGGATTTGAAGGAACGAGCGCGAGAAGATCTTGGAATTACGCCATCAGATCTGAAATAGTGCGTTGCGAAATTCTCCAGATGTGGTGGATGAAAAGAGGCGAGGTTTGTCGTAATTGAAAGATTTCGACGAGATCTACAACTTTCGTGTTGAAGCCGAAGGCATCCGACAAGGTTTAGATGGGTTTAGAAGCGAAATACGATTCGGTAGGGTGTAGATTCGGGATTTCAGAAAGGAAAAGTATTATACCTGTGGCTCCGAGAGATTATTTAGGCTATCAGGATGATGGGAAGATAGATCTTAAAGTAGAGAACAAGTAGAAACAAACGGAAGTCAATTCGGAGTTATAGATAAAAAGTTATAAGAGTTTTAATAGAGATAGGTTTGAGAAAACAGATTTCGCATGGTTTTTAAAGCGGAGGTGGGATCGATCCTTTCATGTGCAGGTGGTGGCTGGTTCAAATCAGAGCATAGAAAAAGGCTGGGCTGGCTAATTAAATGAAAGGGTTTCGGCCTAGTTGGGCCGGCCCATTTCGTTTTTTTTTGTTTTTTTGTTTTTTATATTTTGGTATTTTCTTTATATCTTTTGCATACGAACTTCAAATGATATGATTCTTGTTTTTAAATTTTTCTAAAATTCAGTAGATCATTATAGGATCATATTTATAACATTTTCACTAGTTTTAATATGGTGTCTTCACAAATTTTTATATATTCCTTATAGGAACATTTCGGCAAATCAACTATTAGATTTAGATATTATGATTTCGATTCAATTTTTGGAAACTTTGCATGAATGCAAAGCAATGCTTATGAATGCTTCATGATTTTCATTTTTGCAAACATTCACACAAATCCTAAAACTAAAACTCAATTCACGCCTTTTTGCCTATATGGCTACTTAGGTATTATCAAAAGGATATAGGGTTTTATGCATTTGGCCTTATATGGCTACTATGCAATATTTCTAAATAGCTTCTTAGGGTTTTATTTTAACCGCTCAACCAAAACACATAATGCCACAAATGCCCAAAACAACATGTTCAATCATGTAACATGAAGGAACACATTCTTAACATCCAATGAAAATGAAGATGTTATGTTATCTTCTCTCTTTTCAAGCAAGTGGTGAAAAGCATCTAGAATGGTTTTATAAATCGAAATAAAGACTTTAAAGGTCAAATAGGGAAATTAGAATATAACTCCACCATAATTGGGAAAGTCATTTTATTCCGTCTCTTTAATCATCTAAGCATGGTTGGATATTTAAAGAACCAAATAGTTGAAAAGATAATGAAAACAAGTTCGATAGTCATGTTAATCCAATCTCATACAAGTTTCTGAATTCAAGGAAGGAAAATCATAACAGAAAGTTTCTTTTCTTTGAGAAATTTCAACAAAGTCAAACAATTCAACCAAGTTATTTTATTAACTTTACATTCCAAAATTAGGAGAATTTTGGGATGTGACATACTCCCTCCGTTCGAAAATAAGTGAGTCAACTTTGTTTAGATTTACATGTATTTATGTGTGTTTTTGTAATCAAAACAATTCCGAGTCACTTATTTTCGTAGGCGCGTTTTAATAATCTAAACAAATCCGAGTCACTTATTTCGTCAACACATATTAGTAGTTTAAACAAATACGAGTCACTTATTTTCGAACGGAGTAAGCACCTTACCAGTCTTCTCTATCGGCGTCACCTTCTGTCCACGTGCCATCGTAGCATACCCTTCCTTCTGCCCCCAATATCGTCACTCAATCTCCTCATCTGCCTGCACATGCTAATGGCAATGAACACAAAATCACTAAAAAATAAGATGGTCAGCACTGTGGTGTTGCCGCCAAATGTAATCCAGGATGCAGCTCATGCCGTATCCGTACCCATCGTCAGGTTGGCTGACGGGAGACTGACAAAGGATTAGACTTATCTGCAACAAATTATAGCAAGACATGGTGAACGCTGCAAAAGATTCATCCAAGTAGTGATTTGTGCAAAACCGTGACATAGATGTTTTGGTTAGTTCTGAAAGCATATCATGAAAATACTTTTCTTGCTTTTCTTACCGGAATACACATTTTACCAAGTTTTACTAATAATTATTTTTCAGACTATAGTTTTTTTTTCGAAAAGGGAGACTATAGTTTGGTGGCCAACAAAATCCTATTGTTTGGTTCAGAAAGTAAATTATCTACTTATTGCCAATATTGTCTGATTGCTGGTTGGTCGAGTAGTCAGACTACAGCAGTTACTTATTGAGCCCATTCTTCGATTATAAAATATTGGCTCCCTTCTAGTATTGTGCAAGGAAAACAACATATTCCTCCTGTGTAGTCAGTTGTCGTTGTCTGGCGCAGCTGTGTAAATCCTATTACTCGATCGGAATGGGATGCACCGGGAGTTCAAGATGAAGTGGTATGGAACACCAGTGCACTCCCTTTTTGAGTTTGGCTGCCGTGGCCATCATGTTAGCAGAAGACGGTGCAATGAAAACGGTGTTTGTGGCAAGGCAATATTGTGCTATCTATACCTGCTCTGCAGATTGTGACCAGAACACCACTCCAAAGAGAGATGGAACTCTCTTAGAACTAGCACCAGCACACACTTTTCCTCTGTATTCAATGATAATATCATCGAACATAGACAGATTAAAATAGGGGTACCTTCAGCAAAAAAATACGGAGTAGATGGTCACATTAATCAGCGTCGTGGCTTGCTAAACAAATGTATTCCCAGAGGCAACAGTTGTGACGCTTGCAACTACTGATAGATTATGGTGTATGAAGAAGTATTTGGTTAGCTTCAGATAACTAAACATTAGTAATTTCATTTCATATAGTAACATACAGAAAATCTCTGACATATATAATAGTGAACTCTACGCAAATGACTACACAAGAAAAAAACACCATAATACTATTTTTCCGAAAATAGACAATAGTTCTAAATACACAGCATAAAATGCAATCCAGGATGTACCTAAGCATTATGCCATGTTCCCGCCTCCCGCAAGCGCCTGCAACATCACACCAGCATGCAGGTTCCTGGTGGAGGTGCACGGCCAAAGGGAATGGCACGCCGAGGACGAGGAGCAAGAAGCTCATGGAGCTATCTCCCTTCTTCCAAAATCATCTTTATTTTTCTATTCCCCGCGTCACCCTCTGAGGAGTGGCTATGGCGGAAACCCTAGCCGCCGCCCCCGAAGCCTCTTCAATGACTCCTCCTCTGCAGTCAGAATACGCCGGCGGGAAAATCCCGCTCGGTCGATGATGTCGGCGTGCCTGCCTTATCACGTGGTGGCTTCTCCCCCGCAGGGAGCTCTCCGGTCGCCACGGCATGTTGCCCTAGATGGCATGGTGATGGTGGCAAAGATTGGGAGTGGGGACGGTGGCCCTAGAAGCTAGTGGCAGTGGCATGTCGTGGTGTCTTGAATGGGTGGTGTTGGGCAAGTGCCGATGGCCTGCACCGGTGGCGGGGGTCCTCATGCATCAAGCACGATTTCTGTTGGTTCTGTGGGTCGAATAAAAGAGGTAGGTAGTGATCCTAGTGGTCTTCATCTGATCAACTCTTCTGATCTGCCTATTGTTGGTCACCCAAGATCTGGCCGCTGACGAGCTCCGAATTACTCCGCTGGCGGTTTTCACGGATTGCTGTTTTTGCTCCTAGACCTCTAGTGGATAAGATCTGGTAATACATGTCCACAATTTCAGTAGTTTCGAGGGGACGTGCCGGGAAGATCTACTTCTAGTTGACACTGTGGTACATGTCGGTCCTTATGATTTTTGTGCTATTGGCAGAGGCGGGGAATGTCAAGACGGATATGATTCAAATATCTGAAGGTCTTGGGGGAGGCATAGTCTTGGATACGAGGAAGACATTTCTTCATAGATTGTTGCGTGGGCGTGGCTACAGGATGTTGTTTATGTCCGTATCGCACATGTGCATGTGAGCCTAATGGTTGATTCTTCTAGCAGTGGCCTCAACAAGTAGGAGTGGAAGTACTTGGGGACTTCAGCTGGAGAGTTCAATCTTTTTCCTAGGTGAAAACCTAAAATATTGATTGGACGACGACGCACTGGTTCACTGTTGACTTCTTGGAGACGTCGCTTTCGGAGAACATCTCATGTAGTCATGGTATTGTTTTTTGTGGTGGTTTGGGTCTAGCTACTGCGAGTGGTGGGTCATTGTGCCGAGGTCTTTTAAAATTGTTTCTATTTCCTTTTTTGATCATGTGCATCCTTAAGGTTGGGTGTAATCATTATCTTCTTGATATTAATATATTAATTTGTCAAAAAAAATCACTTCTTACTCTATAGGATAAGTGATATCTTAACTAGCGTTCATAAAAATCTATGTTGGAAATGCATTTTCATGCTTCTAACTGAATGTAGTTTAATCAAGTTCTAATACTATTCCCAACTAGTTTGGTGGCCCAACAGGAAGAAGTCCTCTTTCTCGGTTTATGAAATAAATTCTCTATTTATTGTGAACAGAGCCCATGCATTATATGTAGATGATCGACGCAGTAAATAGTTCAGTCACTTACTGGCTTACTACTCTCCATTATATATATGTCTCTCTATTGGCGGAATAGAAAGGCTACCCAAATTTTGCCTCACTTGTAAACACAGTTGTGTCGATACTGGTGTAAGGCCTGTTACTTGGAATGGGATGCACCGGAAGTTCGAGTTGAAGATGTGGAGGAAGGCACTACTCATCTACCCTTACCGGGCTTCCAAGTTAGTCATAATCAGGAAGCCGGTGCGATAAATACAAACACATTATTTGTTGGAAGTCTACAGAGCTATGTTCTGTCGCTGCTACTGAGTCAATCGTCACCGCTTATTGCGAATAAAACGGTTCCGAGCATGTTTTGCCTTACGTTATAGAGAAAAGGCACACGACACGGGCAGGTGTCTCCTAATCACAAACCAAAACCTTACAGCAAAAGACAACTCAAGGAAAAACACCATAATCGTTTTATGCAGCAAAAATAGCCCATAATCTGAGCGCACATCCAACATTAAAAGCAGTGAACAAAGTCATTGTATGAACGAAAAGTCGAGTCGGAGTAACTTCATCAAAACAAACTTTACTACAATGTGTATAGCTGAGAATGACAAAACTCATTACATCTGTGTTGCCTACAAACAACCCTAGAGAAGAAACTGATTTGCGGTACTCTGATGGACTGGTGATGGACAACAACAGATAATTCTGCCCATAGCTTCCGACTCCCAGGGATCAGAGCTCAAATTAGTGTGCTTGTTTCCTCCCTATGGTCAGAGCTCCAAATGACCAAGGTAGCATGCATGTTTCCTCTTAGTAAATGTGGATATACTAGAGACATCACCTTGAACAATTGTCTGTCCAACTTCTATAAGATAGCACCATCTGCGTACTTGAGTTCTTCTAGCCGATGAGTCACCCATAATGCGACAGCCCCCCCACAAGCAGTTACATAGTTCCTCACCGCCTTGCCTTTGATAATATCCATATGCAATTTTATAAAATGGATAAAGCTAGTAATGGATGATAACCATGTTCAATAAATATGATGGTCACCGCATATCCGAAACAAGAAAATATCATATTTTATTTAGGCTGAATATATTCAGCAATTAATAAAGGTTTTGTGCGCTTAATTAATATTGTGGGTTGATCTAACAAGATCCTATTGTACTAATGTGGGCTTGATTGAATTTGACTTCTGCATGTCAATGTTGAGTCCAACTAAGCAACTCAATGTGGGATTTAATTGAATTTGCCTAGATTGGAGGGATTGATACAGAAGGATGTTGTCTAAAGTTTCTTGATCGATCTATGATCATTATATTGGTTGCCTTGTCCCTATTTGTCCCTTGCTCCCTCCATTTGACCCAAAATTGCCTCAAATTGCAACAAAGTTGCCTAAGTTGCCATATGACCCAGGATTATCCCTCTAGTGTTTGAAATCAAGATACATTCTTGATGTCACTAAGTCAAGTTCAAACAATAATAATGCCTCACCAATGGTTAGCATCAAAATTATTTAATTTGTTTTTTATTTATTTCAGGTAAAGAAGAAAGTATGGAAATGAAGATTACTTCAAGATCAACTTAGTTTAGGATTTTTTATTTTCTCCTTTCGTTGTCTTTTATTTCTTAAATTGTTAAGCATATAATATACATTTATGGCTTGAAAATATCTTAAATATTCAATGAAGACTTGTAATATTTAATTCTCGGTTTTACACTTTTAACATTTAATCAATTTTTTTTGAATTGTTATGAAAAATATTGTACTATTATTTCTGGAACTTTAAATACTAAAGTTGGAGTTATTCCCTATTTTCATGATATTGTGCTTTATGCACTTTATGTTTATTTATTCAAAATTAAATTGTGCTTAAGAAGTATCAATTTAGAAAAGATCACATCCAAAATTTCTATTACTTAAGTGATGACCTAAACACTAGTTCACTGATTAAACAGAAGCATTGACTATTATTACTTAAATAAGAAGTTTTAATTTAAATTCTTAAATAAGAAGTATTTTTTTAAATGTATCTTGACGTACGGTGTTGTACATGTATGCCAAGTGCGGCCGCCTCGACTCGACATAGAGGGTGCTCAACAGATTGGCGCACTTGAATATGACCACCTAGAACTCAGCTCGTCGCCGAGGCACACGAATCCCGGGAAGTTCAACAGAGCGGAATGTGTTGGACGTAAGATGCATAGCGTATGATGTCCTTGGTGGGGAGGAATAAGAGGATCCCCTAGCACACCTTCGTCAGCCTTGCGTAAGGATGGCATCCGTAGGGTATGGCTATAGGTTGCCGTTTCTGCTCCTGGACCTTTGGTGGATGAGATCCGGCCGTGCATGTCTGCATCTTTTAGTAGTTTAGAGTAGACATGTCGCCATGATCTGCTTCCAGTTGACACTATGGGACATGTCGATGCTTATGATTTCTGTGCTATTGGCAGAGGTGGGGAATATCAAGACGACTATGATTCAAAGTTCTGAAGGTCTTGGCGGAGGCATAGTCTTGGATACGAGGAAGGCACTGCTTGATAGGTTGTTGTGAGAATGCGCTTGCAGGATGTTGTTCCTGTCCGTATTACACATATGCATGTGAGCCTAGTGATTGATCCTTCTAGTGATGGCATCGGCAAGTGGGAGCAATAGCACTTGCGGAATTTAGTTGGAGAGTTCGAATTTTTTGCCTAGATGAAAATCTACAATCTTTGATTGGACGACGACGGCGTTGGTGCACTATTGTCTTCTTGTAGACATTGCTTTTCGGAAACATCTCATGTAGTCAGGGTGCTGTTTTGGGTCCAGCGGATGCCAATGGTCGGTCATTATGGTGGGTCTTTTTTATTTTATTTTTATTTTTGGGTGTGTGCATCCTTAATGTCTTGCTAGTTCTTTGATGTTATATTGTTATTAAGGTTGGGTGTAATCGTTATCTTCTTGACATTAATATATTTCCATAAATAAAAAAATCACTTCTTACTCTATAGGATAACTAATATCTTAATTAGTGGTCATAAAAGTCTATGTTGGAAATGCACTTTCATGTTTCTAATTGAATGTAGTTTAATCAAGTTCTAAGAGTATCTCCACTCGGGGCCCCTAAAGCACCCATAAAGGGCTATCGGGAGTGCCGGCGCTCAAAATTGCATCCAGACCGCTCCCGAAATCTTTTTCGTGCCGGCGTGGCCCATTTAGTTATTCGGCGCCCCCAGGTCGAACCCTATCCACCGGGAGCAAGCGAGGGCGCTGGATGGAGTTGAAAACGACGCGGACAAGCCCTGACAGTGGGAGAAAGCTTCGTTCCCGCCCTTTCTGTCGCTTCCCGCTCCGTCTTCCCTCCCTTTTCCCGCTATATCTTGGCGGTCCTCCCTACCTCCCTCCCCCACCCGGCATCGCCGCCACCATGGAGAGGTCCAACCTCAATTTCTACGAGGCTGTGATGTTCGCTCACTACGACATCCTCGCGCCACCGTGCACGCGGCTTCCGACCAGCTTCTAGCTCAGCTACACCAATGTGCTCGTAGCGCCGCCCTTGCATGGCGCCGAGTTGGCGATGAAGATCGAAGAGCGCTGCCAATGGCCTGGTACGCGCCCACGAGCGCGTACTGGCTGAAGCAGTTCAAGAAGGAGTGGGTGAAGGAGCTTGCGCTATGCTGAGCTCACCGGCGGCAGCTCCACCCGGATTTGCGCAACCCCGAAGGGAGGTAGCGCTTCTGGGCAGTGCGCAGGCGTACGATCTACACTCCTATCGACGCGGTGCGCCGTGAAGAATTCATGAGGAGGGCAGAGGCCGCCGGGATCGTCGATCTTGATTCTGACAGGGAGGGGGAGGACGGAGAGGCGGCAGACAGCGCCGATGACGAAGCCGACAACAACGGTAGTGAAAGCGGCATAATAGATTATGATGGCGCGGAGTTGACGATCAAGATAATCGCCCTTCATTTATCTATGTATGTGAAATGAATCCGTATGCAACTATTGGGCGGGAGCTGGGAACACTCCCCTAAATAAAAAAAATAGCCGGCGATTCCCCATGTGGCCTAAAAATTGCTGCCCCGGACTAGTTTAGTGACCCAACAAGTCATCTTTTTCGGTTTATGAAGTAAATTCTCTATTTATTGTGAATAGAGCTCATGCATTATATACGATCGACGCAGTATATAGTTCAGTCACTTACTGGTCTACTACTCTCCATTATAAATATGTCTCTCTATTGTCTGGCGGAATAGGAAGGTGACCCAATTTTGCCTCACTTGTAGACAGTTGTGTCTATGCTGGTATAAGGCCTATTACTTGGAATGGGATGCACCGGAAGTTCGAGTTGAAGATGTGGAGAAAGGCACTGCTCATCTACCTTGACCGGGCTTCCAAGTTAGTCATAATCAGGAAGACGGTGCGATAAATACCAACACATTATTTGTTGGAAGTCAACAGAGCTCTGTTCTGTCGCTGCTAGTCTATCGTCAGCGCTTATTGCGACTAAAACGGTTCCGAGCATGTTTTTCCTTCAGTTACAGAGAAAAGGCACACACGCACCTGTACATCATCACATATAAACACACGCGTGCGCATGTGTCTCCTAATCACAAACCGAACCTTACAGCAATAGACCACTCAAGAAAGCGTATCATAATCGATTTTATACAGCAAAAAAATAGCCCATAATCTGAGCGTACATCTAACATTAAAAAGAAGTGAACAAGGTCATTCTTTGAATGGAAAGTCGAGTTGGTGACCTTCATCAAAACCAACTTTACTAGTACAATGTGTAGAGCTGAGAATGAAAAAACCCATTACATCTTTGTTGCCTACAAACAGCTCTAGAGAAGAAACTGTTTTGCATTACTCTGATGGACTGGTGATGGACAAGATCAGATAATTCTGCCCATAGCTTCGGACTCCCAGGGATCAGAGCTCAAGACCCAATTAGTGTGCTTGTTTCCTCCATATGATCAGAGCTCCAAATGACCAAAGTAACGTGCATGTTTCCTCTTTATAAATCTGGATATACTAGAGACATCACCTTGAACAATTGTTCATCCATCTTCCATAAGATAGCACCATCTACGATACTTGAGTTCTTCTAGCCAATGAGTCACCCATAACGTTGCAACCTCCCCACAAGCAGTTACAGACTTCCTCACCGCCTTTCCCTTGATAATACCCATCTGTAATTTTATAAAATGGAGAAAGCTAATAATGGATGATAATAACCATGGTGTGTCGCCCTTGCTCGGGCGACACCTGACGCGACCGGCAAAGCCCACGCCTCTGACGATAGAGGCGGGCCTCTCTCTCCCGAGGCCTTGCGTCGCGGGGATCGTCGACTAGGGCAGCGGCGGTGATCTTTGGCGGCGGAGGTCGAGGGCCCCGGTGGTGAGAGCGTGGTTCGCCTAGCAAGGCGACACTGATCTTCCTGGCAGCGGTGCTTCCATGGCGGCCTGGTGGTGATGAGTTGCAGCGCGTGCTGCAAGGTTGGGGCGGCGCGCCGGCTGCGATGTCATCCTCGACAATGGCATTCATCGCGTCATTTTTTCTGTTGGGCTTGGCGGTGGATCCAGACAGCGGAAATCCTTTGTGGGGCGGCCGACGTTCTAGCATGCTGGTTCATCGAGATGTCTCGGCGGCTGCACCGTGGGCCAGTTGGTGGGGATGCATGACTGCCGGTGAAAAACGAGCCGACTCCGGTCATGGTGGAAAATGGCGGTGTTTATGTGTTTCTCACTTGTTCGAAGGCATCGTTGACGTAGATCTCACATCTTCGCTCGGGATACTCCGGGGGAAACCGTAGATCTAGGTATCCCGGATCGGATGATGACGACACTCGACGTTGTTCTCCCTCCTAGGGGCATCGTTTTGGAGTAGCTGGTGGTCGAAGGGGAAGAAGGTGGAGTGTCTTCGTATTGCATGGAGAATTTGGTGGAGATGTCAAATCATGCCTAACCACCAGGTGATACGCTCAGTCATGTCTAGTTTGGTAGGTACGATGCATGAAGGATCCCCTGATGGTTTCAAGGTGAGTCAAATGGCGGGACTTGATGGCATGGTGTCAAGGGGTCTCGGTGGCGACTATGCGTGCATGTTGATGGAAGCACACATGATGGTGGAGTTGTTTGGCATTGTGTTGGCGTCAATGGCGGGCCTGACAAGGTCATTACATTGACCCTCCTGAAGATGGGTTGGCGGATGACGGTGGCTACAGTGTTTGGGTGTGCATGTTGGAGCACGTTGAGGATCGCTAGATGGGTTTGTGCTATGGACTCGTTGTTGGACGGTTTTGGGACCTTCGGGTTTGTGATGATGTGTGTTTGTGTGCGGTCAGAGTGTTGGTTCCGACGGGGCCATCCCCTTCAACAAGGTTGTCGTTAGAGAGAGGTGGATTTGGGTTGATCTGTGTGTTCTCTTTGTAAGATTTTGACGAATAATAAATAAAGAAGGATGTGTGCATCATCTTGATGTAGAGGCTGGGGTATCTCCTCCATTTCGAAAACAAATATGGTGGTCACCGCATATCAGAAACAAGAAAAGATCTCATATTTTATTTAGGCTGAATATTTTCAGCAATTAATAGAGGGTTTGGTTCCGTGTGCTTAACTAATAATGTGGGTTGATCTAACAAGATCCTATTTTACTAATGTGGGCTTGACTCAATTTGACTTCTCCATCTCAAACTTGAATCCAAGTAAGCAGCTCAATATGGGCTTTAGTTGAATTTGACTAGATTAGATGGATTGATACAAAGGGATGTTGTCTAAAGTTGCTTGATCGATCTTGATCATTATATTGGTTGCCTTGTTCCAATTGCCCATTCTTTCCTTCATTTGACCCAAAGTTGCCTCAAATTGCAACAACGTTGCCTAAGTTGCCATATGACCCACGAATATCCCTCTAGTCTATGAAATCAAGAAAAATTCTTGATTTCACTAAGTCAAGTTCAAACCATAATAACTCATCACCAATGGTTAAGGCATACATTTTAACATAACAACTTATTTTATTTTATTTTATTTTGTTTATTTATTTATTTCAGGTAAATAAGAAAGGAAGAAAATCAAGATTCAACATAGTTTAGGATTTTTCTTTTCTCCTTTTGTAGTCTTTTATTTGTTCATTTTTAACCATGGTATATTCATGTATTTCTTTAAAATATCTTAAATATTCAATAAATACTTCTAATACTTAATTCTAAAATTTATATATTTTTAATATCTACCCATATTTTATTTGAATTGTTATGAAAATATTTTACTAATTCAATGGAATTTTAAAATCCAAAGTTTGAGTTATTCAATATTGTCATGGTAATGTGCTTTTTGCACTTTGTGTTTATTTATTCAATACTAAATTGTTACTAAGAAGTATCAGAATAAGCAAAGATCACATCAAAAGAATTCTATTACTTAAGTGATGACCTGAACTCTAGTTCACTGATTAGCGAGGATCATTAACTATTAGTACTTCTTAAATAAGAAGTTTTAATTTAATTCTTATATAAGAAGTTTTAATTTTTCAAAATGTAGCTGGATACGTACATGGCAACGGCGTTAGTGAACGTGTACGCCGAGCACGACCACCTAGACTGGACCTAAGGGTGCTCGACGGATTGGCACATCTGAACCTGGCCAACTAGAACACACGAATCTGGAAAGTTCAATACAACAGGATATGTGATTGGAAGTCACCTACATAGCATATGATGTCCTTGGTGGGGAGGAAGTAGAGGATGCCCCAGCACGCCTTCATTGGCCTTGTGCAGCACTCACTTCATGATGTGCCTCATGGAGACACCCTCCCGGCTCCTGTCAAAACTTGATTGTGCCATCAACCGAGCCGGTGAACGCCACCAAGTAGAAGCCCGCCGTGTCGACCGTGCTAACAACGTCACCATGGGTGGTGGATGACTGACCATCACAAATTGGAAACAATCGGATTTACGTTTACAGTTTAAGCCACATGGGAAAAATCTGGGCGAGGGGTAACACAAATATGCACACATGTGGCAAAATTATCTCTCCATACACAAAACGGACCCATATGCTAAAAAATTGAAGCTATGTGACCACTGCATCTCACGAGTTCAGTGACTAAAGTACTCACCTAGGATAAGTTGTGTCTCCAATTGTGTGTCTTCCTCTTCTTATCATGTCTACCTTCTATCCGCACCATCATAGCATTCTCTCCCTGCTATCACACTCATGGCGAAAATTCGATGAAATTTTAGATTTTTTGTAATATATTCGAGCAACAAAATACCATTTTCTCTAAAGATTTGGACTAGATTGAGTTCATTTTTTGTTGAATTTTGTCTTTGAAATAATTCCTATATAACTTCTGAAACTTCCAAAATTTTCAAACGAATAGATATTTTATGTCTCCTCTAGATACTTTAATTTAACATTTTAAACCCTTTCTGCATATACAAACCACAACACTCGACGACATTGTCCTCGCTCTCCTCATTCATCTTGATGCTAATGTTTGTGTCAATAGATTCACCCTACACATAAGGACATTGTGCATTACAACACCCCTCTTTTGGAAGAGAAAATAACCCTCTAAGCTCAATGGGCATTGGCAACATGTCCACAAGGATCCACATACCGCTATTGTTCCACACGGATCTTCTTATGGCGAACGACAATGACAACTAAAGATTACCAGTTTGTGACGTTGGCTCACAAATGGAATATATGATGCAGCTAAGCCGTGTGCCCACTCTGCCTCCTATATCCGAGGAGATCAGTGACCCACATCGCCACCATACAAGAGGAGGAGGGCATGCACTCTCTCAATCGATTTATATGGGTTGGGGCTCGCCGAGGAGGGGGTAGGACTCATGGAGCTATCTCCCTTCATTTTCTAGCTTCCGGACAATGGACAAGCCTCTATGAGACATATATGTTTTCTTAACTCACGGTTGTGGACGTGTATCATGAAAACACCTTCTTTCTTTTCTACTGGGGACATATGATTTTCTAGATTATAGTTCGGTGGTCCAATAAAATTCTGTTGTTCGGTGTAGGAAATAAAATCTCTATTTATTGTGAATGAAGCTGGAAAATGAAGGGTAAAGAAAACTAAGCAGTGGCTCCCTTCCCTTGTGTAAATCCCTATTCTTCGATTATAAATAGTGGCTCACTTCCCTTGTGTAAAGAAAACTAAGCTCTTTCTCACGTGTAGAAAGTTGCGTCGATGTCCAGTACACAATGTGGAACCTATTACTTGGAATGGGATGCATCGGGAGCTCGAGTTGAAGACAAGGGAAAAACAATTGTTCATCTACCATGCCCAGCCTGCATTGGTAATTATTTAGAGGAAGACGACGGGCCACAAAAATCAAATAATTGTTTATCGGAAGTCGAAAATTTGCCATATGTTGCTGCAAAATGGGTCTTTAGTGCTTACCATTGGTATGACGCTCTTACCGTAGTCTGTGAAATTATGGGTTCTCATGCATAAGTTTCATTTTTCCACAAACATGAATCACAATAGTTGTCTTCAGTTACAAAGAATACAACACATTTGCACACAAATGTGTCTTGTAGTTACAGTCTCACATACTAGAATTCATGAAGATCAACGATAAGCATACATTCTTCCACTCGGTGCAAGTACTAGCTATTTAAATGTAAGCTATCTGAATCCTAGCAAGAAGAGCCATGACCTCGTGACTTGATCACCACCCCAGGGAGATGAAACTCTAGTAGAACTATCAACACTAGCAGCACTAACACATGTTTTGCCTTTGTCAACAGATGCTAATGACATCGCACACAAAATCACTAAATAGGGTACCTTCAGATAAGGAGAAATGTATATGATGACATTGACATCCTTGGCACTATGCGATACAGAATGCTGACACGATGACTTTTTTGTTTTTCAAAAGGGGGCAAAAGCTTTTCCTCATAGCATATAATAAGAAAGGAGTTTCAACAATGGTTACAATCGGGCAAACAAACCGAGGATACAAAAGCCTACACTCCGTGCATGATTGACCCTAACTGCTTAGCACCCGTCACATTCCATAGAGCTGCATCTAATTTTACCTTGAGAAAAAAATAGTAGGCATGGAACCTACCTTACGGAAAACCCTAGCATTACGCTCATTCAAAATTTTCCAAGAGACTAACATGATGAGGGATGCCATAGATTTCCTTCTTAGTATACCGTTGGTGTAGATAACCGACTCCCACCATTCCTTGACAGTGGCATGTGTGGACCATCGAGAAGACACGTGAACTGTGATGGCTTGCAACAATTGATATATTCCAAGTGTATGCAGTTAGTTTTAGACAATTGGTTAGTTATTTTCATTTTCTTGTAACATCCTAGACATGTTTCTGTTCCCAATACATAAACTAGTCCATACAACAAGTTACTTCTTGAACAACATTGTTAAAGAGAAAAACTTACTTGCTGAACAGCAAGCTCGAAGCGGAAGACTACTCGAGGAAACATACAATGATCATTCTATTCGGCAAAACATGGCATAATCTTACACGATCGTACATTCAACTTTACAAAACTGCGAGCAAGGTCAATGTATGAACTAACACCCCACTCAGTGAAACCGCGAGTCCGTGTCAAACCAACATTTCAGCAATGATGACTACTTGTTGCCTACAAACATTCCTAGAGAGAAATTGTTTTCTACAATGGTGCAGTAGAGAATGACGGAACCCATAACTACCTGTTTCCTACAAACAGCACTAGACAGAAATTATTTTCTACTATCTCCATTCCTAAATGTAAGCAACAACAGATAATTCTACCCATAGCTTCTGATTCCTCTAGGGGGTTAGAGCTTGAAATGAGCAAAGTATCGTGCTTTTTCCTATTTAAAAATCTGTATATGTTTGAGACATCCCCTTGAATGATTGTATGACCATCTTCCATATAGATAGAACCACCTGCGTATTGAGTTCTCTTCTAGCCGATGAGTCACCCACAATGCCACAACCTCTGCCAGCAGTAGTTTCTAACCTCCTTGATAGAACCAATATGTAATTTCGTAAAATGGAGATGTAGAGAATTAGCAATGGATGATATTGATAAATGATAACTACCAAATGGGTGGCAACTGCATATCAGAAATAGGAAAAGATCATACTAGTCATTCGTTAGGATTTAGCCAAAATCGGAGGGCGGTGGCAGAATTCCTGCAACTCTGGTGGTGGTTGGGGTGAAACTTCACTCCGGGGTATATGGCGTTCTCGCGGCTGGATAAGTGGGTTGAAAAAGTTTTCTGGTTTTAGGCATCTGTTCTACATGTTTTTTCTTGTCCAAAACTGAAGAAAAAACCCTGTTATTTTGGAGTTTTGGGCCAACTCTGCATAAATAACCCAGAAAGTGTGCTGCCCATTCCGGATACAGCGCCCCAACCACGTCGCCAAGCTCCGGCACCCAGCGCTGACCCCGTCCTCCTCTTTTCCCTGCCCCCGAGCTCCTCTCCTACTCTGGCTTCAGCCATCAACCACAACCAGTCGCACGGTAGGGCGAGATGAGTAGCATCTGCCTCCTCACTTTATTGCCGGCGGCGGCTCCACTGGAACTCGAGGACCTGCTCTTCGAGATCCTCGTCCTGCTTCCCCCATAGCCCTCCACCCTCCCGTGCGCCTCACTCGTCTGCAAGCGATGGCATAGCCTCGTCGCCGATCCTGGCTTCACCGCCGCTTCCTCCTCCCGCCACCACTGTAACCCTCCCCTCATTAGTTTCTTTGTCACAAATAATCGCGGCCTCACCTTAATACCTACCATGGAGGCCTGTTAGCACAGCCCCTGCCGCCGACTACTTTCCGGCTACACCGACGACGAAGTTCTGGCGAGACGACACGCATGTACCGAATCAGCCCAAGGTAGCTCTCCTGCTTTGCACGTACGCTGCTAGCTAATAATCAACTCGTATCGATCAACAACCAGTACTACTTTACACGCACGCACTTTCTTGATTCAACTTCACGGTACGGTTTACAAGCCTAGCTTACACACGTATATATATATGTTAGGACTCAGCTATACCAACACAACTCGGATTCTAATCCTAACCCGATATATGCATGCATAGCTCAGAAAACACACATACGTGTCCTGGTCGGAATCGATACGTATACGACCTGTATAAGACAGACCAAGCGCACGGCTCCGTGCCGGAACGTGACGTGCTTATTTCCAACAATCACCCCCTAAGCACGACATGCGGTTCCTTCCACCTGGGTCCCAAATACGTCAGCTGCTCCTCGCAGGCGTCATCAACGGCATTGCTTTCGGCACCCCCTTCATCAGCACCCATATCACCGACTTTGCTTTTGTCGGCTTCTCCATGGCTTCACGCCGACAGTCCTTTTTGTTCGCGCCCTTATCCACGTCTTCAGACATTATACTTGGTTCGATAAAGTACTTTCTCATCGATGTCTCACATATTTGATCTTCTGCTTGCCGGTACTTTTGGATGCAATAAAACAAATATATAGGAGCTAGCTCACGTTGGTTAACTAGCAAGCTAGCTCGTGACTAGCAATTCTGACTTCTACCTGCTCCTGACCAATGCCGTTTTCTGGCTCGTCCGGAGTAGCAATGCACAGGTTGTCTACCTGTAGCGATTCGTCTTTTCTTTTTAAATCTCTTTCTGGCATGTTTTCTTCTAGCTTCTCTATATCACGTGAAAAGCCTCTTGATGGATCTGCACCCCCTATTGTTGGGTCTACTCCATCTGTCTGGCCACCAGTCCACACTCTTGGACCATCGCCTTCTGGCCTTGCTGGCATGTTTGCTGGGCTCGCTTCAACTCTCCCTCCTCCTCTAATTGCTGGGCCAACAAGTGCAGGTATCACTGCACATGCACACCCTTCCAGCTCCGTGTCTTCTGGCCACGGACTAGCCTTATCTTCAGACTCTTTTTTTTCTGGGAGAATCCCTTTTGTTTCTGGCCTGGTGTCCACGCCTAGAGCACCTCCTAGGCCTTCAGCGCCTTCTGGGCCTGAACTTGCTGACAAGGATAAGCTTGGTTGATCCATATTTTCTTCATACTCAAGATCCCACGTGACGTGAAAAGTTGGATATCCCGGTTCGTTGGAGCCCCAATTCCATGACTCGCCTTCCTCAAAGATTACGTCGCCCATGACAACCACCTTATTGGTATAAGGATTGCACAAGCGGTATTCCTTTGAGCTTTCATAGCCCGTCATGATCATTGGAGTCCTCTGCTCCGCCAATTTACTCTTATGGTCAGACTCCGTCTTGACATGCGCCACGCACCCAAAAGCGCGAAGATGATCAACCAAGGCTTTCCATGTGTACCATGCTTCGTATGGTGATATACCAACGCCACTCTCAGTTGGCTCTATGTTTAGCAAATACACAGCCGTATGGACTGCCTCACCCCAGAATTTTTCTAGCAAGCCTTTACTCTTCATCATGCTCCGTGCCATGGTCAACACAGTTTGATGTAGCTCACCCCCTTGATCAATGCGTAGGGCTCTTATCTTCACCTCCACCTTGAACTCTTCGGCTTCCTTGATCTTCTCGAATGCTTGTTGAGCTTGATCCTTACTTTTCAGCAACACAATCCACATGTATTTACTATGATCATCCACCACAAGCATGAAGAACTTATTGCCGGACAGAGTTGCGGGTGAAATTCCAACGCATAGATCACCATGAACTAGTCCCGAGGCTTCACTTGCCTCAAACGTGGTTTCACATGGTAACGGGGCACTCCGTTCCTCGTGATCCACACACGGTAGATCGTGATCCACTTGCGCCACAATCTCTGTAGTCGGTGATGGAGGATCCTCCTCATCCTTTAGCTCAGTTACTTCGAGCATCAGCATCATCGGTCCATCATCTTCTTCATGGGCGATGAGAGCCCTCTCCTTCAACGATTTCTTGCAATCCTTCTTGAAGTGACCGAGCTCGCCGCAGTTATGACATCTTACTTTCTTAATGTCAAACTTCCTCCGCGGCGGAGCGTCGTCCTCGTCCTCCCCTACGATATACTTTTTCGCTGGGCGAGAAGCTTCTTTATCACTCTTGTTTCCGGATCCTTGATCGCCCTTTTCTTTGGCGACCACCGCCTGCCACTGGGCACGGGTAAGCATCACGTGCTCTTCCGGTACCGCATCACCGTAGGTGATCTTCAGCCGCTCGTCATGAGCCTTCAATCGTCCAACCAGATCATCCGTCATGAGAGTCTTGAGATCAACGCACTGCTCGATCGCCGACACAACGGACAAGTAACGCGGTGGCGCCACACGAAGGAAACACCGAACGACTGAGATCTCTTTGAGCTTCTCGCCGAGCGCGCGAATCCCATTGACCAAAGTGGCTACCCTTGAGGCAAACGCGTCCAGCGTCTCGTCTCCTCCCATCTCTAGATTCTCGTACTTCTTCTGCAAGGTTTGTAGGGTTACCTCATGGACACGCTCGTGCCCAAGATTTAGCGTCTTGAGCGCCTCCCACGCCTCCTTTGCAGATTTCTTCGAGATCAGGTGCTGCATCACGTCCGCCGGCATCACCGAGCTGATGGCCGTGAGTGCCTGCCGGTCCTTGCGGTACTTCGACACGCCCTTCTTGAACTCGTCGCCGCCGGGATCGACAGTCTCCCATAGATCGTTGGACTCTAGCGCCCACTCCATCTGGGTCGCCCACATCCATCGTCGCTGTGACCTCCCGTTACGAGGAGATCCTTCACGAGGCTCTGATACCAATTGTTAGCACAGCCCCTGCCGCCGACTACTTTCCGGCTACACCGACGACGAAGTTCTGGCGAGACGACACGCACGTACCGAATCAGCCCAAGGTAGCTCTCCTGCTTTGCATGTACGCTGCTAGCTAATAATCAACTCGTATCGATCAACAACCAGTACTACTTTACACGCACGCACCAAACACAGGAAACAATATTTAGGATTGCCAAAGACCCTTGTCGTGCCTTGGTTTCTTTCTTGATTCAACTTCACGGTACGGTTTACAAGCCTAGCTTACACAGGTATATATATATGTTAGGACTCAGCTATACAACACAACTCGGATTCTAATCCTAACCCGATACATGCAGGCATAGCTCAGAAAACACACATACGTGTCCTGGTGTACGTATACGACCCGTATAAAACAGACCAAGCGTACGGCTCCGTGCCGGAACGTGACGTGCTTATTTCCAACAGGCCCCCAATCGTGTCCCACCTAGGCTCTTCTCCTCGCAGTTCGAAAACGACTCCGCGGTCCTCGGGTGCCGCCATGGCCTCGTACTACTCCCGACGCATCGCGGGGGCAGGTCCTCGTATGGGATCCCATCACTGCCGACCAGCACCGCATCCCCGTTCCCGCGAGGTTTGGCAAGACGGACTTCCACGGGGCGGTGCTTCGCGCTGCCGGTGACGTGCAACACTTCTAGGTGGTCTTGGCAGTGGCAAATGACAAGGAGAAACTACATAGACAAGCGCTCATCTGCGTTTATTCCTCGGAGACCGGCGGCATGTGGGGTGATGTTGTCTCAGCACCGCTTCTGCCCGCGGGTCCTACAAGCGACCTCGGCATCGCGGTTTCTCTGGCCAAGCCAGCTGTGCTGGCTGAGAATTCCCTTTACTGGCTACTTGCAGGAGATTTGGTTGGAATCCTCGAGTTTGATTTGGTGAGAAAGAAAATAGCTGTGATACAGCCGCCAGCTGATGTGTCAAAATCAGAATGCATCGCCCAGTTATGGAAGAGGATGACCCATTGTGGTGGTGCTGCTTTCTGGGTGCTGGACAGAACAATTGAGCTGGACAAGCTACTTCCCCTGAATTCCAGCGTGGAATGATTGCACTTATGGATAATCTGGTTTGCTGAGGACAACAGTGTGATGTTCCTGTGGATATTTAAAGGCGTCTTCGTGATTAAATCTTGAGTCGTTGCAGTTCAAGGAACTTCGCGGAAACAAACTGGAGTTCTGCAACCATCCATTTGAAAGTGTCTATGTTGAAGGTAATTGTTAGACAAAGCTTATATACGGATGGATATGGTGTAGTACACCACTCCTGTATACGTATATCTCTATGTACATGCCACGGTAGAGACTGTTTCTACCCTATATAAACACGTAACACGAGACCCCAAAGGGTTATCGTTTCCGCCACATCAATATGGTATCAGAGCCTATCTCCTCCTAAACCCTAGCTGCCGCCAGGCTCCCACATCCGCCGCCGCCGCCGCCGCAAAACCCGCCGCCGCAGCTCCACCTCTGCCGCCGCCTCAAACTCAACTACCAAAAACACCAGCCGCCGCCCTAGCATCGTCTTCGGCCGCCGCCACGACACAAGCATCGCCGCCGCCCTAGCATCGTCTTCGGCCGCCGCCACGACACAACTCCGCCGCCGCCTAGCCTCATCTACGACCGCCGCCACGACAACATCTGTCGCCGCCCTAGATCCATCTACGGCCGTCGCCACGACACAAGCATCGCCGCCGCCCTAGTCCTATCTAAGGGCCGCCGCCACGACAACAAAACCCGCCGCCACCCTAGTCTCATCTACGGCCGCCGCCACGACAACATCCATGGCTCTCTCCATTGCCGTCGCGTCTTCTTCCGCCGCTGCATCGATGGTCCCCATCGGCAGCGCACTCGGCACTCCACCAACAACGAAGCTCACTCGCTCCAACTTTCTGTTCTGGAAGACGCTAGTTCTCCCTCCGATCCGCGGCGCCCTTGCGCTCGGACTCCTGGATGGCACCGACGCGGCCCCGTCTCAGGTGGTCGACGTCACTGATGAAGCTCAGAAGAAGACTGCGGTGGTGAACCCCGCCTATGCTGCGTGGGTCGCTCGCGATCAGGCTGTTCTGGGCTACCTCCTGAACTCCCTCTCGCCCGAGCTCCTGCCTCATGTGTTCAACCTCGACACGTCTGCAGCGGTATGGGCGGCTATCAACCGCATGTTCTCCACGCAGTGCCCATCCAAGATCAATGCGATCCGGGGCGCCCTCACCAACACAAAGAAGAACTCCCTCACCACCGCCCAATACTTCGCCAAGATGAAGGGGTTTGCCTCGGAGCTGGTGGCTCTAGGCAAAACCCTCGATGAAAGCGAGCTGATCAGCTACATCCTCAATGGGCTCGACGGCTCCTACAACGATGTCGTTTCCACCGTCAATGGGAACCCTAATACCACACTTGATGACCTTTTTGATCAAATTTTTTCTCATGATCTCCGTCAAACTATGTTACAGGACACCGGTGATGTCTTCACCACGACGGCAAATCTTGCTCGTCGGCAGCCTCCACCTCGCCCACGTGATGATCGAGCACCTCGCCGTGATGAAGACCGCGGCAACCGCCGCGACGACGACCGCGGCTATCGCGCCCGCGACGATGACCGTCCCCCGCGCGGTCCTGGTGATGAGCGTCGCGATGATGGCGGCTACATGCGTCGCCGCGATGACCGCCGCGACGACTATCGCCGCCGCGACGACAGTGTCCGCCGGGACGGTGGTGGCAGGCGTGATGGTCGCCGCCGTGATCGTGCCCCCACTCGCTTCGTTGACGTTCACTGTCAAATCTGCAAGATCCACGGACATCCTGCCAGTGATTGATGGTGGAGGTATCAAGACAAGGACAAGGGGGACTCTGATGATGATGGAGATCGCAAGAACAAGGCTGCCCATGTTGCCTCCTATGGCGTGGACACCAACTGGTATCCTGACACTGGAGCTACAAATCATGTCGCTGGAGAACTGAGCAAGCTCTCTGTCCATGAGAGGTACACCGGCCGTGACGTTCACACGGAAAATGGTCATGGTATGCAAATCTCTCATGTTGGTCATTCAGTTTTGCATACCCCACATATTTCCTTGCATCTTAATGATATCTTGCATGTTCCTACTACCTCCAAAAATTTATTATCTATTCATAAACTCACTCTTGACAACGGTGTCTTTCTTGAGTTTCACCCCTATTTCTTTTTGATTAAGGATCAGGCCACCAGGGAGGTTCTGTTTAAGGATCCGTGTCATGGTGGTCTTTACCCACTAGTTCCTACTCCCAGTGGGTCACGCAAGGAAGCCTTCATCACAATAAAGCCATCATCCTCCACATGGCATCGTCGTCTAGGCCACCCCTCTTCGTTTGTGGTTCAGCAAATAATTAGAAAAAATGAACTCTCTTACTCGCCAGAAATAAACCCATATGTTTGTGATGCATGTCAGTTAGCAAAGAGTCATCAGTTGCCATATCCTCTTTCTACTAGTGTTTCCACTGTTCCTTTGGAACAAGTGTTTTCTGATGTCTGGGGTCCAGCTCCTCTCTCTGTTGGCAAACATGCATATTATGTAAGCTTTATTGATGATTTTAGCAAGTTCACTTGGATCTATTTGCTTAAGAAACGCTCTGAAGTTTATCAAGTCTTTCTTAACTTCCAACAGTTTGTAGAACGCAAGTTTGATAGAAAGATAAAACTATGCAAACTGACTGGGGTGGTGAATATGAAAAACTCAATAGCTTCTTCCAAAAGGTTGGGATTGTTCATCATGTGTCATGTCCCCATGCTCATCAACAAAATGGTTCTGCTAAACGGAAACATCGTCACATAGTTGAAGTTGGCCTCTCCCTTCTTGCAAATGCATCTATGCCTCTAAAATTCTGGGATGAAGCTTTCCTCACCGCTACATTCCTCATAAATCTGCTACCTAGCAAAGTCATTAAGTTTGACACTCCCGTAGAACGACTTATGCATACTAAACCCAATTTCGATCCACCAGATGTGTGTTTCTTGGCTATAGTCCTCTTCACAAAGGGGTCAAATGTCTTAATGTTTCCATTGGCCGCGTTTATGTATCACGTGATGTTGTCTTTGATGAGAATATTTTTCCCTTTGCCGACCTTCATCCCAATGCAGGTCGTCGTCTACGTCATGACATTCTTTTACTTCCACATGATACACCCTCTGATTTATCTACTATTGGGGATGCACAAACTAATGACCACATGCCTTTGCCTATTATACCAATTGTGACTAACCATGACCAGGAAACAACAATAGCTGCTCTCGCTACAACGGACTCGGAGTACACTGCTGAAAATTCTATGGAAAATGATGATGACATGGAGTCACCCGAGCGATCAGCTGACTCCTCTAAATCGCTGCTACACGACAACATGAGCATGCCATACACCTCGGATCGCGCGCCCTCGAGATCCCGCGCCGCAGAGACAGCGTCGTCTTCTCCCGCGCTGCGCGCCACGCCGACCCCGCCCGGCTCCCCTCCCGCGTCGCCATCTGTCGCGCCCCAGGTGGACACCCGCGCGTCGTCGCCTAGTTCCTCGCTGGTGCCTACCGCGGTCCGCGGTGACTCGGGGCACGTGGCCGACAATGATTTGCCCCCGGGTCCCGCCAGAATCTGCTACGGGTTCCGTGCCCTCTCCATCCCCTGATGGATCACCTGTGGTACCAGCAACTGTTGCACCTCCTGCGTCCACTGTTCGCACTCGTCTTCAACAAGGTATTCGTCAACCAAAGATTCATACTGATGGTACTATACGCTATGGTCTTCTTACGTCCACAGGTGAACCACGTACTCTCTCCGAGGCTCTTGATCATCCTCAATGGAGAAGTGCTATGGAAGAAGAATATAAAGCACTCCAACACAACCAAACCTGGCATCTTGTTCCTCCTAGTTCCAACAAGAATTTGATTGACTGCAAATGGGTATATCGTATCAAGAAGCGAGCTGATGGTACAATTGACAGGTTCAAGGCTCGTCTTGTTGCAAAAGAATTCAAGCAAAGGTATGGTATTGACTATGAGGATACTTTCAGTCCAGTTGTTAAAGCTGCTACTATTAGAACTGTTCTAGCAGTATCTGTGTCTCGAGGTTGGAGTCTTCGGCAGCTAGATGTAAAGAACGTGTTTTTACATGGTGTTCTGGAGGAGGAAGTTTACATGCGCCAACCCCCAGGTTTTGAGGATCCTGATGCTCCACATCATTTTTGCAAACTTGACAAAGCTTTATATGGTCTCAAGCAAGCTCCCCATGCTTGGTTCTCTCGTCTCAGTTCCAAGCTTCATGCACTTGGGCTTATTTCCTCACAGGCTGACACCTCTCTGTTTCTTTATCACAAGACAGGTGTCACTATGTATGTTCTCATTTATGTTGATGATATCATTGTTACAAGTTCTTCAGATCATGCTATTTCAACATTACTCAAGGATCTCAATGTTCCCTTTGCCATTAAGGATCTTGGTGATTTGCACTTCTTTCTAGGTATTGAGGTCAAGAAAATTCCTGATGGTATTGTTCTCACTCAAGAAAAATATGCCTCTGATCTCCTTGCCAAAGTCGGCATGACTGGATGCAAGGCCACGCCTACACCCCTGTCCTCGGTGGACAAGTTGTCACGGACTGAGGGGGAGCCGCTTAGCACAGAAGACAGCACACGGTATCGCAGTATTGTGGGGGCCCTTCAGTATCTCACCCTGACTCGGTCTGATCTGTCTTTTTCAGTAAACAAGGTCTGCCAGTATCTCCATGCACCTACCACTGCTCATTGGACTGCAGTCAAACGCATCTTACGCTATGTCTGTGACACTATTAATCTTGGTTTACCTTTCAGAAATCCACTTCCACCCTGTTAAGTGCTTTTTCAGATGCAGACTGGACTGGCTGTTTAGATGATAGACGTTCTACAGGAGGTTTTGCAATATTTGTTGGACCAAACTTGGTCTCATGGAGTTCTCGCAAGCAGCCCACTGTTTCTCGGTCCAGTACTGAAGCTGAATACAAGGCTCTTGCTAATGCTACAACTGGACTTATTTAGGTTGAAGCTCTTCTCAAAGAACTTGGTGTCAAACTACATGAAAGACCATGTCTATGGTGTGACAACCTAGGTGCTACCTATTTATCTGCAAATCCAGTCTTTCATGCTCGCACAAAACACATTGAGATCGACTTTCATTTTGTACGTGAAAGAGTGGCTAGCAAACAACTTGAGATCAAGTTCATATCTAGTAAAGATCAAATAGCTGATGGTTTTACTAAAGCACTTCCAGTTGTAAATCTTCAAAAGTTTAGACGTAATCTAAATCTTCAGAGAAGTTTAGATTAAGGGGGGCTGTTAGACAAAGCTTATATACGTATGGATATGGTGTAGTACACCACTCCTGTATACGTATATCTTTATGTACATGCCATGGTAGAGGCTGTTTCTACCCTATATAAACACGTAACACGAGACCCCAAAGGGTTATCGTTTCCGGCACATCAATAGTAATACCATGACTTTACACATCTCTAGCTGAATAAATTGTCAATTTAATTGAGGGTATAAGAAACCAATTGATAATTCATTGATAGAATGTCGTTCATATCCTTTTGTGTTAAGCTAACAATTGTAACTAGTGTTGCGTCACTTGTTTCTTCTGCTGCTTGATGACCTCTGCAACACATAACGATGTTGTTCTGGTACTTGTGTGGTGCCATTTTCTGTAGTACATAACCACAGTTCTCCTTTTTTTCTCAAGATGAGATACAGAACATTTGGATGTTGACAACATGAAAAATTATCTAGAAGCAACTAAGATGACAAATAGGGAGCTCGATACGTAAATTCTGAAGATTAATTGTAGTTATTTTTCTTTTATTTAGCATCATTACCTCTATTTATATTGCTAATAATCTTAAAATTGTAGTACCTAAAGAAACTTGGTTAAAATTTACAAATATTTGTTCATTGAACGGTAGCATAGGTTAGGTGTTTGGATTTAAAGCCAACTATCGAGCCACAACAAAATTCTGGTCGGGATGCCTGATTCTGCGCACACTCGCTGGCTGGCAAAACAGGGGCGGGAGAATCCTTTGCCAAAATATTGGTGCACCCTGATACGGTGGGGTGGGTGTGGGCATAAACCAAACAGCCCCTAAAGTAATGGTGGGAGTATTGTTTGATGTTGTGCAGTGTATGAAAACAATGATTATCATTCACTGCAGTTTTCTCCGAGTCGGTAGACCAGTTTTTATCGCAGAGTCGTGGACCATAGTCGGGTGTGGGGTTAGTTGCGTCACAGGAGTGACGCTATACGCAGTAACAAAAAACCAGGTTGAGTTTTTATCCAGCATCCAACGACTGATAACACTGGCGATGGGAGAGGGCTGAGGAGACGGGGTTGGCACCAGGCTCAAGCCTTTTAATAATTTGGACTGTCAATTGATAAGATGGTGCACGATCCCTTGCTTGATGCTTGTACGGCATGAATTTGATAAAATTTGATTTGTTGACTAGCTAGCTCGTACATTTCTTAAGAGTGTGCATTTGAGCTAGAAACCAGATGTTTCTGCTTTCCTACTCCATGAGCCACTCGTGCACACTTATATAGCCAAAAACTCCTACACTACAAAGTACAAATTATCCATTGTCGTTTGCTGCTTCAAATGTTTGTTTTGTCTAATATGCTGATATGACTCAACTTTGGAGCTTTTGACACAATTTCCTAATCTCATGTTTAATGTTTGAGCCATAAAATATGAGAATCTCTCAGATGATTTTTCCTAAAGGATTGAAGGAACAGTACAATTTGATTGACTCATGGTACTACAACAATCAATAGAGGATTTTACATACAGAACAGCCATGTGGTTTCTAAGGCATGTCAGCCACCCAACAAGTGCAATATAAGCATCGGAAAATTGTATAGTACTTTTTTGGGTATATAAAGTAACCCCATATCATAATATTTCAAAGACAACGAGAATTGAGAACCAAAACCATATCAATATAATGGATTAGAGATTATTGGAGTTTGGGTACAATTGCAAAACTACAACTCCATGAAATGAAATGCTTATTGGATAATGCTCTCCCCAGCACAATAGTTTACGTGTCGGGTGATAAAAACCTGAGTACATTTATACAAACTAGGCATGAATAATATTAATACCTAATCATATTCGTCTAAGAATGTGGCCAGCTCATCCAGTAGTACTTTGGATCCTTCAGCTAAAGCACCAGCAATGGCGACTCTCTG
This sequence comes from Avena eriantha, assembly GCA_910589775.1. Classification (NCBI taxonomy): domain Eukaryota; kingdom Viridiplantae; phylum Streptophyta; class Magnoliopsida; order Poales; family Poaceae; genus Avena; species Avena eriantha. Next base: position 283,620,811 of record OU342746.1, on the reverse strand, counting down.
TTTCTGCCCAATATTCAGAGTCTGGATTGGCTTCTGTTTTGAGATGAAGGTTGTTTATGAATCTTGTGCAGACAATAGATTATAATCTAAAATGTGCATACCAGCTGCCTACTTGAGAATATCTCAATATTACAACTTCATCCAGAGACGGTGATACTCTTGACCTAACCTCCTTCCCTCTCTCCCCACATAGACTGACAAGTTGCATGCCTATAAACCCAGTGAGAGTTGATAACTACACCCCAGCCGTGACTTGAAGCTCGGGATGTCTGCCTTGTTAGCGGCGAGATATCTGCTAGACCTCATCCTCGTTTGATCTGCCTCTTCTTCCCACTTGTTGAGCATAAGGTGATCGCGATGGATGTCCAGTGAGGCATCGCGCCAGTCCACAAATTTTGATTTCCTTTGACTAAGACATGCTCCTCCCCGTGTAGAGCCGTGCTCAATCTATGTGTCGTGATTAGAGCCGCGCACACCAGCAAGGCAAGAAGCTTCTCTAACACATAAAACAGAGAAACAAGGATGACCAACACGCCGGAGTTGATTCACAACTGCATCCTGGATGCTGCTAGGCTACACGTCTATACTAGTATACGTGGATATTCTAGCCATTCCATTAGTTCGATCTTTTGTTTGCATTGTCTAGTGTTGATATGATACTTGACATGGTATCAGCTCATGAAGTGTTGGTTCAGATCACAGCTTTCATAATTTATTGAAATTGTTGCCGTCGCCCTTTGTATAGTGTATTTAGATTGTCTAACCCTTTCTATCAGTTAGAACTTTTGGTTGTAATATAATGGCTAGTGCATGAAGCTTGACACATACATACTGCTACCTCCATCTTCATTGTCCGTGATCTCTTCATTCTCTTAATATGCTAATGTTATCAGATTCACCCATCATCCACACACGGACATGCATATAACATCACCCCTCTTTTGGAAGGGAAAAAACCCTCTAAGCCGAATGGCATTGGCAAGGTGTCCACAAGGATCGACTGCTGCGGTGGTGCCGGATATCTTTCGCGCAAACGACAGTAACAGCAGAAAATGACCAGCATTGTAGCATTAGCTCGCAAATGCAATGGAGGAAGCTAAGCCATGCCCATGTTGCCTCCTCTTGCAGCTCATGTATGCTGTATCAGAGGATATCAGGGACCTGAGATTAGGGACCTAAATCGCGCCGTCCCTTAGGAGGTGCAGAAGCAATCGCGTGGCCTTAATCTTCCAGCTTCCTCCCAATGCTTAAGTTTATATGAAACATAGCTTCTTAACTCGCGTTGTGAATGTATATGTTGGAAATACAATTTTGCAGTTTTAATGGCAATATATGCATACATTATAAAGTTTTACTAAAAATGATTTTTGAGACTATAGTTTGGTGGCCCAACAAATTCCTATTGTCTGGCTCATGAAGTAAACTCTATTTATTGCGAATGAAGTTTATGCACTATGTACTGGTTAGTGATCGAGTCAGGGACTCAGGGTATAGTTCAGTTACTTACAGAGCCTTTTCTTTGAATATAAATAGTGGCTCCCTTCTCTCATGTAAGGAAAACCAAGTTCTTCCTCATGTGTAGACACCTGAGTCAATATTTGTTGCAGCCGTGTAGAACCTATGGCTCGGGATGGGATGCACCGGGAGTTCAGGTTGAAGAGGCACAAAGAACAAATGCTCATCTAACCTTGCTTGGGCTGCAGTTGTCATCATGTTCTATAAGACGGCACAATAAGAACCGACTCATTTTTTGTTGCAAGTCAGCGTCGTGCTATTCTCCAGCTGTAGACTGTCTTTAGAGCTTACCATTGGTTGGTATGATGCTGTAGAGAGGAGTAGGTGTAGATATCTTCGATCAAAATGATTTACTGTGGAGGAACTGCGTTGTCGTGACCAAGGTTTTTTTCTCGGTTAGAAAAAAATACCGGTGGTGACCAGTATTACCGGTTTTCAGAAATACCGGTCAAAATACCTTTTGTATGCAACATTTTCCGAAATCCATTAAATTTGAACAATTGATGAAATACCAGTGAATTTCGGTCAGTAATATTATTTACCAGTGGTAACCAGAACCATCGGTGTTCGGCGAGATACCGGAAATATCGGTCAAGAAAAAAAAACTGGTCATGACAAACCGAAGTTAGTTCGCATATGTTTCCACAAACATGAACACAATAATTGTCTTCAATAATTACAATGAGAAAGCACGTTGTGCACAAGTGCGTCTCCTAATTTTTTAAATAATTCTTTTTAGATACAACGTCTCCTAATTACATACTAGAATTGATGAAGACCAAATATAACTATACAAATGTACTTAATTCCTCTACTCACTGCACTAGTTGTGCAAATGTAACCACCATATGTCCTAGCAAGAAGAGCCATGAACTCATGACCTCCTGAGTGGATCACCAACCCAAGGAGAGATGGACCTCTATTAGAACTACTGGTACTCTAGTAGCACTAGCACAGTTTGCCTCTGTCTTCAGAGGGTAATGTCATCGAACACAAAAATGGAAAAAATGGGATACCTTAAGAAAAAGAACGAAATGTAGGTGATCTCATTGAGCAGTAACTGTGGCGTTGCCGCCAAATGTATTCCCAGATGCAGCTCCTGCCTGATCCTATGGCACGACCTGGTATCCTGACACATTTGTGACGGCTTGCATCAATTTGATAAATTCAATGTGTATGCAGTTAGCCTTAGAATATTGTTGGTTAGTTATTTTATTTTAATGTAGTAGCATCATACACATGTACTCGTTCCCAATACATGAATTAGTCCATGCAGCAAATGACTTGTTGAACAACATTGTTAAAAAGAACTTGCAGAGCTCGAAACAAAAGATTACTCAAGGAAACATACCATAATCTCTTTTTACAGCAAAACATTTGATAATCTTACATCAGCATACATCCAACATTAATAAACAGTGAACGAGAGGTCAATATATGAACTGAAACTCGAGTTAGCCTAACTGCGCCAACCCAATGTTTCAGGAACGGTACAGCTGAGAATCACAAAGAACCCTTAACTATGTGTTGCCTACAAACAAGTGCATTCTACTTCCCCACAATACGGCGTTCCAAGATACCTGGATCCGAGAGACCTCCGACCAACATCACCGCCATGCTCGACGTGAAACACACTCTCCATTGCCTAAGCACTCATGTTCCTGGCCGATGGGGAAATAATGGCATGCCAAGAGGCAGGGCACAGAAAGGTGGGATGAGCAGTGGAGCTCACATAACTATCCATCTTATTCTTCTATCCAATACACGAGTTCACAAGAGACATTTCTTAACTCGGTTGTAAAAGTGTATCATGGAAATAACTTTTATTTATTTTGTAATGATATATGTTTTATCAAATTTTACTATACCAATGATTTTCAGAAAATAGTTTGTTGGCTCAACGAAGTAAAATTATCCATTTATTGCAGATAAGGTCTATGTAATATATGCAGTATTGTAGTTGACTAGTGCATGATAGGGTCATTGCATAGGCAGGTACTTGGTGAGCCTACTCTCAATTATAAATAGTGGCTTGTTTTGAGTTGCAAAACAAGAAATAAATCCAAGTTGTAGCTTACTTGTATATATAGTTGCATCGGTTCTCATGTAATAACTATCACTCGGAATGGGATGCATCGGAATTATGAGTTGAAATGAGAGGGAAAAGTAAAGATCAAGATTTTCTTATGTTTCTAGGTCGAGGATTGATTGTGTGTAGGACAGGACCAATGTTGTTGGTTTATTATTCTTTTGTATTTTTTTGGGAGTAGTTCCCCTTTCATGGCATTGGTGTTCACTTGTTTCCTTTCAAAAACTAGGTTTCAATGTAAGGTATTATACCATGGTTTTCTTATAATCCATAACAATTATGTTTTTCTTTATAAATCCGCTATCACCCACGCCACATCCTAAGAGTATGTCTCATAATTACGTACTATATAATTAATAATAAAGATGGTCAAAGTCAATACAAGTCTCTCTCAAAAAAGACAAATACAAGTCTAGTAAATATCTGCACTAAAAACATCGATGTATTAGAAACGAGCACCATATTTGAATCTAGCTAAGAATTGTGACCTCATTTCTTGATTATCACCCAACAAGAAATGATCCTCTAGATTGGCTATTTAATAGAATTAGCATAGGATGCACCATGTAGGTGTAACCCATCATCGAACCGTTGTGCGAAGTCTAAATCTCTCTTGTCTACATCGTCATTGTTTTCGTGCCTTCTCAGTCTGCACGATCGTAGCAGTCAGTCCTCACTATCGCGCTCGTGGTGACGGTTCAAAATCAAGAAAAAAATCTGAATTTTTGGTAACATGTTTTGTTACTGAAATACTTTTACATAGAAATATTGGACTGGATTGAAAGATCAATTTTGGTTCAATTTTGTAAAAATTAATTGTGACTTGTTTGAAGTGGTTTCGGAAAATTCTAGATTTTCGCAAAATGGATATTTTGGCAAGGTCCAAAACATTGTTTTTAGTAACATTTTAAACCCTTTCACATACCCAAACCACAACACTCAGCGCCGCTGTCCTCGCTTTACTCATTCATCTTCAGATGCTAGTGTTAACGTCATCACACATGCGGATATTCCGCATTACAACACCCCCCACTTTTGGAAGGAAGAAAAGATCCCTCGAATCCCAATAGACATGGCAAGGTGTCCACAAGGAACTGATGGCGCCGCAAGGATATTCTTTTGCGCAGACGACAGTGACAACAGAAGATGACTGATGTTGTGGCGTTACCTCGCAACTGCAATCCAGGAGGCAGCTAATCCTTGCTCTCATGCTGCCTCCTCTTGCAGCTCCTGGGTCAAAGGAGGCCAGGAATCGACCTGCATAGTCGCCATGCTCGAGGAGGTGCACAAGCGCTCTCTCCATCTCGTGTGAGCATGCTGATTCATGGGGTCGGGGTTCGCCGTGGAGGGAGTAGCAGGGAGAGCTCATGGAGCTATCTCCCTTCACTTCCAGCTTCCGGTCAATGCACGAGTCTGTATGAGACATATGCTTTCTTAACTCGCTGTTGTGAACGTCAATCATGGAAATGCGGAGTACCTTTTTTGCTTTTCTAATGGGAATATTTGTTTTTTAGACTATAGTCTGGTGCCTCAATAAAAACCTATTGTTAGGTTCAACAAGTAAATTTTCTATTTATTGCAAATGAAGGTTATGTACTATTGACTGGTTGGTGATCGGGACAGAGTATAGTTCAGTTGTTTATTATGAGCCTATTCTTCGATTATAAATAGCTGCTCACTTGTCTCGTGTAAGGAAAACCAAGTTCTTGCTCATGTGTAGACACTTGAGTCGATGTCTATGTGTAGAATGGGATGCATCGGGAGTTCGAGTTGAAGTGCCATGGAGTGTCATTTCTCATCAACCTTGCTCCGGCTATCGTTGGCAGCATGATCTCGAGGGTGATACGATTAGAACCAACTCTTTGCTTGTCGCAAGTCCACTTTATTTCTTCACTCAGCTATGATGCTCTAGAGAGCAAGAAGAGCCATATTTAAATGCACATCTACTTGATTTCTCTACTCAGTGCGCTAGCTGTGTAAATGTAACCACCATATTTGAATCCTAGCAAGAAAAGCCATGAGCCCATGACCTCGTGACTAGATCACCACCCCTGCAGAGAAGGACCTCTATTATTAGCGCTACTGGTACTCTAGTAGCACTAGCACAGGATTTGCCCCTGTTTTCAGATGCTAATGTCAAATCACTAAAGTTGTACCTGGTCATCAGTTCATCACTATGGCATTACCGGCCAGATGTATTCCCAGATACCCGTACTAACGTGGCGGACAAGTTTTTGTTACTCCCTCCAATCCATATTAATAGTCTCATCTTTGCCTAGATACAAATATATCTAGGTCTAAATACTTAATTAGATATTACGAATCTAGACCACGATAATTCTTCCTATAGCTTCAAACTCCCGAGGATTAGGACGGGCCAGGAACAGAGTGGCCTCGTGCTTTCTTTCTATAGCTTCAAACTCCCTGAGGATCGGAGCTCAAAATGACCAAGGCAATGCGCTTGTTTTCCTCCCAAGATCAGAGTTCAAAATGACCAAAGTAGCGTGCTAATTTCCTCTTTATAAATCTGGATACAGTGGACACATCGCCTTGAATAATTGTCCGCCCATCTTCCATATAGATAGCACCATCTGCATATTTGAGTTCTTCTAGTGGGTAAGTCACCCATAGTGCTACAACCTCCCCACCGGTACTTATAGAGTTCCTCGCCGCCTTGATCACACCCATCCGAAATATTTTTAACATTGAAAATTTGGACTAGATTGAAATGAGCTCAATTTCCCCCCTTGATGTAATTATGTTTCTGAGGTTTCTGTTTTGTACTCTTTGTACATATATATTTTAATAGAAAATACACCGCAGGGGTTTTTTCCTGCGGTACCATGGTCAAAAAAAATGAGCTCAATTTTGGTTCAATAATTTCAAAATTAACTGTAACTTGTTTGAAATGATTTCAGAAAATTCTGAATTTTCGCAAAATGGATATTTTGGCAAGGTCCAAAATATTTTTTTAGTAACATTTTTTAAACCCTTTCTACATACGCAAACCACAACTTGTATTCCAAGTCTTAGGATTCTTGCTCTTTAAGTTTGTACTCCCTATATATTCTCGCGAGGGTCGTATCAATACAACACACACTTACTAGGATTATACAATTTCCACATGTATGAGACATAGGCTTTTTTTTAAGAGGGGATCGGTCCGGAAGGACCGACAGCTATCCATTCATAACAGTGGTGGCATTACAATTTACATAAAGGGCATTGAAAGATTTGGACACTAAAGTCAAGCCCATACAATTTGCGCAAAGGACCTTGAGAAGAAAAGCTAAAAAAGCAATCAGGTCCAGCTCCATGACCACCACCGAGAAGCTCGACGTTGCCAACCTCAACGTCGTCTGGGACGTTACCACTTGGTGCGGAGAGGCGGGAGCCAACAACTTCGATGAAGAAGGGCCTCCGAAGCGGCTCGTAAGCCTGGAGGTTGAAGTCCAGCAGGCACTGGCCGGAGCACACACTGTTGCGAACGTTCGAGGTGGGAGCGTCCGCCATTCGACTCTGCAGAACGACGGCGAGAACGCCACCGTGATGACTCTCCCAAGAGAAGCGTAGCTTCTCCCCTATCGCAGATCAAGCTGCCAGCAGTCAACGGCCCAGATGCCCTGCCTTTTCCCGTCACCACGACAAGCATGAAGAAGGGGATTAGAAACTTTGTCGCTGACATCAGATCGGCACCGACACGAGCTTATTTGCGGAGAAATCAAAGGATCTCCAGCTAGTAGCAGACATCACCACGTTGTCGTCACCACCAGGAAGAGAACCGCCGCATGCCACCATGCACCGCTCGAAGACGCCTGAAGCTCACTCCAAGACCACGGCATAAAGCCAGACCCTAAACTACTACCACTACTATCTACAAGGGGTCGGCCTCCATCCCCCCCACCCTCTCCGGTCGGCGAGGCCGCCGGAGAAGAGAGGGGAAGGAACCGGAGGCGGAGGAGAGACTCTCAACGGGCTAAATGAGAGGAGGGGGAGGGGGAGGGGAAGGGGAAGGGGAAGGACGAGCTCTGCTGTAGTGGTCTGTCGCGTGCGGCGTACTTGGTCGACATAGGCTTTTTTAACTCGCTGCTGTAAACGTGAATCATAGAAATACCTTTTTGGCTTTACTAATGGGAATATTTGATTTTTTCAGACTATAATCTAGCGGTCCAATAAAATCCTATTGTTTGGTTCAAGAAGTAAGCTCTCTATTTATTGCAAATGAAGCTTGTGTACTATATTGAATGGTTGGTGATCCAGTCATCGAGACAGAGTATAGTTCAGTTGCTTACAGAGCCTATTCTTCGATTATAAATAGTTGCTCCCTTGTCTCGTGTAAGGAAAACCAAGTTCTTCATCATGTGTAGATACTTGCGTCGGTGTCCTAGTGCAACCATGTAAAACTTATTACTCGGAATGGGATGCACCGGGAGTTCGGGTTGAAGAGCCAGTGATATTGGTTGCTCATCTACCTTGCATGCCCGCAGCATGTTCTAGAAGACGATACAAGAAGAACCTACTGTTTGTTTGTCTCAAGTCCACCGCGTGCCTTCATGCAGCTGCAGACTTCCTTTAGAGCTTACCATTGGTACGATTCTCTAGAGCTACCGGCAATCTTTTTCAGGGTGCAAGTGGGACAAGATTCGGGAACCCGCATATTTGCCGCATGTGCCCGTGATGCTTAACTAGGACGTCCATGGCAGCCCACAATTACTAATCACAAATAAGCGGCGCCCGCATAGCGCCCTGCACATTCTGCTAGTGAGGATACTACAGACTCATGAGCAAGTTAATCATCCAAGCCTGTGGATGTACACTTGCCAGCTTCCAGGAACCAACTAACCAGCCATACGGACATACTCACATACCAAACACAACTAGCGAGTTTTCTTCTACTAATCATTTAATGTTTCAAAGTTCAAAGATTTTCTTTGAATTTTAGAAGGGAAGCCAAAACATGGCTAAAAATACAGGAACGGGGTCTTAAATTTCACTGTAAAAGATTAAAAACAAGTACAGGACATATACATGCCAAGAACTGAAGAACATCTACTGTCATCTAGTTTATCTTAAGAACTGAGTGTGCCTTACTCTCCCCCGAAACTAATTGCTGATCTTACTTCACCTTGACGATGCTGATACTCTCGTGGAGCTCCTAGAGTTTGACACGCTCAAGATTCAGACTTAGTATTGAAAAAACTACACTCAATTTCTTTAATTTGATTGGCATCTCAGGTTATCTCATTGAATTGCATTGCCATGATACATACTAGGAAAGGTGGCACGGCGTGGTGTTAAGTCATTTGTTCAGATGGTCAGGTTCCACGTTGACATGAATTTGAATCATTGTTAGATGTTTGCCACTGCATGTGATACATTACATAGATGCATTACTCACATGAAAAACTTCTCTCATGCTTCTATCAACGGCTACAAAGCAATACCAATGTGTCATCAGCGCCTCGTCCCACAATATAAACACTGCCTTCTCTACAAATTCAGCAAGATTGTCTCTCAAAATATGCTGCAAATAATAGGGTCACCGATGTCAAGATGTATCTTGAAGCGAGAGTGAGCTATCCTCCCTCCACCCCTGAAGAAGCAACGGCCAGAACGATATGATCGTCAGTTCATAAATCTGTGATTATAGTATTGCATAGAAATAGTATTTCATAGAAAAGGCTTGCCTGTACCACCGTATCCAGAAATAAGAACTTCTCCATTAGGACCAGTAGCTGCATCCATGATATGCTCATAGATGCCCAACTGCTCTTGATGTAATTTCTAATGAAGATAGGAAGTTGTGGATCTCAAATCATCTCTGTTATATTGCACTTATTCAAGATCAGTCTGTTGGCAAGCAATCTTGCACCAAGTAAAGATTCAGTTGATGTGAGATGCCAACGCATAGCCATTTCTTTCAAACATAATAGAAAGTTCCTACAGCAACTCTGACTCAAGTATTTAGGAGGAACCATCAAGCTAGCGGCATTCATAGACTGGACAATCCAGGCGGCTATATTGTCTGTCATATATCTCCAGTACTTACCAAAGAGCCTCTGCCCTTAGTGACTCCACACAAGAGCCGAACTGTCATAAACAAATGCTTTAGCTGAACATGCCCACTGGGTTGCTTCATCAAAACGAAGAAACCACTCATTGTCATCACCAATGAATTCGTGATCCCGGGAAGCTTCTTTAAATGTATGAAAATATAGTTCCATGGTAGGTTTTCAAATCCTCAAAACTTCTAGTCCCTGGCACAACAGTTAACATAAGGAAGCAAAATAGCTCATTTGTACCGGGATGGATATTATAGATTGTTGGGCCAAACTTTTTCTCACATACACTCCTCCATTTTTTGGTTTGCCCATTCCAAGTTCATTTGGATGGAACTCAAGATATGTTAAAGAGCGAGCATTAGGATACCGACAATTAGCGACAGACCACTTAGTAAGCATTGCCTTGTATTTTTTGGGATTATGTATGGCATCAGCAAGATTAACATTATCATTATAAATAACTCGATTCATATTAAAAGGGTGAGCAGCCAATCCCTCAACAGAGGGCTCTCGAACATGACTTGTCAAATGCAAATGTATGCCAAACTGCCTCACATGTAGACAGATTCGTATAACATCACATGTAGATAGATTCCTACATCAGAGCAATATGCAATTTGTGAAACAACCGTGTTCAAAGATAGAGAGAAATTGACCGTGAAGACAACTAAGTGTAAACATTAAATCCTCCATTCTTTTGAACAATAATTGACAAACCTGTTTGCCTCTGCAGTCATCAATGATCAGACCTGCATGTTCAGATGCAGCACGAAGAGAATAATGACTCCCATGATCCATCCAAAGGGGACCAAATAATTGAATAACAACATCAGGAGTATTATGAGACAATAGTCTCCTCATAAGATTGGGTTATAATCCTTTTTTACCAAAACAATGTATTCAAGCATTCGAATTTATTCAGTATCAATCAAGAATAAAATATGACGAAATTCAAGTGGTATACTTTGTAAGAATGTAACACCCTCGAATCGGCCCTATGCAAGTTTTAGCGATTCCTGCCAAACCCGCATAGAAACGATTCAAAGATGCCCACCAGGCACTTGCGTGCGGGTGAAAAACAAAGTAATAACATTACAAAATAGTTCATGATAGAACCCACAGAAATATATATATATATATAACAACTCCATGAGTCAAAAATACAGATATACAATACAAAGACCCAAATCATCTTGAAATCGATACAACATCCGAGTACGGATAAGAAGCAAATTGAGCTAAGAGCCTTGGAAAATAACCAATGGCATCCATAACCCTGCCCAGGCCAATCCGGAAGGGTAATCCTGCTAACGACGTCGATCTCAAACCTGCTAAAACAAAAGGGGTGCCGACAAAGGGCAAAGAAAAAAGGGAGCGGTCAGTACTGAGGCCAATACACGGCGAGGCTAGAATTCGGCGGTTCTCGCCTATATAGGTATGGTGGACTGAAGCGGCAGCAAGGCATGCACTAACAACCTACAGAGACTTGATACAACTGACGGCTATTAGAGAGAGAGATAAGAAATATCTATTCGGAACCAACCTGATACTAACACCAATCATACCCATCCTAGCATTTCCCCCCTCGAGACCAAACGAGGAAGTCAAACCGAGGAACTCACACGGTTAGCAGTTTTATTCATTCCATTCTAGTTGTAGCACTTACTAGTCAGATATAGATAGTATGAGTCATCCTGATAGCATGAGTAGTGGGCAGTTTTAGTTAACCATTCAGTTGTAGTTGCAGTACTTACTAGTCAGATACAATTAGCATGTGACATCCCAAACCCAGCAGTTGGTGGCACTTTATGAATCATGTGATTGCTTTGTCGTGAAAGCCTCGTTGGATTTTGATTTGGTTTTTCCAACCATGGGTTTGGGATGTCACATGCTAATTGTATCTGACTAGTAAGTACTGCAACTACAACTGAATGGTTAAGCTACCCGCAACGAAGTTGGCCGGCTTCGAGACGGACCCAAGGTTTGCGTCAATGGCTGTAAACGACTGAGAACCCAAAAGTGTGACTGGGCTTGTCGATACCGCGAAAACACTCCGCATCCAAAACAATACAGGTGCTCCACGCACAATCGTAAATAAAGCAGTAAAGCATGGCATAAGTACAGGATAGTAATAAAGCCCCAAACTAGTTTCTGGCCCCAAGAAATAAGAAATGAATCAAGCTCTGGCTAAGGGGGATCCATAGGGTCTCCCGAATATGGATAGTGCGAATAATCAAGGAACAGGTATCAAGTACTCGGGGCCTACGGGACACAAGTGGACATGAAAAACCAAATAGCATATATTTCCCACCGGTGCCTCTTTTATTAGTTATCCCAGTAATTTAATATCAAGTTGTAATTAAAGCCATGATCGTCTCCACCATTAAGCATGTGCCAACCTTCCAATAACGATGGAACAACAACGACGCAAAGCAGCACCTGAGCAAGCAACTATGACTCGCAAGGCCGACTATCTATCAAACAACAGGCAATAGTATGTGTCCAAGGCAATATAGAGGTTGCAAGAAATATAAATGGTGCACAGAAACTAAAGCATCGCAATACGGGTAGCAATAGATCAACAGGAGAAAGTAAAAACTATAAATGCAAAATAGGTAGAAAGGGGGAGATTGCTCGCCTGGGAAACACTGCCGAAGATACATATCCGAGGGACTTGTCGATACTCGCATCAACTCAACGGCCTAATCCACGAAGAACCAAAGCACTAAAAGAAACACGAATGCACTATTTAATACTACGGCAGAAGATCGGACATGATGCATCTATGATATATGACATGGCAATGTGCAATGCAATTAGGCAATATTAAGCGGAACCGGGGTCCTGACAATTAATTAGAAGGTTCAAGTTATTTAGGTACCCCGCAATTTAAATATTGACAAACAAGGAAAAACATGGCATCGGTTCGCTACACAAATTTAAATGGAGACAATATAAGACTAGAATCGCCCGCATATGGTCTCCATATTTAATTATTAGGTGAATTGACAAAATAACCCGCACCCACAAATTATGTATGCATGCATGAACAATTTAATTATGCAACAAGATAGATGTCATTTATAAAATAGGGGTCTCGGAAAAAGGGGTCACACATCGAATCGACGATCTTGGTGTTCGCAAGGGTCGATGGGGTTCGGTCTCGGTGGGAAGAACTTGGTGCTCCAAGGGGTTGACGGGGTTCAGCCTTCGAACTCCGGGATCGGTTTTCGTGGTTTTGTCTTCAGATCTAGGGTCTTCGGATTCCGTTGACGGTCTTGTCGCCCTTGCGGTAGTACTTGGGTTTTTGGATTCGAGTGATGAGGGCAGTCTTGGATTGGCGTCGGTGCAGTCTTCATGTGCCATCGAACAATCTCCATCTGGTCGGCAGTACCACTCTAACACCATTGTGTCATTGCCTGCCACAACATCTTCGCAGCCACATACATCAGCTCCACACCATCTCACATCTCCAATCTTCGGAGGTACCCCTTGTTTGGGCCAAAATCCAGGCGCAACACTCACCTCTTGATAGCACAGGAACAAGTGGCTGGGTTGGGCAGGGGCATGGCCTCACCCACGCGAGAGCGACGGTTGTGTGCGCGGGACGAACTCAAGAGGCCCTCGGCAGCGGGGAGATGACTCGAGGAAGCCGGGCTCGACGGCGGGACGAGCGCCGCAAGGGTGGCCGTGGGAGAGGCTGTGGCGGTCTAGAACGGAGAAGGGAGCTCGTGGCAGGGGCTCTAGTGCCCAGCGACGCAGCGCAACGGCAGAGGCGAGGAGGAGCGGGCTCGAGCTAGTGCTTGCGGAGACGACGGCGAGCTGGGCCACAAGGAGCTTGAGCGGGTCACAGAGGAGGCGCGCGACGGTGATCCAGGCGACGATGATGCCGACGCTAGGGCGGAGGGGTCCTGGCCTGGAGGAGAGGACGGGGCTAGGGACGACGGTCGGTGAGGCCTCGCAGGCGTGCTGGGCGGCAGGGCATCGCAGAGGAGAGGAAGGAGGTCGGAGGAGTTCCGCAGTGAGGGGCGGCCAAGGCCGACGGCGCCATGGCGGGCCGCGGGAGCTTGCCGGTCGAGGACGGGCGCATAGGGTGAGGAGTAGAAGAAGGCATCGGTGGTGGCTCTTGAGGCGAGCTTGCTGCCGGCGGAACCGGATCGAAGCAGAGGACGCGGCCACGAAGCAGGAAGGCAGGAGAGGAAGACAGGGTGGGGAATCGCGAGCAGAGGAGGCGCGGATCGTGGTAGGTGGGAGAGGAGATCCCGAACGGTGCATCATGGGCCCAGGGACGCGGGATGGACGCGGTTTGCGGCGAGTGGTGAGGTGGTGATTTTGATCAGGGGAAGTGGGGCATGTTGGTCGCGTGTGACCAAGGACAAGGTCGCGCGCGTGTTGCCGTGTGTGTGCCGCACCAGCGCGAGGTGGTTAGAAGCGGTGCGGCCTGTGTGCGTGTGTCGCAGGGGGGTGGCGGCTGGTGGGGTGAGCCAGGGTAGGACTAGGAGGTGGTTAGGTCTAGGCTAGGGTTTGGCGGGTGTTTTAGAAATAGGTTTTGGTTGGACTGGGTCGTAGGTGGTCTGGTCGGTTGGGCCTCTGGCCTGACCGGCTGGACTGCCTCCTCAGAGAAAATATTTTATTTTTGTTAGATTACTATTTTATTTTAAAAGCCTTTCGTAAGTCATATTTAGACAAAACAAAATATCCGGAAGGACCGGGTTTTACATTGAAATAGAGAGAGGGTATTTGGAAAACAAAGATAGACTTTTACAAAATAGTTTTAAGGGACAAACATGTGCATGATGATGATGATGCTCAAATACAATGTGGCATGATGACATGAGCAAGCGTTCGTGATGATGCACAAAATAAAACAACATGCGATTTTCTAGTAGTGGTTTTAGCGGGGTGCTACAAAGAACCAAGAGAAATATCATGCCAAAAAGAAATTCAAACACATGGGACAACCCCTAGAACTGTCAACAGTAGCTAGCTAAGCCAATTAATCAAAAAAGAAACGAAGAATCCTTGAACCAGAGCGACCATGTAGGTTCAGTTCCAAATGGTTAAGTTGATTTTGAATAAAACAATAATAAATCAGAAAATATAATAGCCTAAAGAAAAATAGAGTAGTTGGTTTGTTACTCATCCATATGTAGTTGTATTTCTATAGAACATGCTTAGCCCAAGTTTACATCAAAGAATAATCTTAAGTAGCACAAATGTTGAGGGGAATAGATTATGAGAGGCACTGTCTATTCCTTTGAAGTAAGAGTATGATAAAGCTACATGGTAATAAAATTAGCTCACGATCACAATAACTGCAGGCTTTCCTGATTGACCTATTTTTTAGTAGAATTGAATAAAGTACGCCTATATACAATCTAGGATCCAAATCAGAAATTCTATGTGAATAAGAAATTCAGACGTGAGTTCTAAGGAAGAAGAACTTTCTTTCACTCTCGCCGGGGGATTGCGCGCCGAGTCAGCAAAGGCTGCAGAGAAGGTAATGGAAGGAAGGGATGGGAATAGCGACGAAGAAATGAGAAAAGGCAGGGTTTAACCTCAAGACGGGCAGCTGCCGCTGCATCCTAGAGGCCATGGGGTCCTCGTCACTTCCTCGCCGCCAGCGGGGCCAGGAGCCACCGGGAGGGGACCGCGCCCAGACCGTCCTCCGCATTGTAAAGCCACATAGGGAGGAAAGGAAGGTGCCAAGCTCCTCCACCGTCACCTGGCGCGTCGATGGCCCCCTCGGGAGGTAGTAGGACGGCCAGGGAGAGAAACCTTCGTGAGGATCTGTAGTCAGCAAGCCATCCCACGGCCACCAGAGATGAAGGAACTGGCCTAGGCCGGGGAGGAGGCCACCGGCTCCTGGGCGGAGGATGTGAGCGACATGGATGGGTTTTTTTTATTTTTTTGACCAGTTCTGTGGGGATTTGGGAAGGAAGACGGAGCGATGGGAACAGGGGAGGAAGAGGCCTCGATGGTTCGGGATGGACATGGACACCGCTTTTAACTGGATCGCTTTGACCAAAACGTTCAGATCACATCGGACGACACTGGAGATGGGAAGCACTGTAGATGTGCAAAACCTGTGTTTCTACAGTAGCACACATGACGTGGACACCTGGATCAATCTTTGAAATGCATCGCTTTCATATATGTAGTTATGTATGAGAATGAGATAGATAGTATGACATGAAATACTCAGAAACAACACAGTACCCCTACTTACATAGTTCTTAAACTAATGTCATATTTAGCACGACTGCAGATAGGACCAAACATCTGAATTTACACAAAATTTCTCTCCACTGCCAGCTATATGAATTAGCTAAAGTTACACTTAATTTCTCTCCTCTTCCCGCGGACGACCTTGTTACTAATACATCAGTGGAACAATAGGGGATTGCAGACATACAGTGCAGAGTTAGTGCTTCTTGGTGATGCGCTAACAAAACAGAACAACTTACCTGTAGTGAACTAGTGATGCAATCCCAGCTACCGGAAAAGGTACTATTCATGGTCCAACTCATCTGAAAAAAGTAAGAGAATTTCTTGTTAGCTACAAGAAAAAATACGAGCTATGACTACAAGTATAAGTGGAGATGCGGTACTGAGGTACAACTCTGAATAATACTAGCCTATGTTGGCTTGTTGACGGATTTTGAATTGACACATTCAGTCTAGTAATTATTTTCACAGGTAAAGGCTATTTGGGAAAGACCGGTTAGTGCTGCAACACACATACATCGATGGAACAACAAAATGCGTGTCCTACGCAAGTTTCTTCGTGATTGGGCTAGACACACTGCCGGAATCCTTAAAAAGGAGAAAATACGCCTTTCTACCATTATTAATGATTTAGAGGCTTCTGCGGAAGTTAGGCTATTATTTGTACAAGAGACTGAGCTAAAAAACCAATCAAATGCGGAAATTGCCAGACTTCTTCGCGAAGAGGAACTCAAATGGTACCAACGCTCTAAGGCAAAATTTGTCCTTGAAGGAGATACGAATACAAGATACTTCCATGCAGTTGCCAATGGCAAGCATAAGAAGAAACTTATTCACTCTTTAATTCAGGATGAAGGTACGATTGAGGACCAGGAGCAGCTAAAATCTTATATTACGAGTTATTACAAGGACTTGTTTGGGGCACCGGCAGATAACTCCTTTGAGTTGGATGAGTCCCAAACAAAGGATATTTCTCAGGTTTCTGTTAAGGAAAACAACTTTTTAACCGCCCCTTATACCGAGGAGGAGGTCAAGAAAGCTGTTTTCCAAATGGAACATAACAAGGCGCCAGGTCCTAATGGATTTCCAGCAGAATTCTATCAAAAATTCTGGAAAGTTATCAGAGATGATCTGATGGTTCTTTTCTCTTTCTTGCACGTTGATTAGCTAGAACTTTTTAGACTAAATTTTGGCAACATCATTTTATTACCTAAGGTTAATAACGCGGAACGTATACAGCAGTATCGACCAATCTGCCTTCTTAACGTTAGTTTTAAAAAATTTACAAAAGTTGCTACAATTAGACTGAATTCAGTAGCTGATCATGTTGTTCGACCTTCTCAAACTGCTTTCATGCAAGAACGAAACATTCGAGACAGTGTAGTAATCCTTCATGAGACAATTCATGAACTACACTCAAAAAAACTAAATGGTGTATTGTTCAAGATTGACTTTGAGAAGGCTTATGACAAGGTTAATTGGTCTTTTCTCCATCAGACACTTCGAATGAAAGGTTTTTCTGAGGAGTGGTGCAATGTCATACAGTCCTTTGTGACTGGGGTAGTATAGCCATCAATGTCAATGATGACAATGGCAAATACTTTCAGACTAAAAAAGGGCTAAGACAAGGGGATCCGCTATCGCCTATACTATTTAATATAGTGGCTGATATGCTGGCTATCCTGATTGAGAGAGCTAAGGCTGCTGGCCAAATTGAAGGACTAGTTCCCCATCTTGTTGATGGTGGCATTTCTATTTTTCAATACGCTGATGGTACTATCCTTTTTATGGAACACAATCTTGAGAAAGCTAAGAATCTAAAACTGATATTATCAGCATTTGAGCTTCTTTGTGGATTGAAAATCAACTTCCATAAGAGTGATTTGTATTGTTTTGGCGAGGCTGAGAATGAGGCCCACCTATACGCTGAACTATTCGGATGTAGCCTGGGGCAATTTCCAATCAATTATCTGGGAATCCCGATTCATTATCGGCGGCTCACGATTGCTGAATGAAAACTCGTTGAGGAAAGATTACAAAAACGTCTTAATAGTTGGAAGGGTAAATTACTATCACTTGGGGGAAGACTTGTTCTCATAAACTCAGTACTCACTAACATGGTACTGTATATGGTCTCGTTTTTCCAACTACCAAAAGGTGTCTTGAAGAAACTGGATTATTTCTGATCAAGATTCTTTTGGCAAGGTGATGGTGAAAAATGGAAATATTGACTTGCCAGATGGAATGTGGTTTGTAGACCAAAAGAATACGGTGGGTTGGGCATACATGATTTGCAAGCCAAAAACACCGCACTTCTGGGTAAATGGCTATTCAAACTACTTACGGATGATGGTATCTGGCAAACCATTCTTTGGAGGAAATATATAGGCTCTAAGGCGGTGTCTCAAGTGGTTTGGAAACCCGAAGATTCACACTTTTGGGCGGGATTTATGGCGTCCAAAAATTAAGGATGGATCGCAGATAAGATTCTGGGAAGATAAATGGCTTGGCCAAACTCCCCTACGGCATCAATATCCAGCTCTTTACTCAATTGTTAGACACAAAGGAGATACACTTTCCAAAGTTTTGGAAACTAATCCTCCGAATGTGTCGTTTAGACGAAGCCTCATTGGACCTAGACTGGAATCATGGAACAATCTTTTATTAAGACTGTCCACGATACAGCTGTCTGAGGGGGTGGATGAGTTCAAATGGAATTTACTCCAGAGTGGTAAATTTTCGGTTGACTCTATGTATAAAGCTTTGATCCAACCTGATATTCCGGTCGATAACAATATTAAAATTTGGAAAATGAAGTTACCCCTTAAGACGAAGATATTTGCTTGGTACCTTCGTAAAGGTGTAATTCTTACTAAAACAACCTTGTTAAGAGGAATTGGCATGGAAGTACACAATGTGTATTTTGTCATCATCATGAGACAATACGGCATTTATTCTTCCAATGTAAATTTGCTCGTGTTATATGGTCAATCATCCAAGTAGCCTCTGGTTTATCTCCTCCGCGATCGGTTGCTAATGTATTCGGCAATTGGTTAAATGGGATTCAGGATAAATATGGGACTTTATTTAGGGTGGGAGCACTTGCCATTATTTGGTCGCTTTGGCTGTGTAGAAATAACAAGATTTTTAATAACATAGTTTCTTCTTCCTTGCAGGTGGTTTATCGCGCAACGGCTATCCTACGATTATAGATTCCGCTCCAACATATGGAGTTCTGCGACTTGTTTGCGGAGGGGTGTACGCGATTGGAGGATGTGGCGAGGGATATTTTCTCCCAACATGGATGGCAGTGTGATTTGCGGATTGAGCTGCCTTAGCCGCCGGCTGTTTTATTTTGTTATATGGATTGTAATTTTCGTACTTTAGGTTGATTCTCGTGTCGTGATTGATCGACTGTGTGCATCCTAGTTATGCAGAGGCCGGGTGTAAACATTGCCTTCGAGTAATAAAGCGCGCCCATTTTCAAAAAAAAAAATTCACAGCAGGAACGACCTTATGTTTAGATTTGCAAGCAAGCAAGGCACTCACCCAAGCCAACAGAATAGCCCTATGCTAACAAGAGCAGGATTCATGTATTCCTCTCGGCTCAGCTATGCAAGTGATCTTGTTCAACTCACGACTCGACTAAATGTGCACTGGTACTGAACTTTAGGTGGTATTAAACACTTACAGGAGGTGCAGCTCTAGTAATTAATCAAGCAAAACACTAATGCAGTTCACCCGCATGTATGTGTACGTCAACGAGCTTCACCCGCATATGATCGTAGCGTTTGGAACCTTTTTAGAAAGCCCCAGTACCACAGAAGCTTCGGGTCTTCGCCTGGCGTATTGTAACTTAATCTCTCCTGTCACTTCTAGTCTGCACCACAGAATTTCTAGAATCAGCCCTATATTTTTTAACATAAGGCCTCAGCCCGGCTTTATAAGTAAAGCAGCAAACAGTACCATATAGCAGTTATCAGCTGGGGACACCACACCCAGATACACGAGCACGCCAACAAGAGCCCCCAGGTTACGACAGAACACAACACCAGCAAGTACGAATATCACCATATGCCTGTGACCCCTACCGCTCCTCCATGGGTTGCACCGCCGTCCTTACTCCCTGCGACGCGCGTCCAGACTTCTTAGCTCGCCTATAGCCTAGTCCAGCAAAAGTCGGTCTTTTATTCTGCTGAGTGCCCTCCAACTCTGCAAGAAGACATGCATTTTACAAATGCAGTCAGCTGGTTGAGCAATACGAGAGCGCTCAATGTATTTGTTTTGTGGAACGCTCACCTTTGTCTCGGTGGCGATTACGTGCTGATTTATAGCTAAGAACAGCCCCTAGCGTGGACTTACAAGTTAATGTCCACTCAGCCTTAATTAGCTGATTACAAAACGGAAGACACTAAGAAGATGAAGCAACAACAGAGAAAAATGAAGGGACACACAAGACGGTTGGCATGCATGCACTTATATCGCTAACATCCTCCCTTAATCACAACTTGCTCAAGTTGAGATTACGCCTGAATTCTTGCAAGTTCTTGACTGGAAGTGCTTTTGTAAAGCCATCTGCAATTTGATCTTTTGAATGTATGAATCTGATACTCAGTTGTTTGTTTGCAACTCTCTCTCTTACGAAGTGGAAGTCGATTTCAATATGCTTTGTTCTGGCATGAAATACTGGATTAGCTGATAGATAAGTAGCACCCAAATTATCACACCAAAGACAGGGAGATTGTTCCTGTTTAACTCCAAGTTCTGCAAGCACTGATTGAACCCATATTATTTCTACAGTAGCATTTGCCAAAGCTTTATATTTGGCTTATGTGCTTGATCTTGATACAGTTGTTTGTTTCTTTGCACACCATGATATCAAGTTTGGTCCAAGAAAGACAGCAAATCCACCTGTAGACCTCCTGTCATCAAGACATCCTGCCCAATCTGCATCAGAAAAGGTACTCACCAAGGTGGAGGAAGATCTCATGAATGTGAGACCAAGACTAGCAGTATCCTTAACGTATCTAATTATTCTCTTAGCTGCAGTCCAATGTATTGTTGTAGGTGCATGAATAAATTGACATACTTTATTTATTGAAAAAGCAATGTCAGGTCTAGTAAGTGTCAAATACTGAAGTGCACCAACAATACTTCTGTACCTTGTGTTGTCTTCTTGTCCCAATGGGTCACCATCCAAAGCAGATAATTTTTCTGTGTTAGAGAGAGGTGTAGGTGCAGCTTTAAATGCTTGCATTCCTACTTTAGTCACAAGATCAGTTGCATATTTCTCTTGAGTCAAGATAATACCATTCCTTGTTTTCTTCACCTCAATGCCGAGAAAATAATGTAGATCACCTAAGTCCTTAAGGGCAAAGTTTGCACCTAGATCCTTTAGCAATGCTGTAATTGCTTCATCAGATGAACTTGTAACAATTATGTCATCAACATATATAAGCATGAACATTATAAGACCAGACTTGTGATAGATGAACAAGGATGTATCAGCCTTAGAGGGCACAAAACCAAGTTCTTGCAATTTTAAACTTAATCGAGAGTACCATGCTTTGGGGGTTTGCCTGAGTCCATATAAAGCTTTATCAAGTTTTCAAACATGGAATGGTGTTTTCTTGTCTTCAAAACCTGGGGGTTGTCTCATGTACACATCCTCTTCTAGAACACCATGAAGAAACGTGTTTTGTACGTCTAGCTGTCGAAGACTCCATCCCCTGGAAACAGCAATAGCCAAAACAAGACGAATAGTAGCAGCTTTAACAACTGGACTAAAAGTGTCCTCATAATCTATACCGTATCTTTGTTTGAAGCCTTTTGCCACAAGTCTTTCTTTGTAACGGTCTATGGATCCATCAGCCTTTTCTTGATCCTATAGATCCACTTGCAATCTATGATGTTTTTACCTTCTTCTTGTGGAACCAAATGCCACGTTTTGTTTTTCATCAAGGCCATATACTCCTCGTTTATGGCTTCTTTCCATTTTTTATCCTGAAGTGCATCCTCAATATTTTCTGGTTCACTTGTAGATGATAGCATAGCATATCGTATCATACCTTTGTACAATTTTCTCGGTTGTACAATACCTCGCTGAAGTCTTGTAACATGACGGTGCTGCACAGGCGAAACTGCAGCGTTGCTCGTTGCAGAAGATCCGGAGGCACCTAATGCCTCGCTGCTCGAGGCCGATTCTGTCAGCCCACTCGGAGACAAGCCAGGATCGCCCGCGCGGGCGTGCGAGGACGTCTGGGATCCACGGCTCGCGGTCGTTTGACTGCTCGCGATTGGCATGTGCCAACCCGTGCGCCCTCGAGATTCCACCGTGCCAGGCGAATTTGTCTGGCCCGGTGTGCTTGGGCCCGGCAGATTTTCCTCGGGATCTTCCCCATGCACGTTGTTTTCTTCAGGCGCATGTACCTCGATTAGGGGAGGTTGCAGTTCGCGATTTTGACCAAAATTTGCACCGTTTTCTCCTGCATTTTCTGCAGCAAATTCACCACTGGGTACAGGATTAGTAGTATGAGAATTAACCAAATGATCAAAACGGTTATTATCCTCCCCATGGTCAAAAGGACGCAATTGCTCAAGAAGAAGCAAAATTTCTTTGTGAAGTTGAGCTCCTGCATTTGGATGAAGATGTTGAAATGGAAAGATTGTTTCATCGAATACTACATCTCTGGAAATATAGACACGGCCTGTTGGAATATCTAGGCATTTTACTCCCTTGTGCATGGCACTATATCCAATAAACACACATTGTTTAGATCGAAAGGATAGCTTGCGAGCATTGTAGGGCCTGAGGTTTGGCCAACATGCGCACCCAAAAACACGAAGTGCGGTGTAATCAGGAGTTTTATTAAAGAGACGTTCAAAAGGTGTATGAAAATCAATGACTTTTGAGGGCAACATATTTATGAGATGTGTGGCAGTCAAAAAAGCTTCATCCCAAAATTTTAATGGCATAGAGGCGTTAGCTAGAAGTGCTAGGCCTACTTCTACGATATGCCGATGTTTTCGTTCCGCAGAACCATTTTGTTGATGGGCATGGGGGTATGACACATGATGCGAGATGCCAATATTTTGAAAAAATGAATTTAACTTTTCATATTCGCCTCCCCAGTCAGATTGGAGGGTAAGAATTTTTCTCCCAAATTTGCGTTCAACGAGTGCTTGGAAATTATGAAAAACATTGAAGACATCAGATTTCTTTTTAATGAGATAAATCTATGTGAACTTGCTGAAATCGTCAATAAAGCTCACATAATATTTGTGTCGACCAACAGACACAGGAGCTGGCCCCCAAACATCCGAAAACACAAGTTCAAGAGGTGAAGTGGAAACACTTGTGGAAATCGAATAAGGAAGTTGGTGACTTTTTGCCCGCTGGCAAGAATCACACACTGATTCTGGCTTTCCATGAAAAGGAAGCTTGTTATTCCTAAGCACTCGTTCAACGGCTGAAAAAGACGGATGACCAAGACGACTGTGCCACCGTGAGGAAGAGACTTTGGTGACTCCAAAGGCTTGTTTATTGGGAGTTTTATCATGCGGAATCAATGGGTAGAGACCTCCTCTACACCTGCCTCGGTAAATTACCCTCCTCGTGACCTGATCCTTAATCAAAAAGAATGTTGGCCAAAATTCAATATAAGCATGATTATCAATGGTAAGACGATTAATGGAGAGGAGATTTTTAGAGGCTTCAGGCACATGAAGAATATTGTTTAATAGAATTTTTTGATTAGGGGTTTTAATAACCGAATGACAAATATGATTAATTTTCATACCTGCACCGCTTGCGGTGTGGATTTGTTCCTGCCGACGGTACTTGTCGCGGATGGTCAGCTTCTCAAGCTCGTTGGAGACATGATTGCTGGCTCCGCTGTCCATGACCCAATTTGTGTCGACTCCATAGGATGCGACATTGACGAAGTGCTCTTCTTGTTCATCCTCGTTGTGGCGGTACCAGCAGTCCCGCGCACTATGGCCGGGTTTGCCACAAATTTGGCAGGTGATCTTGGCTCGATCTGAGCCTTGTCCACCACCCCCGTATGAGTTGTTGCGAGATGGCGATGCCCCCTTGTTGTTGTTGTAGAATGGGGTTCGACCACCACGGTTTCGGCCACGGCCTCCATAGCCGCGACCTCGAGGTGGACCTCCACGTCCGCGTGCATGACCACGTGATGCGGAGTAGTTTGCAGAGGACTTGAAGCCACCATTGCCGTCCATGGTTGATCCGCCAAGAAGTTCAGCGCGCTGGTCGAAGTTCGACATTTGAGCGAACTGTTCGTCAAGAGTGACCTCCTCCGTGCGTGCATCCAGAGCCGACACGAGAGGATTGTAGTTCTCGTTGAGCCCTGCTAGAATATAGGAGATGAGTTCATCTTCTGTAAGTGGCTTACTAGCCGTGGCGATCTCTTCTGCGTATGACTTCATCTCCGCAAAGTAGGCTGCCACTGTCTTGTTCTCCTTCCTGTCGTTAGCGAGGGCAATGCGAAGGTTGTTAATCCGCGAGCGCGACGTTGATGTGAACATGCTCCCAATTGCATCCCACACAGCCTTGGAGCTCGTCAGCGTCGCCACTTGGATGAGGACTTCCTTGGTCAAGGAGTTCAGCAGATAGCTAAGTATCTCTTGATCTTGCGCTTCCCATAGAGCAAACGCTGGATTCGCCACGACCTGAGACTCGACGGTGGTGGTCCTTGCCGGCGCCGTCGTGGTACCATCAAGGAACCCGAAGAGCTGGGCGCCCTTGAGTTTTGGAAGAACTTGGGCACGCCATAGGAGAAAATTCTCACGAGTTAATTTCTCGGAGACTTGATGATTGATGCTGATGATGGCTGAGGAGGTCGCCATGGATGGGCTTGGTTGATTGCTAGACGGAAATAGAA
Source organism: Avena eriantha (assembly GCA_910589775.1). NCBI lineage: Eukaryota > Viridiplantae > Streptophyta > Magnoliopsida > Poales > Poaceae > Avena > Avena eriantha. The sequence continues at coordinate 283,596,014 of OU342746.1, read as the reverse complement.
GGGGAAGGCTCTGATACCATATTGAATTGATGCACTAGCCAACTATTTCAAAAGTCCGAACTGATGGAAGGGCTAGGCGTGTATTATATTTTTAGCACTCCCCCTCACGTCTAGGCTATTTTAGTCCTTAGCGTGGGTTCAGTGCAGGCCACAAAATCTTTTTTTAATACTGCGTGAGCAGGGTCTTGAACTTGAGACCTCTTGGGTCTGATACCATATTTGTTTTGTGGAACGCTCACCTTTGTCTCGGTGGAGATTACATGTTGATTTATAGCTAGGAACAGCCCCTAGCGTGGCCTTACAAGTTAATGTCCACTCAGCCTTAATTAGCTGATTACAAAACGGAAGGAACTAAGAAGATGAAGGAACAACAGAGAAAAATGAAGGGACACACGAGACGGTTGGCATGCATACACTTATATCGCTAAGACGCTCAATGATCAATTTATTTCTAACATGCCAAAGCGACCACGCAAGAGCCGCAAAGCACAACCAAACAATTCTACGCGTAGCCCCCGAGAGGCAGATCGAGATGGAATCCCCAGACCCTGTCGGGTTCCAGTCACACCCAAGCAAATCCCGCACACACGCCCACAAAAACTTGGCCATCACACACCCAAAGAAGATGTGGTTTGCGTCCTCCCACTCCCCACACAGAGCGCAATCGCCCGTAGACAGTCCTGGCCGCTTAGCCAGATTATCGTTGGAAGCCAGACGCCCCATAATCAGCTGCCAAAGGAAAATCCTGACTTTTAGGGGGGCGTGAACCCTCCAGGGGTCCCCGAAATCCACCAAAGTTGTGTCCCTACAGAGCTTGAGATATACCGAGTTAGTCGAGAAGCTCCCTAAAGCCTCGAGAGACCAACTAATAGTCTTGACCGTCAGAGCGAGATCCGGTTCCTAGGACCAACTTCCGACTCAGATTCCCCCACTCGATCGCTTCGCCATGCCCAAATTGCCTCCGGAAACCAAGGTCCCAACCTTGATCCATGGAAGCCCTCGCCACCGAGATAGAGGGGTCAGCACAGATCGAAAACAGCCCTGGTAATCTTTCCTGAAGCGTGGAGTTCCCCAACCAGCAGTCCAGCCAGAATCTGGTTGACGCCCCATTGTTAACCGAGAACCTCGCCCCCAGGCGGAAGAGCGGTATAACCTTATGTGGGTTATTCCAGAATTGCGAGCCTTTGATTAGCACCCCCGTGAGAAGGTCCCTGCCCCTGAGGTACTTCGCACGAAGGAGATCGGTCCTGCTCCCCGTGGCTTAACCGCCACACCCACTTGGTGATGAGAGCCAGATTCATAGCTCTGTGTTCGTGATCCCTAGCCCACCCGACCCCTTCGGAGAGCACACCGTTGGCTAGTCCACCAGGTGATATTTTCTCTGCTTGCTGACCCCTTCCCAAAAGAATCGGCACCTACTCTTGTCCATTCCCGTGTGTGTACCATCATATAGGAGATGGACGCACATAGCGTGTGTCGGTAGGCTTGACAGGCACGCATTCGTCAGAGTAAGCCTTGCAGCCGGTGACATGAACTTCCCCTGCCACGGGTCAACCCTATGACCCATGGTGCCTACTAAGAACTCCCAATCCTCTCTGCTCAATCTCCTGTCACTCACTGGCAGCCCTAGATACTTGATGGGGAACTGACTCAGCTTACAGTTAAGGAGATTGGCAATACCCGCCTGCTCGCTCGGATCCTTCCCTAAGATCACGACCTCGCTCTTGGCAAAGTTGATCTTGAGCCCGCTCATGTTTGCGGAAGAGAGGCAGAGGATGGTCACCACGTGATGGTCTGATGCACACTTGCTCGAGCGCTACGGGATGAGATGCACAAGGTGTGGCAACTCCCGGATGAGGTCCAATTCAGAGAGACCGGTAAGGAATGGTTCTTTCACCTGCTCGACAGAGTGACAGTTGATATGCGGGTGAAGATCATTTTCCTACTCTGGCGCACATGGCATCACCGCAACAATGTAGTTCATGGCGACGGAACAGCCTCGATCTCAGCTTCGATTTTTTGCAGAATTATGTTGAGTCTATCAAGGCGGGCATTGACGCCGAGTTAACTAAGGGGAAAACTATCTTTGATGCTCCAAAAATTCCTGATGTGGAGGCGACGGAAAAGATGGTGACACAATGGATGCCGCCAAGGGCTGGGTGGGTCAAGATCAACGTGGATGCTGGCTGGGATGAGTCCACGGCTTCTCACCATGGTGGTCCGTGATGCTGTTGGCACACCCATGTACTCTGCTTGGAAGACGCTGACGGCCTGTGCGAGTGCGGAGGAAGCAGAAGTACTGGCTGTTTTAGAAGGTAGTATTCATTATCTAACAGGTCATCTGCAACAACCTGGAGTTCTGGAGTATGACTGTGCTATGGTTATCAATGTACTGTCAGCTCTAGGAAGAGACCGATCAAGCCACTGGGTATTGTTCGATGAGGCCAGGGCAATCTTAAATCTCGTACCTGAGATAGTGTTGAGCAAGGTTGCTCGGGTGAATAATAAAGTAGCGCATGATATTGCGCAATTAGGCAAGCGTGAGACTGGTGTTTTGCACAACAGAAAAAATAGCGTGCTATTTGCATGGGGTAGTTCCTTCCTGCGCGTCGGACTCCCTACTGCGTGATTGTAATAACATTGTTGCCTAATCAATAAAGCTCACCCATTCTCAAAAAAAAAAAGTTATTTCATTTCACGTAGTAACATGGTGGACATGTTTCCGTCGCCAACACATGAATTAGTCCATATAAGCTCAACAGCATTGTTAAAAAAAATACTAAACAGCGACCTCAAAGAAAAAGACTATACCCGAGAAAACATACCATACTCGTTTTTTAAGGCAAAAGAGGCCATAATCTTACAGGAGCGTGCTCCCAATTTGGTGGACCCAACATTACAAAACAGTGGATATGGTCAATGTATTGAACTAAAACTCAGTGAAACTGCATCAAACGAACGTTTCAGCAATTATACAGCTCCCGCCAAAAAAAATGGTACAGATGAGAATGATAGAACCCATATAGTAACTACTTGTTGCCCACAAAGTCCTAGAGAAGAAACTGTTATGTAACAACAACAGATAATTCTGCCTAAAGATTCGGACTCAGGGATCGGAGCTCAAAATTACCAAGGCAATGTGCTTGTTTTCCCAAGATCAGAGTTCAAAGTGACCAAAGTAGCGTGCTAATTTCCTCTTTATAAATCTGGATACACTGGACACATCGCCTTGAATAATTGTCCATCCATCCTCCATATAGGTAGCACCACACCTGCGTATTTGAGTTCTTCTAGTCGATGAGTCACCCACAGTGCCGCAATCTCCCCACTAGCAGTTACAGAGTTCCTCACCACCTTGACCACACCCATCCGAAATATTTTTTACATTGAAATTTTGGACTAGATTGAAATGAGCTCAATTTTGGTTCAATATTTTCAAAATTAATTGTAACTTGTTTGAAATGATTTCAGAAAATTCTGAATTTTCGTAAAATGGATATTTTGGCAAGGTCTGAAACATTGTTTTTAGTAACATTTTAAACCCTTTCCACATACCCAAACCACAACACTCTGCGTCATTGTCTTCACTTTCCTTATTCATCTTCAGATGCTAATGTTTCACACATGCGGACATTGCGCATTACAACACCCATCTTCTGGAAGGATGAAAACAACCCTCTAATCCCAATGGACATTGGCATGGTGTCCACGAGGATCGGATAGCGCCGCAAGGATATTATTTTGCGTTGGCAAAAGTGACAACAGAAGATGACTACCATTGTGGCGTTAGCTCGCAAATGCAATCCAGGATGTAGCTAAGCGATGTGCCCATGTTGCGTCCTCCTGCAGCTCTTGGATCAGAGGAGGTCAAGGATCTGCATCGCCGCCATGCTCAAGGATGTGTGCAGGCACTCTCTCCGTAGAGTGAGCAGTGAGCACACTAATTCATGGGATCAGGGCTCGCCGAGAGGGAGTAGCGGGGAGAGCTCATGGAGCTATTTCTCTTCATCTTCCAGCTTTTATCCAATGCACAAGTCTGTATGAGACATAGGCTTTCTTAACTCGTTGTTGTGAACGTGAATCATGGAAATACCTTTTTTGCTTTTCTAAAGGGAATTTTTCTTTCAGATTATAGTCTGGTGGCTCAATAAAATCCTGTTGTTTGGTTCAAGAAGTAAACTCTCTATTTATTGCAAATGAAGCTTATGTACTATTGACTGGTTGGTGATCGAGACAGAGTATAGTTCAGTTGCTTACGGAGCCTATTCTTCGATTATAAATAGTTGCTCCCTTGTCTCCTGTAAGAAAAAACTACTCCGGTGTAGACACTTGCGTCGATGTCCGATGTTCTAGTTCTTCCTCATGTGTAGACACTTGCGTCGATGTCCAGTGCAACCATGTAAAACCTATTACTCGGAATGGGATGCACCTGGAGTTTGGGTTGCTCATCCACCTTGCTTGATAGCCGCATGTTACCAACTCTTTGTTTGTCACCAGTCCACCGTGTGCCTTCGTGCAGCTGCAGACTGCCTTTAGAGCTTACCGTTGGTACGATGCTCTAGAGCTATCGGCTCTCTTTTGTCTTCGCAGGCGAAAGCAACTGGTACTCCGGTAGCACTAGCACAGGATTTACCTGTGTCTTCAGATGCTACTGCCAAATCAGTACAAAGGGCTACCTGATCATCACTCTGGCATTGCTGGCCAAATGTAATCCCAGATGCAGCCCATGGGAGATCAGTACCGCGACGTCGGGTAGCAGAATCCTAACGCAATTTAGACGACTTGCAACCATTGATATATTCCAAGTGTATGCAGTTAGCCCCCGTTAGTTATTTCATTTCATGTAGTAACATGATGGACATGTTTCCGTCACCAACACATGAATTAGTCCATATAAGCTCAACGGCATTGTTTAAAAAAAAACTTACTGAACAGCGACCTCGAAGCAAAAGACTATACCCGAGAAAACATACCATACTCGATTTTTAAGGCAAAACATGTCATAGTCTTATATGAGCGTACACCCATGTTGGGTGACAGACATCAGACAACAGTGAACATGGTTACATGGTGAATGTATTGAACTGAAACTCAGTGAAACTGCGTCAAACCAATGTTTCAGCAATTATACAGCTCCCCACAAAAAAAACAATGGTACAGCTGAGAATGACAGAACCCATATAGTAACTACTTGTTGCCCACAAACAGTCCTAGAGAAGAAACTGTTATGTAACGACAACAGATAATTCTGCCTGAAGATTCGGACTCCCAGGGGATCGGAGCTCAAAATGACCAAGGGATTGTGCTTTTTTTCCTCCCAAGAATCAGAGTTCAAAATGACCAAAGTAGCGTGCTTGTTTCCTCTTTATAAATCTGGATACACCGGAGACATCGCCTTGAATGATTGTCCGTCCGTCTTCCATATAGATAGCACCATCTGCGTATTTGAGTTCTTCTAGCCGATGAGTCACCCACAGTGCCGCAACCTCCCCACTAGCAGTTACAGAGTTCCTCACCGCCTTGATCACACCCATCTGTAAAATTCATAAAATGGAGATGGCTAGTAATGGCTGATAACTACCATGGTCAATGAATATGTGTGGTAACATCATACCAGAAACAGGGAAATATCTTTTTTTTAACGGAAAAGGGGCAATATCATAATTCATTAAGAAAGAATATTTCAACAATCAATATAGGATTTTCCATACAGAATAGCCATGTGGCTTCTAAGGCATGTCAGCCCACCCAAGAAACGCAACAGAAGCATCGTAAAATTGTACTACTTTGGGGTATATAAAGTAATCCAAAATCATGATGTGTCTATGAGAACGAGAACCAACACCATTGCCAAACTACAACCCCCTGAAATGAAATGCTTACTAAACTCGTGATAGAAAAATCTGAGTACAGTTATACAAGCTAGGCATGAATAATCTTAATACCTGGTCATATTCGTCCAAGAATGTGGTCAGTTCATCCAGTAGTAGTACTTTGGATGCTTCAGCTAAAGCACCAGCAATGGCGACTCTCTGTTTCTGCCCACCACTCAGAGTTTGGATTGGCCTCTGTTTTGGATGAAGGATGTGTGTGAACCTTGTGCAGACAATAGATTATAATCCAAAATGTGCATGTCAGCTGCCTACTTGAGAGTAGCTCAACATTCCAACTGCATCCAGAGATTGTGACACTCTTGACCTAACCTCATCCAATGAAAGATTGAGCTTACCAAGACCAAATGCAACATCGGATTCCACGGTGGGCATCACAACCTGCATCCAAAGGACATGATCCAATATTCAGTAGAACTTATATAACTTGAGACAGTTGCATTGCTAACAAATCCCCCAGCATCAGCAGTACAGACATCCTAAGGTAACTCAAAACCACTGTTTTATGATGCACATACAGTCGAGAAATATCTTAGATAATTCATTTGATTCCAGTGCATGCATTGAGCAACCGACACAAACATAAAATTTGCTAAGGAAATAAAACACATATTTGTAACTCTTAACTCAAAACTCACTCTTATACGCAAGTTTTGTCATTAGTGAACGAAAAGGGTACTAAGGAAACCAACGCTGGGGTCATAGGAGAAGCTCTTGGCATATCTCTCCTTCTTGGTGAAACTAAAACTGTTATGGTCAGTACTTACATCAAAGTATAATCTGATATATCACCACTTGTATATCATGTTCGTAGCTCATTTGTACTAGTGAACTAAGCTCTGAATATTAATCTCAATATATAAAACTAGATGTGATTTCTGGAAATCATTTACAAGATGAATTCTTGTTTTTTCTTACAATATGTGGCTGATTCAGTACCACGTCCCCATATTGCACAACTAACTTAATATCAAAACATCAAGCCATATCACTTTAACGAATGATTGGTCTTATGCAATAGACAAAGTTGCACCCCCTTCGTTCTATTCTATAGTGCCTACAGTTTTTTGAAGGAAATTCCAAAATATAAGAGAGTATTTTTGGTTTTTTGTCAATTACATCCCTCCACTGATCAGCTCCCACGCGGCATGTAGGGAACAAAATCCCTACAAAAAAGGAAACGATTATTTGGGATTCCTCCAGCTGTACTTACCATGTATGACCCCACCTATCCCTTAGATTTAGGAATTTATGTTCTTTTTTCTTGACATAACCTATAGGTTGCATGTAGTAACCCTTCTCTCTCGTGCATTTCTTAGCAGATCAGGAACAATAGCCATAACTCTCTCACGCCATCTAGTCTTCCATGGCCAAGGAGATTGGAAACCCGGCGACCTCCCTTCCCATGGTCAAGGAGGACACGAAGGCGGCGAGCTCTTTTTCCATGGTCAAGGACAACACAAACGTGGTGAAGGAGAATATCAAGATGGTGGCATGCGCTTGTGTCTTGAATTAACTGGAACAATGACCGATTTCTCGCATTTGTTCAGAGATATAGAAGTATGAGTGTACCATGTGCGTCGAGATACGCGCCCTATACAAGCCACCCTCGAATGGATCTTCAACGAACAACTACGTATGTAGCCGATGACAAAGGCCACAGAAGCAACCCGAAAAATACATGTAGGTGTTGATCAGGTTTTCTTTAGCATGAATAAATGTGTTCCCTTATCATGTACTCCATCTTTGCGCTTTAACATGAGTAAAATATGGGAAGGAAATAAAAAGTGAATTATAATCTGGAATACTTGTTTCGATCAGTTTTTCTTTACCATGAGTAATTTTTTCACGGACTAATCAGGAGGTGGTTAATGAGTCGATTTTGGCTTGAAGAATTCAAGTCATTTGCCCACATGGCGCCCAGCTGATGTTGCAGCTTGTTTGAGTTCAAGAATACTGATTTCACGTTAGTTTCCTCTAGCAAGCTAAGAACGTGCTCTGGGTCAGCACCTCCATTGGTGAACTTGTCCACATATTCAGAAGGAGTACAAGATTAAAATAAAACAATGAAAGTTGAATGGAAATCATTAAGAGTCGAGACTAGAAATAAATCCATAGGCCTAATCCAGTAAACTAAAACTAAGCATCCGCCAAGAAATCATTCGTCCACTTGACAATACCAGCAACACATTGTAATGCCACCAGGAGAGCTGCGAGCCTCTTTAGAACAACCTTCCGCATGTGGGGAACTTTGTAACAGTTCCCTCCCAGCTATTCACTTCGCACATTCAGCCTTGCGAAGTGAGAAATTTTTTGTTGCTGCGGTCGGCTTGGTACTCGTCGAATGCCTGTTGCACCTTCAACACAATGTCTTTAACTGAACTGCACAAATAGTCAAAAATCAACGCAACTCAAAAGTAAACTTATTTAAAATACTCCAACCTATACAAAAATACCTGGAGATAACATGTGATAAATTGTTTGCGGCGCCACAAAAAACCCTAAATAAGAATATTTAGGTGGGGGAGTTCGGAGGCTAGCATGTGAGACCTTCTGCTTGAGCGGCTATGACAAATTTTGGGTCGTCCACAGGGATATGTCTTCGCATTATCCTGTTGGATATAGATTGGTGTCCCACGCTCGGTTGCATGTCATATCTCTCTTATAGGGAGGAAGCAAAAAAAATTATCATCTACTCCCGTCTTACATTTTGAGTAACTACTAGGAGTACCTTAGGGAGCGCTTTTATAGGTCACTAAGGTACTCCCCACATTTACTCAAAATGTAAGCCGGGAGTACATGATCATTTTTTTTGTTTCCTGCTATAAAGGAGAGATGGGCTGCAGCCGAGCATGGGACGCCAATCTATATCCAGCAGGATAATGCGAAGACGCATATCCCTATGGATGACCCAGAATTTGTCGCAGCGGCTCAAGCAAAAGGGTGCGGGTGGAACATTGTCTCACATGCTAGTCTTCGAACTCCCCCGACCTAAATATTCTCGATTTAGGTTTTTTTGCAGCGCTGCAATCAATTTTTCACAAGTTATCTCCAGGTATGTTTGTACAAGCTGGAGTATTTTAAATAAGTTACTTTTGAGTTGCGCTGATTTGGACTATTTGTGCAAATCTATTGAAGACATTGTGTTGAAGATGCAGCAGGCATTCGACGAGTACTCGACCGACTGAAGCAACAAAATCTTCTTCACTTTGCAAGACTGTATGTGCGAAGTACTTGCACAGCTATGAGAAACCTTTACAAAGTTCCCCACATACGGAAGATTGTTCTAGAGAGGCTCAGAGCTCTCCCGATGGCATTACAATGTGTTGCTGGTATTGTCAAGTGGACGAATGATTTCTTGGCGAATGCTTAGTTCTAGGTTATTGGATTAGCCTATGGTTTTATTTCTAGTCTTGAACTCTTAATAATTTACATTCAACTTTCATTGTTTTATTTTAGTCTTGTACTACTTGGAGTAAGTTTAATTTTTTGAAATGGTTTGGTTTGGCGAGAAAAAGTGTGGCCAACTAATTGGAGTGTAACTGCCATATGAGTGCACTGCTGAATCTCGGTTCACCAATGGAGGTGCTCGAGCATTTTCTCAGCTTGCCAGAGAAAACTAAGGTGAAATCAGTATGTTCTAAGGTGAAATCAATATGTCTGGACTCGAACAAGTTGCAGCATTAGTTGGGCGCCGTGTGTGCGAATGGCTCGAGTTCTTTAAGCCAAATACACTTATATTTTGGAATTTCCTTCAAAAAACTATAGGCACTATAGAATGGAACGGAGGGAGTATTATTATTAGACATTACATGAAAAAGAAGAAGGTCTATCCGTTTTATATTGTAAGCGAAACTGATAGTTGAACACTATTTTTAATTTCACTCGATAATTGCAGGTAAAACTCATCAAAGAAGTAGTGATAACCTGGTGATCAGGATTCTGGAATACATAGCTGAATGGCCTATTAATATGCACTGTACCAGCAGATGGATTTTGAAAACCTGCCAAAACCTAGAAAAGTAAGAAGTTAGCATCCTACTAAGGTACTAGAGTAAGAACTCTATCAACGTTCTGTAGGCTGATTACGCAAAAAGAAAGAAAAGCATGCAAATAAACAGATTCAGAAACTTTGTATCAGTCTGCTTTATGAAATAATTTGTATCAGACTATCAATACCAGAATAGATTATGCGGCTTCTTTAATTACTTCCTAGTTCCTACTTAAATTATTGTTTGATTTAGGTTGAACAAACATCCTGAATATATAAAATTATCATGCCGATCTGGTGTCACTGCTCCAATAGTCAAATATCTTGATGCAGAACACTTAATATCTGATGCATGATTGTTCATTTCCCACGTAATGATCCTGGTATTTATGAAACAGGATATGCTTCCTCAACTATGAAACTGAACTTACTATTTGTTCCTGATAGCAGCTGACATTTTTTTAAAGAAATATCTCACAGAAGGTCTCTCGTTGCTAAGGCCAATATATAAAGTCTCCCATTCAGCATTTTGAATCCTGATGACACATACTCTGCCTAACCCTCCAAAAAATATCTTTATGTGAACTGAATCGAACACAACTAGACTGTGTTTGTGATATCGTATTCACACCATGGGTTGGTTCTAAACACTACAGAGGGAAAATCTCTCTAAAGACAGAACAGCTATTCAGCCATAAGTCTTGGAATTGATCATTCACGTAAAAAAATCTGAGAAAATTCCGGTCAATGAGCTGATGAGCACAGTTATGAGTGAACGGATACGAATGCGCGTGAAAGCAAGTAGTACCAGACTCTTAGTAGTACTGCTAGTTCAGAGAATACAGACCTTGAGAAGGGTGGACTTGCCGCAGCCGTTGGGGCCAAGGAGCATCCAGAGCTGCCCCGGCGGGACGCTGAGCGAGCAATCCTTGAGCACAGGCAGTACAATCCCCCGCCGCGTCGTCACCGAGAACCCGACCCCGCGGCCCTCGATGGCCAGAGGGGGTGGCGAAGGGGAAGCCGAGGCGAGCACTGGGTGCGGGCCGCGAAGGGGAGCGGCCGGACTGGTAGTTCGCCTGGCGGCGCAGCAGGGCGGGTAGGGGCAACAGCAGAAGGGGGTGGCGCCTCCGGTGAGGTAGTGCGCCATCGTTGGCGATGGCGACAAGAGACGATGGGCCTGGGCCGGTACACTGGGCAGCTACAACATCAAATGCAATTGATTGTATAGACCTCATTGGTTTTCTATCGAATAGAAACCTATTGGTTTTCACAACCTCAAAATAAAAAACCTATTGGTTTTCTAATCTAATCGAATAAAGTACTCTCTCCGACCCACATTAGTTGACTTTAGATATGCTAGATGCATCTGAATCTAGACAAATTCAGGTCAACTAATATGGGTCGGACGGAGTATCGAATTTTCCTTCTTACACCAACCACAAAAAAGTTGTTCTTTTTGGCTGAAACTTCGTGTCCAAATATAGAATGTTTGGATGTATACAAGAATATTTTTTCATAATTGTTCAACATTTGAAATGTCTTCTTAGAGAATAGGTGCATCTGCACGATACGAGCCAAAGTACATTTCGGCTATCAAACATACTAGTGTCATATTTTGTACTCCCTCCCACCCAAAATAATTGACTCAAATTGGTCAAGATAGAGATGTATCTAATACTAAAACATACCTAGATATAATCGAATCTAGACAAATCTAAGTCAACTAATTTGTTTTGAAGGGAGTACAGAAAAAGCCAACGGTAGCTATAACTTCACTCACTCTACTTGATAATACATCAATAAGAGGCTTCCAAAGCACGAGATACACAGTGAGATCTCCTTCACCACTGACAATGGTGAAGGGACCATGTTCTGAGTTGACCCTTGGCTCTCCACGTACTGAATTTTCCACCCTCTTCGCGATATGCGCTGACCCGATGCTTCTTTTAGCCGCTGCACGTCACTACGGGACCTAGAACATCCCATTCCGGAGAACCCTTTGGCACGGAGGAGGCCATGGTGTTCGAGGCCATGAGAGGGATTCTCCTTCAATCCCTCTTGGAGGCCTTAGATAGCGTTTCCTGGAGTTTGTCCCTGACGGGGACTTTTTCCGTTAGTTCGTCCTACCGAGACCTTTTGGAGGGCCTATGCTCCCTGGACGATCCCCTTGTAGAAAGCGTCACTTCTGCTAAATCTCAAGATCTTTGTGTCACAATTGTTGCTGGATTGGCTTTCTTCAAGGATGGAGGTGGCCAAGCGGTATGGGTCGAGCAATGGCCTTTGTCCGCTTTGTGGGACCGGTTTCCGGGACATACATAATGTTCACCTGCCATGTTGTCCAGTTTGTATGGAGATTTGTTTGAGAGGCGCTAGGGCCTGCCTCGCAGGCCCAAGACATCGATGAGTTGCTAAAAACTGACGCAAACCGTACTGGTAGGAGTTGTCGCCTCTTCTGGTTGGTATTTGTTGCGATGACCTGATTCTTACGGAATATTTGTAACAAAATGGTGATCGAGAGTGTTCATGCGACATGCTTCTAACTCTATATTCAGATTTCTTGCTATTCTGCAGTCGCATACTAGGCAGTAGGACAGGGAGTATTTGGACATCATCCTTCAAGCTTTACACACGGCGGCATGGCACGCCAGTACACTTCTCCGCCGGTCCTATCGTTTTCCCCTTTTCTTTTTTCTTTTTTTTCAGATCAAATGCTACTTTACTTAATGGGCATACTCTGATGCCAGAGAGTTTACAATCAGCCCCGGGGGCAGACCAACCCAAATCTTACAAATTTTATTACAGCAGCCTTCTTTAGCTACTTCATCCTACCTCGCTTCATTCCTGGCTAACCAAGTCTGGTACAGACCCATAATTGCAATGGCCAATTCCTTCTCAGGTAATTGTCCAAGCCAATCAAGAATCCATCCACGCATATCCATCGTCTGGAAAACATTCGCACCTGGGCTATTCAGCTAGAGGCCAGTGCACTCCCGCAGCACCTCCAAGTCCAAATTGCATGCGGACATCGCCAAAACCGGTGAAGCAACGATTCTTCACGGGAGCAAACCACACAGACAACTATGTGTTTTATATTCCGTCGCTGCAGCTCCGCACTGATGCTACGCACTTCTGTTCGTGTAGACAGTTGTTGGGTTGTTGGGCCTCCAAGTGCAGAGGTTTGTAGAACAGCAGCAAGTTTTCCCTTAAGTGGATCACCCAAGGTTTATCGAACTCAGGGAGGAAGTGGTCAAAGGTATCCCCTCTCAAGCAACCATGCAATCAAGATACAAGAAGTCTCTTGTGTCCCCAACACACCCAATACACTTTTCCGGTGTATAGGTGCACTAGTTCGGCGAAAAGATAGTGAAATACAAGTGGTATGGATAATTATAAGTGGTAATGGTGCGAGAAAATAGCTTGATGGCGTGGAAAACACTAAAGGCAAACTGAAATAAAGATGGAAGCAAGCAAACATATAATAGATCTAATTGCAAACGGTGTTTCAATGCTTAGAAACAAGGCCTAGGGATCATACTTTTACTAGTGAACACTCTCATATAAATATATTCTTCTTTATGATACTACGCTGAACTACTCTCCGGTTGGACACTCTAATCCATGGTAGGGCTATAACAACATACCTCAAAGTTCATCTTTCCCATCTAGATAACCCCACACTGTCACCTTGAGTACTAGATGGGTCCAACAAATACCACAATTTCATAGAGACATTCAACTCCAAATATAACTCATAACAAATATTTGTAATCTCTAGCCTAAGTGCCACCATGGTGAGCACGTTGTCACTTTCACACACATGGGGACAGCAGAGATTCATTAAAGCACTTGAGTAGCAGAATAGATCTATAGATTACAAGCTCATGATCACAATATGATCATGCATAGAGAGAGATGAACACATAGCTACCGGTAGAACCCTTAGCCTTGAGAAAGAACTACTCCCTCCTCATCATGGGAATCAGCAATGGTGATGGAGATCGATGAAGATGGCTCCGGGGGCACTTCCCCGTCCCGGCAGGGTGCCGGAACAGAGACTTTCTGTCCCCCGAATCTCCCCTTCGGTGGCGGCGGTGCTGCGGAACTTTTCGTGGCTGGAGGCTTGACGATTTAGGGTTTTTGCATCGAGAGGATCTTATAGGCGAAAGGGGAGGCCGAGGGGGTGCCGGAGGGGCCCACACCACCCCCTGGCGCAGCCTGGCCTAGCCCGCGCCACTAGGTGGTGTGGCCAGCCCCTGGCCCCTCTCCGTCTCGTCTTCTGGCTCCGTGAGTCTTCCGGTAAAATATCGACTTTGGCTTTTGTCCCATCCAATTCTGAGAATATTCATTTTCTGACTTTCTAGAAACAAAAACAGCAGAAAACAGGCAACTGGCACTGTGCATCTTGTTAATAGGTTAGTCCAAGAAATCATATGAAAAGTACTCGAAAGTGTGGACAAAACATAAGAAAGTAGATAAACCAAGCATGGAACATCAAAATATATGGACACGTTAGCAACGTATCAACATCCCCAAGCTTAACTCATGCTCGTCCTCGAGTAGGTAAGTGATAAAAAGAAAGAATAATTTTTGAGGTGACATGCACCATCATAAACTTGATCAAAGTATTTGTAAAACATTCATAGCTGGGATCATAGTACTTCAATCACTAGATCATGATGGCGCGCGTTGCCGCGCCCGTCTATTTTAGATTCACATATACATTTTATAGAAATATGTGGACTAATATTATACAGTTTAGTATTGTCAAGGTATTGTTAAATATGATTCATTTTAGGTTAATTATTAAATAAACAAGAATGTAGTTGCTCTAGCCTTTATCTTATTTATTTTGTTACGGAGTAGGAAAAGGGAAAAAAACTTTAACTTGTCTAAGACAAATATAAATAAATGAAATGATCAATTGCTTTGTGTTCAGCTCAAAATTCTTGGAAAACTAACAAAGTTTTTTCTCCAATGTCCTCCTTGAGAGTATTGGCATGTTGGAGATCATATATTATATGTGAGGCGACATCTTTGACGCGGCTCTAGGAACATGGGGGATGAGGATAAAAAAGACTTGGACGAGGCTCCAATCTCCTTCATGGTGCCGAAGAAGTACTGGGTCACCAAAACTATGTCCATCGTATCGTTTGCAGTGGTACCAGTGATATTCGTGGAGAATGCCAAGAGGATGTCCAATCATGAAGCAAAATATAGCATGTTTTGACAATCTCTTATAAAAGAAGTTAAACATCATATGGTATATGGCATAAATATGGCAATTTCTACCTATGTGGAATTTTTTTGTCGTATGGTATACCTTCTGTTGCTAAAGATCATGCATGGTACATAAACATTAGCCTCCCGTAAACGAATATTTCAGTGGCATGCATAGTCCCAATTGTAATGTCCCGTGGCACTCTTTTTCTGGAAAGCATACCGGAGAGCAAAAATTAAAAATAATGGTAATGGTATGAAGTTGCAAAAATAAAGGAATTTTAGTTACCCGATAGATATATATATATATACCTTGGCCAGTTCTTTTCTCTAATAATAAATCGATTGATGCCAAATTCAACCCTTTCCATCTAGCACGTGAAAGATACTTAGAAATTATGTTTAATATAAACAATCGGAGATATTAAATAGATGGAGGTGTAAATATAAAGATCAAGTACAACTATAGAGTTTGTACAATTCTTGAGCACATCTGTAATAGGTCGGTGGCAAAGATGTACTTGATCTATCACTGGTAGAAAGATGCATGCTTTCTATGTGTGATCCAACTAGTAATCCTTGGGGATGCAATGTTGACATGAAACTACTCTAAGTCTCTAACCATACAAATAAAACAAGGTGGAGGCACACCTTTGCTAGCTTTTTTACTGAAAAGAGACTATACAACTTTCTGCAACAAAACTGAACTTCATTTTTCATATATGCAAGTTTTCACCAAAACGGAATACAGAGGTACATGAAACATACATAGGTGACGTGGGAAAAAAATCAATAGGCCAGCTGCACGATGTTGTGGCTGTAAAGCAGCAGGTAAATAAAATAGGAAGTTGTAACTGGGGATTTGGACTGACCGATTACAGGGGATTGAAACGACATGGAAAAAAATGCGACGGCGAAGGCTTCAGATGCCAATATTCATGCCGCTCAGCACAAGCGGTAAGAGCAGGCTATGAGCGCGGACGACCAAGACTGCAAAATGATCACGTCATGTATGCTTCGCTCTCATGTCCTCTTCCAATCGTGATTGCTACAAGAGTGAGATCTACAGTTATAGCAACCTAGGTGAAGGATCGGTAGATCCTCATAGGTCATGAGAGAAGGACCTGCGCAGCCACAATCGTTGGACGAGCTGACGGGTTTTTCCAAATAAATCAGGGATCAACATATGTAGGCTCGTACAGGGAAGGAGAAGAGGCGAGAGAGTAGTAATTTGCATCCACTACCGTCGCCAAGTAGTGGCCAGTACTTCTGCCATTAAACGCACACGTACAGGCAGCAAGGTGGCGCACCTCCATCGTCTTGTCTTCCCGTACCAAAGTTGTGGGCACCTGCTCGCTCGCACGACGCTGCCTCCACGGTATTGGTGCTACACGAAATTGCCAAATACGTGGGATTTAGTGAATTTTAGTGGCCAATTAATCAGGGTGGGCCGATTAGACATGTAGAGTAGCTTCCCCTAGGGACATCCGGCCCAATACGGGATTGAGGAGATCAAACGGCCAAAAACTGCAGGGAAGGCAATCCAATGGTCAAAAATGGTGAAGGTGTGAGAGGCTTCCTAGTTGACTCGGTTATAATATCCCTAATAATCATGAAAGACAAAGTTCTAACAATAAGACAAAGCAACTATGTTGCAACATGAAAAGGCATAAACAAAAGATTCATGAATAACCATGCTTTGCAAGACGTTTGTTTGTTTCACATAAAGAAAACATAGCATAGTAGTATTCAGCTTGTCCCTCATAGAGTATCAAACATAAATACATAGGACACCTTCAAAGTTCATAAGAGTGACTAGATACAAATAGTTTAAAACAAGCAATATCAAGTTATGCATCAATCAACAAGTCTTGGGACAATGCACATAGAACTAAGAATGGCCACTATGCTCTCAAAGGAGGTGCATAAAGGTAGAAGGTGGAGACTCAATATAATGGTGGAGGAAAGGCTTTCATAGAAGGAAGCAGAGATTCAAGTTTCATAAAGAGCTTTCAAAAATTATGGTACTTATAGCTTTCAGCTCTCATTGCCCCTATCATAAGCATCTTGAAATGATTAAGGTTAAAGTGAATAAACTATGGTATACATGCTTGACGAAGTATAAGTTAGAAATCTCATGTCCCTTGAATACGAGGGCCGCACCTCATGCTACTCAAGTTTAGTCACCGGTAAGTTCTTGTCATCGTAAGTACATGTGCATCATAGAGAACCGCCAACGGGGTACCCCTTGCCCGATGATACAGAACCCCATATCAAAATGACAAGGTAAGCAGACAATGAGCATCTCAGCAATCTTCTTATTTACCATGGGAATATGGTGCTTTTTTCTCTCTTTCCTCTTTTCTCATATCTCTTTTTTCTCAATATCTGACTCTTTTTTATAAGAAGAATGCTTCATAGACAGCTCATTATGGTTACGCTGCAGGTTTCCACCATGACAGCATGGATTAGACCAGCGGCCCAGGCGTTTCTCTAACACATATACATAACTCCATGGACTTACAAGCTCCCCTTTCATTTCACACCGACGACATCCATAGACAAAAGAGCATGATATCAACTAGGTACAAAGTACAAGTGCAATGTTGAAAGCGTTCCCCATGACAGCATGGTTCTGCTAATCCCCTACAAATAAGTGCAAGCATATACAACATAGACGACACAATGGTTCAAGTTTATTAAGGGCTAGAAAAGTAAAGTGTGCCATCAAGTTTGTGAGAGCTTTAATCACTAATTTTCTTATAACAAGTTTAATTTGGAATGTAAACAAAAACATGAATATACTTGAAATAGCATATGCTAGTAGGTAGGTATGGTGGACTCTTTGGAATAACTTGGTTTAAGGAGTTGGATGCATAAGTGGAACTCATACTTGGTTGCGGAGGCTAGCAAAAGACTGGGAGCGACAAACTCAGAGAGCAATAATGGCCATAATCATGCAGAGCGACAAAACATGATTGATCAAAGCATAAAGTGATACTACAAGTTGAAAATAAAAGGATCATAAAGGCTTACGGTGACTTGGGATAGTCATAACATGGTGTGAGCATGCGTCAAGTCAACCCAAATAAAGCATCAAAGGAGAATACCACAATACTATGCTTTTAATATGCTAAAACAACGCATGATTCATCCAAGGCACATTAAGCAATCTCAATTGTTTATAACAAGTCATGATACAGCAAAAAATACTAAGCATAAATCCAAAACAATATCAAGCATGACATGACAAAGCATAGGCCACAGTCAAAAACTAGCTCTCTTTACCACTTAAGCATGAGCTTTCCTACTCTTTTCCAATCCATACCAAACTATTTGAAAACCAATGCATGAAAGAGGGGGTCCAACCAATTTATTCAGCAAACTAAGAAAACCAAGTAAACAAAAACCAAAAACAAAAATGAAGACGCTCCAATAACACAACTGTGCATGAAACAATAAAAATGAAGTGTTTGGAAGAAACCTGAGATTTTTATTGATGAAGAAGGGGATGCCTTGGGCATCCCCAAGCTTTGATGCTTGTACTTCTTGGGTATTTATTGGGGTGACACGCGTGGCATCCCCAAGCTTGAGCTTTAGTCCATCATTCATCTCATTACTCATTCCTTCCATACACCTGAAATTTTTCCTTCATACAAAACTTCACACAATCTTTATTAGCAACATTAGCGCACTCAAGATAATAAGTCTTTAGGTTCAGTTACAACACCAATAAAACTTCCATTAAAACACAAGCTACTGTAGCACATCCCTCAAAAAGCTCAATTCCCCAAAAGAACTCAAAAAGGAACCAACAAGAAGCAAATGCAAATAATGGTAGAAATCTGTCAAAACAGACCAACAGGTAAAGCCGAATTTTTTCGAAGACCTTCTGTTGCTCAAATCAAAAAGTGTTGAACTAACGTAAGTTAGATAATAACCTGGGGCAGAAGCACAAAAATTCACGCATCAAAAGGATGTATAGAGATTTTACACGAATTTTTACGGTGAAGCACAGAAATCTGTTTCGGGACAGCAACTTTCCCAATCATTACTTCTCTCTCATTAGAGGTTACTATTGGCACAAAAAAGCAAATAAAAAGGATAAGGAGCGGTTATTACAGAGGTAATAACTTCCAAGACTCATCTAAAACTTTTGGGTTATCTCCCAATAAGTACTTTTCTTTAATGCCTTTAAGTTAGGCATGATAGTTTGAGAAGATGCTCACATAAGAAATATGAATTGAAGTAAAAGAGAGCATCAAGAAGCAAATTCAAAGCACATTTAAGTCTAACCCACTTCCTATGCATAGGAATCTTGTAAAGAAACAAGTCATGAAAGCGCAAAGCAACAAGCATAGTAAAGAAAAACAAGTGCAACTTCTAGACTTTCAACATAAAGAGGGGGAACTTAATATTGTTGAGATACATAAAACCATGTTTCCCTCTCTCATAATAACTTTTAGTAGCATCATGAACAAAATTAAAAATATAACTATCACATAAAACATTCTTATCATGAGCCACATGCATATAATCATTATTACTCTCCACATAAGCATAGTTATTCTTATTACTTGTAGTGGGAGCAAATTCATCAAAATAGTTATCAATATTATTCTCATCGCCATAATCATCAAATATAGGAGGCATATTATAATCATTAATTTTCTCCTCAATAGTAGGTGGACTAAAAATATCATATTCATCATTGTAATCATCATATATTGGAGGCATAGTATCATCAAAGTAAATTTTCTCCTCTAAAGATGGGGGACTAAAAAGATCATTTTCATAAAAACTGGGTTCCCCAATCTTAGACTTTTCCATAGCATTAGTAATAATGGTGTCCAAAGAATTCATACTAACAACATTGCTATTAGCATGCAAATAAAGTTCCATAGGTTTTTTAATTTTCTTTTCAAACACTTCATGTCCTAACTGAAGATAAATACTATAAAGCTCTCTAATTTTGTTGTTGTTTTCCATTAAGCCTAACTAGTGAAAACAAGAAACAAAAAGACAAAATTGCAGAATCTAAAGGAAATAACTTTGAGCACTCACACCGGAGGATGTGAGTACCTTTTACCTTACCTCCCCGGCAACGGCGCCAGAAAATATCTTGATGTCTATGCACTTCTATTCTTATAGACAGTTGTTGGGCCTCCAAGTGCAGAGGTTTGTAGAACAACAGCAAGTTTTCCCTTAAGTGGATCACCCAAGGTTTATCAAACTCAGGGAGGAAGTGTTCAAAGGTATCCCCTCTCAAGCAACCCTGCAATCAAGATACAAGAAGTCTCTCATCTTTAGAGGTTACTCTTGGCACAAGAGGTTACTCTTGGCACAAAAAGCAAATAAAAAGGATAAGGAGCGGTTATTACTGAAGTAATAACTTCCAAGACTCATCTAAAACTTTTGGTTATCTCCCAATAAGTACTTTTCTTTATCGCCTTTAAGTTAGGCATGATAATTTGAGAAGATGCTCACATAAAAATTTATGAATTGAAGTAAAAGAGAGAATCAAGAAGCAAATTCAAAGCACATTTAAGTCTAACCCACTTCCTATGCATAGGAATCTTGTAAAGAAACAAGTCATGAAAGCACAAAGCAACCATAGTAAAGCAAAACAAGTGCAACTTCAAGACTTTCAACATAAAGTGGGGAAACTTAATATTATTGAGATGCATAAAACCATGTTTCCCTCTCTCATAATAACTTTCAGTAGCATTATGAATAAAATTAACAATATAACTATCACATGGAACATTCTTATCATGAGCCACATGCATAAAAGAACTAATACTCTCCATATAAAAATAGTCATTCTTATTAATTATAGTGGGAGCAAAATCAACAAAATAGCTATCATTATTATTCGCATCACCATAATTATCAAATATAGGAGGCATATTGTAATCATAATTAGTTTTCTCCTCAATAGTAGGTGGACTGAAAATATCATATTCATTATTGTAATCATCATATATTGGAGGTTCGGTATCATCATAAGCAATAAAATAGCTATCTTCCAAAGCTGGGGAACTAAAAAGATCATTTTCATAAAAACTAGCTTCCCCAAGCTTAGACTTTTCCATAGCATTAGCAATAATGGTGTTCAAAGAATTCATACTAATAACATTGCTATTAGTACGCAAATAAAGTTCCATAGGTTTTTTAATTTTCTCTTCAAACACTTCATGTCCTAACTCAAGATAAATACTATAAAGCTCTCTAATTTTTTGTTGTTTTCCATTAAGACTAACTAGTGAAAACAAGAAACAAAAAGACAAAATTGTAGAATCTAAAGGAAATAACTTCGAGCACCCACACCAGAGGATGTGAGTACCTTTTACCTTACCTCCCCGGCAACGGCGCCAGAAAATAGCTTGATGTCTACGCACTTATATTCTTGTAGACAGTTGTTGGGCCTCCAAGTGTAGAGGTTTGTAGAACAACAGCTAGTTTTCCCTTAATTGGATCACCCAAGGTTTATCGAACTCAGGGAGGAAGTGGTCAAAGGTATCCCCTCTCAAGCAACCCTTCAATCAAGATACAAGAAGTCTCTTGTGCCCCCAACACACCCAATACACTTGTCAGGTGTATAGGTGCACTAGTTCGGTGAAGAGATAGTGAAATACAAGTGGTATGGATAATTATAAGTGGTAACGGTGCGAGAAAATAGCTTGATGGCATGGAAAAGACTAAAGGAAAACTGAAATAAAGATGGAAGCAAGCAAACATGTAACAGATCTAATTGCAAACGATGTTTCAATGCTTAGAAACAAGTCCTAGGGATCATACTTTCACAAGTGAACACTCCCATATAAATATATTCTTCTTTATGATACTACGTTGAACTACTCTCTGGTTGGACACTCTAATCCATGGTAGGGCTATAACAGCACACCTCAAAGTTCATCTTTCCCATCTAGATAACCCCACAATGTCACCTTGAGTACTAGATGGGTCCAACAAACACCACAATTTCATAGAAATATCCAAATCCAAACATAACTCATAACAAGTATTTGTAATCTCTAGCCTAAGTGCCACCATGGTGTGCACACTGTCAACTTCACACACATGGGGAGAGCAGAGATCTATTAAAGCACCTGAGTAGCAAGGTAGATCTACTTGATTACAAAGCTCATGATCATAATATGATCATGCATAGAGAGAGAGATGAACGCATAGCTACCGGTAGAACCCTTAGCTTCGAGAAAGAACTACTCCCTCCTCATCATGGGAATCAGCAATGGTGATGGAGATGGTGGTGGAGATCGATGGAGATCGCTCCGGGGGCACTTCCCTGTCCCGGAAGGGTGCCGGAACAGAGACTTTCTATCCCCAGAATCTCCCCTTCGGTGGCGGCGGCGCTGTGGAACTTTTCGTGGTTGGTGGCTTGACGATTTAGGGTTTTTGCATCGGGAGGATCTTATAGGCGAAAGGGGAGGCCGAGGGGGTGCCGGAGGCACCCACACCACCCCCTAGCGTGGTCTGGCCTAGCCCGCACCACCAGGTGGTGTGGCCAGCCCCTGGCCCCTCTCTGTCTCGTCTTCTGGCTCCGTGAGTCTTCCGGTAAAATATCGACTTTGGCTTTTGTCCCGTCCAATTCCGAGAATATTCATTTTCTGACTTTCTAGAACCAAAAACAGCAGAAAACAGGCAACTGGCACTGTGGCATATTGTTAATAGGTTAGTCCAAGAAATCATATGAAAAGTACTCCAAAGTGTGGACAAAACATAAGAAAGTAGATAAAACCAAGCATGGAACATCAAAAATTATGGATTTGTTAGCAACGTATCACGCACCCACTGCAAGCCCATTTTAATCAATCTCCACACATGGATTTTTGCTTTTCCCGGTACATTTGCACCCCACAACGAGAGACATCCCTTATGTTCATCAAGAGACACCAAGGGACCCCAATCGATCCATGTTGGACTCCATCAATTGCATTTTCAAATGGTACGCTGATTTGACACTAAATACTCTATTCTTGGTGTAGTTCCATGCAACATAATTTACTACAATGTCCATAGTATCACAATCGAAAAAGATGTCTTTGACCTTATTTGAATTCCAGCCATTTCCCGATCGATCAAGCAGCTCACTGACCATCGTTATATGCTTATTTGGATTATGACCAAGAGGGCGCTGAAGCCCCACCCTTAGTATCCAATTATTATCCCAAACTTTGATCCCCACCCCATCACCTGAACGCCAAACCAACCCCTCCCTTAGCAGATTACACCCATACTGAATACTCCTCCAGGTGTAGCTAGCTGGCTTCGGAACCTTAGCCGCAAGGAAATTCGATGAGGGGAAGTAACGAGCCTTCAGGACCCTTGCATAAAACGAGGTAGGAGCAGTTAACACCCTCCACGCCTACTTTGCCAGAAGAGCCTGATTGAAGGCAGAATAGTCTCTAAACCCCATGTCACCCCTCTTCTTCGAAGCACACATCTTCTTCCAAGCTATCCACGGAACCTTCCTTCTTCCATCCTTATCCCCCCACCAGAAACCTGAAGCTATAGATTGGAGCTTGCTGCACATTTTGTTTGATAGTTGAAAGCATCCCACGGCATAAGTTGGAACAGCCTGCAAAATCTACCTTGACCAAAGTCTCCTTCCCCTCCATCGATAACACCTACCCTCTTCACCCAAGAACCATGCCGATAGACCTCTTAGGGATATGTTTGAAAGCACCATCCTTGGATCGACCCACCACCGTTGGCAAGCCAAGATACTTCTCCGATAAGGCTTCACACTCAATCCCCACCACCTCTTTTAGATCATTCTTTGTCTCGGTAGAGCAGCCTTACCGAAATAAATAGAGGATTTTTGCAAGTTAACTCGTTGTCCTCAATAAAGCTCATAGTCACTCAAAATGCCTTTGGTCGTGTGCATACATGAAGCACTAGCCTCTAGGAACTCGACGTTGTCGTCGGCAAAGAGGAGATGGGTCACAGTAGGACCAGCTGTCCCAAAGGAGACCCCTGATCTTATTTGCTTGTTGAGCTTCACGCAGCAACACCGAGAACCCCTCCACACAGAATAAGAATAAATAAGGGGGCAGAGGATCTCCTTGATGCATCCCTCTTGAAGGTGTAAAAGTATCACTAGGGGAACCATTCAGTTTGACCGAGAATCGTGTCGTGCACACACATCTCATAATCATCGCCACCCAATCAACTGAAAAACCCATCTTCAGCATCATACTCTCAAGGAAACACCACTCCACTCTATCATATGCCTTCATCATATCCAATTTTAATGCACACAAAGGTTTCTTGCACTTCCTCTTCCTAATAGCATGGACACATTCATAGGCAATTAGCACATTATCAGTAATCAAGCGTCCTAGAACAAACACACTCTATTCTTCAGAAATCATTATTGGAAGAAACCTCTTTATTCTATTTTCCAAAACTTTCGAGGCTATCTTGTACAACACATTGCATAGACTAATTCGTCTGAACTGCGTTAGCAACTCTGGTGAGTTGAATTTGGGAATTAACACCAAAATGGTATCATTGAAACTCTCTGGACAAGGCCGTCCTTCTAGAAAGTCCTTCACAACTCTACACACCGAGGCCTTGAGAACTCACAATGCTTATGAAAAAACATGGTCGGTAGCCCATCGGGCCCAGGGGCTTTGGTGGGCGCCATTTGGCAGAGGGCCTCCTCAATTTCCAACTCCGTAAAAACCCCGGTGAGGTCACGGTTCATATGATCCTCTACCACCAACTCGATAAGATTTAACACCCTTTCCGCCTATGTGGAACCTTCTGAAGAGTATAGGTGTTTAAAAAACTCCAGGCCCATCTGCCCCATCCCCTCATTAGTGGTACAAATCGACCCATCATCCCTCTTCAGACCATAGACATTATTCTTGCGTTTCCGATGAGACGCCTTATTGTGAAAGAATTTTGTATTCCCGACCCCAGCTTTAAGCCAATCCTGTCTCGAACACTGGTGGTACATAATTTCTTCACGTTCGTACATATCGTGTAGCTTCAGTTCTATCTCCCGAACCTCTGTAGACGAGCCTATGGTTAGCTTAGCCGATCGTGCCAACTCTAGCTTAGCCCGCAGGTTTTTTAGTTCTGCTCGAACTGAACCAAAAGACTCAAAACTCCAGCGTTGCATAGTGCGAGACATGCCCTGGAGCCGTCCCCAAAGCACATCTAATCCACCAACATTGCCACCCTCCTCTTCCCATGCAGCCCGCACCATACTATCATAATCCTCGTGTTTAGTCCACATTTCCTCATACATAAACCCTATCTTTTCCAACGCACGCTTATCACCATAGTTGTCCACTTTAACCGGAATAACTGCGTGATCCGACTCCTCCGTTGCAATATGAACCACCTTAGTGGTAGGGAACATGTGTAAGAACGGCGCCGTCGCTAGCCCCCTGTCCAAACGAACCTGAATATTTACATTTCCATCTCTTCTGTTATTCCAAGTGTAAGGGTATCCTTTAAACCCCAAATCAGTTAAGCCGCAGTCAGCTAAACATTCTCTAAACCCATGCATTTCCTCTTCACTCCTAGGTGACGAGGGTTTAACTCATCAATGCCCATTGTTATGGACTTGGGTTTTGGAGAAGGAGGGAGCACTAGAGACATCTATCGGCTAGCAAACAAGCACACAGGGGACTCAAAGATTTACCCAGGTTTAGGCCTCATAGAGGTCCCTACTTCTGCTTGTCTGCTCGTGTAATTATTGAAGGAATCGAGGATTACAATGGTGCGCAGATGCAATCTAGCGAGGGTTGTGGAAGCTAGGGTTGCGTGTGTCCTCCTCGCCGCCCCCTCCTAGCCTTTATATAGATAGGCTAGGTCTCAGGTAGTAGGTCGAGTCGGTTACAGATTAGGGTTTTCCCTTTGAACTTTCTATCTTGAGTTTCTTCTTGCCTCGCAAGCAATCGAGGGTCCGTAGGCCACTCGAATTCTCCACTGGTCCTTGGAAACGTCGTGGGCTTCTGCCGTATCTGCATCGTATATACCAAACTCGAGTACCTGTAGGGTATGCCCATGTCAGTAGCCCCCGAGTGTCCAGTGGAATCGCAGATTCGTCTGGGGACTTTATGAAGCCTTTCGAGTGCATGAATGAGTATATTTTCGATTGCTCTGTTTGCATCATAGGGATTGTTGATGTGCGTGCCTGATTTAACCGGTGCATCGGTATCAGTTAACTACCTTAGGGTAAAACAACACAATCTACTTGAACTCGAGTCCCCGGACTCGAATCTGGAAAAGTGCTGGTGTAATTCGACTCAAGTCGCGAAGGTCTTACAGGAGTCGAATCCCAGTATATAGATGTGAGCACTCGACGCGTCCGTCAAGGCATGTTCATCGTACCTGTTGGCACGGATATATTTCTGGTGGTGCGTAGCAAATGCGTTGCCAGGCCTTATTCAGGTCTTATCTTCACGCTGTAAGCGCGGCATCTGAATTTTTTTCCATCGCGGAGATGATTCGAGTGACCCAGGAGACACAGTCCCTTTGTAGGGAAAAAATATGAGGCGGTGTCACCATAAGCTTCGAGTGTGGATGTTATCAACACACAGTACATTGTACAAATAACCATAGGGTGCGCGACCAGCGCTCCCTATGGGAGTAGCCCCCGAGTGCCTGGTTGAGTCAAAGACTCAAGTAGGGACTAAAGAACTTTTGCGACTGCTGTCGTCTTTTGTTGCTTGTTTCAGTTGAATTTGTTTCCGGCGCTCCCTATGGGAGTAACCCATGTCCATAATCGAATCGCGGATTCGAGTGGTTGGGTTTGCTTTGATTGAGCTTGTTCCTGTAAAAAGAAAAGAAAAATCGTAGGGTGCGCGACCAGCGCTCCCTATGGGAGTAGCCCCCGAGTGCTTGGTGGAGTCGAAGACTCGAGCAAGGACTAAAGTAGTCGAAGTCTTCTGCTGCGTAATTTTGGATGTCGTCAGTGCTGACGACATGATGACCTCAGTTGCCTGCGTGAGCGAGTTTGACGGGACGTGACGAGCGGTGGGTCCCATTTTATGATGCTGATTTGACCGAGCGTGCGTAATCTCTGTTTTAACTGTGCCTCCTCGATTTCTGTGCATAGTGGGGGACGGTTCACGCTTCAGGTCCTCCACGTGTCAAGCGCGATGAACGCCACGCGTCTGGTAGGGTTTTTCCTGGCCGTTAGATGGCATCTTCCGGGGGGTTAAGTAACGATGCGGTGACGGTAATTTTCACATCTGCTTCCTTTCTCTGCCTTTGCCTCCGTCGCCATTGTTGCTGCTCCTCTGCTCCTTTGTGTTCCTCTCTTTTCGCGGCGCTAGACCAGCTCTACGTATTTCCCAGTTACTTCCTCCGGTCACACCGCCACCGTGGAATGGGGAAGAAGAAGGGCGGTGCCGCGGCCGATTCCGCCGCCGCGACGGTTGCGGCGAAGAAGAAGGGTGGCTTCGCCACTGTGGGCACCAGCACCGCCGCTGCTGGGAAAAAGAAGGGCACGGGCACTCGCGTCACCAATGGCGCGTGGCGCGCATCCGTGATCAGGTCTTTAGAGGTTCGTGTTCTTCACCAAGACGGAGTTTTGTCTTCCGTAGTCGCTGACGTGCGCGTCCCTGACAGCGAGGTAATCCCCTCTCTGCCTGCCGACTTTTGGGTGATGTTCCTAGCGTTCATCATTCGCGGTCTCTCGTTGCCCTTGCATCCTTTCTTCAGGGGCCTTCTCTGTTTTTACGGGCTCCAGCTTCATCAGCTGTCCCCAACTCTATCCTCCATGTAGCTTGCTACATTACTCTTTGCGAGTGCTGGCTCGGAATCGAGCCGCACTTTGGTGTCTTCAAGCGCCTCTTCAAGATGAAGCGCCAATAGGTGTCTGGCTCCATAGTCTACGATGTAGGCGGCTATGGTATCCACGGCGACTCCTCCGCCACATACTTCGACATCAAGCTCATGATGTCCGTCCAAGGATGGAGGGACAAGTGGTTCTACATCCGCGACCAGAAGGCCGATGGAGACCACTTTGGACTCACACCCTTCGATCCCGCAACGGCGTGCAAGAGGAGGCGCTCCTAGAAGAACATAGTGATGCCCGACGAATCCGCGAAGACAGATGTGCTGTACGAGCGCGTCTGCGACCTCGAGAGTCGCATGGGTAAAGAGGAGGGGGGTTGCGCCCTCATTCGCATGTGGTTGCGCCGTCGCGTCCAGCCCCTACAGGCCAGAGTCCACCCTATGTTCCAGTGGACTAGCGTGGACGACGTCACTCGCGTATCTGCCGATGGCATTTCCGCGAGTGAGGTAGATAGAAGAGTGCGACTGGTCACCAAGTACACCACCAAGGATGTGCTCCCTAGTGAACCAGACGTGCCTCCATTTGATGGTGCTAATCCTCCTCCTGAGGTATGGTTATGCTACGAAGTAGCTTTATTTGTTGAATGCTTCTCTTTTTCTTAGCTTGTGCTAATTTGTGTCTTGTACACAGGATTGGAGGGTGTCACCCTGTATGCCCCCTCTTCCTGAGGGGGTTATCCCTCGCGAAGCCTTGGAAGAGGACGAGTCGGAGTAGACCGTCCCATCTGATGTGGAGGAGGAAGCCCCCGAGTCGAGTGGTCCAGATACTCGTAAGCGTTCGTGCAGCGAGGATTCAGATGCATCGTCTCCTTCGACTCTGGAAGGTGCAGCTGTTGGTGTAGAGTCGTCGATACCTGCCATTCCTGTGAGTGCCGTGGCGCCATCTTCTTGCAAGAAGATGCGCCTGTCGAAGGAGTCGTCATCAAAGTCGGGGGATCAAACCTTCGATTTTGACAATTTTGATTGGTAAGTATGCAAATCTTCCTTTTGGTTCTTCTTTTGGAGTTGCATTTTCTTGATGTTGGTTTTTGTTCTGCAGTCAGCCGGCATCGTCATCTTCTGGCGACGTCCAGTTTGTGAAGGAATCTGGAGTCGCAACCTCCAGGGCCAAGAAAGAGGTTGAGCGTGCTCCTTCCCCTCCATTGGCGGCCCACTCCGGGCATAATTCATCAAGTTCTCCACACGATGTGGAGCATCGAATGGTTGCCCTGACGACTGCGCGTCAATCAACTTCGGAGTCATTGGAGGATCATGTATGTGTAGTATCTCTTCTTCTGATGTTGCAGTCGAATTTGTTATCTATGCCATCTGTTGATCCTTTACTGTTTCCTTTATTACAGCTCCTTGTGAAGGAAGCCGCCCACCTGGCGGAGCAGGTGCTTGCGATTGATCGCCAGCATGCAATGCTGGATAATCGCCATCGCGTGGTGGAAGGTAAGTGCTTTTTACTTCTTCTTCTGCATCCTTGTGATATATTCGACTGATAGTTTATCCTTTTTGTTTGTTTTTCAGCCGAGCATAATGCCCTTCTTCGCGATGCCGCCACCCTGGAAAAGACTCTCGCCGTGACTGTGAAGAGTCGCGATGAAGCAATCGCGGCGCATGACGAATCGCAAAAACGCGAAGAGGATCTACGCGCCTCCATCGGAGCTAGGGAGAAGTTGTTCGAAGAACAACTTTTCTCGATTGCCAAGGCTCTCTCAGGTATTTCCTGGTCTTCAGTTTCACCAATTGCCTCTTCTTTCGATTTTGCTATTTGCTGCTGACGTTCTGCCAATGCTTGATTCTTGTGTAGATGCCAGCGGTCTGAGCTTTGACGCGCAGGCACTCCGCCGCGATGATGTGGTGGCAGGTGCCCTCTCGACAGTCGAAGACCGCAGCGCTGCCGTGAAGGGGATGCTTGCCAAGGCTAAAGGCGTGCTCAGTCGCCTTCAGGAGGAGATGACACCCAAGGCCGAGTTGATCGAAAATATGGAGGAGCTAGTGGAGTCTCTTGTCGGAGGCATTCCTGCGAGCTTTAAGATCTAGCTCTATGCGGCTGGCGCTTCAATGTCACTCGCAATGGTTCAAGACCATGGAGTCAAGGTTGATCCTACAGCGGTCTCCAAGGCGATGTCTGTCAGCGCGGACGGCCAGCAGGTAGTCTTTACCCCTTTCGCAACTGCTTGTGTCAAGTACGGGCCACAACTGATCAACACAGTTGCGAAGTACTCTAAGGAGCTGCAGTGAGCCAAGAAGGCGGCGAAGGTTGCGGCGTTAGGGCCCGGCGAAAATTCTGTGGCGTCTGATACCGCACGGACTCGATGAGGCCCCCAAAACCAAAGTCCAAGTCGAAGAAACCAGTTGCTCCTCAGTAGTCTTTGTCTTGTAATAGTTAAATAGCTTATGTCTTCTGTCAAAAAACATGCCTTTGGCGAGTGTATCTGTTGATACTTTGTTAATCTTGAATGCACTCGAGTCTTTTGTCTGTGCTTCGCCTTGGTCTTCTTATTGTCTCTTGCTTAACTTGTGATAGGGAACATCGAGTGATCCTTTGAGGGAACCTCGGGACTAGCCACCCCCTGATGACACCGTGGCACCGCCGCGCTCCAGGGTGGATGAGTTGTCTCTGCTCTCGCGACTTCGTGACCGCGTGAAATAGTTGGAGCGTGAATTGCCCGTACTCCGTGGTAATGCGGATGTATGGAAATCGAAGGCAGAGAAAGCTGTCGCCCAAGAACAATATCTTCTAGAGGAAGTGACGCAGCTAGGCGACCAATTCAAATGTTAGTTCTCCTTTTTCTTATCTTTTCTCTGTAGTCACTCACAGTAGTCTGTTGTCTTCATACTTCTGCCTTTTCTTGGTATAGTTGTCAGTGCTCGCCATCCGCAGGATGAGAAGGATAAGATTGCTATTCGCATGAATGACCTGACCCAAGAGCAGCTTCAGGCGAGTGGATACTTCTGGGTGGATCATGATCGCGCAATCGCGTTGGCGACCCTGCAGGATCATGCATCGCGGGTGCTTCATTTCTTGAAGAAGTCGCAATCATGCTTGAAGAATATTTATCGGACGATGTTCCCGCTGGACGTCGTCCCATCAAGCCTGCTGGGCCTTCTTGCCAAATTCCAGGACTTGAGTGCAGTCCGCGAGTGTGTACGGCAACAGTTGGTGGCTGGTTCCAAGGCTGCTTTGTTGCTGGTGCGACTACACAGGCCTGATGTGGACGTCGCAGTAATTATGGCCAGACCACCAGCGGGTTCGACTTGGAACATGGTTCCGCACTACCAGGAGGTGGATCGCCCAGCGGAGGAAATCGTCGACTTCTTCGAGGAGCTGAGTAGCCTTATTTGTCATGTAAAAACAAAAACGACTAAGGGTAGAAGCATCGCAGCTGCACGACATTCCAAGGGTTGGAGTATGCGACTCTGTCTCGAAATCTTTAAGGCGATAGGCGCCACCTTGGATTACTTCTGTAACCACGTATGTTCCCTCCCAGGGGACTTGAGCTTGAGATGCCCTTGTTGCTTCAGTCGCAGGACCAGGTCGTCTTCGACGAAGGACCTAGGGCGTAGTCTCTTGCTGTGGTAGTTGCACAGGTTCTGCTGGTAGATCGTTGATCTTTCTGCGGCGATTTCCCTTGCCTAGTCAAGGAGGTCGACGGAGTCTTCGAGTGCAAGAGTTGACGCTTGCTCGCTGTAAGCTACCACACATGGTGCTTTGTATCGTACTTTGGCGGGTAGCACCGCTTCAGCCCCGTGCACCATGAAGAACGGGGTGTATCCTGTAGTGCTGTTTGGAGTGATGTGTAGGCTCCAGAGTACCGATTGCAGCTCGTCTAGACAGCAGCCCGTGGCCTTTTCGAATGGCCTGAGGAGTCGCTTCTTGATACCGCGGCAGACGAGCCTGTCAGCTTTTTCGACCTGACCATTGGTCTGTGGATGCGCTATGGAGGCGTAGCTGACGTTGATTCCCAGATTCTCGCAGAATTCTTGGAACTCCTTAGATGTGAAGTTCGTCCCATTGTATGTGATGATGTTGTGTGGCACTCCGAAGCGGTAGACGATGGACTCGAAGAACTTGACAGCGATGGCTCCTGATTGGTTTGTTACTGGCATGGACTCAATCCACTTCGTGAATTTGTCGACTGCGACCAAGAGGTAGACGTAGCCTCCTCGTGAGGACCTTGGGAGTTTGCCAACCATGTCGAGTCCCCATTGCGCGAAGGTCCAGGCCAATGGAATTGGCCGAAGCTCTGTGCCAGGTGCATGCGGCTTGTCCGCGAATCAGTGGCAAGCGTTGCATTTTTGGACAATGTCCTTGGCGTCCCGCATGGTCGTAGGCCAGTAGAATCCAGCTCGTAGAGCTTTGGCGATGAGGGCGCGACTGCCAGCATGGTGCCCGCAGGTCCCCTCATGGATGTCGAGGAGAACAGCTCTTCCATCGGCCGTGGAGACGCATCGTTGGAGTACTCCTGTGATGCTGCGCTTGTATAGTTCGCCGTTGATATCAGCAAAGGCCTTGGAGCACCGTGCGATGTGCCGGGCATCAGTCGGATCATCCGGTAGCTTCTTGCCGAGGAGGTACGTAATGTATGGTTGGGTCCAGGATGTCTCGATCATCATGATGCTCATTGGTCCTTCGAGTCCTGTGTCCAGCTCCAGGTCGTCGAGTGCCATTGGCTCATTGCACGACGCAGCCCCCGAGTCCGTTGTTGCGCTTATTTTCTTCTCTGCGGCCTTAGGCTTGATGGAGCGTTCGCAGATGCGCTCGAGAAATACCCCAGGTGATATGGGGGCGCAGGTAGAGCCTATGTTGGCGAGCGTGTCCGCCTCTTCATTGCTTTCGCGGCCTATGTGCTGCAGCTCACAACCGTCGAAGTCCCCTTCAAGTGTGTCGTAGAGGTCGCGGTAGGCGATCATGTTGTCGTTCAGTGCGTCCCACTCGTGCATTGTCTGGTTGACGACCAGCTTGGAGTCGCCATATATTATGAGTCTCTTGGCACCGCAGGCTTTTGCCATCCTCATCCCGTGCAGTAGGGCCTCATATTCAGCTTCGTTGTTGGAGGCGGTGAATTGTATTCGCAGGATGTATTTCAGCTTGTCTCCCTGGGGCGATGTCAGTATGACACCTGCACCGGCCCCATCCTTTCTCTTTGATCCGTCGAAGTGCATTGTCCAGAGGTAGGACATATCTGGTTTTCAGGGAGCTGGTTCTCCATCCAGTGCACGAGGAAGTCAGGGAGAACTTGCGACTTGACTGCGCCATGCTTTTGGTATGTGATGTCTCGTGGAGATAGTTCGATTCCCCAAAGCGCGACTCGCCCAGTGGCGTCGGGGTTATTGAGGATATCACCCAGCGGGGCGTCGTTGACTACCACGATTGGGTGTTCCTGGAAGTAGTGGCACAGTCGTCGGGCAGTCATGAAGACGCCGTACACTAGCTTCTGGTAGTGCGGGTACCGTTGTTTTGTTGGCGTAAGTACCTCGCTGAGGTAGTAGACTGGGCGTTGTACTCTGTGGACCTTGTTTTCCTCGGCTCATTCTACTACAAGCACTTTGCTTACCACCTGATTGGTGGCGGAGATATACAGCAACAATGGTTCCCTTTCGCGTGGGGTCACCAGTAATGGCGAGGTGGACAGTAGGCACTTGAGGCCTTCGAATGCTTCCTGTGCCTCGTTGGTCCACTCGAACTTGTCAGCTTTGCGGAGGAGTTGGTAGAACGGCAGCGCCTTTTCGCCCATTCGACTTATGAATCGACCGAGCGTCGCGATTCGCCCAGCCAACTGCTAGACACCCCTTACGTTCTTCGGCTTCTCCATGGCCAGTATGGCTTTTATTTTCTTCGGGTTCGCCTCGATCCCTCTCGCGGAGATAAGGTACCCGAGTAATTGCCCATATGGTACGCCGAAGGCGCATTTGTCCGGATTGAGCTTGATCCGGTAGCGGTCGAGGTTGGCGAAGGTTTCGCGCAAATCATCGATTAGTGAAGCTTCCTCTTTGGTCTTGATTACTATGTCGTCAACGTAGACTTGGATGTTGCGACCAAGTTGGTTCTTGAGGCAATCCTGCATGCACCGATGGTAGGTGACTCTTGCGTTCTTTAGCCCGAAAGGCATTGTGTTGTAGCAGAACACACCAAAAGGCGTTGTAAATGCCATTTTTTCTTGATATTCCTCCTTCATTCGAATCTGGTTGTAGCCTGAGTAGGCGTCGAGGAAGCAAAGGCGCTCACATCCCGCGGTGGAGTCGATGATCTGGTCGATTCGCGGTAGCGGGAAGTGATCCTTTGGGCAGTGCTTATTCAGAGAGGTGAAGTCCATGCACTTCCGCAGGATATCCGTGTCTTTCTTTGGTACTAGCACCGTGTTGGTGAGCCAAGTGCTTTCCTTTATCTCGCGTATAAATTTGGCTTCGAGGAGTCTGTTGATCTCCATTCCAACTGCCTTTGCTCTTGGTTCGGATAGTCGCCGAATTGTTTGTTTGACTGGCCTTGCGTCTGGGTTGACATTGAGTGCGTGCTTGGCGAATTCCCTGGGAACTCCTGGCATGTCCACAGGACACCAGGCGAAGATTTCCCAGTGCTCACGGAGGAATTCTACGAGCGCGAGTTCCTATGCGGGACTCAAGTTGTTGGCGATGAGGGCCGTCTTGGCGGGATCCGATGGGTGGACCTGAACTTTCTTTGTGTGCACCGATGAGTCGAAAGATAGGTCCGGTGAGCTTGGCCGGCTTAGGGGAGGAAGACTGTTGTCTTTCGACTCCTTTAATCTCGCAAGTTCTTCCTGCATGCCGAAAGACTGGGAAATTCTGTTGAATTCCCTATCGCAACTGTCGGACCTCTCGAAGCTCCCGTTGACTGTGATGACGCCATTGGGGCCTGGCATTTTCATCTGCAGATAGGCATAGTGTGGCACTGCCATGAACCTAGCGAACGCGACACGTCCGAGGATGTAGTGCTACTGTGAGGGCCAGTCGACGACCTCGAAGTCGATGCGCTCGCGCCGAAAGTTTTTTGGCGTGCCGAAGATAACGTCGAGGTTGATTTTGCCAAGGGGATACACGCCCTTGCCTGGGACGATGTCGTGGAATGTTGTGTATGAGGCCTCTAAGCAAGTCAGAGGGATCCTCATTGCTCGCAAGGTACTCGCGAATATAAGGTTGATGCCGCTTCCGCCGTCCATGAAGACGCATCTCATGTTGAAGCCTTCAATTTGTGCCTCGAGTACGAGGGGACAGTGGCCTAGGCGAGGTACTTGGGGCGAATGGTCACGCTTGTTGAAGGTGATGCAGGACTCGCTTCCGCTGAGGTACTCAGTGGTAGATGGTGGCGAGTTTGTTGCCAGATTGACTTGGCGAGTGATGGCCTTTTGCACCCGGTTGGAGGGGCAACCCTTTTGGATCATCATGGTGCCCATGGCCCGTGGGTACGGCTCGCCTCTATGATGCTGGTCGGGTGTAGCCGCGTTTGGCGGTGGTCCAGGTGGTGGTGGAGGAGCTCTATGGGCCACTTCGCCTAGGGCGACTCCGTAGCCCCTGTTGACTGCGTCGCGATTCATCCGAGCCAGGCCTTCATGAAGTTTGAGGAACTCACGGCAGTCTTTGAGGAGGTGGCTGGATTTCTTTTTGCCGTCATGCTTGTCGATGTAGAAGTGCACGGTGCATGGTCCGGACAGTTTGTCTTCAACGGACGTAGCGGGTGCTTCATCGCGAGTGCGGCGCTGCCATACTTGCGTGGTTTTCCCAGAGTCGCGGTATCTACCCCTGCGGTAACCGCTACTGCGGTTGTCGTCGCGTCTGTCGGCGTAGCCGACTGCGACCATATTGACGTCGTCGTGATCATCATAGATGCGCATTCGCCGTTTGCTTCGGCGGTCGCGCGAGTACTTTT
The DNA here is from genome assembly GCA_910589775.1 of Avena eriantha. Taxonomy (NCBI): domain Eukaryota; kingdom Viridiplantae; phylum Streptophyta; class Magnoliopsida; order Poales; family Poaceae; genus Avena; species Avena eriantha. The sequence goes on along the minus strand of OU342746.1, from coordinate 283,560,199 downwards.
GACCGGAATAGGGCCTTCCTTTCTTTTGAACTCTTATTAGGTAGCAAGGAGCAATTCAAGTATGTGTTCAAAATCAAATCAACACACAACCACGCTGCCCTGAAGCATTTATTTGCTTCTTTAAAGAAAAAGGAGGACTTGATTGCCACGAGGAGCAGGTTGGAAAAGAAAAAGGAGGAAGAGAGCTAGAGTGAATTGGCTTAAGAAAGGAGACGGTAACACAGGCTTTTTTCATAAGGTCGCTAACAACAGGAGACGAATAAACTGGATTCTCTCATTGGATAAGGGAGGAGGAATTCTGCGCTCGAGTTCTGCTTCCTCGTCAGAGTGAACGCGATTCTTCACCGAATCTTCTCCGTCCGCCCACCGATTCGCGATTTCCATCAGGTGGTCGATGGTCTTGGGCTTCGAGCGGCCCAGCTCCTCCCTGAGTTCTATGCGGCGAACGCCGCCATTGAATGCGTCGATTGCGTGGTCCTCCGAGATATTTTTTGCAGAGTTCTTGATGATGGACCACCTCTGGATGTACGAGCGTAGTGATTCGCCCGATCTTTGCTGGCAGCACCTCAGCTCTTCGATTAACGCGGGCCTTTTGTAGGTGCCCTTGAAGTTGCGCACAAAGCTTTAAACCAGCTCTTCCCAACTGCGAATGGATCCGCGTGGGAGGTTGTTGAGCCATGCTCGGGCAGCGCCCTACAGCTGTAGCTGCAGGCACTGCATGGCCGTACTTCAAATTCCGCCGTGAAGCCTGACGGAGGAGATGTGGTCCTCTAACCAGATTTCCGGGTCCTGTAGACCGTCAAACTTCGGGTTCTCTGATGGGAGCTTAAACCCCTTGGGCATTCGCTTTTGCCTGATGGCCCTGCAAAAGCGTCTAGCGCCACAGAGCTCCACATCTTCGTCTTCTGAGTCAGTTGATCGGGCACGTCGCGCCCTTGACTTGTCGATCTTGCATTGTGTGATGTCATCACGCGCGTCGTAGTCGTGATCGTGTCGTCGTGAACAGCGGCGTCGAGACATGTCGTGACTATCATCGCTGGAGGAGGGCGAGGAACAGCGTTTTGCTTGGTCTTTGCCTTTCTTTGGCTCCGGTGTTGGCTCCTTGTCAAGGGCGGCCTCGACTAGCCCCAAGCCCGCGATCAAAGATCGGTGCATGGCGGCACAGGGATCTCCAGCTGGCGGCTAGTTGTTGAGGAGGTACATGGTGGCTGCTGTCACTGCAGCTTGCGGCATATTTGGGACCACATTGCCCCGTGTGTCGACTGTCATAGAGCTGAAGTCGAGGACCTTTGCCACTTCTATGCATTCTTGCTCGGTGAGATGGGCCATCCGAGATCGCCTCTTGTTTGTGATGTGCTCGTTGCCCTTTGAGGAGGATCCTCCATGGGAGGAGAGCCCAGCACGTCGAAGACACGACTCGTCTGCCGCCTTTTTGCGCGCTTCGAGTTGCGCGAGTGTATGCACTTGGCGCCTATATTCCTCCTTCAGAAGCCAATGGTAGCCCATCAGCATGTTCTGCGGGGAGTCGAGAGGCAGGGGGTTGCCTCGTAGGGCTTCTCGGCAGCGGGCCCACTCATTGTCGTTGAGCCTAATTACTACGTGCTCTCCCGTGTTTTCATTCACCATGGTTGGTGGTTCGATTGCTCCTCCGTTGTTAACGGGGGCGCCGTTGCCACCATTGCCGCCATTGGGTATGCCACCGTTTGGCGGGTCGGTTTCATTGCCATGGTTGCCCGTGTTGTCGCGATTGGCGGAGGTGTCGCCCATGTTGATGACGGCGCACATGAAGTGATTGGGGTAGCTGCTGCTCCCGCAACTTTCAGATCCGGAGCCGTAGGCTCCATCTTCAGTTGCTAGATTGCCCAGATCGGATTCGCGACTGCTGTCACTGTTCGTGCTCCCAGCTATTGCTGGGGCGTTGAGCTCGCTGAGGGTGCCGATCGACGGAGGGAACCATGATGCTGGAGCAATCGACGGTATTGTCGGCTGGTTAGGCATGCGAAGCGTGCCCATCTGACCAAATTGGAAGCGGAAGTTCCTGATTGCTAGGCCGATTCCGTCACCCACGGATTCGAAAGCCGGGCAAGTGGCCGGCGTGTGGATGTTGAAGTGAAACGCGCCGAAGAGCTGGCGAATCTCCGCTGTTGTGGAGTTGTAGATCGCGGTTGATGGGGCCAAAGAAGCCGCAACATCAGCACTCCCAATTCCCACAGACGGCGCCAATTGACGAGGGTTTAACTCATCAATGCCCATTGTTATGGACTTGGGTTTTGGAGGAGGGAGCGCTGGAGACATCTATCGGCTAGCAAACAAGCACATAGGGGACTCAAAGATTTACCTAGGTTCAGGCCTCGTAGAGGTCCCTACTCCTGCTTGTCTGCTCGTGGAATTATTGAAGGAATCGAGGATTACAATGGTGCACAGATGCAATCTGGCGAGGGTTGTGGAAACTAGGGTTGCGTGTGTCCTCCTCGTCGCCCCTCCTAGCCTTTATATAGATAGGCTAGGTCTCAGGTAGTAGGTCGATTCGGTTAAAGATTAGGGTTTTCCCTTTGAACTTTGTATCTTGAGTTTCTTCTTGCCTCGCAAGCAATCGAGGGTCCGTAGGCCACTCGAATTCTCCACTGGGCCTTGGCAACACCGTGGGCTTCTGCCGTATCTGGACCGTATATACCAAACTCGAGTACTTGTAGGGTATACCCATGTCACTAGGATTACCACCAAGCTGCTCATCCGATCTCAATACCTCATTAAAATCTCCCATACAAAGCCATGGAAGGTCATCTTGAGAATGCAAATATCTGATCAGCTCCCAAGTCATGTGACGTTGGTCCACCCTTGGATCCCCATAAATGCCACTCAATCTCCACCTTTTGCCTTCATAGCTAATCTTGGCATCTATAAAGCGTTGACACCACGGTCGCACTGAGATGTCAATCCCATCCTGCCACCACAACGCCAACCCTCCACTCCTTCCTATACAGTCTACAGCCACACCATGTTTGAAGCCCAGGCTCCATTTCAGCTTATCCTAGAATTCTTCCTTGTTTCACACAAAAAAACCACATCCTTGAAAGATCCCTTAACTCGCCTACTGCCACGTCCAACCCCAGCCCGTGGCAGTTGAGGCACATGATATTCATTGCTCTTGGCGGCCCCGCGCTGTAGAGTCCACCATTGGGTTTTTGAGTCTGTCAAAAACACTCGTCATACGCTGTCTTTTACCGGCAGATTCAGATCCATCCTCATTCAGTACTGGAATCGGTACCGGCATCCACACCTGCCTGGTGCCCCTTTGGCGAGGGTTTAACTTGTCAATGCCCATTGTTATGGACTTGGGTTTTGGAGACGGAGGGAGCGCTGGAGGCATCAATTGGCTAGCAAACAAGCACACATGGACGCAAGTTTTACCTAGGTTCAATCCTCATAGAGGTCCCTACTCCGCCTTGTCTGCTCTTGGAATTAACGAAGGAATCGAAGATTACAGGGGCGCGCAGATGCAATCTAGCGAGAGTTGTGGAAACTAGGGTTGTGATTGTCCTCCTCGCTGCCCCTCCTAGCCTTTATATAGATAGGTTGGGTCTCGGGTAGCAAGTCGAGTCAGTTACAGATTAGGGTTTTCCCTTTAAACTTTCTATCTTAAGCTTCTTCTTGTCTCGCAAGCAATCGAGAGTTTGTGGGCCACTCGAATTCCTTATTGGGCCTTGGCAACACCGTGGGCTTCTACCGTAGCTGGACCGTATATGCCACACTCGAGTACCTGTAAGGTATACCCATGTCAGTAGGCCCCGAGTGTTCAGTGGAATTATAGATTCGACTGGAGATTTTATGATTTTATGAATCCTTTCGAGTGCATGGCTGAGCATTTGTTCGAGTGTTCTGTTTGTGTCATAGGGATTGTTGATATATGTGCCTAATTTAACCGATGTAACAGTATCAGTTAACTGCCTTAGGGAAAAACAACGCAATCTACTCAAACTCGAGTCCCTGGACTCGAATTTGGAAAAGTGCTGGTGTAATTCGACTCAGGCCGCAGAGGTCTTACAGGAGTCAAATTCCAGTGTATAAGTGTGAGCACTCGACACGCCCGTCAAGGCATGTTCATCGCACCTGTAGGTACGGATATATTTCTGGTAGTGCGCAGCCGATGCGTTGCCAAGCCTTATTCAGGTCTTATCTTCATGTTGTAAGCGCGGCATCTGAATTTTTGTCATCGCGGAGATGATTCGGGTGGCCCAGGAGACATAGTCTCTTTGTAGGGAAAATATGAGGCAGAGTCGCCATAGCATTCGAGTGTGGATGTTATCAACACATAGTACGATGTACAAGGAGAAATAATCATAGGGTGCGCGACCAGCGCTCCCTATGGGAGTAGCCCCCGAGTGCCTATTCGAGTCGTAGACTTGAGTGGGGACTAAAAAACATTTGCGACTGCTGTTGTATTTTATTGCTTGTTTTAGTCGAATATGCTTTAAGTGCTCCCTATGGGAGTAACCCGCAGTCCATAATCGAATCGATGATTCGTGTGGAGGGTTTGTCTTGAATGTTCGTACGCCTGCATAAAAGTTCTTTTCGGGTGCGCGGCCAGTGCTCCTGTTAGGAGTAGCCCCCGAGTGCTTGGTTGAGTCGAAGACTCGAGCAAGAACTAAAGTAGTCAAAATCTTGCACTGCTGGAATCGATGACGTCAGTTCTAACAATGTGATGACCTCATTTGCCCGCGTGAGCGGCTTTGACGGGACGTGACGAGCACTGGGTCCTACTTTCTGACTTCGATTTGACCGGGCATGTGTAATCTTCTGTTTTAACTGCGTCTCCTCGATTTTCGCGCGTAATGGAGATAGTGGGGGACGGTTCATGGTTCACCCTCGCCATGTGTCGATGGCGATGTACGCCACGCGTCCAGTAGGGTTTCTACTGGCTGTTGGATGGCATCCACGAGGAAAGTAGCAGCGCAGCTGTGGTAATTTTCCCCATCTTTCTTCTTTGCTCATGCCTCCGTCGCCATTGCTACTGCTCTTTGCTTCCTTGCGCACTTCCTCTTCGCGGCACTAGACTAGTCTATGTCTTCCCCAGTTACTTCCTCCATTCACACCACCATCGGAAGATGTGCAAGAAGAAGGGAGGCGCCGCCGCTGGATCCGCGGTCACCATTGCCGCCACCAAGAAGAAGGGAGGTACCACCACCGTGGGCACTAGCACTGCCGACGCTGGGAAGAAGAAGGGTGCGGGCACCCGCGTCACCAATGGCGCCCGGCGAGCGTCCATCATCAAATCCTCCGAGCTACATCTTCTTCCATAAGATGGGGTTCTGCCACCCGCGGAAGACAACTCATGGGTGCCTAGAGATGAGGTAATCCCTTGTCCTCCTTCGGGTTTCCAGGTGATGTTCCTTGCGTTCATCATCCGAGGTCTTTCTCTCCCCCTGCATCCTTTCTTTAGGGGTCTCTTATGCTTCTATGGGCTCCAGCTGCATCAGCTGTCCCCAAATTCCATTCTCCACATCTCCTGCTTTATTACTCTTTGTGAGTGCTGGCTCGAATCGAGCCACACTTTGGCCTCTTTAAGAGGCTTTTTAAGCTGAAACGCTAGTCGGCGTCCGGTTCGGTAGTCTACGATGTAGGAGGCTGCGGGATCCACGTCGACTCTTTTGTCACCTATTTTTCCATCAAGCTCACCACGTCCGTCCAAGGGTGAAGGGACAAGTGGTTTTATATCCGTGACCAGAAGGCCGACGGAGACCACTACGGACTCGCGCCCTTTGATCCTGCAGCAGCTTGCAAGAGGAGGCGCTCCTGGAAGAACATCGTGATGCCTGGCGAGTCCGAGGAAACAGAGGTGCTGTACAAGCGCGTCTGCGACCTCGAAAGCCACATAGGTAAAGAAGAGGGTGGCGCCGCTCTCATTCGTACGTGGTTGCGCTGCCACATCCAACCTCTGCAGGCTAGAGTGCACCCTATGTACTGCTGGACCGACGCTGATGATGTCACTCGCGTGTCTGCCGAGGGCATTTCTATGGGTGAAGTGGATAGGAGGGTGCTAGTGGTGACCAAGTACACCACCAAGGAGGTTCTCCCAGGCGAACCAGTCGTTCCTCCTTTCGACGCCTCTAACCCTCCTCCTGAGGTAGAATTGTACTACGAAGTAGTTTCTTTGTCGATTGGCGCCAAGCGCTTGATATATAATGATGCATCTTTTGATTGTAGGACTAGAGAATGGCTGCCAATTTACCTCCTCAGCCCGAAGGGGTTATTCCTCGTGAAGCAGAGGAGAAGGACGAGTCGGAATCGACTATCCCAATTGAAGAAGAGGAGGGATCCCCCGAGTCCAGCGACCAGGACAATCGCAAGCGTTCCCGCAGCAAGGACTCTGACGCTACTTCCCCGACGACGTCGGAAAGTCCCTCTGCTGCTACAGAGGAGCCAATCCCCGCCGTTCCTGTGCGCGCCATGGCTCCTCCTGCCCGGAAGAAGCTGCGACTGCCGAAGGAGTCATCGGTGGAATACTTCGACCTTGATAATTTTAACTGGTGAGTATTATCTTCGCGAATGCGTCTTTCTTTCTTTTCTGGAGTTGCTTTTTCTGAAGTTGTTTGTTGGATGTATTTTGCAGTGAAGCGGCGTCGTCATCTTCTGACGACGTCCAATTTGCTAAAGAGTCCAGAGTCACGGACTCCAAGGCCAAGGAGGTGGCCGAACGGTCTTCTTCTCCTCTGGTGGTGGCCTACTCCGGGCACAATTCTTCGAGTTCCCCGCATCCTAGGGAACACCAGGTGGTTGCCTAGACGACTGCACAGCAGTCATCTTCGGAGTCCCTGGAGGATCACGTGAGCGTCCTTTTTAGTTTTGAGGCAGTCGAATTTGTACCTTATGCTGCCGCTGAAGCTTTGTTTTCCTTTTTGTTGCAGCTCATTGTGAAGGAGGCTGCTCTCCTAGCGGAGCAAGTCCTTATCATGGGTCGATAGCATGCACTGCTGGACAATCGCCATCGCGTTGTCAAAGGTTAGTTTTGGCTTCGTCTTTTTCTTCGTGAAATTTATGAATTCGATTGATGATACACCCTGTGCATTGTAGTTGAGCACAGTGAATTGCTTCGTCGTGTTGCTGCACTCGAGAAGACGCTTGCCGCGGCGACGAAGAATCACGACGAAGCAATCGTAGCTCTGGAGGAGTTGTGAAAGCGAGAAGAGGATCTCCGCGCTTCCACTGCTGAGAGGGAGAAGTTGTTCGAGGAGCAACTTTTCTCGATTGCCAAGTCCCTCTTAGGTATTCTTTTAGCTGAATTTTTGTTGCTCTTTGCTTCGACATCATGTTATTGTGCTACCACTTTTTGTGTATGCAGATGCCAGCGGCCTGAGCTTTGACGCCCAATTTCTGCGTCACGCTAATGCATTGGCAGGCGCCGTCGCGGCAGTCGAAGACCGCAATGTTTCCCTCCAGGAGACGCTAGGGAAGGTTAAGGATGTGCTGAGTCGCATTTGCGAGGATTTAACTCCCAAGGCCGGGCTGATCGACAACCTTGAAGACCTAGTGGAATCCCTCGCTAGAGGTATTCTCGCGGAATTCAAGAACTCGCAGCGGTCCGTCGGTGCCACCATGGCACTCGTGATGGTGCAAGCCCATGGTGTGGAGCTGGATCCCGCCGCTATTTTCGAGGCGATCCCTGTCGAAAACCGGAGGCCAGCAGGTAGTGTTTGCTCCTCAACTTATCGAGAAAGCCGCCAAGTATTCTGAGGAGCGGCGGCAAAGGCCGCGGCATCTGGGGCTACTACCGGCAAGTCCGTGGCATCGGAGACTGCCATGGATGCGATGAAGCCCCCGGAGCCAAAGTCGAAGTCGAAGAAGCAAAATGCTCCTTAGTCTGCGTGTGTAATAGCTGTAGTGTTTAGCCTTTTGTTGGAACAATGCTTTTGTGGGAGTGTCCCTATCGAGACTTTGCTATGCTTGAATGCATTTATGCCTTTATCAATGTGTTCTTGGCTCCTCATTTGCTTTTTCTTGATTTGTGATAGGGTACGGCGAGTGGTCCTTCGAGTGATCCTCGTGATCCTCTGCCCACCGATGAAACCTTGGTGCAACCGCACTCAAAGGTGGAGGAGCTATCGTTGCTTTCGCGACTGCGCGATCGCATTAAGCAATTGGAGCATGAGTTCCCATCCTCCGCGGTAGTGCAGATGTATGGAAGTCGAAGGCGGAGAAGGCCACTGCACGTGATAAGTATCTCTTGGAGGAAGTGACGCAACTGAGTGAGTAGTTCAAATGTTAGCTTTCTGCCCTCTCATCTTTTCTTTTAGTCAGTCGCGACGATGCCTTGTCTTCACACTTTGCCATTTTGCTTGGTGTAGTTGTCAGTGCTCGTCATCCACAGGATGAGAAGGACCGGGTTGCCATTCAACTGAATGACCTGACCCAAGAGCAACTGCAGGCGAGTGGGTACTTTTGGGTGGACCACGATCATGCGATCGCGCTTGCGACCCTGTAGGATCGTGCTTCTCGAGTACTTCATTTTTTGAAGAAGGCGCAGTCGTGCCTTAGGCATATTTATCAAACAATGTTTCCGGTGGACACCGTCCCTTCAAGCTTGTTGGCTCTTTTGGCGAAGTTCCAAGTTTTGAGTGCGGTTCGTGAGTACGTGCGGCAGCAGTTTGTAGCTGGTGCTAAGGCTGCGTTGTCGCTGGTGCGACTGCATAGGCCAGACGTAGATGTTGCGTCTGTTGCAGCTGGACCGCCGCCTCCGCCAGAAGGTATGACCTAGGACATGGTTCCGCACTATCAAGCGGTTGATCGGCCAGCAGAGGAGATTGTCGATTTCTTCGAAGAGCAAATGAACGTTCTTCTTTTGCAGCAGTAGCATGATTTATATCCTGCACATAATTGTATAAGTGTTGTAAAGTTCGTATGAATATGTTGAATGTAATTAACACTCATTGATATGTGAAGAGCTTGCTAGCTTTTATATTTTGCCAGTGAATTATACTCTACAGTTCCTTTTTGTTAGCCTGACTTATGTTTATCTCAGCACCTTGCCAACCTGTCAGGTGCGTTGCAACTGGGTTGGTGTTTATCAAGGGTTCGATTGATGTTCTGTCAGCTACTCAGGATACTGCGATTAGTTCGTAGAACGAAAATGTAGAGGGTGTTGCAGCCCCCGAGTGATAAGATTGCAAGAAAAATAAGGATAACCCAGAGTTTTGGGGCACTTAGCTTTATTTATTTGCAGAATAGTATGAGGTACAATGTGTGGCTAAGTAGCCTGGCTGAATAGCCTTATTTTGTAAATGTAAAAAACGACTAGGGGTGGAAGCGACACAGCTGCGCGACATTCTAGGGGTTGGAGTACGTGACTCCTGTCTCGAAATCTTTAAGGCGATAGGCGCCACCTAGGATTACTTCTGTAATCACGTAAGGTCCCTCCCAAGGGAACTCGAGCTTGAGATTCCCTTGTTGCTTTAGTCGTAGGACCAGGTCTCCTTCGATGAAGGATCTGGGGCGTAGCCTTCTGCTGTGGTAGTTGCAGAGGCTTTGCTGGTATTAAAATCACCGCTGCGATTTCTCGTGCCTCGTCAAGGAGGTCGACAGAGTCTTTGAGTGCAAGAGTTTACTCCTGCTCGCTATAAGTGACCACCCGCGGGGCTTTGTAGCATACTTCTGCGGGTAGCACCGCTTCAGTACCGTGCACCATGAAGAACGGGGTGTATCTCGTGGCGCTGTTTGGAGTTGTGCGCAAGCTCTAGAGTACGGATTGCAGCTCATCTGGCCAGCATTCGGCGGCTTGTTCGAGTGGCCGGAGGAGTCATTTCTTGATTCTGCCATAGACGAGGCCGTTGGACTTTTTGACTTGACCGTTGGTCTGCGGGTGAGCCACCGAGGCGTAGCTTATGTTGATTCCCAGGTTTTCATAGAATTCCTAGAACTACTTAGAGGTGAAGTTCGTCCCATTGTCCGTGATGATGCTGTGTGGCACTCCAAAGAGGTAGACAATGGACTCGAAGAACTTGACAATGCTGGCCCCTGATTGATTTGTCACCGGCATGGCCGCGATCCACTTGGTGAATTTGTCAACTACGACCAAGAGCTAGACGTAACCTCCTGGCGAGGATTTCGGGAGCTTGCTGACCATGTCGAGTCCCCATTGCGCGAAGGGCCAAGCCAATGGTATTGGTCGGAGTTCTGTGCTAGGTGCGTGAGGTTTATCCGCGAATCATTGGCAAGCGTTGCAGCGCTAGACGATGTCCTTGGCATCGCGCATGGCCGTTGGCTAGTAGAATGCAGCTTGTAGAGCTTTAGCGACGAGGGCGCGACTGCCAGCATGGTGCCCGGAAGTGCCTTCGTGTTGTCGAGGAGGACGGCCCTTCCGTCTCTGTTGGAGACACACCGTTGAAGGACTCCTGTGATGCTGCTCTTGTACAGTTCGTCGTTGATAAGGGCGAATGCCTTGGATCTTCGCGCTATATGCCGCGCATCAGTCGGGTCATCTGGCAGCCTCTTGCTGAGTAGATATGTGATGTAGGGTTGTGTCCACGATGGCTCGATCATCATGACGCCCATTGGTCCTTCGAGTCCTGTATCAAGCTCTAGGTCATCGGGTGCCATTGGCTCGTTGGGTGGCGTAGCCCCCGAGTCCGTTGACGCGCTTGATTTATTCTCTAGAGCCTTTGGCTTGATGGAGCATTCGCAGATGCGCTCGAGAAATACCCTAGGTGGTATGGGGGCACAGGTGGAGCCAATATTGGCGAGGAGATCCACCTCTTCATTGCTTTTGCGACCCACATGTCGCAGCTCACAACCGTCAAAGTCTCTTTCGAGTGTGTCGTAGAGGTCACGATAGGCAATCATGTTGTCGCTCAGTGTGTCGCACTCGTGCATCATTTGGTTGACCACCAATTTGGAGTCGCCGTAGATGATGAGCCTTTTGGCGCCGCAGGCTTTCGCCATCTGCATCCCATGGATTAGAGCTTCGTACTTAGCTTCATTATTGGAGGAGGTGAACTGTATTCGCAAGATGTATTTCATCTTGTCTCCTTGGGGCGATGTCAGTATGACACCTGCGCCAGCTCCGTCCTTTCACTTGGACCCATCGAAGTGCATTGTCCAGAGGTAGGACATATCTGGTTTGTCGGGGAGCTGATTCTCCATCCAGTGTACGAGAAAGTCCGGGAGAACTTGTGACTTGATCGCGCCGCGCTTCTTGTATGTTATGTCTCGTGGAGACAGTTCGATTCCCTAGAGCGCGACTCGTCCGGTGGCATCGGGATTATTGAGTATGTGTCCGAGCGGGGCGTCGTTTACCACCACGATTGGGTGCTTCTGGAAGTAGTGGCGCAATCGCCTAGCTGTCATGAAGACGCCATACGCCAACTTCTAGTAGTGCGAGTATCGCTGTTTTGTTAGCGCGAGCACCTTGCCGAGGTAATATACTAGGCGCTAGACCCCGTGGACCTTGTTTTCTTTGGCTCGTTCCACCCCAAGAACCGTGTTGATCACCTGGTTGGTGGCGGAGATGTAGAGCAACATTGGCTCTTTTTCGCGTGGAGTCACCAGTACTGGCGAGGTGGATAGTAGACGCTTGAGGTCTTAGAATGCTTCTTGCGCCTCGTCTGTCCACTCGAACTTGTCAGCTTTGCGAAGAAGTTGGTAGAAGGGCAGTGCCTTTTCGCCCATTCGACTGATGAATTTACTGAGCGTTGCGATTCGCCCAGCCATCTGCTGGACGCCTTTGACGTTCTTCGGCTTCTCCATGGCCAGTATGGCCTTTATTTTCTTTGGTTTTGCTTCGATCCCTCTCACAGAGATGAGATACCCGAGTAATTGCCCAGATGGCACGCCGAAGGCACATTTATCCGAATTGAGCTTGATCTGGTAGCGGTCGAGGTTGGCGAACGTCTCGCGTAGATCGTCGATTAGCGAGGCTTCCTCTTTGGTTTTGATGACGATGTTGTCAACGTAGACTTGGATGTTGCGACCAAGTTGGTTCTTGAGGCAAGCCTGCATGCACCACTGATAGGTGGCTCCTGCGTTTTTTAGCCCGAAAGGCATCGTGTTGTAGCAGAACACACCAAAGGGGGTCATAAACGCCATTTTCTCTTGATCTTCCTCCTTCATTTGAATCTGATTGTAGCCTGAGTAGGCATCGAGGAAGCAGATATGCTCACATCCCGCGGTAGAGTCGATGATTTGGTCGATTCGCGGCAACAGGAAGTGATCCTGTGGGCAGTGCTTATTCAAGGAGGTGAAGTCCACGCACATCCGCAGGATATCCGTGTCTTTTTTAGGCACAAGCACTATGTTAGCGAGCCAAGTACTTTCCTTGATCTCGCATATGAATTTTGCCTTGAGGAGTCTGTTGATCTCCATTCCGACTGCTTTTGCTCTAGGTTCAGACAGTCACCGAATTGTCTGCTTGACTGGCCTTGCGTCTGGATTCACGTTGAGTGAGTGCTCGACGAATTCCCTAGGAACCCCTAGCATGTTCGCTAGACACCAGGTGACATGGGTATACCCTACAGGTACTCGAGCTTGGTATATATGGTCTAAATACGTAAAGGCCCACGGTGTCGCCAAGCCCCAAATGAAGGACTCGAGTAACCTACTGACTCTCGATTGTTTGAAGAACAAGAAGAAGCTAAAGATAGAAAGTTTGAAGGGGAAAACCCTGACTTGTAACCGACTCGACCTGCTACCCGAGACCTAGCCTGTCTATATAAGGGCTAGGAGGGGGCGACGAGGAGGACACACGCAACCCTAGTTTTCCACAACCCTTGCCAGATTACATCTGTGCACCATTGTAACCTTCGATTCCTTCGATATTTCCATGAGCAGACAAGTAGGAGTAGGGACCTCACGAGGCCTGAACCTGGGTAAATCGTTGTCCCTTGTGTGCTTGTTTGCTAGCTGATAGATGTCTCCAGCGCTCCCTCCTTCTCCAAAACCCAAGTCCATAACAATGGGCATTGATGAGTTAAACCCTCGTCAATTGGCGCCGTCTGTGGGAATTGGGAGTGCTGATGTTGCGGCTTCTTCGGCCCCATCAACCGCGATCTACAACTCCGCAACAGCGGAGATTCGCCAGCTCTTCGGCGCGTTCAACTTCACCGTCCACACGCCGGCCACGCGCCCGGCCTTCAAGTCCGTAGGCGACAGAATCAGCCTGGCGATAGGGAGCTTCCGCTTCCAAGTCGGTCAGATGGTCATGCTTTGCATGCCTGATCAGCCGACAACACCATCGATTGCCCCAACATCATGGTTCCCTCCATCGATCGGCACCCTCAGTGAGCTCAACGCCCCGACAACAGTCGAGAACACGGTCAGCGACAGCAGTTGTGACTCCGATCTGAGCGATCTGGCCACTAAAGATGGAACCTACGGTTCTGGATCTGAGAGTTGTGGAAGCAGCAGCTTCCCCAATCACTTCATGTGCACCATCATCACCGCATGCGATACCTCTGACAATCGCGACAACGGTGGAAATTGCGGTAACAAAACCGACCCGCCCAACGTCGGCAACGGTGGCAATCGCGGTAACGGAACCGACCCGCCCAACGCCGGCAACGGTGGCAATGGTGGCAACGACGGCAATGGTGGCAATCGCACCCCAGTCGACAATGGAGGAGCAGTCGAACCTCCAACCATACTAAATGAGCAAACCGACGAACGCGTCGTGATCAGGCTCAACGAGCAAGAATGGGCTCGCTGCCGCGAGGCCCTACGAGGCTCCCCTCTACCCTTCGGATCCCCGCAAGAACTGTTGATGGGCTATCACTGGCTCCTGAAGGAATAATTCAAGCGCCAAGTACAAACAATCGCGCAACTCGAAGCACGTAAAAAGGCAGCAGACAAATCGAGCCTTCGTCGTGCTGGGCTCTCCTCCCACGGAGGATCCTCCTCAAGGGGCAACGAGTACCTCTCCAAGAAGAGGCAATCTCGGATGGCCCATCTCACCGAGCAAGAATGCATAGAAGCTGCAAAGGTCCTCGACTTCAGCTCTATGACAGTCGACACACGGGGCAACATGGTCCCCAAGACGCCGCAGGCTGCGGTGACAGCGGCCACCATGTACCTCCTTAACAACCAGCCGCCAGCAGGAGACCCCCGAGCCGCCATGCACCGATCTACGATCGCGGGCTTGGGATTAATCGAGGCCGCCCTCGACAAGGAGCCAACACCAGAGCCAAAGAAGGGCAAAGCGCTACTCCTCGCCCTCGTCCAGCGACGACAGTCACGACCTGTCTCGACGCCGCCGCTCACGACGACACGACTGTGACTATGATGTGCGCGACGACCTCACGCAGCACAAGATCGACAAATCAAGGGCACGACGTGCTCGGTCAACTGACACAGAAGAAGAAGATGTGGAGCTCTACGGCGCCAGATGCTTCAGCAGATCCATCAGGCAGAACCAAATGCCTAAAGGGTTTAAACTCCCATCAGAGAACCCGAAGTTTGACGGCCTACAGGACCCAAAGATCTGGCTAGAGGACCACATCTCCTCCGTCAGGCTCCACGGAGGCAGTCGAAGCACGTCCATGCAATGCTTACAGCTACAGCTGCAAGGCGCCACCCGAGCATGGCTCAACAACCTTCCACGTGGATCTATTCGCAGTTGGGATGAGCTGGTTTATAGTTTCGTGCGCAACTTTAAGGGCACATACAAGCGGCCCACATCAATCGAATAGCTGAGATGTTGCCAGCAAAGATCTGGCGAATCGCTACGCTCCTACATCCAAAGGTGGTCCATCATCAAGAACTCCGCAGAGAACATCTCGGAGGATCGCGTGATTGACGCATTCAACAAAACAACCGCCTAGAACTCAGGGAGGAGCTGGGCTGCTCAAAGCCCCAGACCATCGACCACCTGATGGAGATCGTGAATCAGTGGGCCGATGGAGAAGATTCGGTGAAAAATCGCGTTCACTCCGACGAGGAAGTGGAACTCGAGCGCAGACGTGATCGCCGAGGCAAGCGCCGCATGCGCATCTACGATGACCGCGACGCCGTCAACATGGTCACGGCTGGCTACGCCGACAGACGCGACGATAACCACAATAGCGGATACCGTAGCGGCGGATACCGCGACTCCGGGAAAACCACGCAAGTGTGGCAGCGCCGCACTCGCGATGAGGCACCCACGACCTCCATTGAGGACAAACTGTCCGGGCCATGTACAGTACACTTCTACATCAACAAGCATGATGGCAAGAAGAAGTCCAGCCACCTCCTCAAGGATTGCCGCGAATTCCTCAAGCTACATGAGGGATTGGTTCGGATGAACCGCAATGCAGTCGAAAGAGGCTACGGAGCCGCTCCAGGCGCCGTGGCACATGGCACACCGCTACCACCACCTGGGCCACCCCCGAATGCAGCCGCACCGGACCAGCACCACGGAGGCAAACCGTACCCACGAGCCATGGGCACCATGATGATCCAAAAGGGACGCCCCTCCAATAGGGTGCAGAAGGCCATCACTCGCCAAGTCAACTTGGCCACACACTCGCCACCATCTACCACTGAGTACCTCAGTGGAAGCGAGTCATGCATCACCTTCGACAAACGCGACCATCAGCCTCAGGTACCTCGTCCAGGCCATTGCCCCCTCGTACTCGAGGCGCAAATCGGAGGCTTCGACATGAGCCGCGTCTTCATGGATGGCGGAAGCAGCATCAACCTTATATTCGCGAGTACCTTGCGAGCAATGAGGACCCCTCTAACTTGCCTGGAGGCCTCAGACACAACGTTCCACAGCATCGTCCCAGGGAAAGCTGTATACCCCTAGGCAAAATCAACCTCGACGTCATCTTCGGCACGCCGAAGAACTTCCGGCGCGAGCACATCCACTTTGAGGTCGTCGACTGGCCCTCACAGTAGCACTGCATCCTCGGGCGCGTCGCGTTCGCTAGGTTCATGGCAGTGCCCCACTATGCCTACCTGCAGATGAAAATGTCAAGTCCCAATGGCGTCATCACGATCAACGGGAGCTTTGAGAGATCTGACAGTTGCGACAGGAAATTCAACAGAATTTCCCAGTCCTTCGGCATGCAGGAGGAACTCGCAAGACTAAAGGAATCGACAGACAACAGTCTGCCCCCCTGAGCCGGCCAATTTCACCTGATCTCTCCTTTGACTCGTCGGTGCACACAAAGAAAGTGCAGGTCCACCCATCGGATCCCGCCAAGATGGCTCTCATCGCCAACAACTTGAGTCCCGCATAGGAACTCGCGCTCATCGAATTCCTCTGTGAGCACTAGGAAATATTCGCCTGGTGTCATGCGGACATGCCAGGAGTTCCCAGGGAATTCGCCGAGCACGCACTCAATGTCAACCCCGACGCAAGGCCAGTCAAGCAAACGATTTAGCGACTCTCTGAGCCACGAGCGCATGCAGTTGGAATGGAGATCAACAGACTCCTTGAAGCCAAGTTCATACGCGAGATCAAGGAAAGCACTTGGCTCGCCAACACGGTGCTTGTACCAAAAAAGGACACGGATATCCTGCGGATGTGTGTGGACTTCACCTCTTTGAATAAGCACTGACCAAAGGATCACTTCCTGTTGCCACGCATCGACCAGATCATCGACTCCACTGCGGGATGCGAGCGCCTCTGCTTCGTCGACGCCTACTAGGGCTATAATCAGATTCGAACGAAGGAGGAAGATCAAGAGAAAACAGCGTTTACAACGCCCTTTGGTGTGTTCTGCTACAACACAATGCCCTTCGGGCTAAAGAACACGAGAGCCACCTACCAGCGGTGCATGCAGGCTTGCCTCAAGGAGCAACTGGGTCGCAACATTCAAGTCTATGTCGACGGCATAGTAATCAAGACCAAGGAGGAAGCCTCCCTAATCGACGATTTGCGCGAAACCTTCGCCAACCTTGACCGCTACCGGATCAAGCTCAATCCGGACAAATGCACCTTCAGCGTACCATCTGGGCAACTACTCGGGTACCTCATCTCCGCGAGGGGAATCGAGGCAAACCCGAAGAAAATAAAAGCCATACTGGCCATGGAGAAGCCGAAAAACATAAGAGGCGTCCAGCAGCTGGCTGGGCGAATCGTAGCCCTCAGTCGATTTATCAGTCGAATGGGTGAAAAAGCGCTGCCCTTCTACCAGCTCCTCCGTAAAGCTGAAAAATTCGAGTGGACCAACAAAGCACAAGAAGCATTCGAAGACCTCAAGCGCCTGATATCCACTTCGCTAGTGCTAGTAACCCCACGAGAAAGGGAACCACTGTTGCTATATATTTCCGCCACCAACCAGGTGGTCAGCACAGTACTCGTCGTCGAGCGAGCTGAGGAAAACAAGGTCCACAGCGTGCAACGCCTAGTATACTACCTCAACGAGGTCCTCACGCCAACAAAACAGCGGTACCCGCACTACCAGAAGCTGGCGTACGGTGTCTTCATGATCGCACGGCGATTGCGCCATTACTTCCAGGAACACCCAATCGTGGTGGTCAACGACGCCCGTTGGGACATATCCTCAACAACCCCGACGCCACGGGACGAGTCGCGCTTTGGGGAATCGAACTGTCTCCACGAGACATCACATACGAAAAGCGCGACGCAATCAAGTCACAAGTTCTCCCTGACTTCCTCGTGCACTGGATGGAGAACCAGCTCCCGAACAAACCAGACATGTCCTACCTCTGGACAATGCACTTCGATGGGTCCAAGCGAAAGGACGAAGCAGGCGCAGGTGTCATACTAACATCGCCTCAAGGGGACAAGTTGAAGTATATCCTGCGAATGCAATTCACAGCCTCCAACAATGAGGCTGAATACGAGGCCCTGTTGCATGCGATGAGGATGGCAAAAGCCTGCGGCGCCAAGAGGCTCATCATATACGGCGACTCCAAGTTGGTCATCAACCAAACGATGCATGAGTGGGATGCAATGAATGACAACATGATCGCGTACCGCGACCTCTACGACACACTCGAAGGAGACTTTGATGGTTGCGAGCTGCGGCATGTAGGTCGCGAAAAAGCAA
Source organism: Avena eriantha (assembly GCA_910589775.1). NCBI lineage: Eukaryota > Viridiplantae > Streptophyta > Magnoliopsida > Poales > Poaceae > Avena > Avena eriantha. The sequence goes on along the minus strand of OU342746.1, from coordinate 283,542,218 downwards.
TGAAGAGGCGGACGCACTCACCAACAAAGGCTCTACCTACGCCCCCATACCACCTGGGGTATTTCTCGAGCACATCTGCGAATGCTCTATCAAGCCAAAGGCCACAGAGAAGAAAACAAGCGCAACAACGGACTCAGGGGCTATGCCGCCCAATGAGTCAATGGTACTCGATGACTTGGAGTTGGACACAGGACTCGAGGGTCCAATGAGCGTCATGATGATTGAGCAATCCTAGACGCAGCCGTACATCACGTACCTCCTCAGCAAAAGGCTCTCGGACGACCCGACTGATGCACGGCACATCGCGATCCAAGGCATTCGCTGTTATCAACGGCGAACTGTATAAACACAGCATCTTAGAAGTACTCCAGCAATGCGTCTCCACGGTCGATGGAAGAGATGTTCTCTTCGACATCCATGAAGGGACCTGCGGGCACCACACCGACAGTCGCGCCCTCGTTGCCAAAGCTCTACGAGCTGGATTCTACTGGCCTACGGCCATGCGCGATGCCAAGGACATTGTCCAAAAATGCAACGCTTGGCAGCAATTCACGGACAAGCCGCACACACCTGGCGCAGAGGTATGGCCAATCCCATTGGCCTGGACCTTCACACAATGGGGACTCGACATGGTTGGCAAACTTCCAAGGTCCTCACGAGGAGGCTACGTCTACCTCTTGGTCGCAGTCGACAAATTCACCAAGTGGATTGAGGCCATGCCAGTGACCAACCAATCAGGGCACAACGCAGTAAAATTCTTCGAATCCATCGTCTACCGCTTAGGAGTACTGCACAGCATCATCACCGACAACGGGACGAACTTCACATCCAAGGAGTTCTAAGAATTCTGCGAAACCTGGGGATCAACATCAGCTACGCCTCGGTAGCACACCCACAGACCAACGGTCAGGTGGAAAAAGCAAACGGGCTCGTCTGCGGTGGGATCAAGAAGCGACTCCTCCGACCACTCGAGCAAGCCACGGGTTGTTGGCCGGACGAACTGCAATCCGTACTCTGGAGCCTACGCACAACTCCAAATAGTGCCACGGGCTTCACGCCATTCTTTATGGTGCACGGAGCCGAGGCAGTGCTACCCGCCGAGGTACGGTACAAGGCGCCGCGCATGGTCGCTTACAGCGAACAAGAATCATCCCTCCCACCCGAAGACTCCGTCGACCTCCTTGACGAGGCAAGGGAAATCGCCGCAGAAAGATCAACGATCTACCAGCAAAACCTGCACAACTATCACAGTAGGAGGCTACGCCCCAGATCCTTCGCCGAAGGAGACCTGGTCCTGAGCAGGGGCATCTCAAGCTTGAGCCCCCCTGGGAAGGACTGTACGTGATTACAGAAGTAATCCCAGGTGGCGCTTATCGCCTTCAAGATTTAGAGACAGGAGTCGCATACTCCAACCCCTGGAACGTCGCACAGCTATGACGCTTCTACCCCTAGTCGCTTTTTACTTTTTACATTGCAAATAAGGCTACTCAGCCAAGGCTACTTAGCCACACATTGTACCTCGCACTGTTGAATAAATAAAGCTAAGTGCCCCAAAAATCTGTGTTCTTCTTTACTTTTCCAATTTTATCTACTCGGGGGCTGCGCCACCCTATATACATCTGTTCTACGAACCAAAACGCGATATACTGAGTAGCCGACACATCAATCGAAACCCTTGACACAAACATCAACCCAGCTGCAATGCACCTGACAGGTTGACAAGGGACTGAGATAAAAGCATGACCAGGCTAACGAAAGGGACTCGCATAGTGCAACGCACTTCATGCTAACAAATCTCTCTATACGTATTCGACAATAAATTATTTACAACATTTATACGAACTTTACAACACGAGTACACCTATGTGCAGGATACAAACTAAGCTACTACTGCAGTAAGAGAACATTGGTTTGCTCCTCAAAGAAGTCGACGATCTCTTCTGCTGGGCGATCCACCGCCTGGTAGTGCGGCACCATATTCCAGGAAGAACATGTTGGGGGTACAGGCGGCCCAGACGCAATTGCCGCAACATCTATGTCAGGCCTGTGCAGTTGCACCAACGATAGAGCGGCCTTGGCACCAGCCACCAATTGTTGCCTCACGCACTCGCGAACCGCGGACAGGTCTTGAAACTTGGGAAGGAGGGCCAGCAGCCTTGATGGAGTAACATCCAGCGGAAACATCGTCCGATAAATGTTCTTCAAGCATGACTGCGACTTCTTCAGAAAGTGCAGCACTCGCGACGCACGATCCTGCAGGGTCGCCAGCGCAATCGCACGATCATGATCTACCCAGAAGTATCCACTCTCTTGAAGTTTCTCCTGGGTAAGATCATGCATACGAATGGTAATTCTATCCTTCTCATCCTGCGGATGACGTGCACTGACAACTACACAAAGCAGCAAACAGCAGCATAAGTACAGCATCACGAGTGACTACACGTAAAAGATCAGAGCACGCAAACTAACACTTGAATTGGTCGCCCAGCTGCGTCACCTCGCCAAGCAGATACTGCTCTCGGGCAGCGGCTTTCTCCGCCTTCGACTTCCATACATCCGCGTTACCGTGGAGCACGGGCAACTCACGCTCCAGCTGCTTCACGCGGTCACGCAGTCGTGAGAGCAGGGACAGTTCATCTACCCTGGAGTGCGGCGGTGCCAAATTATCATCAAGAGGTGGCGAGTCCTGAGTTTCCCTTAAAGGATCACTTGATGAACCCTACCACAAGTCAAGATAGAAACAAATGAGACGACCAAATCAACATAAAGGCAAAAGGCTCAAGTGCATTCAAGATTAGCAAAAGTATCAGCAGATACACTCGCCAGCAGGCATGTTCTTAACAAAGGACATAAACTAGTCAACTATTACAAAGACTACTAAGGAGCGACTGGCTTCTTCGACTTGGATGGCTTCGGGGGCTTCATCGAGTCCGTGGCAGTGTCAGATGCCACTGACTTTCCGCCAGCCCCTGATGCCGAACCTTTCGCCGCCTTCTTGGCGCGTTGCAGCTCCTCAGAATACTTCTTGACTGTATTTATCAGATGATGCCCATATTTGCCACATGCAGTCGCGTAAGGAGCGAAGACTACCTGCTAGCCGTACGCGCTAACAGGCATCGCCTTCGACACCGCGGCAGGATCAATCTCGACTCTGTGGGCCTGCACCATGGCAAGCGACATGGACACGCCGGCCGCGCGGAGTGAATTCTTGAAACTGGAGGGCACACCTCCGGCGAGTGACTCCACCAGCTCGTCTATATTCTCGACTAGCTCCGCCTTGGGCATCAGCTCCTCCCGAAGGCGACTGAGTACGCCTTTGGACTTGGAGAGCGTATCCTGCATGGCGGTGCTGCGGTCTTCGACTGCTGACAGTGCACCCGCCAGAGCGTCATCGCGATGAAGGGCCTGCGGGTCGAAGCTCAAATCGCCAGCATCTATACATAAATCCACACACGGACAAAACATTAGCGCCACCGGCGAAAACATTCGAAGCAGAAAAGGATAACGATATCTACAAGCAAAGTACCTGAGAGGGCCTTGGCAATTGAGAACAGTTGTTCTTCGTACAACTTCTCCCTAGCTATGAAGGAAGCACGCAGATCTTCTTCGCGCCTTTGTGTCGCGTCACACGCCGCGATTACTTCATCGCGACCCTTCACAGCCGCAGCAAGTGTCTTCTCTAGGGTGGCGGCGTCACGCAAGAGGGCGTTATGTTCAGCTACACAACAAACAAGAATTGATTATCAGTCGACTATATCAAAGGAGAAGAAGAAGAAGAAGAGGTCCTGGACACTCACTCTCAACCACGCGATGACGCCCTCCAGCATCGCATGCAGATGGCCCATCGCAAGCACTTGCTCCGCCAAGTGTGTGGCTTCCTTCACAAGGAGCTATCGCACAACAAAGGGATCAGCAGAAGCAATAGATAACATCGACTGCAACATTAAAAGAAGAAAATCTACACTTACATGATCCTCCAATGACTCCGAAGATGTCTATTGTACCGTCATCCGGGCAACCATTCGATGCTCCCCTGCATGAGGAGAACTGGAAGAGTTGTGCCCGGAGTGGGCCGCCAATGGAGGGGAAGGAGCACGCTCAACCTCTTTCTTGGCCCTTGAGGTCGCGACTCCTGATTCTTTCAAAAATTGGACGTCGCCAGAAGACGACGACGCCTCTTGACTGCGAGGCAAAACCAACATTAAGAAAGAACAAACCCGGAGACTAGCCAACAAGGGCAAAACAGAGAAGAACAAGTAAACTAGAAAACTTACCAATCAAACTTGTCAAAGTCAAAAGTGGCATCCCTCGACTCTGACGAGGACTCCTTGGGCAATCGCATCTTCTTGCGAGAAGATGGTGCCACAGCGCTCACAAGAATAGCAGGTATCTGCGACTCCGCCCCAACACCTGTACCTTCCAGAGTCGAAGGAGACGACGCATATGAATCCTCGCTGCGCGAACGCTTGCGAGTATCCGGACTACCGGACTCAGGGGCTTCCTCCTCCACATCAGAAGGGACGGTCGACTCCGACTCGTCCTCTTCCAAGGCTTCGCGAGGAATAATCCCCTCAGGAAGAGGAGGCATACAAGGTGACACCGCCCAATCCTGCATGCAGACAACAAATTCAGCAAAAAGCAAGTAAATAACAGAGAAGCAATCGACAAATTTAGCTACTACATAGCACAACTATACCTCAGGAGGGGGGTTAGTAGCATCAAATGGAGGAACAACTGGCTCACTGGGGAGCACATCCTTGACGGTGTACTTGGCGACCAGTCGAACCCTCTTGTCCACTTCACTCGCGGACATGCCATCGGTAGACACGCGAGTGGCATCATCAGCGCCAGCCCACTGAAACATGGGATGGACTCTGGCCTGCAGGGGCTGGAGACGACGGTGCAGCCAAGTGCGAATGAGAGCACAGCCTCCCACCTCTTTGCCTATGCGACTCTCGAGGTCGCAGACGCGCCTGTACAGCACATATGTCTCCGCGGACTCGCCAGGCATGACTACATTCTTCTAGGAGCGCATCCTCCTGCATGGCGTCGCGGGATCGAAGGGTGTGAGTCCGAAGTGGTCTCCGTCGGCCTTCTGGTCGCGAATGTAGAACCACTTGTCCCTCCACCCTTGGACGGACACTGTGAGTTTGATATTGAAATAGGTGGCGGATGGGTCAACGTGAATTCCGCAACCACCTACATCATATACCAAGGAGCCAGAAGCAGATTGGCGCTTCAACTTGAAGAGGCGCTTGAAAAGGCCGAAGTGCGGCTCGAGTCCGAGCCAGCACTCGCAAAGGGTGATGAAGCAAGAGATATGGAGGATAGAGTTCGGGGACAGCTGATGGAGCTGAAGCCCGTAGAAACAAAGAAGGCCCCTAAAAAGGGGTGAAGGGGCAAGGAGAGACCACGATGATGAATGCCAAAAACATCACTCGAAAACCAGCGGGAGGAGCAGGAATTGTCTCACCACCGGGGACACGAGCATCGGCGACTGCGTCGGACAGCACCCCATCTTGGCGAAGAAGACGGAGATCCGATGACTTGATGATGGAGGGACGCCACGCGCCATTCGTAACACGGGTGCCTGTGGTTTTCTTCTTCCCGCCGGCGGCGGTGTTGGTGCCCGCAGCGGCGGAGCCGCCTTTCTTCTTCGCCGTGGCAGCGGTGGCCGTGGAATTATCCGCAACACCTCCCTTCTTCTTCCCCATTGCGCGATGGCGATGCGAGCGAAGGAAGTAGCTCGGAAACGAGCGGAGCTGGTCCAGCGTCGTGGAAGAAACGAGCGCAGAGAAAGCAGAGGAGCAGCGGCAATGGCGATGGAAGCAAAGGATGAATGAGAGCAGATGAGAAAATTACCGTCGCGGTGCCCCTACTTAACCCCTAGAAGATGCAATCCAACGGCTCAGAAAAACTACGCAGCAGAAGACTTCGACTACTTTAGTCCTTGCTCGAGTCTTCGACTCCACCAAGCACTCGGGGGCTACTCCCATAGGGAGTGCTGGTCACGCACCCTTTGATTTTTTCTTTTTCTTTTTCAGGAACATGGACTATCAAACCAAACCCAACCATTCGAAACATAATTCGACTTTGGACATGGGTTACTCGCATAGGGAGCGCCGAAAACAAATTCGACAAAAACAAGCGAACAAAAGACGACAGCAGTCGCGAAATTTCTTTAGTCCCTGCTTGAGTCTTTGACTCAACCAGGCACTCGGGGGCTACTCCCATAGGGAGCGCTGGTCGTGCACCCTATGATTATTTATACAAAAAACTATGTGTCGATAACATCCACACTCGAAGCTCATGGCGACACCGCCTCATAATTTTTCCCTACAAAGAGACTGTGTCTCCTGGGTCACCCGAATCGTCTCCGCGATGATAAAATTCGGATGCCGCGCTTACATCGTGAAGGTAAGAGCTGAATAAGGCCTGGCAACGCATTAGCTGCACACTACCAGAAATGTATCCGTGCCTACAGGTACGATGAACATGCCTTGATGGATGCGTCGAGTGCTCACACCCATATAACTGGAATTCGACTCCTGTAAGACCTCCGTGGCTTGAGTCAAATTACACCAGCACTTTTTCGGATTCGAGTCCGGGGACTCGAGTTCGAGTAGATTGCGTTGTTTCACCCTAAGGTGGTTAACTGATACCGATACTTCAGTTATATCAAGCACGTACATCAACAATCCCTATGGCACAAATAAAGCAGTCGAAATATACTCATTCATGCACTCGAAAGACTTCAAAAGTCCCCAGTCGAATCTGCGATTCCACTAGACACTCGGGGGCTACTGACATGGGTATACCCTACAGGTACTCAAGCTTGGTATATACGGTCTAAATACATAAAGGCCCACGGTGTCGCCAAGGCCCAAATGAAGGACTCGAGTAACCTACGGACTCTCGATTGCTTGAAGAACAAGAAGAAGCTAAAGATAGAAAGTTTGAAGGGGAAAACCCTAACTTGTAACCGACTCAACCTGCTACCCGAGACCTAGCCTTTCTATATAAGGGCTAGGAGGGGGCGGCGAGGAGGACACGCGCAACCCTAGTTTTCCACAACCCTCGCCAGATTACATCTACGCACCATTGTAACCTTCGATTCCTTCGATAATTCCACGAGCAGACAAGCAGGAGTAGGGACCTCTACGAGGCCTGAACCTGGGTAAATCGTTGACCCCTGTGTGCTTGTTTGCTAGCCGATAAATGTCTCCGGCGCTTCCTCCTTCTCCAAAATCCAAGTCCATAACAATGGGCATTGATGAGTTAAACCCTTGTCACCAGGCGAAGATCTCCCAGTGCTCACGGAGGAATTCAACGAGTGCGAGTTCCTATGCGGAACTCAAGTTGTTGGCGATGGGGGCCGTCTTGGTCGGGTCGGAGCTGGACTTTCTTCGTGTGCACCGACGAGTTGAAGGACAGGTCGGTTGAGCTTGGCCTGCTCAGGGGAGGCAGACTGTTGTATGTCAACTCCTTCAATCTTGCGAGTTCCTCCTGCATGCCGAAGGACTGGGAGATTCTGTTGAATTCCCTATCACAGTCGTCGGACCTCTCGAAGTTGCCATTGATTGTGATTACGCCGTTTGGACCTAGCATTTTCATCTGAAGATAGGCATAGTGCGGCACTGCCATGAACCTCGCGAACGCGACACGTTCGAGGATGCAGTGGTATTGCGAAGGCCAGTCGATGACTTCAAAGTCGACGCGCTCTCGCTGAAAGTTTTGCGGTGTGCCGAAGATGACGTCGAGGTTGATTTTGCCCAGGGGATATATGCCCTTCCCTAGGACGATGTCGTGGAACATCGTGTCCGAAACTTCAGACAAGTTAGAGGGATCCTCATCGCACACAAGGTGCTCGCGAACATGAGGTTAATGTCGGTGCCGCCATCCATGAAGACGTGACTCATGTCGAAGCCCCTGATCTGCGCCTCGAGTACGAGAGGATAGTGGCATGGACGAGGAACTTGGCGTGGGTGGTCACGCCTATTGAAGGTGATGCAGGAGTCGCTTCCACTGAGGTACTCAGTGGTGGAAGGTGGAGAGTTTATCGCCAAGTTGACTTGGCGAGTGATGGCCTTCTGCACTCGATTTGAGGGACACCCTTTTTGGATCATCCCCATATTGCCCACGACTCGTGGGTATGGCTCGCCTCCGTGATGCTGGACCGGTGCGGCCGCGGGTGGTGGTGGTCCGGGCGGTGGTGGAGGAGCTCTATGTGCCACAGCGCCTAGGGCGGCTCCATAGCCCCTGTTGACCACGTCGCAATTCATCCAGGCCAGGCCCTCGTGGAGTTTGAGGAACTCGTGGTAGTCCTTGCGAAGGTGGCTGGATTTCTTCTTTCCATCGTGCTTGTCGATGTAGAAGTGCACGTTGCATGGCGCGGCTAGTTTGTCCTTGATAGATGTTGCGGGTGCCTCTTCACGAGTGCGGCACTGCCACACCTGTATGGTTTTTCCGCTGTTGTGGTATCCACCACTACGATATCCGCTGTTGCAGTTGTCGTCGCGTTTCTCGGCGTAGCCAGCGGTGACCATATTGACTTTGTCGCGGTCATCGTAGACGCGCATCCAACATTTTCCTCGGCGGTCGCGTCTGCGCCCGAGGTCATCGTCGTCATCGAAGTAGGTGCGGTTCTTCACCGAGTCTTCTCTGTCAGCCCATCGATTCATGATTTCCATCAGGTGGTCGATCATTTTGGGCTTCGAGCGGCCCAGCTCCTCCCTAAGCTCTATATGGCGGACGCCATCGTTGAATGTGTCGATTGCGTGATCCTCCGAGATGTTTTCTGTAGAGTTCTTGATGATGGACCACCTCTGGATGTACGAGCATAGCGATTCGCCAGATCTTTGCTGGCAGCTTCACAATTCTTCGATTGATGCAGGCCTTTTATAAGTGCCCTTGAAGTTGCGCACAAATCTGTAGACCAACTCCTCCCAGCTGCGAATGGATCCGCGCGGGAGGTTGTTGAGCCATGCGCGAGCGGCGCCCTGCAGCTGTAGCTGCAGGCATTGCATGGTCATGCTTCGACTCCCTCCATGTAGCCTAATGGAGGAGATGTGGTCCTCCAACCAGATTTTCGGGTCCTGTAGGCCGTCAAATTTTGGGTTCTCTGACGGGAGTTTGAACCCCTTAGGCATTCACTTCTACCTGATGGCTCTACGGAAGCATCTGGCATCACAGAGCTCAGTCTCGTCTTCTTCCCAGTCAGTCGAACGAGCACGTCTTGCCTGCATCTTGTCGACTTTCTGCTGCGTGAGATCATCGCGTGCGTCATAGTCGCGGTCATGCCATTGTGAGCGACGTCGCCGTGACAGATCATGACTATCGTCACTGGAGGAGTACGAGTAGTACTTTTCCAGAGCCTTGCTTTTCTTTGGCTCCGGTGTTGGTTCTTTGTCGAGGGCGGCCTTGATTAACCCCAGACCCGTGATCGTAGATCGGTGCATGGCAGCTCACGGATCCCTAAGCCGGAGGCTGGTTGTTGAGGAGGTACATGGTGGCCGCCGTCACTGCGGCTTGCGGCGTTTTTGGGAGCACGTTGCCCCGCATATCCACCATCATAGAGCTGAAGTCGAGGACTTTCGCAGCCTCTTGCTTGCTGAGGTGGGCCAGTCGAGATCGCCTCTTGTTGGCGATTTACTCGTTGCCCTTGGAGGAGGATCCTCCGTGGGAGGAGAGCCCAGCTCGTCGAAGACTCGACTCATCCGCCGCCTTTTTGCGTGCTTCGAGTTGTGCGATCACCTGTTGCTGGCGCTTGAATTCCTCCTTTAACAGCCAATGGTAGCCCATTAGCATGTCCTGCGGTGTATTGGGAGGTAGAGGATTGCCTCGTAGAGCTTCACGACAGCGTGCCCATTCGTTGTCGTTGAGCTTGATCAGCATGCGCTTAGTGGTGTTCCCATTCGCCGAGAGCGGTTGACGAGGGTTTAACTCATCAATGCCCATTGTTATAGACTTAGGTTCAAGGAATTGGGATGCGCTGGAAGTCTCGATCGGCTAGCAAACAAGCACACAGGGGCGCGAGGTTTACCCAGGTTCAGGCCTCATAGAGGACCCTACTCCTTCTTGTCTGCTCTTGATTGATGATGATCCAAAGGATTACAATGTTGCCGACGGCGGTGTCGCGCAGATTGGATCTGGCGTATGGAGATCGTAGATCTGTCTATTGTCTATTGCGGTGTCTAGATCTAATGTCTATTGTGGGAGTCGCGATTGAGAGATTGCCTTCTCGTTGGACCTTCCTAGCCTTTATATATGGGGAGGCTAGGTCTCAGGTACCAATACGAGTTGGTTACAAGTTAGATTCAAACTCTACTATTGAGACTTCCTTGTCTTGTGCGTTCAGGAGTCCGTGTCCATATGGGCTTCATACCAGTCGAACCGTCATAGGCGTCATGGACCTTGGCAATTTGTCGAGTGCGCCTTCCGTCGAGCCGCACCAGGTAGGCTGTAGTCGAGTGCCTATTGGGCATACCCATGTCAGTAGCCCCTGAGTGTCCATGCGAATCGTAGATTCGGGTGGAGACTTAGTAGTCTTGAGTTTTGCATTAGGATGTCGGAGTCGATAATTGTGTCGAGTGCGAAGCACTTCACCTGAAAGTTCATCGGGTTAGTCGAATTTGTGGTAGTTCATAGGGATGATGGTAAACGTGCCTGGTGCGCTCGACGGATCGGGACCAGTTAATTGCTCTAGGGAAAAAACAACGCTACCTACTCAAACTCGAGTCCCCGGACTCGAATTCGGAAACGTGCTGGTGTAATTTGACTCAGGCCGCAGAGGTCTTATAGAGACGAATTCCAGTGTATGGGTGTGAGCATTCGACGCGTCCGTCAAGGATCTCCTTAGTCGAATCGTGGATTCGAGTGAGGATTCAGAGCGTATCACTCGAGGATCTCGTATATGCGCGTCCAGCGCTCCAGTGTGGAGTAGCCCCCGAGTGTCTGGCGGAGTCGTAGACTCGGGCTGAGACTCGAGATTTGTATCTTGTAGACGCAATTGAAAATAATGCGAGGAGAATCTAGGAGTTCTAGCCAGGTGAGTCGATGATGCGGATGGATTCGACGCAGTCACTTCTATCGGATGCGCGGCCAATGTCGCATGTGTGTAGCATCAAGCGATGAAACCATCCGAGGAGGGACTCGACTCGGGTCTTGAGTGTATATCGTAGCCAGTTGTTTTGTCGACTCCTGTTGGAGGACCCAATAGAATAGCTCGACGTAGTCGACATCCTTATAAGCTGCATAAAACATTACGAATTGTGAAGTACTTGTATCTTGTAAAGATATTTGCATGTCGGTTTACAAAGTAAAATTTTGGTGCCAATCGAGTCGACACTTTTGCACTGTATGCTAGGCCTTTTCGTTAGCCTGATTACCCTTAGTCTCAGTACCTTGCCGAGGCACTCGGAGTTCAAGGATTCGACGGTCAGGCAGAATCAGCTACTCGGGCTGTCGCGTATAAGGTGCTCGAGTGCGTAGAGTCGACGATACATTAGGTTACTGGAAGAGGGCGCAGCCCCCGAGTGTTTTGAGTGCGAGTTAAAAAGGAATCAGCTCTAAGTAGAGGGAAACTTAGCTTTATTGGTCGTTGCCGTGGCGGATGGATTCGCACCAGCACGCGACTCGCCACCAACCGAAGATTGTAGTGGGCAGTCGCTGCCCAATGGCGGTGATGGGTCGTGTCCACAGGAGCCGATGCAACCTGCGAGTCACCCGAGTCGAAGACCACGGCGGGTCACCGGAGTAGAAGGCGCAGTGGGTTGATGGAGTCGAAGACCGCAGTGGTTCACCACAGTGGGTTGCTGTAGCCAAGGGAGCCCCCGAGTCACTCGATCTGAAGACCGCAGCGGGTTGTTGAAGTTGAAGACCACGGCGGGTCGTCGAAGCGGAGGGATTCGCCGCGGCAGCGGGTCACGCGGCGGACCGAAGTCATGTGATGATGACGAGTTGCCGCATATGAAGACTGTAATGGGCCATAGCAGTCGAAGACCGCATCAGGTCGCCTCATCCGAAGACCGCAGAAGGTCACCGGAGTCGAAGGACGCGAGGGGTCGCCGTAGAGGAGGGAGCCCCCGAGTCGCTAGAGCTGAAAATCGCAGCGGGTCTCCGGAATCAAAGACCGCATCGAGTTGCTGGAGCCGAAGGAGCTCCCGAGTGTAGATTCAATGTGGTTGATGTAGTCGATGTCGATGGACCGCAGTCGTCGTGGTAGGGTTGTCGGGTTTTTGTATGGATGGAGTCGATGCAGTGGCGAGTCGTCGAACTTTTGTTATCCGGAGTCAGTACGGGGACACGGTCGACGCGGGTTGGCATGACGAAGAAGACAAGACTTTCTATCCAACGCGACTGTCACCACATCTTCCATATAGGTTTTGTACCGATCTTTATAAACATCCAATCCAGATTTCCCTTCTACAAAGTATTGGAAGCTGTTCCAGCTACGCCTTTCATTTTTTCTTTGAACTAGTACTGGAATCGGACAAGTGCATGTAACCAAAGTTGATCTCTGCTCACCATGTGATTTCCTTTTTTCCTTTTTTTAAATCAGTACGTGAAGTACCAAAGTGTGCCATAGAGACTTTATGTTGGAACAGATTCTCCTATCTGCGTGTCCTTTCCACCACAGGCCACAACAACGTGCGCTTGTGCACACCATCTGAGAGGAGAGCAGCACAGCAATCGCGGTAGACGGGGCTTGTACTGCGTCGATTTGTCTAACGTATATGTCTCATCGGGATTTGATCCACCGGCGAGTGACCTGCCTGCTTATTACTCCACAGAGATTTCCGCAGCAGTTAACTGATCGACAATCTCGTGATTCCGATTCTTGATAAGCTCCAACGTCCATTGTAGAATAGCATTTGTTGAGAAACTACTTTGACCATGTAGATCTGACCAGCAGAGCGAGAGAGTAGAGTTGCCGTCAAACCCTCGCACCCATGTCGGTAAAGATTAAATTGACCGTGACGGAGACGTTGACTACAGATGAATTGACCAGACGTGATCCGGTCGTGTTAATGTTGAGGGAGCCGAATCGGATCTAGCTTCCAGTGTGAACGAATCGTAGATCGTCGGAGATGAGGCCGTCGAGATCGCAACATCAGCGCGCCTAGTTCCCACAGACGACGCCAATTGACGAGGGTTTAACTCATCAATATCCATTGTTATAGACTTTGTTCAAGAAATTGGGATGCGCTAGAAGTCTCGATCGGCTAGCAAACAAGCACACATGGACGCGAGGTTTACCCAGGTTCAGGCCTCTTAGAGGACCCTACTCCTGCTTGTATGCTCTTGATTGATGATGATCCGAAGGATTACAATGTCGCCGACGGCGGTGTCGTGCAGATTGGATCTGGCGTATGGAGATCGTAGATCTATCTATTGTCTATTGCGGTGTATAGATCTATTGTCTATTGTGGGAGTCGCGATTGAGAGATTGCCTTCTCGTTGGACCCTCCTAGCCTTTATATATGGGGAGGCTAGGTCTCAGGTACCAATACGAGTTGGTTACAAGTCAGATTCAAACTCTACTATTGAGACTTCCTTGTCTTGTGCGTTCGGGAGTCCGTGTCCATATAGGCTTCATACCAGTCAAACCGTCATAGGCGTCATGGACCTTGGCAATTTGTCGAGTGCGCCTTCCGTCGAGCCGCACCAGGTAGGCTGTAGTCGAGTGCCTGTTGGGCATACCCATGTCAGCGGTGGTTCTCCTCCCGTCCCGTTGTTGACGGGCGCGCCATTGCCACCGTTGGTGGGGCCGTCGTTGGGCGTACTGCCGTTGGGTGGTCCGGTGCCGTTGGGCGTACTGCTGTTGGGCGGTCCGGTGCCAGATCCGGTGCCAGTGTTTTCGCGATTGACGCCGGTGTCGCCCACATTGATGACATCACACATGAAGTGGTTGGGGAAGCTGTTGCTCCCGCAACTTTCAGATCCGGAGCCGGAGGCTCCCTCTTCCATGGCTAGGTCACCCAAATCGGATCCGCGACTACTGTCGCTGTCCGTACTCCCAACTATTGCTGAGGTGTTGAGCTCGCTGAGGGTGCCGATTGGTGGTAGGAACCATGATGTTGGAGCAATCGCGGGTGCCGTTGGCTTGTCAGGCATGCAAAGCGTGCCTAGTTGACCAACCTGGAAGCGGAAGCTCCTAATCGCCGGACTAATTCCATCGCCCACAGACTCGAAAGCCGGGCGAGTGGCCGGCGTGAGAATGGTGAAGTCGAACGTGCCGAAGAGTTGGCGAATCTCCGCTGTTGCAGAGTTGTAGATCGCGGTTGACGGGGCCAAAGAAGCCGCGACATCTGCACTCCCGATTCCCATAGACGGCGCCAATTGACGAGGGTTTAACTTGTCAATGCCCATTGTTATGGACTTGGATTTTGGAGAAGGAGGGAGCGCTGGAGGCATCAATCGGCTAGCAAAAAAGCACACAAGGATGCAAGTTTTACCCAGATTTAGGCCTTGTAGAGGTCCCTACTCCTGCTTGTTTACTCTTGAAATTAACGAAGAAATAGAAGATTACAGGGACGCGCAGATGCAATCTGGCGAGAGTTGTGGAAACTAGGGTTATGATTGCCCTCCTCGCCGCCCCCTCCTAGCCTTTATATAGATAGGCTGGGTCTCGGGTAGCATGTCGAGTCGATTACAGATTAGGGTTTTCCCTTTGAACTTTCTATCTTAAGCTTCTTCTTGTCTCGCAAGCAATCGAGAGTCCGTGGACCACTCAAATTCCTTATTGGGCCTTGGCAATGCCGTGGGCTTCTACCGTATTTTGACCGTATATGCCACACTCGAGTACCTGTAAGGTATACACATCTCACCCTTTTTCTTGTGTTCATGCCCGGTGGCAATTGAACATTTACCTGGTGCCCACCATCATGCTTCTTTTGTGGATGCCTAGTAAAAGATCTCAGCATGTTCTTCTTCTAGCCATCAACCACCACTTCGTTCCCATGTTGCTGCTTATACCCGCGATCACCATAACGCTTAGTCGGGCCAGAAACATCCCCTACCTCCTCGCACTGCTCCTTCCCACCAGTGCGGGATGAGCTAGAATATGCGCCTTCATTGGACATATTACGTCTAGGGGGAGATCACACACTGTTGGCGATCCCCAGAACCTTAAATTCGAATTCGAAGTCCTGCCACTATAGCTGCCAGAAGAGATAGAAGGACGCGCAGCTGGACCATTGTTGTGTTGTTGTTCCAGTGGAAATTCAAATAAATTTCAAAAATATTTTTCGAAATTAGAAGTTTTTTTTGCGGGTTTCAAAATTAGAAGTTGATACTTTGATAAACTTCGCTAAAGCTGGAACGCAGGCAGAGATCTCCCTCTTCTTGGTTTTTGCGAAGAAAAGTTGATCTAGCTCATGCAAGTTGCGAGTGGTTCGCGCATCCATCCATCCTCGAAGATTCCGTGAAATTAAATTGTAATCTGATCCTCGGATCGCGACTGGACTCGCGTCTCGACGAGCTACGGTCAGAGACAGTTGCGACTAGCCCGATACGAAGTTTGGCAAGTCCACTTGTCATCTATTCGCGGCATGGTGCGCAGTGTGCAGTACACACATCTCCCTCTTCACTTGCGCGCCCGCCGTGTACCGCAGTACCGCTGTACTTCGGCGCCCGGTGTTGTACTGCACAGCACACCCGCGCCGGCCGTCCGCATAAATACGCGCACCGCACCCCTAGATGCAGCGTCAAAAGTCAAAACCCCCGCACGGATCACAGGGCGGCGGCTAGCGATGGACATGGGAGGAGGGCACGGCATGGGCATGGACATGGGCGGCGCCACGGCCGCCCCGGCGCCGGGGATGGCGGCGGCGGCGGCGCACGCGGGCATGCGGAAGCACTTCATGCACATGACCTTCTACTGGGGCACGCAGTCGGAGATCCTCTTCGACGGGTGGCCCGGCGCGCGCGGCGGCGGCATGTACGCGCTCGCCCTCGCCGCCGTCTTCGCCCTGGCCGTGCTCCTCGAGTTCCTGGGCGCCTACCTCTCCAAGAGCGGACGGCGCGCGGCGGTGGCCGGGGCGGCGGTGCACGCGCTGCGCGTCGGGGTCGGATACGTGCTCATGCTCGCGCTCATGTCGTTCAACGTCGGCGTGCTCCTCGCGGCCGTGGCCGGGCACGCCTCGGGGTTCCTGCTCTTCAGGGCCAGCCTGTGCGGCGGCAGACGGGCGCAGGTGGAGGACGGCGCCAAGAGATTCCTCGATCCGGCGGCGGGCTGCTAGGTTTGGAAAGGTTGTTGGTGTGATCCGTGTGGGTGTGATCCTGTTAATCTGCATTTGGTTTCATTGGCAGCCGCGTGATGACTGATGGTCTTGTCAGTTTCCGAATATTGATTGATAGTGTGTTGTCGATCTGCAAATGCTGTAGTAGCAGTACTCCCTCGGTAATGTCAAAAAAAAAACTCCCTCAGTCCGATTCGAAAATACTGGACATTGTTTTGTCTAGATATAAATGTATCTACACAGATAAAACCACATGACTTGTTTTAGGACGGAGGTAGTAGTACAGTACTATTTCTCTCATTCCGAGTACGCTTATTGGAGTAGTAATTTAATGGCCTGGGTAAATGTTACTGAAAACATGCTTGATTTATTTGCATCTGCTTGTGCATTTTTTTGCCTGATTTTGTGAACTGTTCTCCGCTTCTGCACTGTGATCTAGACCGAAAAAAAAAATCCTTACTTTGTCTGGCGGCTTCTGCACTGTTAGACTTTTAGTTCATGGAGTTCATAGCTGATTGGTGTGATTATGACTGATTGATGTGTTATTTGGGCGGCAACCGAATGAATATATCTAAGCCTAAAGTTTCTTTTCGTGAGACAAAAATGAGTTTATTGTCCTGAAACAAAAATAAATGGCCGGCTTAAACCTGAAGTTTCCGTCTGAGATCGCTTCACTGTGTTCCTTCTCTACCACGCTCTCTTCCATCCACAGTTCACTACCCAAATGGAGCGCATGATAGCAGAGGAATTTCACATTTCTCTCATTTTGCCGATGGCATTTCTCTACTACGCAAACCGAACTGGCATGTAACAAAATGTTCAAAATATAACCAGACCAATAAGTTGGTAGCACTTGCAAAACACGGTACATTATAGCATATGCATATGCATATGCATATACTTTCAAAATTTCCTTGCCTGGCTAGTTTTAGGATAATAACAGACTCCACCTTCTCCGAAGAGTAATGCTACGTCTACCGACAAAAAACCCTTACGGACAACTACCTCGTGACACACCAGAACAGTTCATGCTCCACAATTCAAGGAAAAAAATTAGACCCAAACGCCCGCCACCACGACAGCCCATAAAGTCATTTCGTAGGATTGTTTTCGTAGATGTAGATTATTGTTCTCCAACTGATAAAATCGTCGTTGCATTCCGCCCGCCATCCGTAGGAGTGCTCATTTCTTGGTTTATACGGGGATTAACATATATTTATGAATGCTATTGAAAGGTGAAAATAAGGGTTAAATGTTAATGTCATAGGTGCATAGTTGGCATATCGAAGTAAACAATCATAGCACCATTACAACACCGAGATTTGTTAACATAGTTCGTGTTTC
The DNA here is from genome assembly GCA_910589775.1 of Avena eriantha. Lineage (NCBI taxonomy): Eukaryota > Viridiplantae > Streptophyta > Magnoliopsida > Poales > Poaceae > Avena > Avena eriantha. Next base: position 283,524,633 of record OU342746.1, on the reverse strand, counting down.
TACTCTGCGGGGCATGACTATGAGCCTTCCTCCCCTCTCATACAACAACATCGGCCACCCTAGGCGTCGGCACATGCCGCCGGATTCCCATGCGTGTTTTTTTGCTATTAGTCGTTATAAGTTTTCTTTGACAGATGTTATAAGTTACATTGTTTTGTTTTCTCAAAGTCAAAAGTCATGAAAAAATATTGCAAACATTTTGAACGCGTCTATGTAGCAAAATGAAAACATATGCAACAAAATCCTGTTTTTTTACAGTAAAATGTTCAAAAAGCGTGTCACCCGTTTATGACATTTTGAGCAGATCCATGTAGCACAAACCAACAACATATGCAACAAATCCCCAATTTTGGTTTGCTGCAAAACGCAAAAATGTGTGACCATTCGCAACAATTTTTTTTAATGCACCCAACATATGTGCTCAACTTATCCAATGTTACAAACATACTTTTGTAACATTTGGAGGAAAACACTTCGTAGCAAAAACCAACAAAAAGTCTCAATTTGGTTGTAGCGAAACATGGACGAGCATGTCATCATTTGCTACATTTTCATCACACTTAGCAAAAATCATATGTGTTTGTAGCATGTTGAAATATATTGTATGCAACGTTTGCAAATCTTGATTTTCACTAACCTCGAACCATCAATAATGGAGGTTGGAGGCACGCACCCTTGGCCAATGTGGGCTCACCAACCAGGGATTCAACTCGCCGGAACCTCGTGGGAGATAGAACGGATGCCCTCGGATCCATTCCCCCTTCTCGCCATCTATTTAAGGCTTGGTGGCATGGACTCGAGCTCCACCTCTAGGTATCCATGAAGGAAAGAAAGGTTCTCGTTTTCGGGTGGGCTGTTGAAGGAGTCTGCAGTGAGGAGGGTTGCCAGAGTGCAAGGAGAAGGGGTCAGGTGTTGTTGCATAGAGAATACGTGGAGGGAGGATAAGGTGTGCTCGGAGGAAATATATGCAGGAAGAGGAAGACAAGGGAGCGACTTAGCTGATAGGTTGGAAAACAAGGCAAGCATGAGCGAGAGAGACCAGTTGTTGGGTCAGCCATTCGAACTAAAGATTTTTCCATATAGAGGGAGTATTTCTTAGTAGTTAGTACTGCTTGGTCTTATAAACTCATATAGGTACAATTTCATAGTACCGCTCGATCGACATATAGAGGGAGTATTTCATGATAATAATGCTATTCACGTGTATTTAAACAAATCTCGGTGATCAGATAATGGTTCAAAGCATCGACTTGGAACAATTAGTTTTCATCACCGACGCTAGGGGTATGCAGGTATATTCACCTGAGTAACAAAGATTTACAGAAAAACCCATAAAAAGATTTACAAAAAAAATGCATGCATTGGGCCCACTAGGCTACGGTGCCAGGCCAGCCAACAGCCGCACGCCCGCGATGGGCCAATTCTACTCGCTCGCTCCTTGCCTCGACTGGTTGACCAGACGCGTACGTGGCAGGGCAGCCCTAGCAAATGAGCGAGCGGTGGCCAACGGGGATCAGAGCAGCGAACCAATCGACCGTCGGCCGGCCGGAAGTGGAGCAGCCGACCGCGACGACAACAAGCGGCCAGGTAATTGCAGATTAGCACTTCAGAAATCAGCAGACTAGCACTCTAGCAGTAGCGAGTTACATAAAACCACCGCTTTTCTGCTAAATGTTTGAAAAACCACCACTTTTTCGTCAATTTTGCAAAATGTGACCACTTTACTGCAGATTTTTTGCAATTGGCACTAAACTCAGATTGAGAGTGAATTGACACCGTTTCTGACTAGTGGGACCCACTTGTCAGAGCTAATTTGCTGAATTGGACCGGGACCCACCTGACAGGTCAATTAAAAAAAGTCACAAAATACTAAATGAATAAAAAAAATAAAAAAGTGGGGGTCGGGTCCGTCCTCTTGCCCTGACTCGCCAGAGCGTTGCCGTCCTCTAGCCCTGACTTGCCGGAGCGCCACCGGCCACCTCGAGGCAAGGCAGCCGCCGCTCCTCCGCCGCCGGCCACCTCGAGGCAAGGCAACCACCGCTCCTCCGCCGCGGCCACGGTTGTCACGCTTCCGCCCCTCTGCCCCCGTCGTGCGCCGCCGTCATCTCCTCCCCATCTCCAGCACCAGCGAGCTCGCCGCGCCCCCCTTGGCCCTAGGCCGGAGCCTCCCACCACTTGCTCGCACCCGAGGATCGCCGTTGTGCTCGCTGCTCGCGGCCACCACGCATGTCCCGTTGTGCTTGCTGCTAGCGACCGCAACGACGGTGGCGGTGGTGACGAAAGGGGAGGAGACGAGGTGAAGGTGTGGCTGCGGCGACTTACATGGGGAGATGACCAGCGGCGACCTGCGTGGGAAGACGACCAGCGGCGACCTGCGCTGGGAGACAAGCGGCGACTTGTGGCTCGCTGCAGGAGGGCAGGGTGGCCGGCGGAGGGAGCATCGCCGGAGCCATGGTCGATGGGGGCGCTCGGGGTCAACCCCCTCCCGATTCAGTTTTTTTTTATTTTATTCTTTTAGTATATTTTGATTTTTTTAATTGGCTAACAAGTGGGACCAAGTACACCTCAACAAATTGGCCCTGAGAACTAGGTCCCACTAGTCAGAAACAGTGTCAATTTGTATTTAGCCTAGTTTTAGTGCGAATTGCAAAAAACTTGTAGAGAAGTGGTCACATTTTGCAAAATTTTCCAATGGTGGTGGTTTTTCGAACATTTGGCACAAAAATGGTGGTTTTATGCTATTAACTCAGCAGTAGCAGATCTATTGATCTAATTTTCTAGATGCAAGCTTGTATTTTCCCCACGTTTCCTTCTAATGTAGATGAATAAGAAGAGTGCTACTGCAGTATCATATTTTCATCGTGGAAAAAAGCTTCATAGCAAAAAAAAGACACAATACAATTGGCGCTAGTGCAAGCACAAGATGCATAACATGAATCCGAGAGAGAGGCACAACCCTAGCCCCAATTATAGAATACAATGAAGCAATTGATAAAGGGGATATGATCCTGGGAAGTGGTTTCCATCTCAATGTATGATGTAAATGACCAAGATAGGGCCTGAGTGGTAGTGAGAAGCGGCGGACCTGCTCCTGCGTCGCTCCCCGCGGGCGACCAGGAGCTCCCAACCCTAATCGCCCTGGTCCCCCCTTCTCCCCTCACCCCTGCCACCGGGCAAAGCTCGTGCGGTGCCGGTGGTGGCGACGGTTCTCTTGGTTCGCTGCTCGCATGGAGGGCGGCGCGGGGCGGGAAAGGCGGCGGCAAAGTTCAGCGACAACCCTGTGATCCCCAGCGCAGCGGGCCGGCCAGCTGTGGCTATGGTGGGTTCTCGTGGTGGAGGTGGTGGGGCTCCGAGGCGCTACAACATCTCCCATGACGAAGGCAGCGGCGACTAGAGCGTCTTCGTGAGATCTTCGCCAGCGGGGTAGCAGGGCTCGCGACGACGACCTTCACCAGGTCGGGGATGGCAGCTGGGTTGGCCGGCAACCAAGTGACTGCGGGCGGGCGGGGCTGGCCTAGGGTAGCGTCGGGCCTGCCTCAACCCAGATCTAGGCCCATTCAGGACCGGTCTGGGTTGACAGGCCTGCGCCCTGCATACGTTTCAGGGGCATCCAACGTGTCTGGGAGCCCATCCCCTGGCCACGTAGTGGTTGGGGTGTCGGATCCGGGCCAGGAGGCCTGGTCCTGGTGACCGCCTAGCAGCCCCGCTCCTAGGGTGCTATGAGTTTAATCAGCGGGCGCGTCCTGCTAGTTGAACCCCCGATGTCCGAGCGTTGCCTAGCTGTCTTGGTCTTCCTTGCCCATGTTGTGGGGAGTGTTGTTGTTGCATGTGCTGCGCCGAGGGTGAGATCTCGGATGCCGGGGCGACGGCCCGGGAAGGTGGACTGCGCCGGTGGTTCGGCGGCGGGCGATGTGGCGGTGGTGATGGCCATCTCCTGGGGCCATGAGGGTGGCGAGGAGTGGGCGTTGGGGGTTCCTGGTGTTGGCGGCGTCTCGGCGTGGTCGGCGCCCAGATAGTGTGGAAGCTCGGTTCGGAGATGGATGTCGTCTGAGGTACGAGGTGTGATGAAATCTCAACTGGGCTATGGCCCGCACAGGCTTGGAGATTTTCTACCTGTATACTTGTGAATCCGACCCACTAATAGACCATTTTAGTGTTTTTCAGCATGTTGGTCCGCCATCTTTTGTGTAGCTGATACGATCACAGAAAATCCACTTTGCTTCCTAGGTATAGATGCACCCATTGTTTAAATGTACAACTAAAAATGTCAAAAAATATGGAAAAACATGCGTGCTTACATCCGAACATTGTATATTCAGACACGAATTTTGGCATATTTTGTGATTTATGTAAAAAGACGATGCTCCAATATAACTATTCATGATTTTTTTTTTGGCCCCAAGAGTGGTCGTTGTCTTCGAAACTTTGTGTGCTCGTATCTGAGAAAAATCAAGCCAAGGGGCTACTTGAAGCTAATGATACGTGCAGCTGCGCGCGCGCGCGCTCTCTCTCTCTCGGAAAATTAAGTAGAACGCGTCGTATGTGTTGTGATACGACTGGCTATTTGTGGATGTCGAGAGTTACAGATAGCTGAGAGTAAATGGTCGGTCACGAGTTAAAAGCCAGGGCTGGAAGCCATTAACTGGGAGAAGACGCGTTACGTCATGGGATACCCTCCTTCCCACTTGATCGAGATGACGATGTTGTGAACGTGCTCCAAGAATCTTGGCCCCAGAGTGCCCGTGATCCGCGTCCGAGAGCTACAGGTGTTTCCTCAATCTAGTCCCCATACCCACCACCACCCCCACCGTGCCGATCGAACAGGAGTAACACGTGGGCGTATGTATGTATATTGCTGGAATTCCTACGTACGTACGTACGGTCGAGCAAACTGGAGTACTAGTATCTTCTCCTTTTAAAATTCCAGGTGTTCGCTGAGCTTTTCTCTGTTTTGCAGGACCGCGCGCGGAGGGAAGCCGTAAAATTCTACTAATACTAAGTCCCATTTCCAAATAGAATCATGGGACTGATTAAACATGCGGCATGCAGTCGTATGATATGATTTATTCACTGATGCCGTATGCTCAAAAGTAGCATGAAGTTTGTTAACCAACCGAGACGCCTGCTATAGAAGTGCTGCTACTACTACAGTTTACGTACGCCCTGCCTGGCTACGCACCGCTAATTGAGTGTGGTTAGTAACATGCAAATATATGCGAATCTAATCAAATCCAAGAGCCACTTATTTCTGCACGACGGAAGTACTATTTTTCTTAGGACGAAAACGTGCAGTGCTGGCTCTTGGTTAAGCGCCCCACGATCTGTTCTTTTTCTTTGATCCCACGATCTGATTCTGATGGCCTAGCTAAGGTAGGCAGACATGCACCCTAGCTACACGCGATCGATTCCTCGGGGAATCTTTCGGAACCGTGGTGGCCGGTGGCCCTGTGTCCCGTGGAACACTCATCACTGCCTAGTAGTGCGCGTGGCGGCGGTGCCGACCCTGTCCCTCGCCAGCGGATGGTCGGTTCGATCATCTCCTCCTCTCCTGACTCGTGTCATCTTGTGCCGTACACACACCACCAACCGAATCGATGACCGACCCGAAAACAAGAGCACGGACGAGAGACGCGCTGGTGCTAGAGAGGCTAGAGAGTGGTAGGCGTTCCGTTCGTGTGCCATGATAGGCTTAGCAGAGAGGATTTACAACCTCCTTTTGAGAGTATTTTGTCTAGGATGACTGGATGGAGAGGAAGATTGCTGTCTTCAGTTGCTAAAAGAACAGTACTAGCTACTATTCCTGTTTATCTGCTGTCCTTCTTTAAATTTCTAAAGTGGGCTTTAAATCTGCTAAACTCCCATATGACCAACTTTATGTGGAATGATGAAGAGGGGAATCATAAAATTCATCTAGCTAACTAGCCCTCTATCTATATGAAGAAGGATTATGGGGGTATGGGCATTCCTAACCTGCAGGATTTAAACATCTGTCTGATTGGTTCATGGGTTAAAAGGTATATTCAAGATGAGGGTGCTTTATGAAGAAAAGTAATTGATGCAAAGTATGAAACTAGGAATCCTAACATTCTTTCCTGTCATGAGATTCATCCCTCCACCTTCTGAAAAGGGATGTTGTGGGCTAGTAGAGCAGTTAAAACTGGTTATAAGTGGCAAGTGGGAAATGGTAGGTTGATTAAATTTTGGGAGGATGTGTGATTTGGTAACTCTCCTTTAGCTGTCCAATTCTGGGATGTCTATTTCATTTCTAATCAGCAAACTCAGACTATTGCTGAGTTTTGGGATGGTGAGCAGATTAGGGGGGATTTTAGGAGAACTTTTACTGATGAGCTTATGATCCAATGGCATGAGCTATTGGTTGTAGCTGGGTCTATTAACTTTTCTGATCAGGAAGACCAGCTTATCTGGCAATATGAGTCTAAAGGGGTCTATTCCTCTAGTTCTATGTATTCTATTATTAACTTTAGAGGTATTAAGCAAATTTTTTTGCCAGCTGTTTGGAAACTCAAAATTCCTCCAAGAGTTCAGATTTTCTTATGGCTGCTCTCTGAGAATAAAATCATGACTAGGGATAATTTAAGAGCTAGAGGTATTCCAAAACCCCTGGAGTGTGAGTTTTGCAAAGAGGTTGAGTCTATGCATCATTTGATGTTTGACTGCATTATTGCTAGATCTCTTTGGTCTGATGTCTTTAAGATTTTTCATATTCAAGTTTCTGATTATGAATCTGTAGCTTGTAAATGGTTATGTAATAAGAAATTCTTACATTTCAATATAGTCACTTCAGCTGTGCTTTGGGGGCTGTGGAATGCTAGGAATAGTTTAGTTTTTAATAGATCTTCTTGGATAAATATGAAACAGGTTTGGAATCTGGTGCTTTCTTATCTGAGAAACTGGAAGGTAGCCTTCCAAGAGATAGGAGAAGGAGAATCTATAAGATTTACAACTCGTCTGTTGCAAAAACTCAAAAGACCTCTGAGACTCCCACCATGCTGACTTGCCCTGATTTTGGATGGATTTCTACCTGGAAGTCTACCTCGTTGGGGAAGACACATGGAGGAAAGGTGACGCTGGGCTATCTGCAGAACCACAAGGAGGAGGAGGACTCTATCCATGTAGTGTTCTGAGTCATCTGGCGTGTTCTCTAAGTCTGAGTTTTGTCTTTTGAGTTGATGCAGACAGAGAGATCTTGTCTAGTTCTTCTCTCTCTGGTTTTAAGTCTATCAAAGAGTTGTAAGAGGCAAACTTCCTAGTGGTAGCTCTAGTTTTAGCTTTCTCTGAACTGTAAGACCTGAATTTGTGGGGTGTGGTGTTTCTTTTCTTTATGAAATGGAACAGGGAGAAATCCCTTTTGATCTAAAATATATATATATATATACATTTCCCTCGCCATTATCATGCGTTGTTTAGCGCAAAAGGGCGATCGCCGTATCTTCCCGTACGTGGGAGTGGGAAAGCATTGTATTATGTTTGTGCCCATGCAACGTGAGAGGATTAGGACTGGGCGCATCTTCAATATACTATACTATACTGTGCTGCAGGAAGTGGTTAGCTTTGTTTGCAGGTCCTACGCAGAGCAGGCATGCTACGTACTGTGCGGAGGCTGACGTAGAAAAGGCACAAGCACGCGTATCAGCTCGTTTATATTATAAATTAAGAGCGCGTTCTGTATCTACCACGTAATCCCTTACCCGTTGCTCGAAGAAACAAAATAATAGATCGAGCACGTAGCATCGTGAGCTAGGATGTTTTTCTGCTTCCGCTCCTCACAGCATCTCCACTAGCGGGTCCTGAGGTAGCCGGTAGCAGCGCAGCCACAGGGCTAATCGGAAACGTTGTTACCAGGCTGTAACTGACGACTAGTATAAATCTATACTACTTATAAAAGGCACGAACATTCTCTTTGCTAAAGCCACCCCATGAGTACACACAAACAAAGAGGTATCGTTGGATAATCCCGCTTAACCAAATCTAACCGTTCAGATTAGTTTAAAACTAGATCATGTGTGTGTTTAGCAATTACGATTGAGAGGCGGAGCACTCAGCACAATACGTGTTCCGACGAAAGCGTCTTTTGTGATACAGTCCCCCCTCGCGATAACTCCCTCTGGCCGATCTAAAAAAGAATTTATCCAGATCACCGCCGCCGGCCGACGCCCGCCGGAACGAGGGAGGCCCGGTTCTCCTCTCCAGCTCCTCCCGACTCTGGAGATCCAAACCGAACCCCGCAACCACTACAGGCATGCCACCGCGTCCGACTTTCACCCACGGCTGTGAGATCGTCCGATATCCCAACGTCGCGGCTATAACTCCTTTCCTCCACCCGCGTGTTGCGCTGTAGCAACCCCCATTGATTGCCTCCGCCCCTGTCGTTCCCCGCCGATACTCCGTATGTCCGCCTGATCTCTGCCGACACTGGCCCCTTGCGTTGCGCGATGGAACCAAGGAAGATACCTGGTCGTCCGTTAATATTCTAATCTCTGGTTATGTTGGAATTGTTAATTATTTTGTAATTTTCAGTTTCTCACGGCTGGTTTTGTTAGGTGTTTTTAACAGGGAAAAGTACACTTGGAGACATCTCATGTTTTTATGGAAGTAAGAAAGATTCTGGGTTGTGTCCTTTCTTTTGCTTGAACGATCAGGATATGCCCTCTTAATGCAAAACTATCCGGTTTAGTAGCTCTTACATTATTGCTGTAGAATTAGCCGGAGCAGGGACTAAATTAGTCCACACTGTGCTGGGTGTTGTGGATCCACCATTACGGAAGAACAGTCCCTCTTTTGTATATCTCCAATAGTTACCTTTGGTCAAGGTTTATCTGTCCCTAACACAGCGAGACATGTAGTAGTTCAGCTTGTACTAGAACACATAATTGTTGTCTATCAATAATGGGAATGAATTTCGGACTAGGAACAGAATGTTGTTATTATTTAGGCTATCAATTCGATCGCAAAGTTGATCTGACTAGCTTTTAACTCTCAAAATTTGCTGATGTGTATGTTCTAAGCAACGACGGGACCTCTTCCCTTTTGGATGATTTAACTTTTAATTAGTGGTCGGGCTGCTTAACTCTTTGCAGTTTGGACCAGTCTGTTTACTATTTCCCATAGACTTCCATGGAATAAGTATGAGATCTTAATTGTTCTTCCATCAATCATATAATATTTCATCTGCAACTACTCTATTGAAGTACATATTCTTTCAGAGAGTTCATTATTTCCATATGCCTCATGGAATAAATGTGAGTTAATTATTCTTCAACCCTATTATATATTTGATCTACATCTGCTCTGTTGAACAATAGCTTGTTTCTTCTCCTCAGTGAATACTAAGAGCTCTTGTTTATGTACAAGTACAACTCCTATGCAGGATTACCTAGGGCCGATGACTCCCATTGCTGCCTAACTCATATAATAGGATGTCCACCAACTGCTTTGCGAAAGTTGCCCTTCAAGAGTTATTAAGTTTCTTAAATTATACTTCTTCTTGTAGCTTATATTATTATTTAGGCAGTCAATTGGCAAAGATGATCTAATCAGCTTTTAACTCTAAAAATTTGTTGATGTGTATGTTGTAAGCAACTGGACCTGAAGAAAATTCATGTTTTGGAGATAGTGTATTATCACAAGTAGCTAAGGTTTCTTCCGTCACATCAAACACGCCAGACATGTTCTAGATGATCTGTGCAACTGAAAGGAAGAAAAACTTAGCATCATTGCACACTGTAGCAAGTTTAGTATTTGAACTGATTGCTCCATTTTGATCGAACAACCCTCTAATTATGCTTCTTCTATGTTCTTTAGTAATTTATCCGATCATCTTGGTTGCATCAGAAATGGCTACACACAGTCAAATATTGTAATACAAGATGTTCTCGGTTTGTTACCTTTTTGTTGCAAGTTCTCGGAGCTCCCAATTGAAGAGCTTGTAGCCCTTGAACCTGTGGTTCTTTAGCATGTATGTTCAGTCGATCCAAGCACAATAATCGTCTTCCCAACTAGCTCAAGATTGGATTGCGTCATTATTGCCTAACCATGCCACGCTTCTCTTGGTCTTGGAGGCAGTGGATTTGTGTGAGGTGGCAGATGGCAGATCTGGTGGTGGCAGCGGTGGCACCACAGGAGTTGCTCCAGCACTCATTCCTTAACTCGCTTCTCTTGGTCTTGGAGGCGGTGGATTCATGTGAGGTGGGAGATGACAGAGCTTGTGGTGGCAGCGGAGGCACCGCATGAACTGCTCGAGAGGCTCAAGGACTATGGGATGAGGGTGCCTTAGCGCTCTGGGACGAGTTTCGTGCTAGAGGAGCGATACTTCCTTCTCCGGGACCCTCATGGTTGTTCAGGCTAAGAAAGGATGTTGGCACTATGCTCACATGAGTTGATAAAGTTGTGGTTATGATTAGAAATTTCGTTCAACCTGTGTCGTGTACAGATTTAAGTTTGTAACTCTTTGTACCAAGATTCAGATTTCAATCCTGGATAGTGACATGGCTTGGCAGTTTTGATCTTAAGGGATGTTTATGAAAAGTTTCTCTACTCAAGTTCTGGCATGTTTCAAAAACTACAGATGTACTTCATTTTTAATTATTTTTATTTCGAGAAGTCTTGTTTTTCCTGACCGTAGACTTCAAATAGGTAAGTTGATGTATTTTGTCCATGGTTGAGCAGCTATCTGAGTACTGGAGTCAATATTTGTGGACATTATTGGTTAGTACGTATTTTGTTTGGTTTTGCTTCAAAATGAGGTTGTATTGGAATATTTCGCAACTAAATACTATATTTTTGTGTTTATGTGAATTTTAAATATATTGATGGATACTATATATCGTGCGTCGCACGTACACGCTTACTAGTTTTATAAGTTGTAGCTAGGTTGTAACTAAGAATTAGCATAAAATAGTAGGATGACGTCAGCGACTTAGAAATAACAAAAAATCAGGCGCCTGAAATCTAGACATAACATAAAAAAGGCTAATAAATCTACTAGTACAAGACGATGTAGTCGCGTTGTTCATGTTTTCGCCGTCGTCGTCCCACAACTCGTCAAAGTTGTTGTCCTCTGACGGATCTTGTGGCGCCGGGGGCGGCTCCTCTGGCCCCACGAGGTCGATGATGGAGCCATTGTCCTACGCGGCTACCATTGCGTCAACTCGTTGATGGCAGACTAGATAACGTGAACGAGCTCGCCATGAGCGCCGTTTTTCCTGTCGAATCTTCGGAATCGCTCTGTTCATGGTGTGCCGCTTGTAGCTCTAGATCCACTTCCTACCATGTTGTCTCATTCGGCATCGTCGGGGGGATAACCTCCTTCTCCTTCTTTGGGAGCCGGAGAAAATGCTCCCACACACGGGTAGGGGGGGGGGGCGAACTCCTTCTCCTTCTTTGGCCGAAGGATGGGCGCCAAGGGACCGCGTGAAGCCTGCTTGAGAATGCCTCCTGCGCAGACATGGATAGGGTAGGGCGACGAGCGCGGGGACACCGAGGATCCTGAGCATGAGATTGACTGGGACTGTGTGGGGAAGATGGACGCTCATGGTAGATGGCATGGAGGGGCGGCTGGTAGCCATACTCGACGAACATTGTGTCAACGTTGCAACTGTGCCACCAAACGGTCCGGCTGACGCAGTTGCAGGTGCCCATCCTTTTATGATTCCACCGGGTGTTGTGAACATAAGGGCATCTTCACCGTCCCGACCCAAACGGGCGATCGAAGGGTCGGCTCGTGGTCGCTTTGAGATCGCGGTCCGACCTGTCTGGCCAACCGCGCCCAGCGGCTCGACCCATCTGTCCATCTCCCCCCGCTATCACCGCTTGACACCCCGGCGATGGGACGTTAATGGCGACGCGACATCGGCTATCAGCGCCAAGGGCTTCCCGCGAGGCCGGTGTTTCCCGCCAGTGTAGCTTTCTGTTTCCCGTGTGCGCCTTCCCTCCCGCGCACGCCTTCCCGGCCGTTTCCCGTCTTCATCGTCGTCTATAAAAGACGGCCGCACGGCGCGGCTGAGACAACAAGTCTAGTTAGAGCAACCAACACCGAAAAAAGCTCCTACCACAGCCATGCCTCGCCGCAAGATCGCCAACTGGACCAAGATTAGGGATCTGTGCCACACCCGCTTCCAGGACGCCGACATCGACGTTGTCGACCTCCAAGCCATGTTGATGTCCCAGCGCATGGCCGAGGTGGTGGCCTTTGAGGAGAAAGGTCGTGTGGCCGAGGCGGCGATGGAGCAGGTGGTGGCCCAATGGGCGGTGCGTGAGGTTCACCACGTCGCCGCCAAGGAGGTGGTGGCGGCCCAATGGGCGGTGTGTGAGGTTCACCACGTCGCCGCCAAGGAGGCGGTGGCCAAGGAGGCCGCAGCAGGGGCCCTCCGTGAGATCCACCACGAGCCGGCCATGGTCACGCTGGAGAAGGTGGCCAAGGAGGCTGCCAAGGTGGTCGTCCGTGAGCTTTGCTAGGTCGCCGCCATGCGTAGTGCGGTGGAAGCGGCGGAGCACGCCGTCGAAACGGCGGCGGAGCAGCTGCAAGTGGCTACGACCGCCGAGGTGGCAAGCATGTGGGCTCTCGTCGATGGGGACGAGACCGAGGTGGAGGACGACGATGAGGAGGGGGAGGACGTGGATCAGGTGGTGGCAGAGGAGGGGGGAGGAGGCGGTCGCCGTCCCCTGCAGATCGTGCAGTCCCTCGCCCTCGGCACCAATGGAGCTCCGGTGATGGTGGCCCCCTTGGCAGCGAGGGTGGCCACATCAGCGGAGGTGGAGGACCAGGAGGCGAGGGACCACTGGGCAGCCGAGATGGAGAAGGCCCTGGCCAATCGGGCGGCGACGGACCGCGCGAAGGCGGCCGACAAGAAGGAAGCTCGTAGCCATCAGTAGAAGGCCATCTGGTCGGCTATGGCGGCGACCGACGGTGCCAGCGGCAGCGGTGACCGCGGCAATGGCGGCCAGTAGCCGTAGCGATGGCCTCCTCCATTAGGAGTAGTACTAGTTTTTATTTTTAGTTTGTTCAAACGAACCTTTTTTTAATCGGTCGGGATTAATCTAATGGAAAGCCAGTTTAATTATTAATGTTTCACTTACATATGGACCCCGAGAAGCTGACAGGCGGACACCCGCGTGGTGCTTATGCTGTCCGGGGCGACGCATCGGCCACGCAAATTATGTGCACCGGTGGCTCGAGCAGGACGCCTCGATCCAGATGGATCGTACCGCTAGAGGCCGTGTACGTCTCACACGTCCGCGCGGACGTCTTCGGACGCGCCCGAGCGGGAAGATGCCCTAACCTTGGCCCCAAAGTGCCTGTGATCCGCTTGTGAGACCTACGGTGTTCCCCCAAGCTAGTCCCCACTATACCTAGGCATTTTCCGGGTCAGGCTCGGGCCGGGCCTGACAAAGTCCGCCCCTGTAAATCCCAGACCTGAACCCGGCCCGACCCGACTGTCGGGCCTGAAAACTAAGCCGAAGCCCAGCCCATGCAACGCATAATCCTTCGGGCCGTCTGGCCGCAGGCCAGGCCCTTCCCTATTTTGCGTTTTCCCCTGGCCCGAGCCTGGCCCGCAGTCTTCGGGCTGCAAATCTAGTGCCTAGGCCCGGCCCGTCAGGCTTTTTCCGGGCCGGCCTGTCCATGCACAGATATAGTTCCCACTAGCGCCGCCGTGCCAAACACAGGAGTAACACGTGGGCGTATGTATATTGCTGAAATTCGTATGTACGGTCGAGCAAACTAGAGTATCTCCTTTTATAATTCCACCAGGTGTCCGCTGAGCTTTTCTCTGTTTTGCAGGACCGCGGAGGGAAGCCGTAAAATTCTAATTAAGCATGTAGCATGCAGTCGTATGATACGATATATTCACTTATACCATATGCTCAAAAGTTGCCGGAGAAACAGAGAACCGTACCGAAAGTAGCATGCATGCATCTTTGAAGTCTAATAACCAACCCACGCCTATGGAAGCACAGTACAATTTACATTACACACGCCCTGCCTGGCATAGGCTTATGCAAATGCACTACTGATTAACCGCTGCTTCGTTACGGTAACATGCATGCTCGCTCTTTTTTTTTTTTGAACGGGAGAGCTCCAAAAGGAGCAGGAAGCCTTCAATTAAAATACGACGGTGGAGCGACACATTTTCACGTCGAACCCTAAGAAAAAGTACAATGAAAACAGGTCCAAACGTTTTACAAAGAGCACCCTAAAAGAAATGCAAAAAAAAACAATTGGGTCCTCCTTCCAACACGCCTTTGTTTCTGACTGGCCTCACGGTGGAGGTTGAAGGTGCGTCGGGCTTCTCCGGCGAGCTCGATAGCCTGGAAACGGCTTGGATAATCGGCTGGCTGCAATGCCTCCGATTTGGATCTGCAGATAAGAATGGCTTCACTTCTCCAGGAGAGCTCATCGCTGCCGCCGCTCGGGGAATCCTCCCTTGCAGACGCGACCTCTGCATCCAGGTTAGGAGAAGACACCGAAGAACCGCAGCGATGTGCTCCCAGGATTTGCCGCCGATGCTCCCTGAAACCGAGCGCCTTCCTCAGAGTTGTTGTCCGAGATGAGGAAGGAACGCCATAGAAGATGCCTCTGCAGCAAATCCAACGGTAGGGTTGCCCAGAGAAAGACGAGGTTGCGGCGTCGCCGAAGTACTCCCCCTCGCCACCAAGGCCGGCTAGGTGCCCCTCTAACTCACCAAGAATTGCAGGACGGCGGCTTTCCCCCTCGCCGCCACAACCGGCCGAGAAGAACTGCTGCCCACAATACCAGGTCCTCACCAGGTAACCTACGTCGAATTTATTCCAGGAGGCGGTGGTTCTCCACTCCACTTTCCCCTCCGACCAACAGAGTTGAAGGAGAAGAAGGAGAAACCCTAGGGCTGGCCAGATCTGGACGCCGAGATCTGCCCATCCGCTCCATCTAACGGGCATAAAGACCACAACCGGCATCTCGCCGAACCTACTAGCTACTCCGGCATCCCTCCTCCACCTCCTGCCAGCTACTCCGGTGAGAAAAGCTCGGGAGGGACCCGGTCTCTAGTGGGCGACTCTCAAAGCAGGGGAGGGGGAGCGGGCTGTGTCTTTCTGATCATCACCATCTAGGAGTAACTCGCTCTCGCAACAACGAAAGGAATATATTCTTCTCCAGGGTGAAAACGTGCAGGTGCTCTTGGATAGCATTCCATGGGATGATGTGATGGCTGATATGTTGCTAACGTATCCATAATTTTTGATGTTCCATGCTTGGTTTTATCTACTTTCTTATGTTTTGTCCACACTTTGGAGTACTTTCTATACACTTTCTTAAACTAACCTATTAACAAGAGCCAGAGTGCCAGATGCCTGTTTTCTGCTGTTTTTGGTTCCA
Organism: Avena eriantha; assembly: GCA_910589775.1. NCBI lineage: Eukaryota > Viridiplantae > Streptophyta > Magnoliopsida > Poales > Poaceae > Avena > Avena eriantha. The sequence goes on along the minus strand of OU342746.1, from coordinate 283,509,263 downwards.
GGAAAATCAGAAAATGAATATTCTCGGAATTGGACGGGACAAAAGCCAAAGTCAGTTTTTCACCGAGGGACACCCGAAGCCAGAATACGAGACGGAGAGGGGCTGGGGCCCGGCCACACCACCTGGCCGTGCGGCTAGGCTTGGCCTGCGACATGGGGTGGTCTGGCCGCCCCAGGCACCCCCTCGGCCTCTCCTTTTGCCTATAAGATGCCTCCGATACAGAAACCCTAAGTACCCGATCAAAATTCCATGAAAGAGTCTGTAGCCGCCATCATCTCCATCCCTAGATCGGGAGGGATCTAAAGCTCTTCCCGGCACCCTGTCGGAGAGGGGAATTCATCCTAGAGGCCTTCTTCATCACCATGCAAGCCTCCGGTGTGGTGCGTGAGTAGTTCATCCTTGGACTACGGGTCCATGTAGTAGCTAGATGGCTGGTTCTTCTCCTTTGTGCTATCATGTTTAGATCTTGTGAGCTTCGTTCATGATCAAGATCATCTATTTGTAATTCCTACATGTTGTGTTTGTGGGGATCCGATGGATATTGAGATGCTATTTCAGATTTATTATTGATTCTATCACGTCTTTGTTATTTGTGATCTTGCATGCTTTTCGTTGTTAGTAGCTATCTTGACCAAGTAGATGCTAGCAACTCCAAGAGTTAGTATTTATGCTCGATAGTGGGTTCATGCCTCTAGTAATCTGGGGAAGTGACAGAAATCTCTAAGGTACTAGATGTGTTGTTGCTATTAGGGAGAAAACAACAATCCTTTGTTCATAGAACAATCGTATTATTTACTTTACACGCAATGCATAATGCAATTATTCGTTGCTTGTAATTTAATAATGGAGGGGGTTCGGATGATAAAGTGAAGGTGGATTATTAGTCTTAGATGTAGTTGGATTACGGTCTATGTATAATGTTGTAATGCCCAATCAAGTCTGAAAGGAGTCAATATGAGTAGTATATGCATATTGCTTTCTCGATGTTTGTTAGTTGCCTCGCTGTAATTTGTTCACCCAGCATGTTATCTATCTTAAGGAGAGCCACCACTAGTGAACTATAGACCCCGGTCCTTTCTTTTACTATCAATCTACAATCAACTATTTGATGTTTTCTGTTTACTTTCGGCAAACTATTACTTTCTTCCACTCGATACGTGTAACCCTTTATTTGCAGCAAAACCGGTGAGATTAACAACCTCATCGCAAGTTGGGGACAGAGTTTGTTGTTGTGTTGTGCAGGTCTCCACGTTGCTGCTGGCATCGGTAGTGCGCCCTACCAAAGTTTAGCTAGCAACACCTTTGGGGTGTTTCCTTGCTCCTACTAGATTGATAACCTTGGTTTCATAACTGAGGGAAAACTTGCTGTTGAGCTCATCATACCTTCCTCCGTGGGTTCCCCAACAGGCTCGATATATTTTGGGCTAAGCAACTGATTTTCGGGCGTCGTTGCTGGGGAGCCAAGGACATCTTCACAAGGGGAGTCCCTCATAACCAATCTCTTTACTTTGTTATTTTTGTTTTGCTTAGTTTACTTTTTTCTTTGTTTGCCTGTTTCTTTATCAGAAACACACAAAGAATTAGTTTTACTAGTTTGCTTTCTTTATTAAAAACACACACAAAAAATTCCATCTTAAAAGTTGCCATTATGTCTAGCATTGCTCCAGCTACTATGTCACCTGAGGAAATGATTTTCACTTTTAAACAAGGAATTGAAGAAAGTTTCAAAGAAGCTTGGTCTAGAATCTCTGATCTACATGAAAAAACTGAACCTAAAATGACTCAAAGCTTGTTCCTTAGCAGTTTTTACCTTGGAATCGCTCTTTGCTATAGATATGCTTTGGATGCTGTAGTGGGAGGATATTTCCTCCTATGCAATGAGGATGATGTTGTTAATGCCATAAATAAGTTGGTCTTTACTTACAACTTGCCTAGCAAATCTGATTCTTTCTTCGTAAACATATTTGCTAGATTGAATACTCTTGAGACCAGCACTGCTAGTTTGAAATATTGCTATAACACACTTAGAGAGCATCATAACTATGTTCCAATAAATTCTGAACCTTCAAAATGGATTCACACAGTAAAAATTGCTATAAATAATGAAACTTTTCATGCTCGTTGTGATATCATGTCTGATTTTGCCTTATGCCCAAAGATATCTATGAATCTTTGAATCTTCGGGGGGTTTCTGAAGGGGGAGAAGAAATTTTTCTTGCTAATAATGCCACAATATTACCCATTGGAATAGCTGAAGGAGTGTTTACAAAGATCCTAGGGAAAATGGTTTCTACTGATTATCTTGTTATTGAATGTGTACGAAAAGGAAAATTCACACTTGGAAGATCCCTATTGAACCTCCATGGAGCAATAATAGATGTGGAAAAGGGCACCATGCACTTTGCTTCTCCACCAAGCAATCATATGTTCCCCAAGATTAAGAATAAAAGTAAGAGAGGTAAGGGCAATAAAATTGGTTTTAATGCTTCTTCATTGGAGAATACTTGATTCTTTTTCTTGCTTCTTATGCCTAACTTAAAGGCGTTAAAGAAAATTAAAAGTTTTAGATGAGTCTTGGAAGTTATTACTTCAGTAATAACCGGTTCTTATCCCTTTTATTTACTTTTTGTGCCAAGAGTAACCTCTAATGAGAGAGAAGTAATAATTAGGAAAGTTGTTGTCCCGAAACAGATTTCTGTGCTTCACCGTAAAAATTCGTGTAAAATCTTGTACGTCCTTTTGAGGCGTGAATTTTTTTTCTTCCCAGGTTGTTATCTAACTTTCGTTAGTTCAACACTTTTCGATTTGAGCAACAAAAGGTCTTCGAAAAAATCTTCTTTACCTGCTGGTCTGTTTTGACAGATTTCTGCCTTTATTTGCATTTCCTTCTTTTTGGTTCCTTTTTTAGTTCTTTTGGGGAATTGGGCTTTTTGAGGAAAGTGCTACAGTAGCTTGTGTTTTAATGGATGTTTTATTGGTGTTGGAACTGAACCTAAAGACTTATTATCTTGAGTGCACTAATGTTGCTAATAAAGATTGTGTGAAGAAAAATTTCAGGTGCATGGAAGGAATGAGTAATGAGATGAAGGATGGACTAAAGCTCAAGCTTGGGGATGCCACGCGTGTCACCCCAAGAAATATCCAAGAAGTACAAGCGTCAAAGCTTGGGGATGCCCAAGGCATCCCCTTCTTCATCAATAAAAATCCCAGGTTTTTTCCAAACAATTCGTTTTTATTGTTTCATGCACAGTTGTGTTGTTCTTGGAGCGTCTTTGTTTTCGTTTTTAGTTTTAGTTTTCTTGGTTTTCTTAGTTTGCTTGAATAAGTTGGTTGGATCCCAACACACTTCTTTTGGAGAGAGACACGCTCCGTTTTCATTGCCTAGAACACTCTAGTTTTCATTCTTATTGTTCTGTGAGTGTTCTCTTTTGCTAGCACTGTGTTTAGCCTTAGTTTTCTCGTACTTTCAGCTTAGAACTTTTTAGTTCTTCTTTGTGGATTTGTGAGACAAGCTCACTGATCTTTATTTATTATCATCTTTGTGAGTTGTTTCAAATAGTTTGGCTTGGATTGGAAAAGAGTAGGAAAGTTCATGCTTATGTGGTAAAAAGAGCTCGTTTTTGACTGTGGCTATGCTTTGTCATGCCATGCTTGATATTGTTTTGGCTTTATGCTTAGTATTCTTTATTGTAGCATGACTTGTTATCAACAATTGAGATTGCTTAATGTGCCTTGGATGAATCATGCGTTGGTTTAGCATATTAAAGCATAGTATAGTGGTATTCTCCTTTGATGCTTTATTTGGGTTGACTTGGCGCATGCTCACACCATGGTATGACCATCCCAAGTCACCATAGCCTTTATGATCCTTTAGTTTTCAACTTGTAGTATCACTTTATGCTTTGATCAATGATGTTTTGTCGCTCTGCATGATTATGGCCATTATTGCTCTCTTAGTTTGTCGCTCCCAGTCTTTTGCTAGCCTCCACAACAAAGTATGAGTTCCACTCATGCATCCAACTCTCTAAACCAAGTTATTCCAAAGAGTCCACCATACCTACCTACTATCTTATGCTATTCCAAGTACATTCATGCTTTTGTTTACCTTCCACTTGTTATGAGAAAACTAGTGATTAAAGCTCTCACGAACTTGATGGCACACTTTACCTTTTGCATCTAATAAACTTGAACCATTGGGTCCTTCTTTGTTGCGTATATGCTTGCGCTTTATAAGTTGAAATTAGCAAAAGCATGTATCATGGGGAACGCTTTCAACATTGTACTTGTACTTTGTACCCCGTTGATATCATGTTCTTTTGCTTATGGATCCCGGCGGTGTGAAATAAAAGTGGAACTTGAAAGATCATGGAGTTTGTATGTGTGTTAGAGAAACGCCTGGGCCGCTGGTCTAATCCATGCCGTCATGGTGGAAACCTGCAGCGTAACCAAATGAGCTGTCTATGAAGCATTCTTCTTATAAAAAAGAGTCCTACCTTGAGAAAAAGAGAAAAAGAGAAAAAAATGAGATTATGAAAAGAGGAAAGAGAGAAAAAAGCACCATTTCCCATGGTAAATAAGAAGATTGCTGAGATGCTCGTTGTTTGCTTGCCTTGTCATTTTGATATGGGGATTCTTCCGTATCATCGGGCAAGGGGTATCCCGTTGGCGGTTCTCTATGATACATATGTACTTACAATGACAAGAGCTTACTTGTGAATAAAGTTGAGTAGCATGAGGTTCGGTCTTCGTAAGTAAGGGGCATGAGATTTCGGTTTATAACTTGTCAAGCATATCCTCTTAGTTGTGTCACTTTAACCTTAATCACCTTAAAGATGCTTATGATAGGGGCAATGAGAGCTGAAAGCTATAAGTACCATAATTTTTGGAAGCTCTTTATGAGACTTGAATCCCTACTTCCCTTTACAAAGGCGTTTCTTCCACCATTATATTGAGTCTCCACCTTCTATCTTTATGCACCTTCTTTGAGAGCATAGTGGCCATTCTTAGTTCTATGTGCATTGTCCCAAGACTTGTTGATTGATGCACAACTTGATATTGCTTGTTTTAAACTATTTGTATCTAGTCACTCTTATGAACTTTGAAGGTGTCCTATGCATTTATATTTGCTACTTTATGAGGGACAAGCTGAATACTATTATGCTATGTTTTCTTTATGTGAAACAAACAAACGTCTTGCAAAGCATTGTTATTCATGAATCTTTTGTTTGTATCTTTTTATGTTGCATCATAGTTTCTTTGCCTATTGCTAGAACTTTGTCTTTTATGTTATGATTGAATAACTATGATCCCATCTTTGAGTTTTGCAAATACTTTGATCAAGTCTTTGATGGTGCATGTCACCTCAAAAATTATTTCTTTTTATCACTTACCTACTCGAGGACGAGCAGGAGTTAAGCTTGGGGATGCTGATACATTGCAAATGTATCTATAATTTTTGATGTTCCATGCTTGGTTTTATCCACTTTCTTGTGTTTTGTTCCAACTTTGGAGTACTTTTCATATGATTTCTTGGACTAACCTATTAACAAGAGCCACAGTGCCAGTTGCCTATTTTGCTGTTTTTGGTTCCAGGAAAGTCAGAAAATCAATATTCTCGGAATTGGACGGGACAAAAGCCAAAGTTCCTATTTTACCGGAAGACTCACGGAGCCAGAATACAAGACGGAGGAGGGCCAGGGCCTAGCCACACCCCCTAGGCGCGGGCTAGCCCTACCCGCGCCACCAGGTGGTGTGGGCCCCCTAGCACTCCACCGACCTTGCCTCCTTCGCCTATAAGAGCCTCCTGATACCAAAACCCAAAATTGTTAAGCCTCCAGCCACGAAAAGTTCCGCAGCGCCGCCGCCACCGAAAAGGAGATTCGGGGGACAGAAAGTCTCTGTTCCGGCACACTGCCGGGACGGGGAAGTGCCCCCGGAGCCTTCTCCATCGATCTCCACCACCATCTCCATCACCATTGCTGATTCCCATGATGAGGAGGAGTAGTTCTCTCTCGAGGTTAAGGGTTCTACCGGTAGCTATGTGTTTATCTCTCTCTGTATGCATGATCATATTGTGATCATGAGCTTGTAATCTATAGATCTATTCTGCTACTCAAAGTGCTTTAATGAATCTCTGCTCTTCCCATGTGTGTGAAAGTGACAGCGTGCTCACCATGGTGGCACTTAGGCTAGAGATTACAAATACTTGTTATGAGTTATATTTGGAGTTGGATGTCTTTATAAAATTGTGGTGTTTGTTGGACTCATCTAGTACTCAAGGTGACAGTGTGGGGTTTTCTATATGGAAAAAACTTACTTTGAGGAGTGTTGTTATAGCCCTACCGTTGATTAGAGTGTCCAACCGGAGAGTAGTTAAGAGTAGTATCATGAAGAGAAGATATCTATATGAGAGTGTTCACTAGTGAAAGTATGATCCCTAGGCCTTGTTTCTAAGCATTGATATACCGTTTGCTGCTAGATCTGTTACATGTTTGCTTGCTTCCATCTTTATTTCAGTTTTACTTTAGTCTTTTCCACGCCATCAAGTTATTTTCTATCACTGTTACCACTTATAATTATCCATACCACTAGTATTTCACTATCTCTTCGCCGAACTAGTGCACCTATACACCTGACAAGTGTATTGGGTGTGTTGGGGACATAAGAGACTTCTTGTATCTTGATTGCAGGGTTGCTTGAGAGGGGATACCTTTGACCACTTCCTCCCTGAGTTCGATAAACCTTGGGTGATCCACTTAAGGGAAAACTTGCTGCTGTTCTACAAACCTCTGCACTTGGAGGCCCAACAACTGTCTACAAGATTAGAAGTGCGTAGACATCAGTCATCCATTGTTGTGCACACAACACCAACCCAATCGATGACCAACCGATCGAGCGATCAACCGGGACAGACGGAGCGACCGAAGCCCGCTATTGGGATATACCCAATATGACTCGCTGATCAGGGTGATCTACTTCTAGGTTAGACCTACGCTCCACAGGCGATCCAGTTAGAGAGAAGATGTAAGCCTCTCCGGATACGGGAAGGTTCAGAATACTAATTGACTTAGAGTTGTAGAAATACTTGTAGCTCGAGATATACTCTGTACCGACTCTTTATCGTAGCCGAATAAGACTCTCCTGTAACCCTAGGCCAGACGACTATATAAACTGACCTATGGACCAGTCTTTAGAGAACGCACTACCAATCACAACTCGCGGTGAAATCCCTCTGGTAATGTGTTGTACTTCCGACTCTACCGATATACTAGATTGCTAGCAGGAGTTGGATCCGTCCACCGCAGTCGGATCTGACCTGGGTAAGCTTATACGCTCATCGTCCCGGCCAACCATACGTCTCACACCCCACCTTTTCCCACGCCTTGAGGACCCTCTCATGGTGTACTTGTCTTGAATTCGACGACAGTTGGGATCTGAAAACAACTGCACTTATGCTCGGCCGGTGTGTGACGATCATTTTGAGCTAGTTGGGGGAGACTAGAAACTGTTTTGAGAAAAACAATACGACTGTAGACACTCACAACACGTAGATGCAACAACACCACTATGAATACACAAACACACACTCTATCCCTATGAGCACCTCCGAGCGACTGAGCCAGTAGATTGGGTCTTGAGATTGGCGAAGTCAGCACGGATGCCTCGCTGTCGACGGAAACATCGCCTCTCTGAAAAAAATATTTCGTCTTTTATACAATATAGTGTCAAATATAGGGTTTGAACTGTGGTGAGGGCTGGGTACTAGCTAGAGATCGAGTGGTAGGTGATCGTGTGGCTTCTTATTCAGCAACCTGCTCAAAAGGGGAACACTACAAATTATTTCCTCGCCATTATCTTGTGTGTTGTTTAGCGCAAAAGGGCGATCGCCGTATCTTGCCGGGCGTGGGAAAGCATATTATCTCCATGCAACGTGAGAGGATTAGGAGCCAACGAACGTGGTTGTAGTAGTATTCTTTGCAGAGCAGAGAACAGAGCTGATTATTATACTGTAGAGCAGGCATGCTACTGTGCTGCTGACGCTGACGTAGAAAAGCGCGGAAAAGAAACACGTCCGCGTACCAGCTCGTGCGCATAAAAAACCAGCGCGTTCCATTTCCATACCGGACACGCATCATCGTAAGCTGCATCTCTAGCACATGCCGCGTGTTGTCCTTATCGACCCGCAAATGGCGTACTTGGTAAACTGTAAACCAGAGAAAAAACGAGTATACTACATCTCAACCGAAAAAAGAATATTCCTCAGAAAATTCTTCACTCTTCTTCTTCCCTGCACATGCACATGTCACATATGCTGCTTCGTCGCCCGCCCGCCTGCCGCCGCAGCGTGCACGATCTGTGTAGCTAGTTGAAAGGGGACCTTTCTATTATTTTGATGTTTGTAACAACACTTGAATAGATTTAATCTGTTGTTAAATGTTTCAGAAGATATCAACTACTTGAGTGTATTTTGTACCTAAGGAAAAGGAGTCCGGCCCAACCGGACTATTCGGCTGGTTTCTGCCGGACTTTCCGGCCTTGGGGATTCGTCGACCTGCTCGGATAATCAGAACATCACATCGGACACCACCCGGACACGGTCTGGATACTGGCCGAAACTTTGCCAGGCCGGAGTGTCCGGCTGTGTTGGACTGTCCGGCTAGTGTTTGCCGGACTGTCCAGGGTAGTGGCTCTCAACGGCTCTAATTCTAGGGGCCCTAAATAAAGCCCCTTCTTTTACCTTAGAGCTTTAGAGCTGCTCATCCGGACTGTGTCGTAAATAAAATTGCATGCTCGCTCTCGCGAGAGCGAAAGGAATATTACGTATGATTTTCTTCAGGACGAAAACGTGACTCAGTGTAGGAGCTCTTCGCTCTTTGTTGGGTGTTCCACGATCTGATGGCCCTAGCTAAGCTAGGCAGGCATCGACCCTACGCGCGATCGATTCCTCGCGTGGCCCTGAGGAGCGATCACACTGTTGGCGTGGCGACGTGTGCCGGGCGGGCCCGATCCCGTGGAACACTGGTCACACTGCCTAGTGCGCGTGGCGGCGGTGCCGACCGTGTCCCTCGCCAGTGGATGGTCGGTTTCGAACACCCGATCCTCTCTTCTCTCCTGCCATCCTGTGCTGTGCACACCACCAACCGGATCGATGACCGACCGATATGATCGGCCCCAAACCGACGGAACGACCTGAAAACAACAGCACGTACGCGTGGGGGAAGACTGGAAACTAGCTAGAGATCGAGTGGCAGGTGTTCGTGTGTGGATCCTCTCTTTTCAGCAACCTGCTGGCTCAAAAGGGGGATGCTACTAGTATACAAGTTACTTATTTCCTCGCCATTATCATGTGTTGTTTAGCGCAAAAGGGCGATCACACCGTATCTTCCCGTGCGCGGGAAAGCATATTATGTCCATCCATGCAACGTGATAGGATTAGGAAGAGGGCGCATCTTCCATACAAGGACGAACGTGGTTAGCTAGTATTCTTTGCAGATCAGAGGACAGAGCTGATTATTATTATACTACGTAGTATAAAAAGAAAAGGAAGAGCTAGATATAAAACGGAATGCGAACTGTGTAGAGCAGGCATGCTACTGTGCTGCTGAGGCTGACGTAGAAAGGCGCAGAAAAGAAACACGTCCGCGTATCAGCTCGTGTGCATATATGAAAAAATAAAAAGAGCGCGTTCCAATTCGAAATCGCGCACGCATCATCGTGAGCTGCTCATCCCGTTTTAAAGTCGTTCTCTACGCCAAGATTCTCTCTGCTCCCGGTCCGTGTCTCTCTTCGCGTTCGCGCCCTCCTGCTACAGCTAGCGAACGTCTCAAGCTCGCGGATACATTCCGCTCTCCTCGATTTAATGCAGGATTATGTATGTACGCGATGTTTCAATACCCCAACGTGTATCACGGAAGGAATGAGACATGCGTGCACTGTGCTCACATACTCGCGCAATCGCTGGCAAGCTTTCTATTCAGTCTGGTCCAACTTCCAACCAATTGGACTTGATTCCCTTTGCGATCTCTGCAGCCACAGAGAGTATCTCCATTATTTGGAACGCTCGGTTTTATATCGGCAACTTGCGCTCTGAAAACGGTAGCTCCATTTCACTAGCTACTTAAATACCACCACACGATGTTTCCACATTGTTGACTCGAGAATTTGTTGTTGTTGTGCTTTGAGTACTCCCTCCGTCCCAAAATAAGTGACGTGGATTTGTCTAGATACGAATGTATTTAGTCTTAAATTGTGTCTAGATACATGCGAATTTGAACAAACCTAAGTCACTTATTTTGGGACGGATGGAGTAGTATATATAGCAGCTAAAGTAGATTACCCAATGCTTACGACGGAAATAGAAACAAAGTCCGAACTGTTGGAAAAATAGCAGCAGGAAACGGGGCAGAGAGAACGCAGAATTTGTTGGGCGGAAGGAGCTGCATATGCCGGATTCCATACAGTTTTAGCAGAAAATTTTCCGCTAAACTGGCGATTGCTAGATACAGAAATGGGGGAAAACTTGAGGGCGCAACAAATCGAGCATCCTCTATTGTACATTGCCGAGCTGCGAGCAGGAAAGAAAATTGGGGAACAAAACAAAACAAGTTCACCGAACTCTCTACAGCTAAACCAAGAACCGGGCGACCACGGTCACCGAATCTTAGCGTCGAGGACACCCTCTCCGCCGGCTTCGCCGTTGTCGGCCTCGTCGCCCGCGATCTGGTCGAGCACGAGGACGATCCCCATGGCGAAGGCGGCGTCGAACCCGGGGCCCACGCGCAGCACGAACACGTCCCGGCCCATCACCACCCGCGCCCCGGCGTCCACCTTCCTCCCGATCTCCGCCACCACCGCCTCCTCCCCGTCCGCGCCCTTGCGCACCACGCGGCAGCACCGCCGCGCGAAGGAGCCCTCGACGCGGAGCTCGGCGGAGGCCGGGAGCTCGATGACGGCGCCGCGCCCGGCGCCGCCGAGGATGGAGGGCCTGCGGGCGGAGAAGAGGGGCTTCTGGCCGTCGGCGCGGGCGCCCAGGAAGCCCTCCCAGCGCTGGTGCAGGGACGGGCGGCGGCGGCGCACCGTGAGGAGGGGCTCGCCGGCGGGGCCCAGGAGCGCGAGCTCGCCCGGGGAGGCCGCGCCGCCGCCGTGGCCGCGGCCGTAGGTGTCGGCGCGGAAGGCCAGGCCGCCCGTGCGGTGGTCGTAAGCCGCGAAGCCGTCGCCGGGGGAGAAGTGGGAGGTCTTGCGCACCGTCAGCAGACGCTCCTTCAGGTCGCAGTACTCCTCGCCCACGATCGCCATTGCTGCCTGCGTCGCCGCCGGGGTGCTGCTTGTGCTCCAAGGCCCTGCGCGCGCTCTCGCTGGCGTTGCTTGCGTTCTTTGGTACGGTTCGAGAGCTCCAGACTCGAGGTCCACGATATATAGAAGAGACAGCTATACGCGTCGGCGAGAGTCAGAGAACGGTCGGTGTTGGTTCGAACCCTGGTCTATACTCCACAGTCCACACTACGGCTCATGAGGACAACGAAGTTAAAGCAACCCTCCCCTCAAAAAAAAAAAAAAGTTAAACGCAAATATAACAGACCTCTTATAAAATAGTATTACTTGCTAAATCTGTTTTACAATGCAATATTTTAGCAGAGTAGTTTAGTTTACTAAAACGTTCTACGTTATGAAACGGAAGTAGCATCAAAAATATATATTATAGACTTAAGCCTAGTTAAAAGGGCACATGGTGACATACGAACTGGTACAGCCGTACAGAGGAGAGAAGGCCGCGGCTACAACCCATCTAGGGTTTCTTCCCTCCGCCGCCGACGCTACCGGTTCGTCCCGTCTCCGGCGGCCTTAAGGCCTTGGAGACGTGGCGGACCACGGCCTCTCGCCGGCGGAAGGTCTTAGTGTTTCGTCTAGACTGTTTTCAGTGTCTTTTTCAGGATGTTGAGGCGGCGGCTACGTCCTGAAGTCAGAATAAGGTCCTCCCCGTCCTATCCTCGCTCTGTTGGTGTATCTAGCATCGGCGGAGGGAGCGTGGAGTCATGTGTCTGACGGATACCTTGGGATTCGGTCGTTTTTCGTATCCGTTGGTATGGTTTGAGGTCAGTCTCTTCCGATCTACGTTTGTCGTCTTCGGCGATGGTTGCTGCTCTGGTATGCTGGTCCTTCGGGACCTTAGCACGACGACTTCCCGTTCGTCTACTACAACAAGCTCTACTACGACAAGCTTTGCCCGGCTCTGGTGATGGAGGGGCGAGAATGGCGGCGCGCCTTCGGTTCGTGCCAGTGTTTGTAGTTATCGCTAGGTGGTCCATTGACCTATTTGTAATTTTTATTACTTTTAGGACTCTTTGTACTGTTGTTGATGATTATTAATAGATCGGTGAAATTTCAAAAAAAAAAAGACACATGGTGAGGTCACTTGCTTCCATGTGGACCCACACAAAAATGACACTAGGAAGGACAGCTCAAAGGGAACACATGATTAACTCAGAGGGGAAAAAGTCTCTTCATTTTAATAACGGCGTAAATATTTAGTAAAAACAAAACTTACTAACTTTAAACAAATATATAAGATAATATATCGATAGTTACAATATTTAATAAATACAGTATGATGTGTTGTATTTTATGTTATATTGATTTGATAACATAAATTTTGGCGTGTAAACTATAATTAACTGTAACTATCTAGATAGTCATTTGTTATCCTCCAACCGACTGGTCAACCACTGTCAGGGAGAAAAGGCGATCGAAAAGGTCAACTGCTGACATATCATAGTTTGGTGCCATCAGCGAAGGTGGAGGGATGGAGTGCCACCATGGATAGTGAAGCTTATACCGCATATGTGTTACATCGAACTGTGTCACATATCAAAGAGTCTGCGAGTGTACAATTACGGTTAGGTTGTGCGATAATTCCATGCAGGCAGCACGGTGAAACGCACATCTTCATCTAGTACAATAAGTGCTTAGTTAATTGTTACTTTCATGTCCTGACTCGAAAGAGAGATAAAGAGATACTTAACAGGGGTACAATGGACATTTTGCCTTTGAATAGCTGCATTAGAGCATCTCTAGGAGATCCCTTGGAGCAACTGTAACAGATCCAGTAAAACCGATCGAGATCCAGTAAAACCGCTCGACCAATAAAAACCCAACGGTTATATGGATTTAGGTTTTTTTAGTTCTGAACAAAATCCGTAAAATGGGGTGGTCCCATAAAGATTGTACCATTGGCCAAAATATCTACAATACCCCCTATATCCCCTATATGTACCGTTTAGAGGACGATATATAGGATGCAACCATAATTTCCCCCACCGCTTTGTCCCACTCCTCCACCGCTAACGCAATCCACCATTAAACCCCCTTCACGCGATGTGGCCAAGCCACAATTTAATTAGAGTATGTGTTGGGGGGGAGGGGTGGGTTGGCTCCGCGAGCACGCGCGGTTGTGGAACCCCTACCGCTCACGACTGCGACAAGGAGAGCAAGTGATGTGCCCGCTCAAATGCCGCTCGGAAACACAGTGCGAGGTGCTACACCAACCACGGCCTCACACGGCCACCATCCTTCTTCCGCAGCTCCCACGAAGTGGAGGCGTGGAGCTCGCACACCATAGCACGTCGCGTTCACCCACCTATGTCGTCCTCCGCCGACGAGGATGTTTGCTCGACCGACGAAGATTCAGGGAACGATATTGGGGAGAAGGACATCATCCATGGTGACTCGGAGGAGGAGAGGGCGTTGGCGCGCATGAAGTGGCGCTCACTCGGCAGTAGTGGATGCGAAGCGCCACCGCGAGGTGCTATGACTTGATAACCTGATGTTCCAGACGACGACTGACACTACAGATAGGGAGCACTTGGCAGAACATTATCAATCTCGCTTGCGATAACGAGTGAACCATGCCGCCATCTCGTCGTGCATGTAGGCTTAGGTGACGTATCCCGAAGCCGAACTTTGGTAATTAGCGTTAGTGTTAGCGGCGGCTCATCCAAATCTAATCTATGTATGAATGTACTCTTCTGATTTCCTAGAATTATGTAAAAATATGTACGATCCTTGTATGATCTTACAGTTTATCTCTCGATTTTGTGGCAAAGGCAAGTTTTTAATTTCTTCAGCTATTGTTTATTGGCTGTGTCCTGCGAGAAGATTTTGCAAACTTAAAGCAAGGTTTCAGTGCCCTTCTTGGATGTTTTGAAGGGCGCAAATTTAAAAAAATGTTATAGTTTCTTAGTCAAACCTTAAAAGGTAAATAAAGTGGTTTGCCGTTTAGAATGTGCTCAGGCAACAGAAACCTAATTCAGACCTTATAATTTAAAAAAACACTGGGAGTTCAACACAGAAACTACATAGTTCATCAACCGCTCGATAGTTCACATACATCAATACATAGTTCATCGTACTAGATTGAACCATAATTTCAAAAACCGGACCGGTCAGTCAACCGGTGAGGCGACTGGTTCACTAGTTTGCTGGTTGGACCACCGGTTCATTCGGTTCGATGGCGATAAAAATCGTTCTTTTTCATTAAAATTTAAGCAAATTTTAGAACAAAATGACCATAAAAGGTATATATAATATATATTTCATCATGTAATCACAAAAACATGGTGTGCCCGGTATTGGGCTTTACGTGTTGCTATTTATGCCTAGCATAAGGTTCACGAGTTCGATTTCTCTAATAAACATCTTTTTTCCCCATTTTGTTGTTGTTTGGACCGGTGTCTCTTAAAAAAACGATGAGTCCATCGGTTTAGGTTTTTCTGGTTAAACCACCGAACAAGCCCTATTTTTAATATTATGGATTGAACCCTAACCAAAAGTGGTACATAAACCTAGTGCTAACAAAAAGCAAACTATACTTCGCAGGCGGCGACAAAAGTGGCGGACCAAAAGACTTTATTGTGCATTAGCTAGGCACCTCCTTGTTGCAAGGCATGTTTATATCACATCATCAATGTCGTGGAGGTTAGAATTTATGATGCACAGGGCCAAATATAGTATATACAACTTCCACAATAAATAATTGTATTCCACATAAAACTCCAGTATCTCCGTCTCAAAGATTAAGTTTGTTTTAGCAAAGTCAAGCTACGGAAAAGTTTAACCAAAATTTTAGAGAAAACTATGAAGAACTATGATATTATATAGATACCATGTAAATATATGTTTCGTGATATGTCAAAGGGTATCAATTTCGTATCAATTTTATATTGTAAATATTAATGTTTTTTCTAAGAATGTGATCAAACTTTACATAGTTGACTTTTGAAAAAAAATAAGCCTTAATGTTCGGGACGGAGATAGTAATAAATTAAGAAATTGTATGTGCTCCCCGTCTCAAAATTTCAGACGCGTTCTATTTTGTACTCCCTCCCTACCATAATATAGTGCATATAAGATTTCGTAAAATCAAACAACGTCAACTTTGACTAAGTTTATTGAGAAAATTACCTATATCTACGCTACCAAATATACACATATGAAATTATATATAGTGATGAATCTAATGGCACTGATTTTGTATTTTAGATGTTATTATACTTTTCTATAAACTTGGTCAAACTTGACACAATTTCACTTTTCAAATATCTTATGTGCACTATATTTTGGCAAGGAGGGAGTATGACTTTGACGCATGACTTTGACTATTCATATATACAAAATTATATAGATCAACACGTATGAATGGAACCGTTGTATTTGTCTTGCAAAGTTGTTGTATTTCATATATATATATATAGTAGTAGTATTTTTTTGCAATATATAAGTACAAATCATATTCAAAGTTGTGAGCTGTTGATCATCGAAAATAAAGTACATCTTATATTTTAGAACGGTCTGAGTACTTCCTCCGCTTCGCTTTACAAGTCTTGCATGTATACCTATGTTGTCAATTTGATTGTAAAATGTTAATTTTATAGCATACAATTATATTGTTAGAAAATATAACATGTAATATAATTTTTGTTCTTATAATTTATATTTTATAGAGTAAATTGATGATCTAGGTATACGTGCAGGACTTATAAAATGAAACAAAGGGAGTATTATATCTTCTTGGAGTGAATCGGAGGATTGGTATACATGTGGTACCACTAAGTTGTCCGTGCCTTGTACGTGAGAATCTGATAATAGAAGTATAACATCTCATTATATATATATATAATTATAATAGGTGAAGCTCAAAAAATAATTATAATTTCGAAGCAACGTCCATAAAGTATTGGGTGTATATTTGGATTTTATACCTTGTATCATGTAAAAATCAATCTATTAGCTGCACTAGGTAAATGAAGGAGAATATTCAAATTATTGAGAAGTATGTTTCGAGATTGTGCTTAGCGTTCATTGTGATAAAGACTATCAACAGAATCTTCCAGATGGTAGAATGGATAGAAGATCCAACTGTTAGCAGTGGTGGACCCAGAAGATTCTAGAAGCCTGGGCGAACATGTCTAAAACACCATTTTTTCGAACAAAATCACCATAGATAGTCAAAAATATAAGGCGTCGCGCGTCGGCAAGCCTGGGCGACTGCCCGGGCTAGAGGGATGGTGGATCCGCCCATGACTGTTAGCAATTGAGATTTACCAGTTTTGATCCAACGATCAAAGTTCAAAATATTCGTACAATATATATAGCGGTAAGCACCGGCGGACCTTCTTGGAGGACCCCCTCCCCCCTATTTATCATCTTTGACCATAGCAAACACAAAATACTTCAAGTTAACCCTCTCAATTATCATCTAATTTCTTTTGGCCCCTTTCGTAATGATGGTCAAGGTCCGCCACTGGTGGTAAGATATGATCAACATGGCTTAGGACCATCCCTCGTTGTTTGAGAGTGAGCATTGAGACCATTATGATTGGTGCAAAGCCTATCGCTAATCAAGTTGTACTAGATAGGGCATACGAGAGTTTTGGCAAAGTGTGCGACGACACGGAGGCATAGTCATCTTGTCCATTCGCTGGGCCACGTGACACTAAATTGGTACCACTAGATTTGTTTTTAAATTTAGCTTCATCATATGATAATTTTATATAATATATGGAGTATGTTGCTATATTTATCGATGAGGTTGGTCAAATTTAATAAGTTTGACTTAGGCAAAAGCAAAAGTACACTTATTTACAGACGGAGTAAGTATGTGTATATGTGGATGCTAAAATGTTTTCAGGTAACCGGTGGGCGGACAAACATCTCTCGTTGAGATCAGTACTAGGTCGCTCTGGTGATGGGCAAATGGCCAGCTTTATCATCAGCAAGGCACACCCATGTGTCCTGAGGGTGGCACCCGGACGCCAGCAAACATCGTACATGGACGACGCACGTACGAGGTGCACGCGATTCGCAATCGCGCGATCAGAAGTTCTAGATGAACCCATTCGCAACCGACAACTCAGCAAGGGGTAGGATGGACGCCCATCAGGTGCTTCCTCGAGAATTACGCACGCGGGAGCGTTTCATCTGATCTCAGCGCCACACAAAATGTTGGGTAATGGAGTGTACATGTGACGGGAAAGTGGTGTGCAATCCATGTGGACGGAGGGGGCACCAGCAACTTTTATGAAATAATACACCACGGTGAACTCGAGCTCGAGACCTTGGTTCTAATAAGATTGATCTCATAGAAAGTTGATAGACAATCCACTCATACACTTCAACATATGCTACACAGTACACAGTGCGCGTGCATCGAACGGCGATCGAGTGAGACATTTCCCGGTTGGCTACGGTCCATGCATATACCCACCCATCGTTGTGGAGCACCTGCGTACTTACATGTGTGTGGTGCCGCTGGGGCGGTTTATTCAACTTTACAGCACACTAGCTAGCTAGCACAGCATGCATTTTTCAACCATGTCTTCGTCCCGAGATGAGATGGTAACCAAATCTCTTGACAATCATGGCGCGGTGGTAAAAGTCCCGAGATGAGATTTTTGCTAAAGCTTCAATCAAACAGTAACAACAACCGGTCGGGAATTAACCTGACTTGACTTGAAGGGGCAAATTAGGCGGCCAGCTTTTTACGTGGACAGTACATACCTCACCAAACCGCTCACTGATCGTCGGGCCGTAATATCATGTCAAGATGATCTCTTTCCGCGCCGTCCGTCGCTGCATCGTCGTCATCGGCCGTCACGGTCACGGAACGGGCTGGGGAGAATTAGACTAGCCTCAATGGGTATCATAAGTAGTATCATGAATGCCATGTTGTCAAAATTTTGACGTGGGATGCTAATTAATGATGAAAGAAGTTGTATTGATATCATAGCTAGATACAGTATCATAGCACGTAGAACTAGAAAAATAATCCTAAATAAATTGTGTATACAATTTTGCATTGAGATTTTTACAAAATAATAAATAAACTAAGACTATGATAGAACTACATGATAATAATATTATGTATTGTAAAGATGATATCATATACTAGTAGCATATACATAACAGTACTCTATGATACTATACGATACTACGATACTACCACTGTGACTAGTCTTATGGAAATATCGCGCAGCTGGGCCCAACTTCCGGGATACGACCGCCTGCGGAGTCTATCTCTATTTGGCAGGCTGGATTCGGGGTGACGCGGGCGGTATACGCACGCGACCGAGGCTCTCGGCCGGAGCGTGCCGGACCGCCACGTCGCTGGCGACGAGAGGACACGAAGCATGGCGTGCGATCCTTGGGGCCCTTCCGTGCTCCGGAAGTCCGGGGGTCAGTTTCCACGGTCGCTCGCCCGTCGCGATGCTTGCCGCTAGTGCCGGGACCCGGGGAGCAGCGGCAGCTAGGCCCTACCCTACGACTCATTCATTAGCCCAGTAGTTTAGTGAACAACCGCGCCACGTGTTTCCACATTTTCTTTCTACTCCTATATACAACTCGATTGCCAGCTGGCTGTCACGGTCAAGCCAGTGACGTCCATGTCATCACGGCAGAAAATGACCGGAGCAGCAGACGATCCGTATGATGGGCCTCTACGACAATCTGTGCGTGCTTGTAATCTGTCTCTCGTCTCCTAGCCACGGATGGCGTCAGTTTTGCCTTGGCGTTTACTCCCTCCGTTTAGAAATATAAGATGTTTTAGCTTTATAAATCAAATATATCTAGATATCTTTTAGTATATAGGTTATAGATGTTCACTCTAGATATACTTCTTTCACAAAGTTAAAACATCTCTAAACAGAGGGAGTACTTACTACTTTAAACAAAGCATGCGCATGGGCAAGCGGCAGCAACTTGCTTGATTTGGCCAATTGTTTGGCCTGGTTCTGATCCCCGTGTGATGCAATCTACTGATGTCACGCCTGGGTCGGCGGAGAGGTGTCGTGGATTGCTAGCCTTGTTTTTTGAACTCGCAGCATCAATTATCCTCGTCAAAATTTGTGCCTAAATAGCGCCGGACGGAGAAATGATTCGGTTTGGAAATGACCGATTTTCCACTCGCGTTCCCAGGCGAGTTCTCAGGCGAAACAAAAACGGTGATATTTTCGAATTTTCTCGTTCCCGCCGGCGAAGTCTCGGCCATACGGTGCTCGACAGAAGTACGCCCAAAAACGTTCGGCCGTCAAATTATTACAGAACAAGATAAAATAGGTCGGTGATCAGTCGTCAATGGGGATGATCTCCTCGGACATGTCCGGTGCGACGGGGATGGGTTCGTCGGCGCCGTGGCCGGCCGACTGGTTGGAGGAGGTTGAAGCGGATCTCGGCGAGGGCATGGCGGCGGAGGTGTTCGACGCAGAGCTTGGCGCGCTCTAGGCGTTGTCCTCCTGGAGGATGGCGTTGCGGCGCGCCATGTACCAGGCATTGACCGGCGTGCTCATCGCCGAGGTGTCTTCACCGCCTATGAGAAACTACAGATCCGTGTTTCTCTTCTTGGCGGCGGAATTCGCTTCGAGGAGATCGAGCTTGCGGTCTTGGTTCTGTAGCAGCTGCGCCCATCTCTGCTCGGCCTTCTCCTCCCTTTTCTTGGTATGGGCCTTCGTGTCGGCGATGCACCTCTCGATGGATTCCTGGAGGCGCTCGGCGGGAGGTCCTGCGGCTTTGAGCATCTTCGCCTTTTTCTGGTCGAGCTCTGGCCTTCCTTCACCGGCAGCAGGTGGAGGAGCCACCGCGTTGTACACGATGTCTTTCGTCTTGGCGAGGGTCAGTCGAGTATCCGCCCATTTCTGGCATTTCTCAATCGAAGGGAACACGTGATGGAACTTGAACTCCGTCCGGGTGTCAGTCCGGTACATGCCGAGTACGCGGAGGAGCTGCAAAGGCAAGGCAAAGTGTGTCAGGATAGGCATGAACAAGTACCTTTGGGTAGTGTTCGGCGTAGTACCTTGGCATCCATGCTCTCGCCGCTGACGGGTGTGCGCTCGACCTCCTCGAGAAGACTGTGCCACTTGTTGCCCCCAGTAGTTGGTCATGGCTTTCTCGCCGCGCTCCATGTGGGTTTTGTTGTACTTCGGGTCACAAAGGTTGCGTTCATCGAACGCTAGCTTCACGCGCTTCCAGTAGTTGTCTGAATTTTGGTTGGCGCTAGTGATGGGATCCATGCTCACCGATTTCCAGGCCTTGGCGAGGCAAAGGTCCTCAGTCGGCGTCCACTTGATCCGGGGCTCTGTCGCCGAGGTGCCCGCCTTCTTCTTGCCTTTGCCTTTGCCCTTCACTGGAGCCAGGCCAACGCCTTCCTCTTCCTCATCGGTCTAGGTCTGCTCGGTGAAATCCTAAGACTCGATACCGTGTTCGGCGTCGGCCTAGGACTGTTCTTGGGTGAAGAAGCCGGCATTGCTGGCCGCAGGGGCCGCCGATCCTTCGGCGATCATGCCCTACATGTAGGCTTCATTCGACATTTTGCCAAGCATGTTCTAGGCGTCGGCCTCGCCGTGGGTCGCGTGCGACGAGCTTCCGACGAACGGTAGAGGGCTGCGGTGAGCCATCGAGGAAGCGACGTACGCCGAAGAGGAGGAGTAGGGGGCGTTGATGTCGATGCTAAACGTCGAAGGAGGGCGTGGTGCAAGGCAGGGGGAGACGGTGTTCGGGTGAATCCGCCGTCGAACTCGGGGGAGGAGGAGTACCTCCGCCAAAGGTTCGCCTGGTTGTCCTAGAACATCGCCGGCGAGATCGGCGAGAAGCCAATCGGCGAGTATCCGGCAGGCGAAGCGACGCTTGGCTGGCTCCCACAAACGCCACCGTACTGCGCATGCGACGACGCCACTGCCGCTTTCCTCATCGCATGTGCCTCGGCCGCCGCACCCCTCATCGCCTGAGCTTCGGCGAGCTCATGCGCCTGCTTGGCCCTTGCCTTCCTGTCCCTACGGGTGTCCGTAGCGAACTTTCTCTTCGTGGATAGGGCCAACCAGTCGGGGCCGCTCATGCCTTGAGGTCTCGACGCGGGTGCTCTCGGCTTCCTCACCTTTTTCTCCTTTGGTACGCCGACGGCGGATCGGGGTTTGACGAAAGCCTTAGGCGGCCTGGTGGGCAAAAGCTCGGCGAACTAGCGGGAGATGTGGGGGATTGTGGAGAGAAGGCGGGAGGGGAAGAGAAAAAGGGCGGGAACTCGGCCTCCACTCGCTGACAGGGCTGGCCCACACTCGTTTTCTCTCCATCCGGGCGTTTCCAGACCGTCGCCTCGGGTTCAGCCTAGAAACACCAGACCAATTTTGGACAAATCAGGACGAAACCAGCGTCCTGAAAACGCGACTTGACAAATTGACTTGACAAATTTTCGCCCTCCGGACGAAAAATAGACACTGAGAACGCGAGTGGAGATGCTCTTAGCACAAAACACGCAACAGCAAGCAACATAAAATGCTTCTCCGAATGGTAAGCGTACGACTTTCAACAAAGATCTACAGTATAAATGCAATGCACAAGTTAACTGGCGCACAGTCATGTAAGTAATAATAACTGAGAACTCATGCAACTACTACCACCAATCCAATTAAGCCCTCCAGTAACATTATCATCATCCAGTCCCACGAGAGGGACATTCAAAACTAACCGATAAGACAATACTACATATTTAGCTGATTGAACTATCTCGTAGTACTACAGCCACCTTTATACTAGCACTACTCTCAATCCTCTGGTTCTCTTAAGCAGGCAAAAACTTGTATGCGCTCGCCTCATGGTTGGTTGATCTTCAGCAAGATGTTCTTATCATCTGAAAAGCATAAAACTGGTATCAGATATACATAGCTTATTTCAAAGCAATCAAAGCTCTGGCAGTGTGGCAGTAGCCATACTACATTTTCCTTGTGAAATTACAGTCATGTATAATAACCTAAACAACCCAATAATCGTAACAGAACACATGCTGTGTTTTAAACTTTTAATGCTGGACACTGTTTTTACAGTGGCAATAATATTTGTTCGTGTGAACTTAAATGTTACTACCAAAAGAAAGATGTATGGGATCAGTTCACAAAGGAAGCAGCTTACTCAGGCTTCGGTTCAGGCTTTGGCTCACTGATGACAGTACCCACAGTCTTGAACCAGCGTACCAGGTTGCGGTGATCCTTCACATAAAGCCAAGCTTGTAGAAAAGGGAAGAGCTTCTCATTTATGCCACGGGCCTCAATGTAAAGATGGAATGCATCACGCACCTTCTCATCCA
Source organism: Avena eriantha (assembly GCA_910589775.1). Classification (NCBI taxonomy): domain Eukaryota; kingdom Viridiplantae; phylum Streptophyta; class Magnoliopsida; order Poales; family Poaceae; genus Avena; species Avena eriantha. The sequence continues at coordinate 283,486,645 of OU342746.1, read as the reverse complement.
ACTCTCTGTCAATCAAAAGAAAATTTCCATATATTACAAAAAAAACGTAGCAAGTCAACATGCAGGGGCATCAGTTCCCATGTTAGTGTTATCATATTTGTAATATATAGACCAGTATTGCATCAATATAAAACAGAATTAGTCTATTGACAGGCAATAAGCAATTAAACATCACACGGCTTATACATACCAGGTATAAAAAAACAACCATGATCCAAAGAGCTAAGCAAAGTTGTAAAGAACAACAGCATACAACACAAATCATTTAATATAACAATTTGGGTTTTTTCAGTATTGCCAGACACTGCACAGAACTAAGTAGGCGCATACATTCATCTACATAATCATTTCTTTTAAGATCTGATAGCAGTAACTAAACCAAGCCTACTATCATGTAACATTATCATTGACACCAACCTAGTGCGCAGTCAGAAAGTCACTACTACATGACTACATGCCAGAGATTCTTGATGGAAGTATCTAACAAGCTCAATCTGCCGTGGTTCTTGCTAATATGCCTACTGGTTTGTCACATATGTGTGATAGTTGGTTTGAGAGATTTCCTTTGAATCAGAGAAAGATGGTTGCAGCTGGGTGTGCTGCAATTATATGGGCTTTGTGGAAGATCAGGAACAATGCCTGCTTTTGTGGACAAATTCCTAACATCCCTATGACCATTGTACACGAAGCTTGTTACTGGATTGATCTCTGCTCAAATCTGCAGAAGGAAAATGGACAAAAGGCTCCAACAAGGATCCAGAAGGCTCGAGGAGGTAGCTGCAAAGGTGTTTAATCGTGCCAGAGTAGGAGACAATGAATAGAAGATTGCTCTGATATAGCCTGGTTGATCCGCCTAACATAGAACTGTAGGTCTTTTTTCTGATAAGAGAGAGGTTTCCTTTTTCTTCTAGCTGATGTTGGTAATTAATAAAACCAGAGATAAGTGTTATTTGTTAACAAACTCATTTATTTCCTCAAGATATCTCAGCATATGGTCACTGACTCGCTGACTGAAACGTAGACTTGCAATGAGGTTTGAGTTCTGAACACATTGGTATACCTGAAACTTTTCCTTTGTCACAAATATCCCTGTTTCTACACCCCATTGGAAACTACTACAGAGCTCCGCTAGCAGGAGTGCAAAACTATGGTAAAGAATTTATTTCAGACAAACCAACATGCAATGTGCAGTCAGACTATCTCCAAACAGCACTTGCGCGATGTTCTTAGATCTTAATGCCCTCATCAAAATTACGTGAAACCCTGCTCCTGGACACTAGAAATAAAGCCTGTTTCGAACATATCATGTCTGGTGATCCTTGTGATATTATATACTCCCTCCGATCCAAATTAGTTGACTTGGTTTTGTCTAGATTCGGATGTATCTAGCACTAAAACAAGTGTAGATACATTCGAATCTAGACAAATCTGAGTCAACTAATTTGAATCGGAGGGAGTAACATATTTGTCAGTGGATTGATTATTGGAGCGAATTACAGAAAACAAGGGTGTGAGATGTGCTACGGCAAGGAACAGAAGTACTGAAGACTGTGGTGCGCCGTGCGGGGATTCTTCAATCACCCGAGGAGCTGGGCACCAACATGTCGAAGAGTAGACAGTGGATAGGTTTTTTTTAAACGACTCTGTTTGGGCTTTGCTGAAGCTAGTGGCTTGCGAGACGGTGTGGTCTGTTCAGTAGTGTCTGACTGTCTGTTATAGCTGTAGTTTCTGCGCATGTTTTCTGTATTGCATTTACTTTCCTGTTGCTGAACTACTGGCTTTGTAGACATCTTAAGTTTCGTTAATGAAGCTGGGGTGGTTGGGAAGGGGGGGGGGGGGGGGGGGGGGGGGGGTAACGCTTTCATAAGAAAAAGCAGAAGTGCAATACAACAGTAGAAAATATATTTCAGACAAACCAGCACGCAATATGCAGTCAGAATATATCCTAACACCACTTGCAGGATGTTCTTAGATATTAGTGCCCTCCTAAAAATTCCTCGACAGCATGTTCCTGACACCTGAATTGTCTACCATGATTTAGGACCCATTGTTTATGATCGAAACTACCATCACTGAGTTTAGGCCTTCAGGCTCATAGCTAGAAACTAGCTTAACTATTCTGTCTGCCAGAATCATAGTAGAGCATGTAAACAATCAATATATACCTACAACACCGGCAATACAAACTAAATAAGTAAAATCACAGTTCGTAATTCTTTTAGGGATTTCACGTTTCAATGTTGCAAACTAAAGTTAATCAAGCTGACCGCTTACTAATCGGAATTTTATTGGGCAGTAAATCAGGTCTCTCGAAAATAAGAGCACTGATACAAGGCTCCTCTATTTGACAGAATCACAAAACAATCGAACTCGAAGGAATTCGCAAGAAATAACTCACTGGAATATGCGACCCTGGTACTCGCCACCTCCCTTCGCCGCCATCGCCACAGCCGCTGCCCCAGACGGCGCAGTCTTCGACCGAAGGCAAACGGAATGGATCCCCACAGCGTCGGGGTACAGCCCACAAAGGAACTGCATCGACTTACTGCTCTCCGGCCTGGAGATGTCTACGTGGAGGAATAGCTGGCTAATCGACTCGCTCGCCCCGCCTCCGCCGTCCGAGTCGAAGTCAGAGTCGGCGCCGGGGGGCATGATGTTGGCGAGCCTGGCGACGGAGATGGAGATCTCCTCGCCGGCCTCGCCGTAGACGCGGCGGAGTACGGGGCCCGTGGGCTGGTCCAGGGCGCCCTTGACGATGGTGTAGGGCCGGGGCGGGCTGATCTTGGGTGGGGGCGTCATTTTGTTGACCTCGAGGAAGTGCTCCTTGAGGGAGCGGAGGATGATGGAGTTCACAGCCGAAGAGGACGCGACTGCGGTGGCCGCCGCGGGAGAGCGCGCCCTTGAGGTGGAGAGGGCGCGGCCAAGGAGCGCGCTGGCGGCGGAGGGGGCGGCGCGGCGGAGCATCCTGGGGCGGCGAGGAGGAAAGAAAGGGTTTAGGGGTTAGCAAGGAGTAAAATGAGTAATGGGGAATTTTGGTCATCTGCTTGCGTCTGCTTGTAGAGGAGATCTCGGCTGTGAATTACTTGTGGGCCCAGCAAACACAATTTGCTGTCTTTTCTAATTAATCGTGTTTCCTCGTAGGTCGAATTGGATTCGTGAGTATATTATACGAGGTTCCTTCACTAAGAATACTTTGATTTCCTGTAAAAAAAAGAATACTTTGATTTCCCAAATACTGCAATGCGGTGGAGGTTTTCGGCTTCTGAGTTTAGATGATCCCTTGTTTCAAAAAATTGAAAATTGTATCTACGAGTTTTAAAAGGTATTAAAAAATCCGGATGTAACTAATGTCATAATCCATAAACTTGCAAAATATGAATTTTATATACTTGTATTCTGACTAAACAAAAATATGTATCTCCAAATTTTATCAGATTGTATACATTTTTCAAATCTTCAAATTTTATTATTTTTCTACCCCAAAATACAAAGAATTTTGAGTTGCAATTTTCCATTCTTCGTAGGATACAACATTGACTTTGTCTATTTTTTTACTTTTTTTATACTTGTAAAATAATTTTTGATTCTTTAAAAAAACTGAAAAGAGCACGAGCAAAGACACTTTCTGAAATATACCACTATTTTACGGTAGTAGTAATGATATCATCTTCCAAAAAAAGGGCAATGGGCCACCAAGGACCTCTCATTTATAATTCAATCCTACATCAATCAGAAATGGATGGATGTGATAGATGACGTTGTTTGATTGCGTCGTATAAAGCAGGATGTTTCTACAGGATTATCTAAGTTCTCACACCGTTGCACAATACTATAAGCCATTTTAGTAAGCTGTTTTAGTTTCCTAAAATGGCTTACATTGTGGAACGGAGGTACTTGATGTCTACGCACTTCTATTCTTATAGACAGTTGTTGGGCCTCAAAGTGCAGAGGTTTGTAGAACAGCACCAAGTTTCCCTTAAGTGGATCACCCAAGGTTTATCAAACTCAGGGAGGAAGTGGTTGATGTCTACGCACTTCTATTCTTGTAGACAGTTGTTGGGCCTCCAAGTGCAGAGGTTTGTAGAACAACAGCAAATTTCCCTTAAGTGGATTACCCAAGGTTTATCGAACTCAAGGAGGAAGTGGTCAAAGGTATTCCCTCTCAAGCAATCCTGCAATCAAGATACAAGAAGTCTCTTATATCCCCAACACACCAATACACTTGTCAGGTGTATAGGTGCACTAATTCAGCGAAGCGATACTGAAATACAATGGTATGAATATAAGACAACGATACCAGAAAAGAGCTTGATGGGAGGTAAAGACTAAAGGCAAAAAGATGGAGGCAAACAAATATGTAACAGATCTAGTTGCAAACGGTGTTTCAATGTTTAGAAAGGCCTAGGGATCATACTTTCCCTAGTGAACACTCTCATATAAATATCTTCTCTTCATGATACTACTTTTAACTACTCTCCGGTTGGACACTCTAATTCATGGTAGGGCTATAACAACACTCCTCAAAGTCCGTTTTCCCCATCTAGGTAACCCCACACTGTCACCTTGAGCGCTAGATGGTTCCAACAAACACCACAATTTCATAGAGACATCCAACTCCAAATATAACTCATAACAAGTATTTGTAATCTCTAGCCTAAGTACCACCATGGTGTGCACGCTATCACTTTCACACACGTGGGGAGAGCCAGAGATCTATTAAAGCACTTGAGTAGTAAAGTAGATCTACTTGATTACAAAGCTCATGATCACAATATGATCATGCATAGAGAGAGAGAGATGAACACATAGCTACCGGTAGATCCCTTAGCCTTGAGGAAGAACTACTCCCTCATCATCATGGGAATCAGCAACGGCGATAGAGATGGTGGTGAAGATCGATGGAGATGGCTCCGGGAGCACTTTCCCGTCCCGGCAGGGTGCCGGAACAGAGACTTTCTGTCCCCCGAATCTTCCCTTCGGTGGCGGCGGCGCTACAGAACTTTCCGTGGCTGAAGGCTGGATTATTTAGGGTTTCTGCATCGGAGGCTTCTTATAGGCGAAAGGGCGATGTCAGAGGATGGACCAGGGGCCCACACCACCTGGTGGCGCAGCCAGGGGGACCCGCGCCACCACATGGTGTGGCTAGCCCCTGGACCCTCTCCGTCTAGTCTTTTGGCTGCGTGAGTCTTCCTGTAAAATATCGACTTTGGATTTTGTCCCGTCCAATTCCGAGAATACTCATTTTCTGGCTTTTCTAGAACCAAAAACAAAAGAAAATAGGCAACTGGCACTATGGCATCTTGTTAATAGGTTAGTCCCAGAAAATGCATAAAAGTATCTCAAAGTATGAACAAAACATAAGAAAATAGATATAAAACAAGCATGGAACATCAAAAATTATAGATACGTTTACGACGTATCAACATCCCCAAGCTTAACTCCTGCTCGTCCTCGAGTAGGTGAGTAATAAAAAGAAAGAATAATTTTTGAGGTGACATGCTCATAATCTTGATCAAAGTATTTGTAGAACATGAAAGCTAGGACCAAAGTACTCTAAACATGAGCATGAAAGATGAAGTTCTAACAATAAGACATAGTAACTATGTTGTAACATGAAAAGGTACAAACAAAGGTCATGAATAACAATGCATTAAAAGACGTTTGTTTGTTTCACATATAGAAAACATAGGGCATTCAGCTTGTCCCTCATGGAGTAGCAAAACATAAATGCAAGGGACACCTTCAAAGTTCATAAGGGTGACTAGATATAAATAGTTCAAGAACAAGCAATATCAACATTATGAATCAATCAATAAGTTTTGGGACAATGCACATAGAACTAAGAATGACAACTATGCTCTCTTAATTGGTGCATAAAGATAGAAGATGGAGACTCAATATAAAAGTGGAAGAAAGTCCCTTCAAAGGGAAGCAGGGATTTCAAGTCTCATAAAGAGCTTCCAAAAATTATGCTACTTGTTAGCTTTCAGCTCTCATTGCCCCTATCATAAGCATCTTGAAGTGATTAAGGTTAAAGTGAACAAACTATGGAGTATATGCTTAACAAAGTATAAGTTGGCAATCTCATGTCCCTTGAATACGAGGGCCGCTCCTCATGCTACTCAAGTTTAGTTACCGGTAAGTTCTTGTCATAAAGTATATGTGTATCATAGAGAACCGCCAACGGGGTATCCCTAGCACATGATACAGGAGCTATCCCATAATCAAAATGACAAGGTAAGCAGACAATGAGCATCTTAGCAATCTTCTTATTTACCATGGGAAAATGTTGCTTTTTTTCTCTCTTTCCTCTTTTCTCATCCTTTTTTTCCTTTTCTCAATCTCGATCTCTTTTTTTATAAGAAGAATGCTTCATAGATTGCTCACTATGGTGATGCTGCAAGTTTCCACCATGATTAGGAATGGCTTAGGCTAGCGGCCCAGGCGTTTCTCTAACACACATACATAACTCCATGGACTTACAAGCTCCCCTTTCATTTCACACCGACGACATCCATAAGCAAAAGAGCATGATATCAACTGGGTACAATGTATAAGTGCAATGTTGAAAGCGTTCCCCATGACATCATGGTTCTGCTAATTCCCAATGTATAAGTGCAAGCATATACAACATAGATGACACAATGGTTCAAGTTTATTAGGGGCAAGAGAAATAAAGTGTGCCATCAAGTTCGTGAGAGCTTTAATCACTAATTTTCACATAACAAGTTTAATTCGGAAGGTAGATAAAAACATGAATATACTTGGAATAGCAAATGCTAATAGGTAGGTATGGTGGAATCTTTGGAATAACTTGGTTTTATTTCGAGTTGGATGCATCAGTGGAACTCATACTTGGTATGGAGGCTAGCAAAAGACTAGGAGCGACCAACTAAGAGAGCAATAATGGCCATAATCATGCAAAGCGACAAAACATTATTAATTAAAGCATAAAGTGATATTACAAGTTGAAAACTAAATGATCATAGAGGCTATAGTGACTTGGTATAGTCTTAACATGGTGTGAGCATGCGCCAAGTTAACCCAAATAAAGCATCGAAGGAGAATACCACAATACTATGCTTTAATATGCTAAAATAACGCATGATTCTTTCAAGGCACATTAAGCAATCTCAATTGTTTGTAACAAGTCATGCTACAACAATAAGCACTAAGCATAAAGTCAAAGCAATATCAAACATGACATGAAAAAGTCTAAGTCACAGTCAAAACAAGCTTCCTTTTGTACCACTATAAGCATGAAACTTCCTACTCTTTTCCAACACCAATCGAAAACTAAAGCTAAACGCAATGCTAGCAAAGGAGAACACTCACAGAACAACGAGAGTGTTCTAGGCAATGAATAACGAGGTGTGTCTCTCTCCAAAAGAAGTGTGTTGGGATCCAACCAACTTATTTAAGCAAACCAAACAAAAGAAAACTAAAAACAAAAACGAAGACGTTCCAAGAACAACACAATTATGAATGAAACAATAAAAATGAAGTGTTTGGAAGAAAACCTGAGATTTTATTGATGAAGAAGGGGATGCCTTGGGCATCCCCAAGCTTTGACGCTTGTACTTCTTGAATATTTCTTGGGCATCCCCAAGCTTGAGCTTTTGTCCATACTTCATATTATCACATTATTCTTCCCCTACACTTGAAAATTTTCCTTCATACAAAACTTCACACAATCTTCATTAGCAACATTAGTATACTCAAGATAATAAGTCTTTAGGTTCAGTTTCAACACAAGAAAAACTTCCATTAAAACACAGGCTACTGTAGCACTTCCTTTTAAAAGTTCAAATGATCAAAGAGAACTCAAAGAGAAAGAGATTAAGAGGCAAACGCAAATAATGGCAGAAATCTGTCAAAACAGACCAGCAGGTAAAAACCAATTTTTTTGAAGACCATCTGTTGCTCAAATCAAAAAGTGTTGAACTAATGAAAAGTTAGATAACAACCTAGGGAAGAAGCACAAAAAATTACAGCTCATTCCGACATATAGAGATTTTTCACGAATTTTTACAACGAAGCACAAAAATCTGTTTCGAGACAACCACTTTCCCAAGCATTATTTCTCTCTTATTAGAGGTTACTCTTGGCACAAAAACCACACAAAAAGGATAAGAAGAGGTTATTACAGAGGCAATAACTTCCAAGACTCAACAAAATAAAAATAAATTGAAAGTAAAAATATATTGGGTTGTATCCGAAAAAGCTCTTTCTTTATAGCCATTAAGATGGGCATGATAAATTTCAATGATGCTCACATAAGAAATATAAATTGAAGTAAAAAAAGAGCATCAAGAAGCAAATATGGAACAAATTTAAGTCTTACCCACTTTCTATGAAAAATAATCTTGTAAAGAAACAAGTCATGAAAGCACAAAGCAACAAGCATAGGAAAGCAAAACAAGTGCAGCTTCAAAATTTAACATAAAGAGGGGAAACTTAATATTGTTGAGACACATAAAACCATGTTTCCCTCTCTCATAATAGCTTTCAGTAGCATCATGAATAAAATTAACAATATAACTATCACATAAAACATTCTTATCATGAGCCACATGCATAAAAGAATTAATGCTCTCCACATAAACGTAGCCATTCTTATTAATCGTAGTGGGAGAAAATTCAACAAAATAGCTATCATTATTATTCTCATCACCATAATCATCAAATATAGGAGGCATATTGTAATCATAATTAATTTTCTCCTCAATAGTAGGTGGACTGAAAATATCATATTCATCATTGTAATCATCATATATTGGAGGCATAGTATCATCAAAGTAAATTTTCCCCTCCGTGCTTGGGGGACTAAAAATATCATGCTCATCAAAACCAGCTTCCCCAAGCTTAGAATTTTCCATAGCATTAGTTAATGGTGTTCAAAGAATTTATACTAATAACATTGCTATTAGCATGCAAATAAAGTTCCATAGGTTTTTTTAATTTTCTCTTCAAACACTTCATGACCTAACTCAAGATAAATACTATAAAGCTCTCTAATTTTGTTGATATTCTCCATTAAGCCTAACTAGTGAAAATAAAAACAAGAAACAAAAAGATATAATTGCAGAATCTAAAGGAAATAACTTTGTGCACTCACACACCATCTACAGTACTAGAAGATAGCCTAGTAGCCAGGAGATGTGAGTGCCTTTTACCTTACCTCCCCGACAATGGCGCCAGAAAATAGCTTGATGTCTACGCACTTCTATTCTTGTAGACAGTTGTTGGGCCTCCAAGTGCAGAGGTTTGTAGAATAACAAAAGGTTTCCCTTAAGTGGATCACCCAAGGTTTATCAAACTCAGGGAGGAAGTGGTTGATGTCTACGCACTTCTATTCTTGTAGACAGTTGTTGGGCCTCCAAGTGCAGAGGTTTGTAGAACAGCAGCAAGTTTTCCCTTAAGTGGATTACCCAAGGTTTATCGAACTCAAGGAGGAAGTGGTCAAAGGTATTCCCTCTCAAGCAACCCTGCAATCAAGATACAAGAAGTCTCTTGTGTCCCCAACACACCCAATACACTTGTCAGGTGTATAGGTGCACTAGTTCGGCGAAGAGATAGTGAAATACAAGGGGTATAGATAATTATAAGTGGTAACGGTGATAGAAAATAGCCTGATGGCGTGGAAAAGACTAAAGGCAAACTGAAATAAAGATAGAAGCAAGCAAACATGTAATAGATCTAATAGCAAACGGTGTTTCAGTGCTTAGAAACAAGGCCTAGGGATCATACTTTCACTAGTGAACACTCTCATATAAATATATTCTCTCTATGATACTACGTTGAACTACTCTCCGGTTGAACACTCTAATCGATGGTAGGGCTATAACAGCACACCTCAAAGTTCATCTTTCCCATCTAGAAAACCCCACACTATCACCTCGAGCACTAGATGGTCCCAACAAGCACCACAATTTCATGAAGACATCCAACTCCAAATATAACTCATAACAAGTATTTGTAATCTCTAGCCTAAGTGCCACCATGGTGTGCACGCTGTCACTTTCACACACATGGGGAGAGCAGAGATCTATTAAAGCACTTGAGTAGCAAGGTAGATCTACTTAATTACAAAGCTCATGATCACAATATGATCATGCATAGAGAGAGATGAACACATAGCTACCGTTAGAACCCTTAGCCTCGAGAGAGAATTACTCCCTCCTCATCATGGGAATCAGCAACGGTGATGGAGATGGTGGTGGAGATCAATGGATATGGCTCCGGGGGCACTTCCCCATCCAGGCAGGGTGCCGGAACAGAGACTTTCTGTCCCCCGAATCTCCCCTTCGGTGGTGGCGGTGCTGTGGAACTTTTCGTGGCTGGAGGCTGGACTATTTAGGGTTTTGCATCGGGAGGAATATATAGGCGAAAGGGCAAGGTCGGTGGAGGCTGGAGGGGCCCACACCACCTGGTGGCGCGGCTAAGGGGGACACGCGCCACCCTATGGTGTGGCTGGCCCCTAGCCCGTCTCCATCTCGTCTTCTGGCTCCGTGTTCCCCCTGGTGAAATATTGACTTTGGCTTTTGTCCCGTCCAATTCCGAGAATATTCATTTTCTGACTTCCTGAAACCAAAAATAGCAGAAAACAGGTAGCTGGCACTGTGGCTCTTGTTAATAGGTTAGTCCAAGAAATCATATGAAAAGTACTCCAAAGTGTGGACAAAACACAAGAAAGTAGATAAAACCAAGCATGGAACATCAAAAATTATACATACATTTGCAATGTATCAACATCCCCAAGCTTTACTCCTGCTCATCCTCGAGTAGGTAAGTGATAAAAAGAAAGAATAATTTTTAAGGTGACATGCACCATCATAAACTTGATCAAAGTATTTGTAAAACATTGATAGCTGGGATCATAGTACTTCAATCAAAACATGAAAGACAAAGTTATAGAAATAAGACAAAGAAACTATGTTGCAACATGACAATGCACAAACAAAAGATTCATAAATAACAATGCTTTGCAAGACGTTTGTTTGTTTCACATAAATAAAACATAGCATAATGGCATTCAGCTTGTCCCTCATAGAGTAGCAAATATAAATGCATAGGACACCTTCAAAGTTCATAAGAGTGACTAGATACAAATAGTTTAAAACAAGCAATATCAAGTTATGCATCAATCAACAAGTCTTGGGACAATGCACATGGAACTAAGAATGGCCACTATGCTCTCAAAGTAAGTGCATAAAGATAGAAAGTGGAGACTCAATATAAAAGTGGAAGAAAGACCTTCATAGAAGGAAGTAGAGATTCAAGTTTTATAAAGATCTTCCAAAAATTATGGTACTTACAGCTTTCAGCTCTCATTGCCCCTATCATAAGCATCTTGAAGTGATTAAGGTTAAAGTGAAAAAACTATGGTGTATATGCTTGACGAAGTATAAGTTAGAAATCTCATGTCCCTTGAATACGAGGGCCGCTCCTCATGCTACTCAAGTTTAGTCACCGGTGAGTTCTTGTCATCGTAAGTACATGTGTATCATAGAGAATCGCCAACGGGGTACCCCTTGCCCGATGATACGGAAGAATCCCCATATCAAAATGACAAGGCAAGCAGACAACGAGCATCTCAACAATCTTCTTATTTACCATGGAAATATGGTGCTTTTTTCTCTCTTTCCTCTTTTCATAATTTCTTTTTTTTCTTTTTCTCTTTTTTCTCAATATAGGACTCTTTTTTTATAAGAAGAATGCTTCATAGACAGCTCATTATGGTTACGCTGCAGGTTTCCACCATGTCATCATGGATTAGACCAGCGGCCTAGGCCTTTCTCTAACACATATACATAACTCCATGGACTCACAAGCTCCCCTTTCATTTCACACCGACGACATCCATAGACAAAAGAGCATGATATCAACTAGGTACAAAGTACGAGTGCAATGTTGAAAGCGTTCCCCATGACAGCATGGTTCTGCTAATCCCCAACAAATAAGTGCAAGCATATACAACATAGACGACACAATGGTTCAAGTTTATTAAAGGCAAGAAAATTAAAGTGTGCCATCAAGTTTGTGAGAGCTTTAATCACTAGTTTTCTCATAACAAGTTTAATTTGGAAGATAAACAAAAACATGAAAATACTTGGAATAGCATATGCTAGTAGGTAGGTATGGTGGAATCTTTGGAATAACTTGGTTTAAGGAGTTGGATGCATGAGTGAAAATGATACTTGGTTTTGGAGGCTAGCAAAAGACTTGGAGCGACAAACTAAGAGAGCAATAATGGCCATAACCATGCAGAGCGACAAAACCTCATTGATCAAAGCATAAAGTGATACTACAAGTTGAAAACTAAAGGATCATAAAGGCTATGGTGACTTGAGATAGTCATAACATGGTGTGATCATGTGCCAAGTCAACCCAAATGAAGCATCAAAGGAGAATACCACTATACTATGCTTTAATATGCTAAAATAACGCATGATTCATCCAAGGCACATTAAGCAATCTCAATTGTTTATAACAAGTCATGCTACAGCAAAGAATACTAAGCATAAAGCCAAAACAATATCAAGCATGGCATGACAAAGCATAGGCCACAGTCAAAAACAAGCTCTTTTTACCACATAAGTATGAACTTTCCTACTCTTTTCCAATCCAAACCAAACTATTTGAAAACCAATGTATGAAAGAGGGGGTCCAACCAATTTATTCAGCAAACTAAGAAAACCAAGCGAACAAAAAAGCAAAAACGAAGACGCTCCAAGAACAACACAAATGTGCATGAAACAATAAAAATAAAGTGTTTGGAAGAAACCTGGGATTTTTATTGATGAAGAAGGGGATGCCCAAGGCAACCCCAAGCTCTGACACTTGTACTTCTTGGATATTTCTTGGGGTGACACGCGTGGCATCCCCAAGCTTGAGCTTTAGTCCATCCTTCATCTCATTTCTCATTTCTTCCATACACCTAAAATATTTCCTTCATACAAAACTTCACACAATCTTTATTAGCAACATTAGTGCACTCAAGATAATAAGTCTTAGGCTCAGTTCTGATACCAATAAAACTTCCATTAAAACATTAGCTACTGTAGCAATTCCCTCAAAAATCTCAATTCCCCAAAAGAACTCAAAAAGGAACCAACAAGAAGCAAATGCAAATAATGGCAGAAATTTGTCAAAACAGACCAGAAGGTAAAGACGAATATTTTCGAAGACCTTCTGTTGCTCAAATCCAAAAGTGTTGAACTAACGAAAGTTAGATAACAACCTGGGGTAGAAGCAAAAAAGTTCACGCCTCAAAAGGACGTATAGAGATTTTACACGAATTTTTACGGTGAAGCACAAAAATCTGTTTCGGGACAGCAACTTTCCCAATCATTATTTCTCTCTCATTAGAGGTTACTCTTGGCACAAAAAACAAATAAAAAGGATAAGGAGCGGTTATTACAGAGGTAATAACTTCCAAGACTCATCTAAAACTTTTGGGTTATCTCCCAATAAGTACTTTTCTTTAACGCCTTTAAGTTAGGCTTGATAGTTTGAGAAGATGCTCACATAAGAAATATGAATTAAAGTAAAAGAGAGCATCAAGAAGCAAATTAAAAGCACATTTAAGTCTAACCCACTTCCTATGCATAGGAATCTTGTAAAGAAACAAGTTATGAAAGCACAAAGCAACAAGCATAGTAAAGCAAAACAAGTGCAACTTCAAGACTTTCAACATAAAGAGGGGAAACTTAATATTAATGAGATGCATAAAACCATGTTTCCCTCTCTCATAATAACTTTTAGTAGCATCATGAATAAAATTAACAATATAACTATCACATAAAACATTCTTATCATGAGCCACATGCATAAAAGAATTAATACTCTCCACATAAACATAGTCATTTTTATTAATTGTAGTGGGAGCAAATTCAACAAAATAGCTATCATTATTATTCTCATCACCATAATCATCAAATATAGGAGGCATATTGTAATCATAATTAATTTTCTCCTCAATAGTAGGTGGACTGAAAATAACATATTCATCATTGTAATCATCATATATTGGAGGTTTGGTATCATCATAAGCAACAAAATAGCTATCTTCCAAAGCTGGGGAACTAAAAAGATCATTTTCATAAAAACTAGCTTCCCCAAGCTTAGACTTTTCCATAGCATTAGCAATAAGGGTGTCCAAAGAATTCATATACTAACAACATTTCTATTAGCATGCAAATAAAGTTCCATAGGTTTTTTAATTTTCTCTTCAAACACTTCATGTCCTAACTCAAGATAAATACTATAAAGCTCTCTAATTTTTTTGTTGTTTTCCATTAATCCTAACTAGTGAAAACAATAAACAAAAAGACAAAATTGCAGAATCTAAAGGAAATAACTTCGAGCACTCACACCAGAGGATGTGAGTACCTTTTACCTTACCTCTCGGCAACGGCGCCAGAAAATAGGCGTTTGCCGTGGGAGGTTCTTCTTCTTTAATCCTCCGATGTGAATATCTTTTACCTTACCTCCCGGGCAACGGCGCCAGAAAATAGCTTGATGTCTACGCACTTCTATTCTTGTAGACAGTTGTTGGGCCTCCAAGTGCAGAGGTTTGTAGAACAGCAGCAAGTTTTCCCTTAAGTGGATTACCCAAGGTTTATTGAACTCAGGGAGGAAGTGGTCAAAGATATTCCCTCTCAAGGAACCCTGCAATCAAGATACAAGAAGTCTCTTGTGTCCCCAACACACCCAATACACTTGTCAGGTGTATAGGTGCACTAGTTCGGCGAAGAGATAGTGAAATACAAGTGGTATAGATAATTATAAGTGGTAACGGTGATAGAAAATAGCCTGACGGCGTGGAAAAGACTAAAGGCAAACTAAAATAAAGATAGAAGCAAGCAAACATGTAATAGATCTAATATCAAACGGTGTTTCAGTGCTTAGAAACAAGGCCTAGGATCATACTTTCACTAGTGAACACTCTCATATAAATATATTCTCTTTATGATACTACGCTGAACTACTCTCCGGTTGAACACTCTAATCGATGGTAGGGCTATAATAACATACCTCAAAGTTCATCTTTCCCATCTAGAAAACCCCACACTGTCACCTTGAGCACTAGATGGTTCCAACAAACACCACAATTTCATAAAGACATCCAACTCCAAATATAACTCATAACAAGTATTTGTAATCTCTAGCCTAAGTGCCACCATGGTGTGCACGCTGTCACTTTCACACACATGGGGAGAGCAGAGATCTATTAAAGCCCTTGAGTAGAAAGGTAGATCTATTAAAGCACTTGAGTGGTCAAAGGTATCCCTCTCAAGCAACCCTGCAATCAAGATACAAGAAGTCTCTTGTGTCCCCAACACACCCAATACACTTGTATGGTGTATAGGTGCACTTGTTCAGTGAAGAGATAGTAAAATACAAGTGGTATGGATATAAGACAACGGTGCCAGAAAAGAGCTTGACGGGAGGTAAAGACTAAAGGCAAAAAGATGGAAGCAAGCAAATATGTAACAGATCTAGTTGCAAACGGTGTTTCAATGTTTCGAAACAAGGCCTAGGGATCATACTTTCGCTAGTGAACACTCTCATATAATTATCTTCTCTTCATGATACTACTCTGAACTACTCTCTGATTGGACACTCTAATCCATGGTAGGGCTATAAAAACACTCCTCAAAGTCCGCTTCCCCATCTAGGTAACCCCACACTGTCACCTTGAGCACTAGATGGTTCCAACAAACATCACAATTTCATAGAGACATCCAACTCCAAATATAACTCATAACAAGTATTTGTAATCTCTAGCCTAAGTGCACCATGGTGTGCACGCTATCACTTTCACAAACGTGGGGAGAGCCAGAGATCTATTAAAGCACTTGAGTAGCAAGGTAGATCTACTTGATTACAAAGCTCATGATCACAATATGATCATGCATAGAGAGAGAGAGAGAGAGAGATGAACACATAGCTACCGGTAGATCCCTTAGCCTTGAGGAAGAACTACTCCCTCATCATCATGGGAATCAGCAACGGCGATGGGGATGATGGTGGAGATCGATGGAAATGGCTCCGGGAGCATGATGGCTCGTGTATTAACAAGCTCGTTGGGGAACCCCAAGAGGAAGGTATGATGAGCACAACAGGTTTCCCTCAGTTATGAAACCAAGGTTTAATCGAACCAGTAGGAGCAAGGAAACACCCCAAAGGTGTTGCTAGCTGAGCCTTGGCAGGGCGCACTACCGGTGCTAGTAGAAACTAGGAGACCTGCACAACAGAACCACAGAACTTTGTCCCCAACTTGCGATGAGGTTGTCAATCTCACTGTGTTTTGCTGAAAACAAAGGATTAAACGAATCGAATGGAAGGAAGTAATAGTTTGTAGAAAGTAAACACAAAGCAGTAAAAAGTTTATAGATTGTATGTAAAAGTAAAGGACCGGGATCCATAGTTCACTAGAGGTGGCTCTCCTTAGATAGATAACATGCTAGGTGAACAAATTACAGCGGGGCAATTGACAAACATCGAGAAAGCAATACATGCATATACTAATCATCTTGACTCCTTTGAGACTTGATTGGGCATTACAACATTATACATAGACCGCCATCAAACTGCATCTATGATAATAATCCACCTTCAGGTTATCATCCGAACCCCCTCCAGTATTAAGTTGCAAGCAACAGATTATTGCTTTACGAATTGCGTGTAAAGTAAACAATACAATTGTTCTATGAACAAAGGATTGTTGTTTTTCTCCCTAGTAGCAACAACACATCTAGTACATTAGGGATTTCTGTCACTTACCCAGATTACCAGAGGCATGAACCCACTATCGAGCATAAATACTAACTCTTGGAGTTGCTAGCATCTACTTGGCCAAGATAGCTACTAACAACGGAAAGCATGCAAGATCACAAATAACAAAGACATGATAGAATCAATAATCAATCTGAAATAGCATCTCAATATCCTTCGGATCCCCGCAAACACAACATGCATAATTACAAATAGAAGATCTTGATCATGAACGGAGCTCACAAGATCTAAACATGAAAGCACAAAGGAGGAGAACCAGCCATCTAGCTACTACATGGATCCGTAGTCCAAGGATGAACTACTCACGCATCACACCGGAGGCTTGCATGGTGATGAAGAAGGCCTCCAGGGTGAATTCCCCTCTCCGGCAGGGTGCCGGGAAGAGCTTAAGATCCATCCCGATCTAGGGATGGAGATGACGACGGCTACAGACTCTTTCGTGGATTTTTGATCGGGTATTTAGGGTTTTCGTCCCGAGGGCATCTTATAGGCGGAAGGAGAGGCCGAGGGGGTGCTGGGGTCGGCCAGACCACCCCCTGGCGCGGGCCAGGCCTGGCCGCGCGGCCAGGTGGTGTGGCCGGCCCCCAGCCCTTCTCCGTCTCGTATTCTGGCATCTGATGACTTCCAGAAAAATAGGCACTTTGGCTTTTGTCCAGTCCAATTTCGAGAATATTCATTTTCTGACTTTCCTGGAGCCAAAATAGCAGAAAACATGCAACTGGCACTGTGGCTCTTGTTAATAGGTTAGTCCAAGAAATCATATGAAAACTACTCCAAAGTGTGGACAAAACACAAGAAAGTGGATAAAACCAAGCATGGAACATCAAAAATTATAGATACATTTGCAATGTATCAGAGCACTTCCCCATCCCGACAGGGTGCCAGAACAGAGACTTTCTGTCCCCCGAATCTCCCCTTCGGTGGCGGCGGTGCTGCGGAACTTTTTATGGCTGAAAGATGGATTATTTAGGGTTTCTGCATCGGAGGCTTTTTATAGGCGAAAGGGTGATGTCAGAGGGTGGACCAGAGACCCACACCACCTGGTGGCGCGGCCAGGGGACCCGTGCCACCACATGGTGTGGCCAGCCCCTGGCCCCTCTCCATCTCGTCTTCTGGCTCCGTGAGTCTTCCGGTAAAATATCGACTTTGGCTTTTGTCCCATCCAATTCCGAGAATATTCATTTTCTGGCTCTTCTGGAAGCAAAAACAGAAGAAAACATGCAACTGACACTGTGGCATCTTGTTAATAGGTTAGTCCCAGAAAATGCATAAAAGTATCTCAAAGTATGAACAAAACATAAGAAAGTAGATATAAAACAAGCATGGAACATAAAAAATGATAGATACGTTTACGTCGTATCAGTAGTATATGTGATAGTTGATGTTACCAAGGAAATGTTTTTGGATTCAAAGGATTATCTTATTTGGATGTGCAAAACACAACATCGAATGAATTTATACGGTTTTTAATGCTGCTGGTCAAACAAACTAGACAAAAAGGTTCACAAAGGGATAAATTGTTGTTCTCCTTGGAGCATATTATCTCTGTAACCAAGATTCCTAGAAAGAGCAACAACCAATGCTAGTCATGAGTTAACTAGATTTGGCATGATAAATTAGAGACTCGACCATGGTTGGGTTCGGCTCCGGGAGATCTTATGGATCGTATCGCTCAATATTGTAAAAAAATTGAACGATAAAAGTCTTGAAGGACATGGAATCTGCATTAAAAAGACGGTGAGTACATTTTAAGAAAGAGCTCGAGCCCGTGGTTGGGCATCTCACCATTCACCATGACACACCTAACCACAGACCTACACCTAAGGTGAGAAGCAACAATCTAACTATGATCAAGAGGACCTGGCAACCGACTCCATCTCCCACTTGACCGACAAGGCTGGTGGAAGAGGAGGAAATGGCGTCGAACGAACACATGGGAACCTTTGTTCCTCTATCGCATCATCGTCTCCTGCGCACTACAACCATTTTCGTCCCCCACCCTAGGCATCTACATCAGCATCGAGGACCGTCCTTGTCGTCCTAGCTTCTACACCGGTGTCGAGGACCGCTCCCACCACCCCCATCATCTACACCGGCATAAAGGACCTCCATCAGTGCCCCAACATCTGCACCGGCCTCCAAGACCTCCGCCCGACGCTGGACAAGGGAGCATATTTCCCTAGTACGTTGTTGCTCGCTTTAGGGCGTGCGGGAGAAACCCCTTCCCAAACCCGACGAAGACAGGTACCAGACCACCGTCGTAGCTATCTAGGAGAGTTTTGTAATGACCTAGGGTTTTATATTATAGGAAAGGGTAGATATGTGAATTGAGATTATGCATAACATGCATTTAGAAATTCAGGGTCAATTTGAAAATTTTCATAACGTATTTGAATATGGTTCTGGTGAGGTTGTTAGCAACCAAAAGGTCACTAGGAATAGACACCACGTCCAAATACTAAATTTAAAAAATTTGAATGAGTTTAGAATGGAATTTGACCTAAGCCAAACTTGGATTCAAATTCAAATTCCACACATTTTAAACACAAATCACACAAGATGGGATGTAATGTTCCATTCAAATAAGATATTACTCAAATCTTAAGGAAAAAACATATAAAGATACAAACTATAGCAAACAACAAAAAATGATCTTAATTCATATTTGAATATGAGTACATGATGCAGAATTAGAACAATATTAAAAATAAAAGGAAAAACCTAATCTAAAAGCCCTACACTATCTATCTATCTTCTCAAGGCTTGATCCAAATCTTGATCTTCAACCTGTAAACACAAAAACATAGAAAAACATTTGTTAAATGTTAAAATGTTGGTTCTTCCCTAAGACAAAACCATTTTTTAAGAATCCTTTAAGTAGAGTCTAGGAATAAATCCTAAACTTTTAAGCCTGAGAAATAGATGAACAAATCAAAGATCAGGATAAATAGAGTCAAAATACTACATTAATATGAACATTTGAATCCAACAGTAGAGTCAAAATCCTGTAGAATAGATCACCAAGAGTACCTCAGAATTGTCACCATCTTTAGTTGAGAACACATAGTAACTTTGTAGTCATCTACGAAGAATCTCAACTAGATCAGATATGAAAACTAAACCAGTAGGAATACTAGTAACCTCAATATAAAAAATTCAACCAAAATAAAACCCCAGGATCAGGATTCTATCAAGAATAGGTGGAAATCTAGAAAACCAAAACACCCTATATCAAAATTCTAAACCAATAGAAACTCTAGCAACCACTAGACAAGAAAAAACACCAAAGGGTTTAGCAACGCATTGAATTCTTCCAAGAACACTAGAACTCCTAGTATTTGAAACTTGATAAAAAATTGTAAACCAATCAAACTTCATAGCAATGAAAGCTATGAACAATCATCTAAATAGAAATGTAAGGGGCCAACAATGAAAACGAAATCAAATACATCAAAAACTAATTAATAAACACTTGTCAAGTTCTAAAACCAGAACAAGACAAAGGCCAAACCGACATTCCTGATTAGGCATATCTAAATACTACCCCTGGACATAGAAACAAAAGGGTCATATGCTAATTTTGGCATACATAGATAAGTTAAACCCAGCATGGGCTTAACCACCGAAAAACCCTTGATAGCTGTGAATAGGTTAACCAACAAAGGTGGTTTCACACACACAAGCATGTGATTCATCTAACTGGATGGCATTGGTGTCAGCAACACATCTATTTAGGAACACTATGAATAGAGGACCACCTAAGACCCTATAGCTCACAAGTCATCACTCGAGCTTGGACCACAACACACACACACTTAGAGTTTAGAGACAGAGAGGAGGGAGAAGAAGAGGAAGAACTCAAGAATATGAGGAGAAGAGCCACAACAGGAGTTGCTGATATTCATCAAGCCCACTAGGAAGCTACAAAGGTTGTTAATTTAACCCTAGAGTAGAAAAGTATAGAGTCCAATGAGAGAGATATCGTAGTATGAATTGCACCCAGTATAGAAGGAGGACTATAATATGTGCATCTTCATCAAAGAAGAACATCACAGACAGGGCACGCCTTGAACTGGCACAAACTGTAGCCATTAACTAGAAGAAGATAAACAATATACACATAATCAATCAAGAGCACCAAAGTCCTAAGACAAGCCTAAAAATGAGAAGGGAGATACCAATTTAACACCGTAAAACCTGCATAAGAAGCAGTAATCAACACTTAACAACACACTTACAGAATAAAGCTTGAACTATAAAACTCAAGCAACAACAGAAAGAAACTAAGCAATTGTTACTCAAATAGTTTAGTAAAACAATTAACCACAAGTCAATTGAGTGAAATGACAGTAACCAATTATACTAAAAATAAATCTATTAATCCTCAAATGGTAGGATCAGTACACAAGAGTAAAATAAAAACTACAGTAGGATGCCAGTAGCATACTACTAACAACACAACACTTAATTAATCAACAACAAAGCTTAACTATCATAGTGTAACCCCTAGGAACTAAACATTCATTTAATCAAGCAACACCTGTTAACTGATAGACATCCTAAGACTATATTTCCACATCGAACCCTAGAAACTAAGTAACATCTAGAACATTCTTGAAAGCCCTAGAACCTACCAGAACAAGTAGAAACACCATCACTCTAACCCTACAGAACAGAAACCCTAGAAATTTATAGAAACCTAGAATCAGAAAGAGAGAGAGGAGGAACCAACACCTACCTGCAGAAAGGATGAGCCTAGCTCATACTAACTAGGTAGAGGTGGAAGGCAGAGTCATGGCGGCGGTGGCAGGTAGCATAGAGGAGTACCCAGAGGGGCATATCACTCTACACCAGCTAGAGCAGCCATAGTAGTAGTAAATGCCTTGGAGCACCATCACAATGGCGGGGAACATCGGAGTTGCGTCGCAGTTGAAGTGGATGAAGCATCGCCTAACCTGAGATCAAGAGGGGGTTAAGAGAGAGAGAGAGAAATCAACTCGGTTGAAAGGTACAGCGGAGGCAAGAGAGCATATTTAGTGGAATAGCGGTGGCGGAAGGGGTCGGATACGGTTGAGAGAGCCGGGAGAAGCGGCATCGACGCACAGTCACCATCGCCAGCGCGTGCGCGCGGGAGAGAGAGAGGAGTGAACATGTGCACGAGAGAGAGTAAGCGTGCCGGGTTGGGCTGGACCATGTCTAGGAAGTGGTTTTGACCAATTGGGTCTGTCTAGTGGGCCCAGATACTTGGGTATTTTAGTCATTTCACAAATACCCATAAACCCAATTAAATCATACCACACACATAATAACTTATAAAAACAAAGTAAAAATAGTTTTGTGTGTATAAAAATGCAAGGAATCCAAAATGTATTTTTGAGGGATTTTTGCAAACACTAAAAAATTATGAAATTTTGAGTGATTAAAATGGAGTTTTAAAATATTAAAAAATTCATATAAATCTAGGAAAATCATAATAATTATGTGAACCAAATTTTCATAGAAAAATGTAAAATCTAAAGTAAAATACTAATAATATAGGTGGATTGTAATAATCAATAAAATACCAAAGAAAATAAAATAAAGCCCTGAAAAGGGGAAATCACTTTAAAATAAAATTGACTTAATAAAACTCAAATCAAACACACCTAAATGCATTACATATAGATATTGCGTTAGAGCATCAGATAATTGCCAACAAAACATTATCTTTATTGGACAATGTTGCGAATTCCATAACCCGATATCTAGGATCAAGAAAACCCTTTGAACTGCATTATCTCGTAGTTACCGGGCAACTTCATTCTTGCATTACCTTTGTGAGATCAATCTTGCAACCATGTTGCAAGAGAAGTCTTACATGTCCTTTGGCTTATTTACAAAAAATGTTTTCAAAACATTAGAATTAGTTGCACTTAAAACAAAAACCATTTTCGGAATGAAATTAATAAAATGGGGGAACAATGGAATCATGGATGTATACATGGTTAAAAGATCAATGTGGTGGAGATTCCATTATACTAGGAAAGTTTGGATTAACAACACAACATTCAAACAATATTGTGCCATATAGTACCGTGTTAACCAAAGATCTTGTTATTGGGCGAGCGAGTCAGAAATACCTTATTCCTTTTGGCTGTCCTCATATATCTAGTCAGGCTGAGATCTAGAGAGAAGATCAGCGGGTGGTAGCCCGTGACGTCCCTATGATGTGCTCCAGGATAACGGCTGGGTATATTAGAAGGGATGGTAATTGAATGTAGGTCTCTCGACCAAAATTCGTTACAATGGGTGGGAAGCGGGTCAGGGAGGGGGACTCTGTATGACACGGTGAAACTTGGCATCAATACTCGGTGAAACTTGGTATCAAGACTCGGTGAAACTTGGTATCAAGACTCGGTGAAACTTTTGTGGGCAAAGTAGCGCACCTCTCGAGAATGTAAAAACGTGACATGTTACTCCCTGTTTTGGGAAAGAACTACGATCGTAGCGCGAAAAGGAACTCTACAAAAGTTCAAACAACCCGTGACGACTGACAACTTAGAATTTTATAAATCTAAAACTTATCTTTTATAAAATCCATTTTCAAAAACCTGCACGAGTCTTAGATCTTTGATCGATGACTTTCAAACAAACTTCAGACAACCACCCTAGAATTGCTGAGAACACTCGTACTTAATCTATCATCTTAACCCTTGCTTAGGTTATAAGAAGACACGACGAGTGACATGAAGGATAGAATCAACAAAGTATCAGACTAGTAGACATAAGAAAATATGTAGATATAGGGAAGCACCAAAATAAATGCATAGGCAGATGAACTAGCAATAGTATAGCTTCTCCAATAAGTTGCCACCTCCAATGGTAAAAGATTAGTATTACCATTGATTGGGAAGCTATCGCTTCTGCATTTGAACTTTTATCGCATTGTAAATCCTCAATGGATCGAGGAGGATCTTGAAGCTTTTGTACACTTTTGGCTCTTGGTATGGATTAATAAAGAAAGTTGTTAGACCCGCAATGTTTCAGTTGTACCACTCTGAGGAATGTGATATTTACGGATGGAAACTTTCGTGAGTGTCATATCAACGAATTGTATACTACAACATGCAGTGGTGTATTGGGTCACCGCAAGTTTGTCGGTATCCTCCGTCGGTAACTTGCTGGTTCTCTCCTCCAAAGGGAACGACTGGACCAGTCCAATCTCAAGCGCGACTTACTGCTAGTGGCGGAGCTGGTATACAAGAATTGGGTTCAGGTGAACCCAACGAGTTTCATCAACCCCTCACTAATTGACTCTGTCACTAGGCTCATTAGTGGAACATCAGAATGTAACTACTTGAGCTGAGCCCAATAATTTTTTCCTGCATCTTCGCCCCTGCTTACTGCTGCTTTCCTCCCACGACAATGACAAGAGCGACTATTGATTGACCCGTGAACACCGGTGAGTACCGCAGAGCATCATCTCATTTCTATTTTTCTGATTTTGATGATAATTTTCAACGACCACTCTTAGATTTTGAGTAACTGCTTGCAGTATTTAAATCTATAAATTCCAAAGAATTTGGTTGGAGCTGTTTTGCTCTACCTCTACATTACAGTAATTCATGAAAGAGGATTTTTTGTCTTATTTATCTATGCAAATTAAAGGCTCTAGGGGTACTATGTAAATACCGATTCTTAGATTTAGTTATCTCCCATAATTTAGAGGCAATAATTTGGAAAAGAAGACCTTTTCAGGCTAAAGATAGAGTAAGGTAAGGACCGCATGGCCCTGTTGATCGTGTGATACCATTTTTTAACATGCTGACATGATAATCGAGTGTGACCACACTTATAGCATGAAATAGAGCTTTGCGATTCCATTTTCACACGTGTCACAAAATCTTCTTTTGTTGGCTCTTTATAACATGGGAACCTACAACTTAGTAATGTTCTCCTCACGTATTCACTTGGTTTCTCCCAGTAACATGCTTGAGATTTTGTGCGTAGGATAAAAAATTAAATGTGACTTACTGATACTTGCATTTTGCATCATCATTTTAGTACCTTTATGCACTGTTTAGAATCATATTTACCTTGATCCATCATTATTTATGTATATTTAGATGATTTGAAGCGAGAGGAGACACGAGGCCCGGAAGAGGCCAGGTGGCGCGCCCACCCCCTGGGCGCGCCACTCATGCTCTTTCGGCCCTCGAGCATCGTCTCGGATCTTCCTTTTTAGAGACGCCTTCGTATCACCAGAAAACCTACGCCATATTTTTCCCACGATTTACAGAGGTGGTGGCGGAGGCGAAAGCCTCTCCTACTCTGGGAGGGGCAGATCCTGCTGCACCGGATCCTCTAGTGAGAGGGAAATTGACGCTATGATCATCACCACTCCTCCTAGGCATAGGGAGAGGCATCTCCATCAACATCTCCACTAGCACCATCATCATCACCATCACCATCTCCAAGATCCATCTTGTTCCCCTCATAGTTTGTGATTGATTGAACCCTGGATATTGTTTTAAGGGCTATTTACATGTTTGTGATTGGCATCTTATCTTTATTTGGTGGAGAGATTATATTTTTAGATTGTGTTGTATCCCATATGCTACTGATCCATATCATGTTTGCCATTTTCGAGTATATCCCCATGTTCCTAAGGGCATAGGATGAATTGGCTATGATTTCCATATAAATATGCAATGAGTATGTGGTCCGGTTTTTATCTTTTATATTGCTCTATGATAGTTTTATGCAAACGTCGACTGCATATTACTTCACCTATATGGGCTCATAGGAGAATACTTGATGCAATGATAGAGGTTGGAAGGTACGAAATTGATAGAAACCATTTTCCAATACTTTGAGTTGTATTGGGGGATTATATGTCGGGGACCAATGAACCTATTGCTATGGTGAAACATTTATGTCTTAATGATTCCTAGTATTCATGTGAATGGATCTAGGACCCATCATAAGTGGTGTATTTAGCTCATACTTATGGCTACACCTAATTAGGATCCACCCTAAGGGAATGAAACTTGACAACATATTCACCATATTATGTAGAAATCTGTATGCTAAGTAAATCCATGCGACCCTCGGGAATGCTTGTTACATATAAGTTCACATACACACTTGAGCTTGTCCTCTTGCTGCATATAGGATTGGGCTTTCTCTCATCGAGAGCATTTACTTATTGCTATTTACTTTCAGCACTTTATATTCTTGCAAACTACAAACCCAAAACACTAAATCTACTGCATTTCCTATTATTTTATTTGTCTAATTTGCTAACCAATACCCTTAGATCCTCGTGGGTTCGACAACCTTTCTTTATTGAAAAGTACTACAATTGATCTCCTGCACATGGGAGCCATCAAGAGACTTTTCTGGCGCCATTGTCGGGGAGCATTGTGCTATTGGTAAGCTGTTTGGTAAGGAGACTTGAAATATGTTTTTTATCTTTTTACTGTTGTTTTATCATGGCCTTCTCAAACTATAAAGGATTGGAACTCACCCTATTTGAGTTCCTTCATGACAAAGATAAAGAGAAGGTTGAGAAGCCTACCGAACCAAAAGTTGAATATCAAATTCCTATTGGTATTGTCGAAAAAGCTAGGGAAGTAAATTTTGCAGGTGATGGAAGCCAAACTGCTATGGGGAATTTATATGAAATTGAAGAACTATGTTCCCTATTTAGACTTGCAGGTATTCATGAGAATGAAGTAAGAAGGAATCTATTATTTTTATCTTTATCTGGTAAAGCTCACGAATGGTATAGATCTCTGGATAATAAATATTGTCTTGGTTGGGAAAATCAGAAAAAGGCTTTCTATGTTAAACATCCTAAAGAAGCTTATGATGATTGCTGCCTGATACGTTGCAAACGTATCTATAATTTTTGATGTTCCATGCTTAGTTTATATCTACTTTCTTATGTTTTGTCCATACTTTGGAGTACTTTTTATACACTTTCTTGGACTAACCTATTAATAAGATGCCACAGTGCCAGCTGCCTATTTTCTGCTGTTTTTGGTTCCAGGAAAGTCAGAAAATGAATATTCTCAGAATTGGAAGGGACAAAAGCCAAAGTCAATATTTTACCGAGGGGGACACAGAGCCAGAATACGAGACGGAGAGGGGCCAGGGGCCGCCCACACCACCTGGCTGCATGGCCAGGCCTGGACCACACCAGGCGGTGGTGTGGCCGCCTAGGGCACCCCCTCGGCCTCCCCTTTCGCCTATAAGATGCCTCCGATACAGAAACCCTAAGTACCCGATCAAAAATCCATGAAAGAGTCTGTAGCCGCCGTCATCTCCATCCCTAGACCGGGAGGGATGTGAAGCTCTTCCCGGCACCCTACCAGAGGGGAGAATTCACCATGGAGGCCTTCTTCATCACCATGCAAGCCTCCGGTGTGATGTGTGAGTAGTTCATCCTTGGACTACGGGTCCATGTAGTAGCTAGATGGTTGGTTCTTCTCCTTTGTGCTATCATGTTTAGATCTTGTGAGCTCCGTTCATGATCAAAATCATCTATTTGTAATCTTACATGTTGTGTTTGCGGGGATCCGATGGATATTGAGATGCTATTTTAGATTTATTATTGATTCTATCATGCCTTTGTTATTTTTGATCTTGCATGCTCTCCGTTGTTAGTAGATATCTTGGCCGAGTAGATGCTAGCAACTCCAAGAGGGAGTATTTATGCTCGATAGTGGGTTCATGCCTCTAGTAATCTGGGGAAGTGACAGAAATCTCTAAGGTACTAGATGTGTTGTTGCTACTAGGGAGAAAACAACAATCCTTTGTTCATAGAACAATCGTATTGTTTACTTTACACGCAATGCTTAATGCAATTATCGGTTGCTTGCAACTTAATACTGGAGGGGGTTCAGATGATAACGTGAGGGTGGATTATTAGTCATAGATGCAGTTGGATTACGGTCTATGTATAATGTTGTAATGCCCAATCAAATCTCATAGGAGTCAAGATGATTAGTATATGCATGTATGCTTTCTCGATGTTTGTCAATTGCCCCGTTGTAATTTGTTCACCCAACATGTCATCTATCTTAAGGAGAACCACCACTAGTGAACTATGGACCCCAGTCCTTTCTTTTACCATCAATCTACAAGTGTTTACTATTTTCTGTTTACTTTCTGCAAGCTATTAGTTTCTTCCACACAATACGTTTAATCATTTGTTTTCAGCAAAACTGGTGAGATTGACAACCTCACTGTAAGTTGGGGGCAAAGATCTGTGGTTGTGTTGTGTAGGATTCCAAGTTGGAAACAACACCTTGGAGGTGTTTCCTTGCTCCTATTGGTTCGATAACCTTGGTTTCATAACTAAGGTAAACTTACTACTGTGCTCATCATACCTTCCTCTTGGGGTTCCCCAACAAGCTCGATATAAACCACGAGCCAACAAGTATTTTTCTGGCGCCGTTGCTGGGGAGTCAAGGACATCTTGACAAGAGGAGTCCCTCATAACCAATCCTTTACTTTGTTTTATTTGTTTTTCTTAGTTTATTTTTACTTTGTTTGCTTGTTCTTTTTATTAGAAATATAAAAAAAATTAGTTCCTACTATAGTTGTTATCTTCGTTGGTATGTTATTGTCTTGCTTTATCATGCTTTCTATCAATGGTTGGTTTCTTTGAAACTAAATCTTATTGGCAAGGTGGGTTCACGAAAAAACAAAAATATTATACAAGGGACACCGCTTGTCACAAAAAGGGAAACACTTACGGGAACAAATTAATGAATTGTATACCATCGCTAGAAACGTGTGCTCTACTTATAATGTTACTTATTGCTTTGATAAATCTTGTTGTTGTAAGAGGTATAAACACCTCCCTTTTCAATGTGAGTATAATGATGATGTTACCATATCTTCTTATGTTAAGGGAAATTATGACTTTTACGATGTGGAACAAATTGAAGAATTTATTGCTTGGAAGGGTGCATTAGAACTTGCTTATTTGCTTGAAAATATTGATGACACACCTTATAAATATGAGGTTTATGATATACTTAATTTTGCTTTGATAATTACAAGTAAGAAAATGGCTATATTCTTGAATATCTTAATAGATGCTCTCCACCAACGGAAGAGACTAATGCCTTGCAGGAGCCTATGGAAGAAGAAATTGCTGAAACTGGAAGCTCATTGGATGAGAAGGAGGAGGAGAGTGATGATCAAGAGGAGGAAGAATGTATCTACCCATTCCTACCCTCTAATGAGAGTAACTCTTTACCCCTTACATTATTTGATTGTCCCCCATGCTTACCAAAGGAGGATGAATGTTGTGTTCCTGTGGATTCTTTTGAAAATGTTTATAATAAATCTCTAGATGATGGTCCTATATTGGTTGATAATATTAATTGTAGTACTATGGAAAATGATATTGATCAGTCATCTTGTTATAAAATTGTTAAAAGTGGGTTTGAAGGTTTTAATCCCACTATTTTTGAGCTTGATAAAAATTATGTGTTAGTAGATCATGAAAAGCATGCTTTATGTGATAGTTATATTGTTGAGTTTATTCATGAGGCTACTGAAAATTATTATTAGAGAGGAAAATATGATTGTAAAAGTTTTCATGGTACTGAAACACCTCTCTATGTGCTGAAAGTTTTGAAGTTACTCTTGTTTTATATTCCTATGCCTTTCACTTTGTTCTTTGTGAATTTATTTGCATACAAGATTCCCATACATAGGAAGTGGGTTAGACTTAAATGTGTTTTGAATTTGCTTCTTGATGCTCACTTTTACTTCAATTCGTATTTCTTATGTGAGCATCTTCTCAAACTATCATGCCAAACTTAAAGGCGTTAAAGAAAAGTACTTCTTGGGAGATAAACCAATAGTTTTCTTGAGTCTTGGCGGTTATTACCTCTGTAATAACCGCTCCTTATCCTTTTTATTTGCTTTTTGTGCCAAGAGTAACCTCTAATGAGAGAGAAGTAATGCTTGGAAAGTTGCTGTCCCGAAATAGATTTTTGTGCTTCGCTGTAAAAATTTGTGTAAAATCTCTGTACGTCCGTTTGAGGCGTGAATTTTTGTGCTTCTTCCCCAGGTTACTAACTTTCGTTAGTTCAACACTTTTCGATTTGAGCAACAGAAGGTCTTTGAAAAAATTGGTTTTTACCTGCTAGCCTATTTTGATATATTTCTGCCATTATTTGCATTTCCTTCTTGTTGATTCCTTTTTTAGTTCTTTTTGGGGAATTGAGATTTTTGAGGGAAGTGCTACAGTAGCTTGTCTTTTAATGGAAGTTTATTTGGTGTTGAAACTGAACCCAAAGGATTACTATCTTGAGTACACTAATGTTGCTAATAAAGAGTTTATTTGGTGTTGAAACTGAACCCATAGCCTTTATGATCCTTTAGTTTTCGACTTGTAATATCCCTTTATGCTTTAATTAATGATATTTTGTCGCTTTGCATGATTATGGCCATTATTGCTCTCTTAGTTGGTCGCTCCCAGTCTTTTGCTAGCCTCCATAACCAAGTATGAGTTCCACTCATGCATCCAACTCCAAATAAAACCAAGTTATTCCAAAGAGTCCACCATACCTACCTATTAGCATTTGCTATTCCAAGTATATTCATGTTTTTTTCTACCTTTAGAATTAAACTTGTTATGAGAAAACTAGTGATTAAATCTCTCACGAACTTGATGGCACACTTTACTTTTCTTGCCCCTAATAAACTTGAACCATTGTGTCGTCTATGTTTGTATATGCTCGCACTTATATGTTGGGGATTAGCAGAACCATGCTATCATGGGGAACACTTTCAACATTGCACTTGTACATTGTACCTAGTTGATATCATGCTCTTTTGTCTATGGATGTCGTCGTGTGAAATGAAAGGGGAGCTTGTAAGTCCATGGATTATGTATGTGTGTTAGAGAAATGCCTGGTCCGCCGGTCTAATCCATGCCTAATCATGGTGGAAACCTGCAGCATAACCATAATGAGCAATCTATGAAGCATTCTTCTTATAAAAAAAGAGATAGAGATTGAGAAAAGGACAAAAAAAGAGATGAGAAAAGAGGAAATAGAAAAAAAGCACCATTTTCTCATGGTAAATAAGAAGATTGCTGAGATGCTCGTTGTATGCTTGCCTTGTCATTTTGATATGGAGATTCTTCCGTATCATCGGGCAAGGGGTACCCCGTTGGCGGTTCTCTATGATACACATGTACTTACTATGACAAGAACTTACCGGTAACTAAACTTGAGTAGCATGAGGAGCGGCCCTCGTATTCAAGGGACATGAGATTTCCAACTTATACTTTGTCAAGCATATACTCCATAGTTTGTTCACTTTAACCTTAATAACTTCAAGATGCTTATGATAGGGGCAATGAGATCTGAAAGCTAATAAGTACCATAATTTTTGGAAGCTCTTTATGAGACTTGAATCCCTGCTTTCATCTATGAAGGCCTTTCTTCCACTTTTATTTTGAGTCTCCACCTTCTATCTTTATGCACCTATTGAGAGAGCTTAGTGGCAATTCTTAGTTTAATGTGCATTGTCCCAAGACTTGTTGATTGATGCATAACTTTGATATTTCTTGTTCTAAAACTATTTGTATCTAGTCACCCTTATGAACTTTAAAGGTGTCCTATGCATTTATGTTTGCTACTCTATGAGGGACAAGCTGAATGCCACTTTCTATGTTTTCTTTATGTGAAACAAACAAATGTCTTGCAAAGCATTGTTATTCATGAATCTTTTGTTTGTGCATTTTCATGTTACAACATAGTTGTTATGTCTTATTGTTAGAACTTTATCTTTCATGCTATGTTGAAGTACTATGATCCCATCTATCAATGTTTTACAAATACTTTGATCAATTTTATGATGGTGCATGTCACCTAAAAAATTATTCTTTCTTTTTATCACTTACCTACTCGAGGATGAGCAGGAGTTAAGCTTGGGGATGTTGATACGTTGCAAACGTATCTATAATTTTTGATGTTCCATGCTTGGTTTATATCTACTTTCTTATGTTTTGTCCATACTTTGGAGTACTTTTTATAAAAAAATTTGGACTAACGTATTAACAAGATGCCACAGTGCCAGCTGCCTGTTTTTTGCTATTTTTGGTTCCAGGAAAGTCAGAAAATGAATATTCTCGGAATTGGACGGGACAAAAGCCAAAGTCAATATTTCACCGAGGGGGACACAAACCCAAAATACGAGATGGAGAGGGGCCAGGGGCCGCCCACACCACCTGGCCACGCGGCCAGGCCTAGCCCGCGCCAGACGGTGGTGTGGCCGCCTAGGGCACTGATACATTGCAAATGTATCTATAATTTTTGATGTTCCATGCTTGGTTTTATCCACTTTCTTGTGTTTTGTTCCAACTTTGGAGTACTTTTCATATGATTTCTTGGACTAACCTATTAACAAGAGCCACAGTGCTAGCTGCCTATTTTCTGCTGTTTTTGGTTTCAGGAAAGTTAGAAAATGAATATTCTCGGAATTGGACAGGACAAAAGCCAAAGTGCCTATTTTTCCGGAAGGGATCAAGTGCCAGAAAACGAGATGGAGAAGGGCCAGGGGCCGGCCACACCACCTGGCCGTGCGGCGAAGCCTGGCCCGCGCCAGGGGGTGGTGTGGTGGCTCCCAGCACCCCCTCGGCCTCTCCTTCCGCCTATAAGTTGCCCTCGAGACGAAAACCCTAAGTACCCGATCAAAAATCCACGAAAGAGTCAGTAGCTGCCGTCATCTCCATCCCTAGATCGGGAGGGATCTGAAGCTCTTCCCGACAACCTGCCGGAGAGGGGAATTCACCCTGGAGGCCTTCTTCATCACCATGCAAGCCTCCGGTGTGATGCCTGAGTAGTTCATCCTTGGACTACGGATCCATGTAGTAGCTAGATGGCTGGTTTCTCCTCCTTTGCGCTTTCATGTTTAGATCTCGTGAGCTCCGTTCATGATCAAGATCATCTATTTGTAATCCATACATGTTGTGTTTGCGGGGATCCGATGGATATTGAGATGCTATTTCAGATTGATTATTGATTCTATCATGTCTTTGTTATTTGAGATCTTGCATGCTTTCCGTTGTTAGTAGCTCTCTTGGCCAAGTAGATGCTAGCAACTCCAAGAGTTAGTATTTATGCTCGATAGTGGGTTCATGCCTCTGGTAATCTGGGGAAGTGACAGAAATCTCTAAGGTACTAGATGTGTTGTTGCTACTAGGGGGAAAACAACAATCCTTTGTTCATAGAACAATCATATTGTTTACTTTACACGCAGTTCGTAAAGCAATAATCTGTTGCTTGCAACTTAATACTGGAGGGGGTTCGGATGATAACCTGAAGGTGGATTATTAGTCATAGATGCAGTTGGATGGCGGTCTATGTATTATGTTGTAATGCCCAATCAAGTCTCAGAGGAGTCAAGATGATTAGTATATGCATGTGTTGCTTTCTCGGTGTTTGTCAATTTCCCCGCTGTAATTTGTTCACCCAGCATGTTATCTATCTTAAGGAGAGCCACCTCTAGTGAACTATGGATCCTGGTCCTTTTTCTTTACATACAATCTACAATCTTTTACTGCTTTGTGTTTACTTTCTGCAAACTTTTACTTCTTTCCATTCGATACGTTTAATCCTTTGTTTTCCTCAAAACACGGTGAGATTGACAACCTCATCGCAAGTTGGGGACAAAGTTCTGTGGTTGTGTTGTGCAGGTCTCCACGTTGCTACTAGCACCGGTAGTGCGCCCTGCCAAAGCTCAGCTAGTAACACCTTTGGGGTGTTTCCTTGCTCCTACTGGTTCGATTAAACCTTGGTTTCATAACTGAGGGAAAACTTACTGCTGTGCTCATCGTACCTTCCTCTTGGGGTTCCCAACGAGCTCTACGTCGAAAGTCAAGCGCATCAAGATTTTCTGGCGCCATTGCCGGGGAGTCAAGGACATCTTCACAAGGGGAGTCCCTCATAACCAATCTCTTTACTTTGTTGTTTTTGTTTTGCTTAGTCTCTTTTTGCTTTGTTTGTTCTTCAAAAAAAACACAAAAAATTCGAAAAACACAAAAAATTAGTTCCTATCTTAAGTTGTCACTATGTCTAGCCTTGCTCCAATCACTATGTCACCCGAGGTTATGATCTTCACTTTTAAACAAGGAATGGAGGAAATTTTTAAGGAAGCTTGGTCTAGAATCTCTGATCTACAAGAAAAACTGAGCCTAAAATGACCCAAAGCTTGTTCCTTAGCAGTTTTTATCTTGGAATTGCTCTTTTCTATAGGTATGCTTTAGATGCTGTTGTGGGAGGAGATTTCCTCCATTGTAATGAGGATGATGCTATTAATGCTATAAAGAAATTGATCCTCACTTACAACTTGCCTAGCCAAACTGATACTTCTTTCACAAAAATATTTGCTAGGTTGGACACTCTTGAGGCTAGCATTTCTAGATTAGAGAGTTGCTATAATACACTTAGGGAGCATCATGATTATGTTCCAATAAACTCTAAACCATCAAAGTGGTTCCCTACAGTAAAGATTGAGATGAACAATGAAACTTTTCAAGCTCGCTGCGATATTATGTCTGAATTTTGCCTTATGCCCAAAGATATTTATAAATCTCTGAATACTTGGGGGCTCATTGAAGGAGGAAAAAAACTATCTCTTACTAATAATACTATCATATTACCTCTTGGAATAGCTGAAGGAGTGTTTACAAAGATCCTTGGGAAAACAATTTCTATTGATTATCTTGTTATTGAATGTGCATGAAAAGGACAAATTACACTTGGAAGGTCCCTATTAGAACTCGTTGGAGCAATAATAGATGTGGGAAAGGGGACCATGCACCTTTCTTATCCACCAAACAATCATATTTTCTCCAAGGTTAAGAATAAAAGTAAGAGAGGTAAGGGCAAGAAAGTTGGTCTTAATGCTTCTTCGTTTGAGAACACTTGATTCTTTCTTTGCTTCTTATGCCTAACTTAAAGGCGTTAAAGAAAAGTACTCGTTTGGGAGATAACCCAAGAGTTTTAGATGAGTCTTGGAAGTTATTACCTCTGTAATAACCTCTCCTTATCCATTTTATTTGCTTTTTGTGCCAAGAGTAACCTCTGATGAGAGTGAAGTAATGATTGGGAAAGTTGCTGTCCCGAAACAGATTTTTGTGCTTCACCGTAAAAATTCCTGAGAGAGCTCTGTACGTCGGATTGAGCTGTAATGTTTTTTGCTTCTGCCCCAGGTTGTTATCTAACTTTCGTTAGTTCAACACTTTTTTATTTGAGCAACATAAGGTCTTAGAAAAAATTCGTCTTTACCTGCTGGTCTGTTTTGACAGATTTCTGCCATTTTCTGCATTTGTTTCTTGTTAGTTCCTTCTTGAGTTCCTTTGGGGAATTGAGCTTTTTGAGGGAAGTGCTATAGTATCTAGTGTTCTAATGGAAGTTTATTTGGTGTTAGAACTGAACCTTGAGACTTATTTATCTTAAGTGCACTAATGTTGCTAATGAGATTGTGTGAAGTTTTGTATGAAGGAAAATTTTCAGGTGTATGGAAGGAATGAGTAATGAGATGAAGGATGGACTAAAGCTCAAGCTTGGGGATGCCACGCGTGTCACCCCAAGAAATATCCAAGAAGTACAAGTGTCAAAGCTTGGAGATTCCCAAGGCATCCCCTTCTTCATCAATAAAAATTCCAGGTTTCTTCCAAACGCTTCATTTTTATTGTTTCATGCACAGTTGTGTTTTTCTTGGAGCGTCTTATTTTTCGTTTTTGTTGTGGTTTTTAGTTTTCTTGGTTTGCTTAGTGTTCTGAATAAGTTGGCTGGACCTCCTCTTTCATACTTTGGTTTGCAAATAGTTTGGTTTGGTTTGGAAAAGAGTAGGAAAGTTCATATTTATGTGGTAAAAAGAGCTCGTTTTTGACTGTGGCCTATGCTTTGTCATGCCATGCTTGATATTGTTTTGGCTTTATGCTTAGTATTCTTTGCTGTAGCATGACTTGTTTTAAACAATTGAGATTGCTTAATGTGCCTTGGATGTATCATGTGTTGTTTTAGCATATTAAAGCATAGTATAGTGGTATTCTCCTTTGATGCTTTATTTGGGTTGACTTGGCACATGCTCACACCATGTTATGACTATCTCAAGTCACCTTAGCATGTATGATCCTTTAGTTTTCAACTTTTAGTATCACTTTATGCTTTGATCAATGATGTTTTGTCGTTCTGCATGATTATGGCCATTATTGCTCTCTTAGTTTGTTGCTCCCAGTCTTTTGCTAGCCTCCACAACAAAGTATGAGTTCTACTCATGCATCCAACTACCTAAACCAAGTTATTCCAAAGAGTCCACCATACCTACCTACTAGCTTATGCTATTCCAAGTATATTCATGCTTTTGTTTACCTTCCACTTGTTATGAAAAAACTAGTGATGAAAGCTCTCACGAACTTGATGGCACAATTTACTTTTTGCCCTTAATAAACTTGAACCATTGTGTCTTCTATGTTGTATATGCTTGCACTTATTTGTCGGGAATTAGCAGAACCATGCTTTCATGGGGAACGCTTTCAACATCGCACTTGGTACTTGTACCTAGTTGATATCATGCTCTTTTGTATATGGATGTCCTCGGTGTGAAATGAAAGGGGAGCTTGTAAGTCCATGGAGTTATGTATATGTGTTAGAGAAACGCCTGGGCCGCTGGTCTAATCCATGCTGACATGGTGGAAACCTGCAGCGTAACCATAATGAGCTGTCTATGAAGCATTCTTCTTATAAAAAAAGAGTCCTATATTGAGAAAAAAAGAAAAGAAAAGAAAGAGATACTACGAAAAGAGGAAAGAGAGAAAAAAGCACCATATTCCCATGGTAAATAAGAAGAATGATGAGATGCTCGTTGTCTGCTTGCCTTGTCATTTTGATATGGGCATTCTTCTGTATCATCGGGCAAGGGATACCTCGTTGGCGGTTCTCAATGATACACATGTACTTACGATGACAAGAACTTACCGGTGACTAAACTTGAGTAGCATGAGGAGCGGCCCTCGTATACAAGGGACATGAGATTTCTGACTTATACTTCGTCAAGCATGTACACCATAGTTTGTTCACTTTAACCTTAATCATTTCAAGATGCTTATGATAGGGGCAATGAGAGCAGAAATCTATGAGTACCATAATTTCTGGAAGCTCTTTATGAGACTTGAATCCCTACTTTCTTTTACAAAAGGCTTTTATTCCACCATTATATTGAGTCTCCACCTTCTAACTTTATGCACCTACTTTGAGAGCATAGTGGCCATTCTTAGTTCTATGTGCATTGTCCCAAGACTAGTTGATTGATGCATAACTTGTTATTGCTTGTTTGGAACTATTGTATCTAGTCACTCTTATGAACTTTGAAGGTGTCCTATGCATTATTATTTGCTACTCTATTGAGGGACAAGCTAAATACTTTTGTGCTATGTTTTCTTTATGTGAAACAAACAAACGTCTTGCAAACCATTGTTATTCATGAATCTTTTGTTTGTGCCTTTTCATGTTGCATCATAGTTTCTTTGCTTATTGCTAGAACTTTGTCTTTCATGTTATGATTGAAGTACTATGATCCCAACTTTGAATGTTTTACAAATACTTTGATCAAGTCTTTGATGGTGCATGTCACCTCAAAAATTATTCTTTCTTTTTATCACTTACCTACTCAAGGACGAGCAAGAGTTAAGCTTCGGGATGTTGATACATTGCAAATGTATCTATAATTTTTGATGTTCCATGCTTGGTTTTATCCACTTTCTTGTGTTTTGTTCCAACTTTGGAGTACTTTTCATATGATTTCTTGGACTAACCTCTTAACAAGAGCCACAGTGCCAGCTGCCTGTTTTCTGCTGTTTTTGGTTCCATGTAAGTTAGAAAATGAATATTCTCGGAATTGGACGGGACAAAAGCCAAAGTGCCTATTTTTCCGGAAGGGATCAAGTGCTAGAATACGAGATGGAGAAGGGCCAGGGGCCGGCCACACCACCTGGCCCACGCCAGGGGGTGGTGTGGTGGCTCCCGACACCCCCTCGGCCTCTCATTCCGCCTATAAGTTGCCCTCGGGACGAAAACCCTAAGTACCCGATCAAAAATCCACGAAAGAGTCTGTAGCCGCCGTCATCTCCATCCCTAGATCGGGAGGGATCTGAACCTCTTCCCGGCACCCTGCCGGAGAGGGGAATTCACCCTGGAGGCCTTCTTCATCACCATGCAAGCCTCCGGTGTGATGCGTGAGTAGTTCATCCTTGGACTACGGATCCATGTAGTAGCTGGATAGCTGGTTTCTCCTCCTTTGCGCTTTCATGTTTAGATCTTGTGAGCTCCGTTCATGATCAAGATCATCTATTTGTAATCCATACATGTTGTGTTTGCGGGGATCCGATGGATATTGAGATGCTATTTCAGATTGATTATTGATTCTATCATGTCTTTGTTATTTGAGATCTTGCATGCTTTCCATTGTTAGTAGCTATCTTGGCCAAGTAGATGCTAGCAACTCCAAGAGTTAGTATTTATGCTCGATAGTGGGTTCATGCCTCTGGTAATCTGGGGAAGTGACCGAAATTTCTAAGGTACTAGATGTGATGTTGCTACTAGGGAGAAAACAACAATCCTTTGTTCATAGAACAATCATATTGTTTACTTTACACGCAGTTCATAAAGCCATAATCTGTTGCTTGCAACTTAATACTGGAGGGGGTTCGGATGATAACCTGAAGGTGGATTATTAGTCATAGATGCAGTTGGATGGCGGTCTATGTATTATGTTGTAATGCCCAATCAAGTCTCAGAGGAGTCAAGATGATTAGTATATGCATGTGTTGCTTTCTCGGTGTTTGTCAATTGCCCCGCTGTAATTTGTTCACCCAGCATGTTATCTATCTTAAGGAGAGCCACCTCTAGTGAACTATGGATCCCGGTCCTTTTTCTTTACATACAATCTACAATCTTTTACTGCTTTGTGTTTACTTTCTGCAAACTTTTACTTCTTTCATTTCGATACGTTTAATCCTTTGTTTTCTGCAAAACACGGTGAGATTTACAACCTCATCACAAATTGGGGACAAAGTTCTGTGGTTGTGTTGTGCAGGTCTCCACGTTGCTACTAGCACCGGTAGTGCGCCCTGCCAAAGCTCAGCTAGTAACACCTTTGGGGTGTTTCCTTGCTCCTACTGGTTCGATTAAACCTTGGTTTCATAACTGAGGGAAAACTTACTACTGTGCTCATCGTACCTTCCTCTTGGGGTTCCCAACGAGCTCTATGTCGAAAGTCGAGCGCATCAGGCACCCCCTCGCCCCCCCTTTCGCCTATAAGATGCCTCCGATACAGAAACCCTAAGTACCCGATCAAAAATCCATGAAAGAATCTATAGCCACCGTCATCTCCATCCCTAGATAAGGAGGGATCTGAAGCTTTTCCCGGCACCCTACCAGAGAGGAGAATTCACCCTGGAGGCCTTCTTCATCACCATGCAAGCCTCTGGTGTGATGCGTGAGTAGTTCATCCTTGGACTACGGGTCCATGTAGTAGCTAGATGGTTGGTTCTTCTCCTTTGTGCTATCATGTTTAGATCTTGTGAGCTTCGTTCATGATCAAGATCATCTATTTGTAATCTTACATGTTGTGTTTGCGGGGATCCGATGGATATTGAGATGCTATTTCAGATTGATTATTGATTCTATCATGTCTTTGTTATTTGTGATCTTGCATCCTCTCCGTTGTTAGTAGATATCTTGACCGAGTAGATGCTAGCAACTCCAAGAGGGAGTATTTATGCTCGATAGTGGGTTCTTGCCTCTAGTAATCTGGGAAAGTGACAGAAATATCTAAGGTACTAGATGTGATGTTGGTACTAGGGAGAAAACAACAATCCTTTGTTCATAGAACAATCGTATTGTTTACTTTACACGCAATGCTTAATGCAATTATCTGCTGCTTGCAACTTAATACTGGAGGGGGTTCAGATGATAACCCGAAGGTGGATTATTAGTCATAGATGCAGTTGGATTACGGTCTATGTATAATGTTGTAATGCCCAATCAAATCTCATAGGAGTCAAGATGATTAGTATATGCATGTATGCTTTCTCGATGTTTGTCAATTGCCCCACTGTAAGTTGTTCACCCAACATGTCATCTATCTTAAGGAGAACCACCACTAGTGAACTATGGACCCCGGTCCTTTCTTTTACCATCAATCTACAACTGTTTACTGTTTTCTGTTTACTTTCTGCAAGCTATTACTTTCTTCCACACAATACGTTTAATCCTTTGTTTTCAGCAAATCCGATGAGATTGACAACCTCACTATAAGTTGGGGGCAAAGTTCTATGGTTGTGTTGTGCAGGATTCCAAGTTGGAAACAACACATTGGAGGTGTTTCCTTGCTCCTACTTGTTCGATAACCTTGGTTTCATAACTAAGGGAAACTTACTACTGTGCTAATCATACCTTCCTCTTGGGGTTCCCTAATGAGCTCGATATCAACAACGAGCCAGCACTACCATATTTATAACTTTTGGCCTCATAATGGAGAAAGTATTGCTCAAGCTTGGAGGGGATTAAAGGGTCTTCTTCGTAAAAATCCTTGTCATGGTATTCCTAAAAGCATTATCTTAATAAACATTTTTGTGAGGTTACCCCAGCATCATAGGGATTTCCTGGATAATTCTTCTGGAGGAAGTTTCACTAATAAAACTCAAGAGGGAGTAGCGGATTTATTGGAAACTATTTCTCAAAATACTGAAGCTTGGGATCTCGACAAAGATAATAAACTAGGTTTTGAATATGAATATTCATGTGTAGAGAATTTCTCTACTTCTATATTATTTGAGGAACTTAAGAACAGGTTTGGCGTTGACCCTCATGTTTTAGTAGAAATTGCTAAATCTTTTGCTAACCATCTTAATGTTCCAAAGAAAGGATTTAATGTATTTGTTGAACCTCTTAAAAATTCTCCATATGTTTCTAAAGTTGGGAAACAGGTCCATCAAGTTTCATCTCCTAAGATAGAAGAAATCTTTGAAGCTCCTCCTTATCCTAGCAAAGTGAAGGAAAATTTAATTACTACTGGCACTAATAAGAGTGCTATAAGATGTCATGAACCATATGAACAAATTCAAGTTCAACATCAAATTTCAGCCATTAAAGAATTGAATGAAGAAACACCTTGTGATGTTTATTTATGTGAAGGTTCTACCAAGGTAATAAAAGGTAAAACCACTAGAGTTGGGAAACCTATCGTATCATGTACTATTGGGACTTCATGTTATCATGGACTTTGTGATATTGGAGCAAGTATAAGTGTGCTTCCATATTCTCTATATCTTGAAATCAAGCCAGATCCCATCAACATGGAAGAGACAGTTATAACTATCCAACTTGCTAATAGAGTATATTTGTCCTCTTGGTACTGTTAGAGATGTTGAAGTGTTAATTCGAAAGATTAAGTATCCTGCTGATTTCATTGTGCTTGGTTGCTCCCAAGATGCATTTTGTCTTGTTATATTTGGTAGACCTTTCCTACATACTGTTGGTGCTAAAATTAATTTACTAAAAGAGAAAGTATTCATTAAATTTGCTCATGAAAGACTTGAGTTTAACTTTTCAAATTTTGCTGATAAACATTTAGAAAAGAAAAACTCTCTAAAGATATAGTGGAGACTCTTGCCTCAGTAGCAGTTGCTTCATTGGCGCGATGGAACGATATGTGCTGAATCAAGAAGAACCATTTGATGATGAAGCGAAAGAAGCTCTAGAAAAATACTATCTCAACAACCACAACAACTTCAATTACATATTCCACCTGATAATCTAGGAGAGCTACCACCACCTAAAGAAGATCCTAGTTTTGAACTTAAACCATTGCATCAAGATATGAAATATGCATTCCTAGATGATAAGAAAATATATCCTATTATTATTAGTGCTAACCTTTCATATGAAGAAGAATCACAATTACTTGAAGTATTGAGAGCTCATAGGCCAGCCATTGGCTATTCACTTGATGATTTGAAAGGTATTAGCCTTGCTTTATGCATGCATAAGATTAACTTGGAAAAGGATGCAAAGCCTGTTGTTGACTATCAACGCCGTCTTCATCCAAGAATGAAAGAAGTGGTAAGAAAAGAGGTGATAAAACTTATTGAGGCATGTATTATCTATCCCATAGTTGATAGTAAATTGGTAAGTCCTGTCCATTGTGTGCCTAAAAAGGATGGAATCACCATGGTTCCAAATGATGAAAATGAACTTGTTGCTCAACGTACTGTTACTAGTTATAGAATGTGCATTGATTATAGGAAACTTAATAAGGAAACTCGTAAAAATCATTATCATTTACCATTCATTGATGAAATGCTTGAAAGATTATCCAAACACTCTCACTT
The DNA here is from genome assembly GCA_910589775.1 of Avena eriantha. Lineage (NCBI taxonomy): Eukaryota > Viridiplantae > Streptophyta > Magnoliopsida > Poales > Poaceae > Avena > Avena eriantha. Next base: position 283,444,428 of record OU342746.1, on the reverse strand, counting down.
TTGTTATTTAGATGGTTATTCAGGTTTCTCACAGATTCTGGTGCACAAGGATGATTAAGAGAATACTACTTTCACATGTCCCTTTGGTACTTATGCTTATAGGAGAATGCCATTCGGTTTGTGCAATGCTCCTGCTACTTTTCAAAGATGCATGAATGCTATATTTGCTGATTATGTTGAGAAAATTATGGAAGTATCCATGAATGACTTTTCTGTGTATGGTACCTCTTTTGAAAACTGCTTGTTCAATCTTAACAAAGTTTTGCAGCGTTGTGAGGACCAACACTTAATCCTAAATTGGGAGAAATGACATTTCATGGTGACAGAAGGTGTCGTTCTTGGACACCAAGTTTCAGGTATAGGCATTGAAGTGGACCGTGCCAAGATAGAAGCCATAGAGAAGGTACCATATCCGAGGGATATAAGAGGTATACGAAGCTTTCTTGGTCATGTTGGTTTCTATAGAAGGTTTATCAAATACTTTTCAAAAATATCCAAGCCTCTAACAAATATTCTGCAAAAAGATGTTCCATTGTCTTTTAATGATGATTGTGTAGAGTCTTTTGATATTTTAAAGAATGCTTTGATAAGCGCTCCTATAATTCAACCTACATATTGTAGATAGGAAAGATGAGGACAACCCGACAGCTGATCATTTATCTATAATGGAAAAAAATGGTAGATCATATTCCTATTAATGATAGCTTTGAAAATGAACAACTAACAAACATTAATGTGTATGCTGCTAGAGTAGCTTTACCATGGTTTGCTGATTATGCTAATTTCATTGTTGGAAAAGTTATTCCACCACATTTCACATACCAACAAAGAAAGAAATTCTTTTATGATCTTAGGCATTATTTTTGGGATGACCCATTCTCTATAAGAAAAGTGTATATGGTATTATTATATGTTGTGTCCCCGAGTTTGAGCAGCAGGCTATCATAAGGGATTGTAATGACAACCCTTGTGGAGGACATCATGCAGAAGACCGCACTGCTGCAAAGGTATTAAAATCTGGTTTTTATTGGCCTACTTTATTTAAAGATTGTGCTAATTATGTTAAAGCTTGTGACAAGTGCCAACGTGTTAGAAATATCGGTAAGAGAAATGAAATTCCTATGAATTATTCACTATCTCTTGAACCATTTGATGTATGGGGATTTGACTTCATGGGACCATTTCCCCCATCAAAAAGAAAACATACTCATATTTTGGTTGTAGTGGATTATGTTACAAAGTGGGTTGAAGCAATTCCAACAAAAAGTGCATACCATGCGACAACAATGAAGATGCTTAAGGACATCATCTTTCCCAGGTTTGGAGTACCTAGATTTTTAATTACTGATGGTGGTTCTCATTTTATTCATGGAGTATTTAGAAAAACTCTAGCCAAATATGGTGTTAATTATAGAATTGCATCTCCATATCATCCTCAAACTAGTGGGCAAGTTGAACTAAGCAATAGGGAAATTAAACTCATATTGGAAAAGATAGTTAATAAAGATAGGTCTAATTGGCCAACTAAAATTAATGATGCTTTATGGGCTTATAGAACTGCTTTTAAAAACCCTATGGGTATGTCTCCTTATAAAATGGTTTATGGAAAAGCATGCCATCTTCGAGTAGAATTAGAACATAAAGCTAGATGGGTTGTTAAACAACTCAACTTTGATTTTAAAACTGCTGGAGAGAAGAGAATTCTTGACTTAAGCTTGTTAGATGAATGGAGGAATGAAGCATATGAAAGTGCTAGAGTATTTAAAGATAAAGTAAAAATTTGGCATGAGAAAAAAAGGAGTTCAAAGTAGGAGATCAAGTATTATTATTCATCTCTCGTTTCAAGTTTTCTGCAGGAAAGTGAGCTTCAACGTGGCAGGGTCCATTAGTTGTACAGGAGGTGTACCGCTCCGGAGCCATTCGTCTTCATGGAGACTTCAATGGTAAACGTCATGTCGTTAATGGACAACGTCTTAAACATTATATTGCAGGACAAACATTTATCGGAAGGGTTGAAGTAATGAATCTCCAAAGTCCGGAGGCCATAATTGCAAAAAATTATCCCCTGCTAGATACCAAAAGTCAAAAAGAGGGGCGTAACGATCTCAGAATATCTTCATATTTTCGAAGAGTTATTTTTTTGGAAAATTAATTCGTGTCATGAAAGAATTGGACGAAACGGAGTCCCGAAGAGGGAAAGAGACCAGGTGGTGCGCCCACCCCCTAGGCGTGCCACCCAAGGTCTTTCCTTCTTCCGAAGTCTGTTTTGCCTCCGTTTCTTCCTCAATGCTTCGCCTTACCCTAAAAACCATCTATATATACTCCTCTCTGCCGATCTAATCCCCCATCGAGTCTTTTTCGAGCGAACCTTGTTTTCTACCTATTTCTCCTAGATCTTACCTTGCGCTAGGACATGTCTTCAAGGTGGAGCACCCTGGATGGCGGATTCCCGTGTGCACCCATCAGAACCCCGGAGTGGAGTCCTCCACCAAGAAGCCAAGCTCCATGGAGAGGGAAAGACCGGAGGAACAATCTCATATGGAGAAAGTAGCTTGAAGATGGAGCTGTAGGATAAGGGAGATTGGAGAACCTCGCTTCAGGGACATGACTATCCCAAATCTTCAAGCACAGATCGATTCGCTGCATCGACAAATTACTGATGAAGAGAGGCGCTTTTTTGGCTCTCGCCGTCACATTGCACTTTTGCAGGATTACGAGGAGGCGGTAAACACAAAGTTCGTCAGGAACATCCAAGCAACCTCTATAGGTTGCATTGAGATTATAGAAAAGCTGGAAAAGAGGTCCAAGATTAAAATACCAAGTGGGAAGATCAAGTGGCAGTCAACAATAGGTTGCACGCGTCTTTGTTGAAGGTCAGAAGCACCACCAACGATGAGTCCTGAAGGCCATTCTCTAGTGGAACGACGACAACAACTTAAGCTTGGGAGAGTTCCACCATACTTTATTATTTTTAGTTACCGTATTTGCATCTAGTTCTTAATCATTAGGAGGTTTTTGCTTGCATCCATTAGGTATCGATTTTTCCTAAAGTATGAAGAGCTCTTAGAGCATTATCATGTATCCTTGGTTGAGTGGTTTTGAATAAAATATAAAGTATGGTGTCATCCATGATTCTCTTGTTTGGGATTTATGGGTAACACTCATGCAAATGTGCGCACCATATGTAGAAATTTCACTTACATCTTGCTTTGAACTAAATTAACTTGAGCATGTTGGACAAGCATAGAATTTCTCAACAAGCTGAACTTGCAAATAAGGAAAGATCCATGCAATGGAAGCAACATTTATCAAAAAAGGAACATTGTGAATTTGTGGAGAGATAGGGAGTCTTATAAAATAAATAGTTGGAAAGAGTAGGATGACAAGGGGACATGAGATACTCTTGTTATACTTAGTAATCAACGAGTAAACTGAATGGTTGTCATGGGTATTTGAATACATATGCTCTATGGAAAAGTGTTTGAAAGGTAGGCACCCGAGGATTCGGCTAGCCATGGAAAGTGAAATCAAAGGTTGTTTAGAGCATGTGACATGATTGAAAGACCCATGAATAAGGTTTATACTGGTTACTAAGAGAGCAAGACCGTTAACTGATGCCATGCAAAAAGTGGCGAAATTTCTTGACCAAAGTCAAAACAGTCATGTTTATCTGGTTGTTTAAACAATTCTATTTTCCACTATTTGCTTTATGAGAAACTTATCTTTTGGAAAGGCGTATACAAAGGTTAAATTAAAAGCTGGTAAAAAACCATGCAAAGCTATTGCAAATAGTGAAGTGTATGATAAATTTGAGAATTGTTCAATTGTCCAACATGTAATGGTTAGTCTTTGTTCAAAAGTAAGGGGTAAATGATAATGTCTATCTATGTAGCCCACATTTTCATGGTAGTTAATTCATATTTATTTTGGATAAGTGAATATGCATAAGTTGATGATGCCATGCTCGTATTTTCTTGTCAACCATAAGCTCATTGATGCATGATCATGATCTATTCGCTTATTTGCTCGAGGACGAGCAAAGATTTAAGCTTGGGGGAGTTGATACTTGCATTTTGCATCATCATTTTTAGGACCTTTATGCCCTATTTAGAATCATATTTACCTTGATCTATCATTATTATGTATATTTAGATGATTTACGAGACTTTCCTACAAAGTCCCTTTCATTGGTATTTAATTTCTGGGAGGCAAAAAACCTCATTTTCATGTGTTTGTTGTTTCAGGACCTTCTGGATGTTAATAAATCGAAGGAAAAATACCTGATGAGTTTTTCACCAGGATAATCAACTTGGGCCAAAGAATGAAGCGAGAGAAGCCACGAGGCCTGAAAGAGGCCAGGTGGCACGCCACCCATGCTCTTTCGGCCCTCGAGCATTGTCTCAGATCCTCATTTTTAGAGACGCCTTCGTATCGCTAGAAAACCTGCGCCATATTTTTCCCACAATTTACAGAGGTGGCGATGGAGGCGAAAGTCCTCTCCTACTCCGGGAGGGGGCAGATCCTGCTACACCGGAGCCTCCGGTGAGGGGGAAATCAACGCCATCATCACCACTCCTCCTAGGCATAGGGGGAGGCCTCTCCATCAACATCTCCACCAGCACCATCATCATCACCATCACCATCTCCAAGATCCATCTCGTTTCCCTCATAGTTTGTGATTGATTTAACCCTGAATATTGTTTTAAGGGTGACGAGGGTTTAACTCGTCAATGCCCATTGTTATGGACTTGGGTTTTGGAGAAGGAGGGAGCGCTAGAGGCATCAATCGGCTAGCAAACAAGCACACAGGGACGCAAGGTTTACCCAAGTTCAGGCCTTGTAGAGGTCCCTACTCCTGCTTGTATGCTCTTGAAATTATCGAGGGAGTCAAAAGTTACAGGTGTGCACAGATGCAATCTGGCGAGGTTGTGAAAACTAGGGTTGTGATTGTCCTCCTCGCTGCCCCCTCCTAGCCTTTATATAGATAGGCTAGGTCTCAGGTAGCAGGTCGAGTCGGTTACAGATTAGGGTTCGTCCCTTTAAACTTTCTGTCTTAAGCTTCGTCTTGTGTTGCAAGCAATCGGAGGTTCTGAATCCTATATCGGGCCTTGGCAACGCCGTGGGCTTCTGCCGTATCTGGATCGTATATGCCAAACTCGAATACCTATAGGGTATGCCCACGTCAAAGGGCTGTTTACATGTTTGTGATTGGCATCTTGTCTTTATTTGGTGGAGAGATTATATTTTCAGATTGTGTTGTATCCCATATGCTACTTATTCATATCATGTTTTCCACTTGTGAGTAGATCCCCATGTTCCTAAGGGCATAACATGAATTGGCTATGATTTTCATATAAATATGCAATGAGTATGTGGTCCACTTTTTTATCTTTTATATTGTTCTATGATGGTTTTATGCAAACGTCGACTGCATATTACTTCACCTATATGGGCTCATAAGAGAATACTTTGATGCAATGATAGGGGTCGGAAGGGACGAAATTGACAGAAACCATTTTCCAATACTTTGAGTTGCATTGGAGGGATTATATGTCGATGACCAATGAACATATTGCTATTGTGAGACATTTATGGCTTAATGATTCTGAGATGTTCATGTGAATGGCTCTAGGACCCATCATAAGTGGTGTATTTATCTCATACTTATGGCAGCAACTAATAGGCTTTGCCCAACATATTCACCATATTGTGTAGAAATCTTTATGCTAAGTAAATCCATGCCGCCCTCGAAAACGCTTGTTACATATAAGTCCACACACACACTTGAGCATGTCCTCTTGCTACATAGAGGATTTGGCTTTCTCTCATCGAGAGCATTTACTTATTGCTATTTACTTTCAGCACTTTATATTCATGCAAACTACAAACCTAAAACACCAAATCTAATGTATTTCCTATTATTTTCTTGATCAATTTTGCTAACCAGTACTCTTAGCTACTCGTGAGTTTGACAACCTTTCTTTATTGAAAAGTACTACAATTAATCTCCCGTACTTGGGATCCATCACTTACCATGATCAACTAACAAATTAGGCAGTTCAACCGAGTGAACAATTGATGTCATTATTTTTAGGAGACTCATGGACTGACCTGGCTGTAAGCCTATAACGACCTGGTTGTAAGCCTGTAATATTCACTGATCAATTAGTAGCTCCTTTCACAAGTATTCTTGGAGAAACCGGAAGAAACTATGGATAAAATGAAGCTTCTTCATGTATACATGGGGTTGTGGGCAACTGCTTCAGATGCAAGAGTACCACCGGTACAGAACAGTGAGTACAAATATATTTGTCGTAACTTCTGCAATATGCATCATGTTATGATTACAACTTTTCTCTTCTTATCATTATTATTGTCCGGAGAGTTTGATCTAATTGTTAGTGAATATGATCTTAGTCAAACATTCCCTCTGTATGGTGAAATTTCTTTTGTGAAGATACTAGCTGGGAAGCAGTGCGGCTTCATGCACTTTCTTCAGGTATTAATGATTATCCCATATGTTTCATAATCTTCGGTTCTTCCGTACGTAGATTTTAATTTGGTTAAATTGCCTCTATCACATGATTAAAGAATGTTGTCAGCATTTTTCTCTTCCCCATGCTTGCACGTCATGTCTTTCAGAAATTTCCTTATAGTTTTATTTTGTGCATTTCCTAATTGAATTGGTCCAAAAGCTCAACACATGAATATGAACGAAGTTGTTCAATGTGAATTCTAGATAGTTCTTTTTGTTCTACTAGCACAAATACCCGTGCGTTGCTACGGGTTAATATTTAATACCCCTGCGTTGCTACGGGTTAATATTTACTATTTGCCTACTCCGCATAACTTTGGTGTGTATCTGCCACAACTTCTCATATCACCATAAGGATTCTTCGAAGGAACCGTGCAAATTTGGCAAAACACGAACGCAATGTTACATTATTCATGTTATAGTTAGCTTAAGTACATCAATATTGACCAAACATAAAGGAAATCCTTTTCCAACATAGTTAGCTCAAATACATCTATCTAGATAAAAAATCACTTTTAACTTGAAATATGAACTCAATAGCCTCAGCTCGAATATATACATATTGAACAGAATGCATAGACGACACAAGTTGCCCCGGTCCTCGTGAGATTGACCGCCAACAAGCCCGGTTCAGATTGGTCAGCTCCTCCAACGTTGAAGTTGTTACCAACGCTGCCTACCTGCTCGTGCTTTTTCTCGCCGACCTAAAGGAACAATCACTATCTTCGACTCGTACCATTTCGTACCAGCGCCCGCGGCTCCAGACTGCTCGACGGTTGTGCTCTAGAGAAGGCGTTCTGCAAGGCTTACTGCGGAACTGAAATCTGTAGGCAACAACACTGATAAAAAATTACTGAAAATCGAAGAAGCTGAACAAAAACCCGATAAATTTTAGGACTAAACATTAACGAATACACAGTTGACTATCGAGACTCAATTGTTGCTGCTCAACACAAAGCCATTACCGTTGGCCAAACTACGTGCAGCTGGTAGGTACGACATCTTGGTCTCCATATCGTAATACTTAACAGGCATGCCTACTCAATTCCTTCATATACTTCCCATAGTCAGCGATTCATCCCAAAAACTGAACCGACAAATCATCAGGTTATTTTATCCTTTTTTTCTCTTGGAAAATTGCAGAGAATTGGTCTGTACTCCAGATTCTATGTTATCTAAAAACTCTTGATATTTTTCAACCCAAGAATACTCAAACCCTCTTAACAGTTCCTTGCAAAAAATACTCTGTTAACTGAACAAAGAAGAAAATCGTCACTATACTAATACCAAATTACCAATGATGATGGCCCCGAAAGGAATTAGGGGTTGGGTTCCTCCTCAACAACGTCGTTCCCTCTCAGGTCCCCGGTCCAATTTGTGCAGTAATAGTGAGATCAGGAATCAAGCCATGTACATCAAATAAAGAAACGTGCATTCTCTGAATCTTTGTTATATATTTTTTCAGTTCTCTACCTTGCTTTGTATTGGCAGACCAAATTTACTCAATTTTGCTGCATGTCGATGGTAGCTCTTCTCTGCTCCGCTGCCGCTGCTCGCTACTCTGTAGTCCTCTCCTCCCAGATATCTATAGCCCTAGCAATTGGCACCGATGACCATCCCAAAACGGGACACAAAAGATGCAAATCAGATCAGAAAAAGTTAACTGAGCTCCTCCTCAAGATTTACCTGTAGCAGCCTCCGTCTGAACCATGTCCGCAGTCACCGGAATTAGGGGTTGGGCTCCTCCTCAAGCTTCACCTGACGGAAAATTGAATCTGGGTGGAATGAAGGGGTTGTTACCTGATGTCCACGGGGAACCCATACTTGATGATGTCCTCGTTCTCATGCTTGTCGGTGACAGGAAATCCACCGAGACCCCCAGTCCGCCACATCTCTCCTCCCCATCCCATGGTCGATCTCCTCACATCCCCATTCCCATCGACATGGCCGACCTCCTTCCACCCTCTTTCATCTCCCCTCCGTGTTCCCACCTCTCTCCACTCCCGGATTCCTCAGCCGACCTCCCCCCTTGTTGAGTTCCTGGACATGGAGAGGCGGCTGTCAAGCGGGTAGCGGCACGGGGTACTCGAGATGGTGGTGCCATCTTGGAAGGTGGGATGGGTTACGCGTGGTGGGGGAAGGGCGGGGAGGCATGCCGACGGAGGAGGGAGCGTGGAGGCGCGCCATCTATCGGTCGAGCGTTGGCGGACACGGCGATGGAGGAAGGGGATAACGGGGGACACCAACCGAAGCGAACGGCCTAGTTTGACTAAGCGGTGGCACTGCTTGTAATAGCTACGAACTACGGGGGCAAAAGAGTCATTTCCAGACGGACGGTTGACAGATACGTTGCTTCCTTTATTATTATTAGGTATAGATGTGGATGAATGGACAATACCTCTAGACATTTTTTAATATTAGTATATAGTTTAATATGGGTTTGTATGATGCCTGCCAAATTGTTGATCGCCGAGAAGTCAAATGATGCAACATCCTTATGTCGTGGAAACAATTACCAGTACTTCAGAATTAATTGACATGATCAAATTCATTCAACTAGCTCTAGCGTCTTGATACATGAGAATAACATGATCAACCTTTCTAGGTGCGAGAATAACAAAGCGAAGGTAGCATTTAATTTGATCAGGCTAAATGATCCACTTTAACCAATATATTGAGAGTGTATGCATTTAAAAAGCATACTTATTGCTATGTGGCTTTCCCTACATGCATTTGCTTCATGCATCTAGGTTATCTTGATTAAGAAGTGTTGTTTTTCTTATTGGATAAAAAATAGGGCCAACCTTATATGCAGAGTTCTAAATTCATATTTTCGTTGAATCACCTCATTAATGTTTAGTATATAGGATTTCTCAAACATTTTCATTTTATTATCAATGATCAAGTATGCACATTTCAAATTATTGGCTTTGTAATGGTTGTTTACATGGTTTTGTACTCATGATAATGGACTTTGTGAAAGCCGCCTATTCAGTTTGAATTTTTTTTTGCGAAATTCCATCAATCTATTAATAATCATCAACTGTAGTACAAAGAGAACTAAAAGTAATAAAAATTACAAATAGATCACTAGACCACCTAGCGACGACTACAAACACTAGCGCGAGCCGAAGGCGCGCCGCCGTCCTCGCCCCTCCATCACCGGAGCTGGGCAAAGCTTGTCGTAGTAGAGCTTGTTGTAGTAGACAGACGGGAAGTCGTCGTGCTAAGGCCACAAAGAACCAACACACTAGAACAGCAACCATCGCCAATGATGATATCAATAGATTGGAGGAGACTGACCTGAAAACAAACTGATGAACATGAAAACAGAAAGAATTTCAGGAGATCCACCGGACAAACAACTCCACACGCCCTCCGTCGGCGCTAGATGTACCACTGGAACGAGGATAGAACGGGGAGGATTTTATTCTGACTTCAGGACGTAGCCGTCACCTCAACATCCCGAAGAAGACACTAGAAAATAGGCGAAACAAAAAAACGGAAAATCTCCCGCCGGCGAGAGGCGCCACACCTCCAAGGCCCTAGGGCCAACAGAGACGGAGCGGACCGGCGACGTCGCCGGCGAGAGGCACGGTACCCTAGATGGATTTTGTCTCCTCCTGTCGCCTCTCTGGCGGCTCGTACGTGCGTACCGGTTCAATTAGAGGTCTCTATCTCATATTCAGTTTGACTTGCACTCTTGCTTATAAGAATTGCATAAACCAAGCATATTGATTTCTTAAAGAAATAATCTATTGCTATAGTTGATCCTCTTGAGTATATATATTTTACTTCATGTTTCCTTTTAGTGGATGGCCTCTTGTCAAATTAATTAGAATGTTGATGCATTATCTATGTTCTCATACATATCCTCACTCTGCAATAAACACCTGTCATATTTTCGTGCGATGCTAACATCTGCTAACAGCGTACTTTGATCGTAGGCTGAACTACGGCAACGTCGGTAAGCTATTATTGCCAATCCTTGATCGAGGCCCACCCTCCCAGGCTACGCGCATGCGCGTGTGCCAAACAACCAATCCTTATCGATCGGCACGACTCGCAGTCCGAGTCCTACTACATGGAAACAAACTTACCTGACAGAGCGAACTTGCCGGGCCCACCGAGTCCTACATCGAGTCTGTCGCCGTACGTACGCGGTTCCTGCTCAAGTCGGATTGCGAGAGCGACGGGATTACCTGCTGCTAAATAGCAACGGGGCCATCTCCCTCCATCCTACGCCTTGCCCTTGTTTCCTTCCTGCCAAGCACCACCGATCCAAGAGTCCACAGACAGACCCCCTCCGTGTTGAAATTTCCATCACTTCAGACTTTTAATTGAGTTGACTAGTGCATGCAATTCAACATGGTATCAGAGCAGAAAGTCCTAAGATCAAATCCTAGCCAACACAGAGTTAAACAAAAAATACTACGGCTTCCCAAAACACGTCATAATAGGGTAAAGGACAAAGACGTAGGGTGAGTGTTGAAATAAATTGTCTAGACTTTTTCATTTTAGTTGAGTTGGCTAGTGCATGTAATTCAATACTCCCCTCTCCATCTCCACCGATCGGCAAGCAAGCAATGGAGATCATGGATCCCTACACCTCCGAGCTCCTTTCCGCTACCGCGCTTCCCGACGCCTTCTCAGGTCACGCCGCCACACACCAGACGGAGTTCGACGACGACTACCTCCGGGCCATCGGCGCACTGCCTCGCCGCTCATGCGCCAACTTCGCTCCCGTCTCCGCCTCGTCCGTGATGCTACCGGCACCGTGCGACCAGTTCGCCGCCGCCCACGTCATCCAGCAGCCCGCCATCGAGGCGTCCGTGCTGCACCAGCAACCCAAGCAGCAGCGCGACCGAAAGCGCGCCGCTCCCGTGCAGGACGCCGCCGCAAAGAACTCATCCGCCAAGCGCCCGCGGACTTGCCCGTGGGTGCCGGACTACGACGCCGACGTCGACGCCAACCTGCGGGAGAAGGAGAGGAACGTCAGGCAGCAGCCCTCGCCGGACTACCTGAGGACGGTGCAAGGAGACCGGATGGACGAGACGGCGCGCGCCAGCCTCGTCACGTGGATGGACGGCTTCACCAGGCACTACCGCCTCGCTCCGGGCACGCTTCACCTCGCCGTCTCCTACGTCGACCGCGTCCTCTCGGCGCGGGCCCTGCCGACGACTCGCCTCGACTACAAGCTCCGCCTGCTGGGCGCCGCCGCCGTCTTCGCCGCTGCCAAGTACGAGCAGCGGAGCACCATCCGCAAGCTGAACGCCAAGGACATCGCCGCGTACTGCGGGTTTGCGGCCAGCAAGGAGGTGACCGACATGGAGCGGGAGGTCTTGGCGACGCTCCGGTACGAGCTCGGCGGCCCAACCGCCAACACCTTCGTCGACCACTTCACCAGAAACAGCAAAGGAGAGAAGAATATGGAGATCCGGAGGTTGGCGCATCAGCTCGCCGATACCTCGCTCCGTGACTACGGATGCCTGCAGTTCTTGCCGTCCGCCGTGGCGGCCACGGCGCTCTTCCTCGCCAGGCACATACTCAACCCGGCGGTCTCCCAAGAGTATTTCGAGGAGTTGACCGGGTACAAGCCCATCGACCTGATCGATGGCATGTACTCCATGTTCAGGACGAACCCCAATTCTTGTTCCGTTATCTTGCCGGCGTTATCGCACTACCTGTAGGCTCTAGCTATAGGATTTTGCCTTTTGTACTCGTATGTGCATTTGAAAATTAGTTCTTGCCGAATAAACCAAACTTGTAAGGTGTTTTGGCAATATATAGATATCTATCTATTCTATTACCTATAATAATAAAAGGAGGAAGGTTTCTCTCTTCGTCCGTCGGAGACGCTTTGGTCCATCCGTCTATACGTCTTCGTATCCGCACCAGCCTGTATCTTCCTACATCCCGCTTTGCCTTGACTGACTCTATCTCCAATCTGTGTATAGCTTGGACAAGGCCACAGGAACACAATGGAACAAGATTATACATAGCTAAGTGCACTGGCCTCCAAATCTTTCCTGTTACGAGACAATAAATCGATTGACCTGTTTCAAGCCACCGCCGCCATGTGGTCTCGGGGCAGCTAGGCCAGCCATCAATAGGATCGGTTAGTTACATCTTCATCCGGTGTTAGGCTATTAGCGATAGAGGGTTAGGCAGCGGCGTCCTGGTCAATTTTCGTCTCGATCGCCGATCTACTGCCCATAATCAAGCAGCACCACTAGATTGAAGCCTCCGGCCGGTGGTTCCCCTACCACAATCCTTCGCTCTTCTTGAACAAGGCCACCACAGTGGCCAGGCGACGACATCCAGATAGCCTGTGGCATCTAAAGGTATGTAAACCTCGACCGATCCAAGTCAGGGAGATATCCTCGGTTACACGCGCTCGCTGATCGGTCGATGATGCCAAGCGAAACGACTCCTCGGCTCATAACAACGGCATTGTGAGCCGCGCACTGTTAGTAAGTGTTGTTTTCTCAGCTCCGGATACTTCATCGTCGACCAATCCAATTCAGGGAGATATCTTCGATACATCATGCTGATGCGCGGTTGCGCGCGCTCGCTGATCGGCCGGTGACGCCAACGAAGCACATCACGAGTACGTCCTGCACTGGCGTCCCTGATGATCTGAATCCAAGGACTCTACAAATAAAGCACCACAACTATAGCCAAACGACTCCTCTGCTCGGACCAACGGCATCCTGAGTCTGCTCAGTTGCTCCGGATACTTCACCGCCGCAGCCAATCGCTGACCTCAGATGAGATGATCAGAGAGCCAGGTCTACTTCGTCACATTGGCTATCCTTCCCTGCCACTGCAGAATAGTTTACCTTGGATATTGACCTCAGATGACATGATCAGAGAGAGCTAGGTCACCTTTGTCGAGAGATAGTGATCATTGTAAGCTTGAGGAAGACTGCAAGGACATGGAGCAGATGCGAGGAGTATGGGTAGTGTTGCAGCTGGATGACGGTCGATCCATCCACATACGCTGGAAAGATCTTGATGCACATGTATGCAGATTTGTATGTCGTTGCTTTTGGTTGCTTCCTGGAACGAATACGGAGCCAGGGAAGAAGGAAAAACGAGAAGACATAAAAGCAAGACAAGAAGTAGCAACAGAGAGAAGAGAAGACTGGAACTAAAAACACCACAAGCACTATTTTGTACGTGTTTCAGCTTTACCACGAGGTTATATGAGGTTATGAAAGTATAAAAGGATTAGGTATAAGAAATCCAATGAATTTGTCGAGAATCCGAAGATCCGCATGTTCAACAATTTACCTGATGGTTTATTGCGATTAATAACATCATCAAATTGATATTCCATAAAAATATCATCAAATTGATATCATGTGATTAAATACACCTTAAAGTTGATGTTCCTTGATAACCACTATCACACGGTACAAAATAAGGGATTTCGTGACATTCGGTTTTGACCACGAACAAATTTATTTGATTGAGTATAGCACCGTAGCAACGCACGGGTTTTGTGCTAGTCTATCTATATACCTAATAATAAAAGAAGGAACGTTTCTCTCTTCGTCCGTCTAAGTGCACTTTCGTCCATCCGTTAGTGCGCGCCCTATGTTGCATCGCGTCCTCACCTCAGTTTTGTTACAACTCCAAAAGTTCATGACAGATACGTTGTTTAGACTCCAAAATAGTCCCAAGTCTGTCTATATTCCAAATAGTGGTAGGAGTAGGACTGATACGTCCGTTCCGACTCTGACCAAATCGAGTTACGCCACCGCCTCTACAGGATATATAAGATAGCTATATGCATGGCCTCCTCTCCCGATTCCTGAATCCAACATCGCCTGCCAAATCGATAGCTATGGCCTCCTCTCCCGGTTCGCAGTTGAGAATCCTTAGATCAATCTATTTATCCATGTCCGGTGTTGGACTGTGCGGAAGGTGAGCCAAGCTATGCGCCGCCAATGGTGTGCTGGGGGCATCCACCAACGCAGACGAGGAGGCGGCGCCTGGTAGTTCCGAGGCCAAGCTATCTCACTTCGGATCAACCTCATGGTCCCCTGCCGAAGGCAGCCCCAAGGGCAGACACGAAGGGCTCAAGTGCATCGTCGATCGACCGCGTGCTACTCCTGCCCCTGGGGACGCAATTGACGATGGTGCCCTGCACCTGGAAGCAATTGATTTGACCACGTTCTGGGCCGATGTGCTCATCGCCCACGAGCCAAAAGCTATGCCGACGAGTTTAACAGGTCCTCGAACTTGGCCGCCACGGGCGCGCCGTTGACGTCGTCGAGGCCGTGCCTGGCCGCCGTAGCACCACCAACGAACTTGGCCGGTAAGTGATCTGGAGTCGAGTCTATCTGTGTGAACTTTTTCAATTAGTCAGTAACGACGGTAAGTACTGGTGGTACTATGTCCCGCTTGGATGCAACCAATATAAGAGGAGTCTACGAGGCATGGAGCGATGATGAATTGAGGTGCAGGTGATTTTCGTGGCTTGGAATCCATGATGTATTGTTGCTGCTGTTTATCTTGCTGGTGCTGTGTCTTTCAGCTTGATCTGAAAACAGAAAGTTCAGTCTTTATTTATGCGTAAGTACCATATTTGATTCCGAACCTAGCAGACTACACGCTGGTGTTGTCTACCATCTACCTGTTACAATTCGCAACGATTGTTTTTTTAGATTGCAACGACTGTTCACACCGAGTCTGGTGAACACCTGGATGCACCATCTGTTTTTTTGCTCGAGAACTCATTTGAATCATTTTTAAATAGTTTGAATTCTTTAAATTATTTTCGATTCTTTGAAGCATTTTAATTCTCTGAATCAGTTATTGAACTCTCGTAGTATATGCAAAAAATCATTTGTTATTTGATAACCAATCGAGGCTGTTCATTTTTTTGGTGACATCTTGATAAGTTCTCCGTAACATTGAGAGACTAATTTATGATCCTCATATCAAGGGCTAAATTAGCCGTAGCAAGGCTATAAAAATAAAAAATAAAAGTTAAAATGGTAATAAATCAAACTAAAATATATTCCAAATTATTTGTGTACTTTTAATTTGTTCATATGGGTTATCATCATGTGTATGTGGATAGTTGTGTTCTGTCGGTACGATAGTTAGCAAAAATTAATAAATACGGATTGATAGAATTTGAACAGTGTGGATTGGAGAGTCCATCAAAATATTGGTGCAAACAGAAGGGGGAAATGATCGCGAAGTTGACATAGTAGAGAATCTAATTTGACGCTTTCATTCGAATTCATCACCACTCGTGCTATGTTGGAGGAGATAATGGAAAAGGAGATGCCATTGCCTTTTGCAGCGAGGCAGGTGGCGCTAACATCATTGTTGTGCAGATGTAGTAGGGTTGTAGGAGAATAGGAGATCGAGGGGCAGAGGAACTCAGACAGCTAGACGTCATGGTGGGAAGACCCCGAGAGTTGGGAGACACTCTTGATTTGTTATTATTTGTATAACTCTCGTATCAAAAACTTTTTGACTATCACGATCTATGCAACACACATGAAAGTAAACTCCAACGACGCCATACATGGGAGTACAATAGCAGGCGAGCGCACATGGCACCAAATAATTGCATGTATGCATTGACTACAAATAATTTCTCATTATATTAAAAAGGGGTAATATTGTTCAAATATTAGGTAATGTCATGATTAAATCTAGAATAAAGACCATCCTCGAAGGAGGCGAAGGCTTCACAAATTGGCTAAGGTGGACATAGCATATGGCTCTAGCATGTAGAGGACGCACTGGATGGCAACGCCTGAGAGTGGAGTGCCCCGTGAACACGTTGAAGCTAACCGATTTATCTGATATGTCATGGCTTCGTTGCAACGCACGGGCATGTGTGCTATACCTATATAATAATAAAGGAAGCAACGCTTCTGTCAACCGTCCGTCTGGAAAAGACCTTTTTATCGCTGGTTTTCATCATATTTACTAGAGCTGCCACCGCTGAGTGAACCTTCGGTTTCCTTCTTCTCGAGGGAGAAGGGGATCGAGCCTTAGGCTGCGTGCGAGCGAATCGACACCCCCTCTCTCTCTCTCCTCACCTGTCTTTCTCCCCCATGCCACGTCGGCGCCTCCCTGCCCAATGACCTTGGCAGCCCCAAACCTCTCTCCCTTAGAGATCTAGGCCCTCTCGTGGCCCTTCTCATCGCTCCTCTTCTCATCCTCCCAGCGCTGCAACCACGGGAGGCATGGCCGAATTCCTCTACCGCGGGCGCTATGGGGAGGACTCCCAACGCCATTGAAGCTCCTCGGACTGGACGCTGCCTCCACTTCTGCCACCGCAGATCCCACCCAGACCACATCCTCCTCGCTCTGGCCGCATCCCCAACCAATTCCCCAAGTGAGATATGGCAAGGATGAGAGAGAAGGTCAGGGCAAGGTCGATCTTGCCACAGCCGTTGTCACCGGATGCGTCCGGCCTGGAGTGGATAGCTTTGCTGGGAGGAGGAGACTGGGGCGGAAATCTTGGAAGGGGAGAGGAGCAGCTCACCTGGGAGAAGGCGGGGCGGCGCATCTGGGAGGATGGCGACGAAGCGAGCCACAGAGAGGCGGGTGGCAAGGCAGCTCGGGGCGTGCTGGGCAGGGGCAGAAGTAACATAATGTTGGATCCATTACTTTTGAATTGTCGCTTTGTCCATCATGATTCTTGGGAAGAGACATCAGCAATAATTCACCTTGGACAATTTATTTGTGAAAATGCATGTATATTTAAATCGCTGACGGCACCGTGTTGCTCTCCCGAGGCCGCCATGGTGCTTATCGTGCGGAAGGTCCAGCACGCTGTTTTAAGGTTGCCTGGGAATTTGATGGATGTACAGGGCATGTGCTAGAGAAATTTTGCTGTTGTCGCGTCTGCCCGCCGCCACTAGATATACTGAATTTTGCTATGTATTAGAGAAATTTGGCCAGTTCCTAGACAATTGCTAACTGCTGCTGACAGATATATAGAGAAATTGACTATTTTCGAACTTTTTGAGCCGATTGGTTGTACTGAAATTGTTTAGCAGCTGGTTGCTTGCTTACCGTGTTGCTCTCCTTGTAATGCTTTCGCAAAGTTTCATATTGCCTCTATCCGAAAATAAATGACTTAACTTTGGTTGTATTATTAGGTATAGATTTGCATGTATCTAAACAGATTTTAGCACTCCCTCCGACTCAAATTAGTTGACTTGGTTTTGCCTGATTTAGAGATATCTAGCACTAAAACAAGTCTAGATACATTCGAATCTAGACAAATCTAATTTGGGTGAGAGGGAGTATGTAGATGCACATGAATCTAGACAAATCCAAATTATTTATTTTGGGACACAAAAAGTAATATTTATTTCATATGTGTATGCAAACATGGAAAATAAAGATAGCGGCAGACGTGCCCAATTTAAGGCATCCACGAATGCTGCAAAATGCATCATCTAAGAAAACCACATCTGGTTTTATGCCCTATATCTCACTTTTTCTGCAATACAATTTTTTCGAGCTACCCTATAATACGCCATCCATCAGAGTTGCTCTCCGCTTCGAGATGTGGAATGCACTCCCTATCGAACAGGTAGCCGATATGGTTAAATTTCTTCACCGTTGATTGTCCCTGATCATAGTAGATGACTACTAGATGCCAATGGTTGTTGGATTCAGTAGTAATCCTATTTGCCTTGCATTCGAGGCACGACTTGATCTATAATTAACTAGGTAATTTTCTTCACACTTGATACAACTCTACAATCTCAAGCTGCATGATACCATGCTGAATTACAAATTACAGAAAGTGAACTTGCCACTAAATTACAAATATTGAATAGATTCTCGGACATAATATGAAACTCATATTCATTACATAATGTGCTAAAATTTCCTAGCTAGCCTTCCTGCCATGGCTAAACTACGTGAATTCCATATGTACTTATTTCAGAGGAGAGCTGCTGAGTGAATTCGGGAGCACAAGTCAAATTGGAGCAACCCTCTATAAGCTGAAAAGCATCGGTACAAATCAGGAGTTAGGTACGGACATGTTCAAGATTTGATCCTCCTAGGCAGTTCTAGGCATGTTTGCATTTAAAGAAGGCCAAGCTAAGGCGCGTTGATTGACTGGCGTGCCGTGCTCCTATAGGAAGAAAAAAGATACGGCCAGCGCAACTTGCTTTTGAACCCACCTGATTTTTATGACAAGCTGCAGCTGTACCACCGAGTATCTATTTTACGTGTCGTTACAATGATTTTTATCTCCCGGTGCAACGCACGGGCATGTGTGCTAGTATATGTAATATCTGAAATACATATATTGGAGATCCGTTTGTGTATGGAAGACTCAACTTATTTGTACTGTTAAGTTTTAACTTCCAGTGTGAATTCGTGACTCGTGAGATATGCTGTTTCCTACGCGCCCATGTAGAAGTACTAGATTTCTGAATGTTTTCGATCCGCGTGCACTGCTCTGTATGTGTCAATTTTCTGAATGCCAAAGATACACATTTTCTGGTGGAAACCGGAGAGTTATCAAAAATTTGCTACCATGTTATGGTGAGCTGAGAAGGATACACATCAAGGAGCTAAGCTTCTGTCCACTTCGTTGGTATGAGGAGGAAACTTCGTTTCATGCACTTATTCGATGTGAACATCATAACCTTTTCTGGAATGCAGCACAAGGGTTTTGGGGTTTAAGTTACCACCCTTGCATCTAGCTTGTTCCCAGAAAAGAAGAAGCAACTGTTGTATCTATTATTTGGGCTATTTGGAGCAGCCTCAACAGTTACAGTTATAGCGAAAATGCTGTATCTGCCGAGAAGGGCAGTTGGACTAGTTGATGAGCTAGTGAAATTTTTGAAAATCCCGACCAAAGACTCTCCAGCTGTGAGTGGTTCACTCCGTATCTGGAAACGCATAGACAATTATTGGGTCATTCGGTGAAGATCAATTCTGATGCCGTTTTATGTTTACAGCGAGCTATTGCCGGAACTGGCACAGTGGCGACTGGCGAGGGATGAAAATGGAAATTTCTTGGTGGCTGTTTGTAGGCAGTATTCAGGTATCAGTCACCCTGCTATTTCTGAAACTATTTGTAGAGATGTTGTGCTGCTGGCCATGGAGAGAAACTATCAATGAGTTATTAGTTAAGACTGACTGCTTGTTTCTCAATGGCAATCTGGACAGGGGTGGAAGTTTTAAGGTGGTTAGGTTATGCGAGACAGGAGAGGGTGGAACTCTGTTTGTTTAAGGGCAGACTCAACTTTGTACTGTTAACTTTCAACTACTCCCTCTGATCCATATTATTATTCTCAACTTTGTCTAGATTCGGATGTACCTAGTTAAGAATTTAGACTAGATACATTTATATCTAGACAAAGTTGAGAACATTAATATGGATCAGAGGGAGTAGCACAGTGGCCCTCGCAAATGTGCGAGGGCGGCATCTTTATTTTTTCGATAGTGGCTGACAAATAATTTTATAGTTTGTGGATATTCACATTTTACATTTTGGGGTAGAAAATAATGTTTGCGAGGGCGGCATCTTTATTTTTTCGATAGTGGCTGACAAATAATTTTATAGTTTGTGGATATTCACATTTTACATTTTGGGGTAGAAAATAATGTCATTCTATGGTCATGACAAACGTGTCACATTTTTTGTACATATATTAAAATTTATTATTTTCATTAATTTTTATATGAGTAAAGAAAAATAAGGAAATTCAAATACAAATGTGTACAACATCAATTATTCAGAAGAAGAGGTATTGTCCGTATTTTTTTATCCACCTGGTCTACGCTCTGCTGACATGTATTTTTCGTGTCATGTAACATGACCGCGCCAACTTGAATGGCGTAGTTTTTTCATGTTAAAAGTAGTCAATTTATTGTATGGTTACAATGATTAGTCGCTTAAATTTTTAAAGGTTCAAAGTACTTCTAATTAAACAATCTTTATGAAAAATCCTTGCCTGCTAAAATTTATATAGTTACCTGAAAGAAACGCTAACAATAAAATTGAGGGAATAACTTGTAGTTTGTAGTTCGGTGACCCACCTCACCTTAAGTTCCACATTTCAGAGCACTATTTTGTGAAAATCGTATCACTTGAAATGTCAGATGTGCTTGCATATAAATGGAAGTGAAACCCTCTATTGTGAATTATACTTGTCGATAGGATATAAAACTTTAGAAATGTCAAGATACTTGCTATATTCACTTCGGTTTGTCGATATGGTCTATGTGGATGGCTGGAAATACAGGAGATAGTCAAGCCAACCTTCCCTTGCCGCAAAAATCTAATATTCTGGCCACTTGCAATCAAATTGTTGTGTCAGCAACCCACCAAATATATTTGTTGTGTTAGCATAAATGATAAGTCTACCACTTTATTTATTGGTATTGTCCTTTTATTGTTGTGGTTATCCTTGCTATTATTATTATCGGTGTCATAAATAAATTATTGTATAATATAACCTTGATCGTTCATCGTGCAAGAAAAGTACTATCAAAATTGCATCATTGTCCACATCATCCGAATATATTCTTTGATTGAATAATGTAAATATCCCCACCCCTTGAAAATATGTAAAAGTGACATAGTAGGGGTTATCCCACATGCTTTTGTGTAAAAGAATCGTACGCGAGGTCCTACATGAGAAAAAATATGTCCATCAAAGATGGACTTGTTTCCTTGTTCCCATAAACTACACGGTTACGCCATTTTTCTTTGAAAGC
This sequence comes from Avena eriantha, assembly GCA_910589775.1. Lineage (NCBI taxonomy): Eukaryota > Viridiplantae > Streptophyta > Magnoliopsida > Poales > Poaceae > Avena > Avena eriantha. Next base: position 283,423,160 of record OU342746.1, on the reverse strand, counting down.
TATGACACAACGAATTTGTTTATGTACCTGGAACTTTTTGTGTCAAACGTGTTAGGAATAAGCAACTTGTGCAACTTGTATTATCTGGGGGCCAAAGGCCACAATATATAGTACATCTGACTTGAGATACAAGAAGATAAATCTAGACAAATACGGACTCCTAGACCAATACTAATACGGACTCCTAGACCAATACTAATACACCTTAACACCCCCCCTCAAATGCAAAGCGTATGCAATAGCATTGCATTTGAAGAAGTGAAAACAAAACCCAAAAAAAAATGATAATCCAAAATCCGCGTCTTCAAAGTGTCACCATAGCATGAATAGTCTTCAAAACCTATAGAGTCAAGCCACAGTCGATCGAAGAAGAGATCGACACAGACCAAGAGGCGGTCAGAAGAATAGCACCGAAGAGTGAGGAAGAGAGAGCGGCGGCGGCCGGAGAGAAGAACTAGAGGAACTAGACGGAGGAGAGGATGGCGCCAAAAACAAAGGAGACGCATCAGAAGGAGAAGGTGGAGGAGTAGAGATAGCGAGAGATGTATCAGGAAAAAGAGAAAGAGGAAGTTGAGAGGGTGCCTCGACTGGAAACAGGAAGAGAGGTACCATCAGCCGTGATAACACGGACAAGAGAAATAAGAGAGCGAAGAGCAGAAAGAATAGAAGACGCAGAAGTCGAAGTAGAGCGGCGTGCCAACAAAGACAAAGTCGGCGAAAGGCGGTCATAACCGCATGAAGAAGCCGCGAGAGTCGAAGTAGAGAGGCGTGCCAACAAAGACAAAGTGGACGAAAGGCGGTCATAGCCGCGTGAAGAAACCGCGAGTGTCGACGTAGAGCGGTGCGCCGACAAAGACAAAGTCGGCAAAAGGCGGTCATAACCGCGTGAAGAAAGCCACGAGAGTCGACATAGAGCGACGAAGTAAGGAAGGAAGGCTCGGAGAATTTAACGGAAGAAACACCGGCATGAATTACCGGAAAGGAGCCAGCGACCGGAAGTTGCTAACGGCGGAGGCGGAGGCGGCGGCGGGGTGCCGGGGCGAGCGGCGGCGGCGGCTACGAGGGAGACAAAAAAAAGGCCTTACGGCTACTAGCTACGAGATGCGATGCCCCCGACGGAGGTCATGGAGATCGACCTCGCCGGGGGCGGCGCGGCGGAGGCGGTGGCTAAAACGTAGGCCAAGGAGCGACACACTCTGATACCATGTTAGGAATAAGCAACTTGTGCAACTTGTATTATCTGGGGGCCAAAGGCCACAATATATAGTACATCTGACTTGAGATACAAGAAGATAAATCTAGACAAATACGGACTCCTAGACCAATACTAATACGGACTCCTAGACCAATACTAATACACCTTAACAAAACGGATTTTCTGTTTGTTTAAACAATCCATGAATCAGATGCCTCGGACGAGGGTTTCCCATGTTACACATTAAGCGTGGGTCCCTATTTAATCATAGCTTTCAATTATGTACCTAACAAATTTAATTAAATAAAGTGATGTGGATTAACGTGGTATCTCCGATTTAGACCTCTGTATCCTCCGTTTTATTATATAATGGATGGATATATGTCTTAAATTAAGAAATAGATGAATTAAAAATGGATTATTTGGTATTTTTGTTTGCATGTTTTCTCCCATACCCAGCATGTGTGTTTTATGTATTATTTATTTTGTACATAATCAATATATTATTGAATTAAAAGAAAATTATGAAGTGTAAAAATTTGTACATCTCAGCAAAATTTTGCTATAAATGTTTCCATCATTCATCATTGTTGATAAGACCCTATATATAGCCAAGAAATGAATACTCAACTTTCTAGCTTCCACTTATCCCTGATCTTTGCTATATTTTCATCAATAATGTTTAGTAAGTTCATCAACAATTAAATTTATGTATGGCTAGCATCTAAAACGTGTTGATGTTGCTCCACCTGCCTCACTATTGTTTCTATTGCAAGAATGCTTATTAATGTTTGCAACATAATATATCGAGGTATTTTCCCACCGTGTCATATTAGAAAACACTTTATTACTCACTCTCTTGACCTCGTCATAGTTCGCATTTTCTTCTCAGACCATAAGAGCAAGTATAATAGGTCCTACTCAGCTGGCTATAAGCAGATCCACATCAGCAAAATCCTAGTTGGAGGTGAGAGAAAGAAAGAGAGAGAAAGAAGCAGGTTGTTCAGCTATAGCCGGCTCCATCCTAATAACCAAGGCAAGTACAACATGCAGCCTAATTTCATGCGCTTGGCCGGCTACATGCATTGAATGCACGTCTCTTGTGTGTTGTATGTAAGCACAATAATCCAGAGGTTAAATAATTAAATATTTAATAAAGCTAATTTTTTAGCCAGCTTATTATACCGCGCTTACTCTACGATGGCTCTAAGTGACATGGCATAGAGTATACAGCCGACAGCTGGTTGTGCTATTATTCTTGCTCTAATGTTATACACGTTTGAGATGATTAATGATACTTTAATTGGTTTGTTGCTTTCATCTGTTACCGGTGCACTCATGCCACCCTATTGATCTATTTGTGTGATACTCTTGCTTGCACATATAGCATAGTTGCCTCCATCTATCGTAATCAATTATGTGTCTTATGTGCGGTCCTTATAAGAATCGATGGTTCCTAATAAACAACTTCTTAGCTTGTTTTATCCATTGTGATCGTTGCACGTGACCACCCGTTCATGCATGCCACTTCTCATCTTAAGCATAGTACACTCAAAGTTGTATCTACCAAACCCAGTCGTTCTTACACACTTAAATCACATGCACGTATAACCCAACTATTCACACCCATCCCTTATTTGATATGATGTGTTATTAAATTAGAACACATTGTTCTCTTGCACATGTGTCTTTTGCATGTTCTCTTGTAGAGAATACCTCAATGTGATTCGAGTTGATGTTATAATTTTTCATGTATTGCATTTCTTTCCAAAACCTTGTGATCATGCTCATCATACCAAAAATGCCCATGAAAGAAAGCATAATTATATGTGCATATTAATAGGTAACTATATACAAAAGCTCTCATACTACTTGATATGGAGTTCTTACGAAAACAAAATTCGCATTTTTTCTCTCATTTTCTTCTTGTGAATTTCACAAAGAAAATGAGAAAAAAAAAGTGTTAGCTAAGGATTTATATGACAGCCTTGTAATATTCATCCACCTTATCAAATATTTATATATTGAATATAATTTTTAGCCTAGATGAACAAATGTGATAATCTATTTTCTAATGATTTTAATAAATTATGATATCTAGATGTATTAATATGATATATTAATAAATTATGAAACCGTTCGTGGCGGCGTCATCTCCGGGGAACCTCTCCATGGCTGGCAGGTGGGTGGTTGGGAAAAGATGGAAGAGGAGGCTGCGAGGATGGAATGGGTCGAAGGAGCGGGGAAGAAGAGATTTAACGCCCAAGAGAGGGAGGCGGACATTGAATGCGCGGGCGGTGGCGCGGCAGACAAGGAGGGAGGCATGGCGGATAGGACGTATTGGTTGTTCGCTTGCAAAAGGCTGATCGACGGGCAGCAGCGCCGTTACTGGGGCACGACAGGCGAGAAGAAAGACGAATCGAGCATGGACCGAACCCGTGGGCCGCTGACACTGATAGGGGTGGCCCGCGACGACAAGCCGTTCGCGCGATCTTCTCCGCTCCTTCCCGTCAGAAACGCGGTATCCGGCGCCCGCGCTAACTCCCGTGGGTTGGGTTCGGCCTGGGGTGCCGGATAATAAAACGGGCCGCGTTGGCGCTATATATTTTTTTAGAATGGACTGGACCGGCCGCCGGCTACTCCTATAGCCCTTTAGGACCTTTATAGGCCGAGGGGAGATGCTGTTAGAGTGCGTGGTCTGTTAAAAAAAATTGCGGTCGCTGGTTTGCGCAACGTTTACCTCGAGAGTTACTGATATAGTAGTATGCAATTTCCTCAAGCGAAGACAAATGACGTTCATTTTTAGGTTGAGTGATCTTCTTTCGTGAGTTGTGAAGTTGACACGGAGGCGTCTGTGTCGAGAACTCGAGATTGCCCGAGCCTTCCACATCCTTCCGGAAGCATCCAGGCCAGAACGGATTGCTCTCCAAGGCAAAGCCTGAACCCGCGACCGGAAATAGATTCGGCCCAAAACCGGCTCCCCGATCCCTGATTCCCCAAGATCGTCTCGCACCCATGGGTTGGCGTTGGCACGACGACGACGGCGAAGGCGACGGTGGCCGCGGGCTCGGCGGCATCCCTGACCTGGCCGGACGAGGCGGCGGCGAGGGGGCGCAGGTCGGCACGCGCCGGGTGGTGCAGTCCCGCTGCCACACGGAGGAGGTGGAGCCCGGCCGCTTCGTCCGCAAGTGCGAGAAGACCGAGCAGCTCCTCCGCGACTGCGTCGGCAGGTAATTTTCCGGCCAAGACGCTTTTCCCCCCTCGACCCGTCCGAGTTCTCCTGCAAGGGTCGCATTTGTGCGTGTTATTATGTTAGTATAATAGTGCTGTCCTGCCATGTATGGAGTTAATTTCCTGGTGATTGAGTTCCCGGTTTGAGGTATCGTGGCCCCTCTTGCTACGGATTTGTTTGTTAGGCAAGCGCCGTTGATTGCCATTTCGGACATGTGACCACGGATTAGTGAAACTGGCGAGCAATCTATCGATGCCAAGAGAATTTTAGGTTTGTTGATGCTATCCAATTAGGTCTCTATGTAGTGACCGATATGGCTTCAGTCATCCTGCTGTAGTACTTTGTGCTGTACAAGATAATTGATAAATTCGATGGCTTCCAGCGTGACAGCAAAATTGTCTGATAACTGTGTGGTTGATACACTTGATCCACGAGCATGTTCATACATAGATGGTTGCAAAGCATGAACAACAATAGTGTCAATTTATAATATAGTACATGTTCATGAGTTCTGTGTCATGTTGAGGAACAGTGGAACAAAAACAGTTACCTGCAGGAGATATTCGTTCTGTTTTGTAATTAGTTTTCAATGTGGGTTTCAAGAGGAAGCAAGCAAATATTGTTTTTTTTTTGCGGGGAGCAATATTGTTGTACACCCATAAAAGAGAAAGCATGTTATCATTGGAAATACATACTACATGAAAAGCATTGGAGACTCGTATCAACTTGGCATATTTGTTTAACTTTGCTGCACATGGCTATCAAATTGATTGGTGAATGAATCCCAGTTTCTGATACTCCCCTTTTCTCAAAGGGGAGTTGCTTATTGGTTAGCACCTAGACGTTTACAACTGAACACTGCGTTATGTTCAAATAGGTTGGATATGTTTATTTCATTTTATTTTCTTTGTGACATGTTATGGACATATTGCTTATGAGCTCTATTCCAACAATGGCTTATCTGAATTAACTGACAATGTCTCTTCCTTAGGCCCTCTGAACTGGTGGAATCAAAGACTGAGAACACTGAAGAAGATGTCACAGACGAAATGACAGGAGCCTCACGTTCTCTTGGCTTCCCAACAAAAGAGCCCTTCTCATTTCCAGGACTTCGCAGTGACATAGAAGCTATTGAGAAAGACTTCACTGGGAACCTCAGTAGCTTTCTGGACGAAGCTGAGAGGATGGCGAACGGTTTCTTCAAATCCTTTGGGTTTCCTTCCACTCATGATGAGGAATCGAGAGCGCTTCCTAGGCGACCTGTGGAGAGGCACATTGAGGAAGGTGCGGGGAAGAAGGCCAAGGAGAATGAGTACTCGGAATTTGGGAGCCAGATCACAGATGTGTAGCGAGATACAATCATATGACTTACTGTCCCGGAGCTGAAGTCTGTGTTTCGCTGGATATCTAGGTCCTTTGTATATGGTTTCTCTTTTGAACATTGTACTGTCATGGTTGTAATAACAGGAAGATGGAGAAACAGTTCGGGATACCTTTTTTTTAGGGAATCTTGGAGACCTTTTTTATTTGCTGCAGTTATCATAAGTGTTTGCTTTGCACGTGCAATTTTGTGTAGTTCTGTTTTCAGTCCTGTCAGCTAGAACTCTTGCACCAAGAATGAGCACGACCGTGCATGTTCGGTTTCCTGTTACACATACAAGGAATTGCAGTCTTCACAGCGAAATGTTATATGCAGTATTTGTTTTCACTCTTGCAAATCATATAACCTGCTAGAACAAGGCGAAGACATGAAGTCTGAGCAGTGCAAATTGGATAAATGTGACAGGCAACATCCTGATCAAATCGTGGATTAAATCCGCGGTGTTATAAAGGCCCTGGAACTGGCTAGCGAACATGGAGCCAACGTATGCAGATCATATCAGATGATTAAGGCTGGTATGACCCATGTTCTCCTGCGCATTTTCGGGGTAGCAAGAAGAAATGTACAATTTTGCAGATGCTAGTATATCATCTCCATCTTATATCCATCTCTATCTAAACAATTCTGCAATAGAGAAGAGCTCTCCATTTATCTGTACATATCCCAGTTTCATATGTAAACTTGCAACTTGTCCCATTGACAAAAGCACGCAATGTGCGGTATCTGGAGCTACAAGCGCTTAGAGTAACCAGAACCTGCGCACTTCTTGCAGAGTATCAGCCCTGCGGGATAAATACACGGTGGAATGTAAGAAATGAAATGAAGACTAAGCATTTTGTCTTTGAGAACGAATCCGCATAGCTTGCCCTACGAAATGCTACTCCCTCCGATCCAAATTAATTGACTTCGGTTTGTCTAGATTCGGACGTATCTAACACTAAAACATGGCTAGATACATCCGAATCTAGACAAATCTAAGTCAATTAATTTGGATCGGAGGGAGTACAAAAGGGATATGAAATAAGGGAAGAAGGCAACCTGCTCCTCTGCATACCCGGCATTCGACTACTCCATTGTCCGCCTTCATTTTGCCATCACTGCAGAAGACACACTTTGTGCCTCCTAGGTAGAACAAAAAAAAAGAGACAATGTTTAGCAATCCACATGTGCAAAATGTGATGAGTACGTACTACCTACGATCATGTTGAAGTATCATATTTATGAATGGTGCAAACCGTTCCTCTGTTTATGCTTAGTACCAATGGGGCTCGTGACGAGAACTATTTTCATACCACACCAGCGAAGTGACAATGTTGTGTAAGCTCAGATACTGACTGACTGTGACTCGGTTATGGTTAAAAGAACTCGTTGACTGGCTTCATTAACAAATAAAGAGGTACTATCATTTCGTTTTACTTAAAGCAGTAGTACGTCCATCCATTGGCCGCCCTCTTCCAACTATGTCGCGCCACAATGACTTTATACTCCCAAACCACAACAAGAATTATGAAATGGAGGGAGTATTTTACAAGCTACCTTCAGCCTTTTGTTTTGCTTCTTCTATATGACCAAACACTTTCTTATAAAATAAAAAATCACCCAAAGATCAGTAGCTGAATAGGTGAAAATGCTCCAAACTACAGTTTTAGCTCAATTGCGTGGCAATGCATCGGTGCAGCAATTTATAAGATCTTCTAAACAACAAGAGACGAGATCAAAGACGAGTAGAACCATTTCCAGCACATCTTTGGCACGGAACAGGGTCCCCCTGCAAAGGAGAAAGAAACAAATTCAGAGCCCGCAACAGCCACTCGTCGCTTATCGGTAAGAAAGAAGAGAGGAGGAGGAGGCGACGCAACCTTCAGGCCGAGGACGAGGGACAGGGAGACCGCGCCGACGACGGAGGCGGCGATGATGAATGTCTGCGTGTCGACGGGGGGGGGCTCCTCCGTAAGCTGCTGCGGCGACGACGCGGGGCCGGGAAGAAGGAGCGGGGGATGCGAGTGGGGCGGAAGGTGCCTTGGCCCCGTTGGAAGGAAAGCTCGAGGGGGGTGTGGGGACCGGGGATGAGGAGAGGCGAAACGACGGGGAGGAGCACGGCGATGTGGGCCGGAGAAGGGTCGCCATGGAATGGAAGTACCGAACAACGGTTTTCTTTTCGTGATTTCCCCCTGCCACGGTCCCACCCCTATCTCTACAGTCTACACGCACAATCGCTTTTCTTTATACGTTCATTTTTCATATAGATACTACGCATGGACTGAATTTGGATTCAAAATTGTAAACAATAATTTTTTTTTGAGCGGTGTAAACAATAATTTTGAAGCGCTACGTTTGTCCGTTTCAGAAATATAAGATATTTTAGCTTATGAAATAAATGTATCTACACGTTCTTAGTGTATATATTTACTCCTAACCTCTAAAAATATATACACTAGAAGATGTCCAGATATATTTAATTTATAAACATAAAACATCTGATATTTCTGAACGGAGGAAGTAAATGATAATTAGGTCACCACGATAACTACTTGTCACTTGTTAGGCTCTCGCTTGGTGGTGAATATGTGACCGTCAACCAAGGTCGACCCAATGCTACACATGCTACACCCGATTTGGAGGATATAGCATAAAATCATCACTTTACTGTTCAAATTTATTGAATAGTACCACTTTACGTTTGCGGCACAAATTTTCACCACATTTTGGTCAGTTTTTGCAAAATCACTAAACATTACAAGGGCGCCCCACTAGTAAGAGACAATTTGCTGATGTGGACTGGAGCCCACTCAATAAACTAAATATCTTTAAAAGGGAAAAAAATCTTCAGAAAAGGAAAAGGTGGGGAGGTTCGTCTCCAACCGTTACCGCCGCCGCACTCCACCCGTTATCGCTGCCGCACTCCAGACCCCGCCGCCGCCACACTCCGGCGAGGTAGGACACCGACGCACACCGGCGAGGCAGGTCTCCGCCGCCCTCCCTACAATCTACGGCTCCCCAATTCGAACCTTCGGCGCCCGTACATCGGCCCCCGACCCAAGCCTCTCCCCGCCATGGCCGAGCTCTGCAAGCTCGGGGCGCCACACCCCTGTAGCTCCCCCAAGCTTGGACCGCTTTTCTTGGGCACGGAGCAGCGGTACAACCCATACTCGAGCACCGCCGTGGCCTTTTCCCCTCTATCGTCCAGCCCGCCCTCGCGCAACCCCACCCATGGTATGCGTCGACCTAGGCAGAGCAGACCATGGAGCTCGGTGGTGTTGGAGGCCCGATCTCCTGCCGGTGGCGACTACCTGAAGCTGCTCCAGCCGGTGTCCTTTATTCGGTGAAGAAGCAATGTGGCAAACCGGTTCGGGAGAGGGGCATGGAAGTGGCGCTCCACGAGCAGGGCACGGCGGTGGCAGTGCTACACGAGCATGGCGTGGCGATGGCGGCGAGCGGCAGCGTCGACGACGGCGGCGGCAACGACGACACTCATGGGGCAGGAACGACGGCCAACAGGGGCACATGGCAATAGGGTTCCTAGTTCTTTTTCTTTTCACATTTTTTAAGATATTTTTTTTATTTTTATTGGGCTGACAGGTGGGCTTCGGTCAGCAAATTATCTCTTACGAGTGGGACCCTCTTGTCAGAAATCCTGTTAATTCGTGTTTAATTCGCATTTAGTGTTTTTTTAAAAACTGACCAAAATGTGGTGGGGTTTTGTCCCGCAAACGTAAAATGGTACTATTCGGTAAATTTGGACTGTAAAGTGGTAGTTTTATGCTATATACTCCCCGATTTAGTTCTTTTTGGTATGTTTGCATCGTGGGAGGACATAAATGTACGCGGTGTCCTCCTCCTCTGTCCGGCAGTGCCCCCAACAGGGACGTATTTTTCAAACTAGGGACATTTAATTAAAAGTAATTATACATAAGAGGTCGAAAGAAAAGAAAAAATACATAAAACATAGATAAAACATAGATAAAAACCTTAGTCTATGGTTCTGCGCTGCCGAGGCTGTCACACGCCTGGTGAGGCCATGGTGACCACGGCTCGCACGGGTTGGTCAGCGGGGTCCTAGGCAACGGAGGAGCCAGATGGGTCTGAGTCGGCGAAGGGGCCGGAGACCACGGGTCATATGGCAGATGCAGCCACTAGACCTAGTACGGCTACGACTGGACCTAGTACGACTGCGAACACAGAGCATGGGGTGGTTGCGGCGGTTGTAGAGGTGGTCCATGTGGCAGCTGTAGTGTCCGTTGAGGCAGGTTGTGTGGCGGCTGGTTCTGGGCCACACAGGTCTACATCGCGGAGATGTAGAGGACGGCGCTGAGGCTTGGCCACTTGGCGAGTTCCTCGAGGACGTCCTCCTCCTTCGAGGCCTCCAGGGCCAACCAAATGGCCCCGTCCTCATCCATCGGCATGTTGTACTGCTACATCGGCGGGTTATCTTCCTCTTCTTCCTCCTCTACCACCTTTATATCCACGTCATCGGGGAAGGGGATAAGGGGAGGCGGCAGGGTGATAGGACACTAGACGTATTCCATGGCGAAGTAGGAGCACCGACAGGTAGCATGCTCGCTCTAGAACCAATCATCCCACAACCTAGACCCGTCAGTGTAGACCGGGTCGTTGTCTAGGTTCGGTGGGAGAAAGGCGTGATGATGCTAGATTTTGGCCCGACGCACATCACCAGAGAGCGAGATGGGGGCACCGAAACCTGCCGCTAGTTCAGGTTCCACCCATCGGGGAGGTGCGTGTCGGGGTAGGGCACCAAAATGTGCTACTCCCAACACATCTAGGTGACATCGACGGATATGTACGTCCTTTGCCATGGGCGGCATGGAGGCGTGTCGCGACCACCCCTCGAGGAGCCGGCCTCATGGTCGTTCTTCATGCCACACAAAGAAAAATTGCTATCTACCACGACCAGATTTCGTGCTAGAAGGGCATTTTTCATGGTTAAAGGTCTTCTACCACGCATATACACCCATGGTAAAATCCTTGTCACAAAATCTTCTATCACCGTTTTTCACAAACCATGGTGGATGGAACCCGTCTACCATAAAAATTCCAACCGTGGTAGTGTGTTTTGCTAGCCCCGTTAACTACTGATATCATGCCAACTATCACGTGGCAAATTTTGTTAACAGGTACTTACTGTCATCAAATTTTCACAATCCACGGTAGATGACATGCACAACCAAGGTCTGTTAAATATTAAGTAAGCTGGCCCATCTAACAAGCTCAACAAGAAGGTGACCTGCTACTATTTTTGCATTATCTGGCCTACACTGTTCATACGGAGTCATTACTATCCAGTCCAACTATGCCTGCTAACATTGTCTAGTGTATTGATAGGAGGTCATCACTGTACAACCCATTTATGGTCTGTACCATTCCGGTCCATTTAATCTAGGGCTGTTGAAAGCCTACTACTCCCTCGGTTCCGGTTTAAAAGGCCTACGCATATCTAGGTTGTTTATTTGACCAATAAAATATAAATTATTTTACATAAATGTTATACCATTAGAAAATATAACATCTAAATTTTCTAATGATATAATTTTTGTGTTAAATAAGTAATATTTTGTTAGTCAAATTAACAATCTAGGTATACGCGTAGGCCCTTTAAACCGAGACAGAGGGAGTACTATTCATGATAGCCCATGGTCGGCATCCCATTTAATGCTTTTAGCATTACCACACAATTCTCGTTTTGGCCCGCGGTAGGTCCAAAACTGTGCGTCCGACGTATGGCATTTTGAGTGCCTCATTACTGTTTTAGCCTATTACTGTTTCAGCTCGGTACTGCTTCATCACAAGACAAACAAGTTTTTTCAAGAGTTATCAAATTTTAAGATTATATTTTTTTATGGAAACAAGCTAGTGCACACAATGATACACCCAGAGAGAAAAGAATGGTTGTATTTCGTTTTATATTTTGTTTATTTTTTTAAAAATGGCTCAAATTTGGCGTCATTATCATTCATATCAAAATGTTAAATCTTGCAAAACTATCGGTGGTTCTCTAATATTTGACTAATTCGGTACCTTTAAATTAATTTTAAAAAGTCAAGAGCAAGCTAAATCACACACACACTTTGTAGTTCGAAATTAGACACACTTACTTTAAATATTTAAAAAGTCATTTTATTGCACGAATTCATCTAGGAAGCTTGGAAATTCATGAAACTAGGGTATTATCCATCAAATCTAAAATCTCCTTTTCTAAACATTGCTTGAAATGTCAAGATGCACTGATCTACCAAATATGGACACGTTTGTAAGCAAAGCTTGATTGGTGAAGATGCATCATTGTACAAAGTAGTACAAACCATGGACACGGTATCAGAAACTATGGCAGTGACTTTGACCATCTTGTTTGAAAGCCTTGAATTAATATTGATTAATTTCGACAGATGTATATAAACTCATTAAATGCTGGAAAGCATACAGGCATGTGTGTCTATCTGACGGGGACAGCATCCCAAGTAGGAGTAGCATACCTTAGAAGGTTCAACTTCAAAATTTCCACAGAGTCCCAAAATATCCCGCTCATCCATTCAAACATCTCGGCGATCCATTCAAACATCCAGCCCCAAAAATTATTTTATTGCACACAAATTTAGCCTAGAAGCTTGAAGGACGTTATATATTATGTGAAAAATGGGGTCGGTGGTATTTTGAGCCATCATCTTTGTAGTTGCTCCACAACAAAACACATTGTTCTCACTCAGAAATTCGAAAACAAACTTTAAATTTGAAAACAGACATATTTGTTGATTTGCCAATATGCACCAATCTACCAAATGTGAACACATCATCATAAACTATGGTCATGACCTTGGTCACCTTTTTTTGGACGATGGTCATCTCCTTGAAAGTCTTGAATTGTTCGAAAATTTCAGCAAATGCCTAAAAACTCATATAAATGCTAGAAAGCAACTCTCACTGGCGTGTGGGTCTAGACGGTGACAACGCATCTGAGCAGCCCCACGTCAGGTTAGCGTATGCTAGAAGTTTCGATCTCAAAATTTTGGTACGGCACCCAAACATTGCACCCATCCATTCAAATATCTCGCGCATCCATTCAACCATACTTCACCTTTTTTTAGAATGCAAAATTTCTCTTCTATCCCTGCTCTGGAAACAAGAACCCGATGAGAACTACAATAACAAAAGGATATACGTGGTAAATTTGCGGTCTCCCACGTGCATCACCTGTCGATGTTTCCCTGCCATTCTTCAATATTTACCTGCCCGCCCACTCCGACCTACACTGACTTTTTGGACCCACCATGCAAGTGACCCACATGTCAATGACACAGAATTACAGGAAGTAGGGATTCCTATCACTTGTTAAAAATTCGAATATTTTTCGCTAAATCGAGATAAAATTATTAAAATCGGCGAACCTGGATCGCAAACTTGAAAATTCATGAAACTTGGGCATTATCAGTCAATTTTTTATACTTTATGAGAAAATTGGTGCGGTGAGATTTTGAACCACATATGGTCTTTATAGTTGCTTCACAACGGGATCCATTATTGTCACTTGCACAATTTAAAATAACTTCGAATTTGGATGCACCCTTTGTAAACATTGTATGAAATGCCAATATGCCAACAGGTCTCTTTCCTGATGGTGGTTCGGTGGGGAGAGGGTGAGCTGGAGCAGGGTCCTGTGCAGGTGAGGATGGGGAACATTCTGGGCCAGGGGATCTCGACGGCGGTGACATAAATCGGGCGGTGCCACCAGTGTTTGGCCAAGCACAGTAACTGACATAATTCAGTTAACTCTACACCTCGACACGGTTTTATAGCCCGATTCTGATAGGGAACCAAGGAGATCTAGATATCCAAATGGGATGAGGTTTTCTCTAGTGGATCAAGGACTCAAAGGTCTCTAACTTTCATCTTCAAGGATTTGTTAAATTCAAAAGATGATACGCGTGGAATTTGGAAAATTCAGTAAACAACACTAAATTACACATCTCACGGTGAGGTTCAGAGGATGACTTGAGAGTTGTGGAGCTCTGAATGATATGGGGTTTTAACTAGTGGATGGAGGGTTAAAAGTAGCACTTTTAATGTTTTAGGTTTTGTCAAATTCAAAATTTTGTCTACGTAGAAAACTCAAAATTCAAATATGTCAATTCGAATTCATCAAGATTTCGTCATGATAGTATGATCCAAATGGAAGAGGGTTTCCACTATGGGGTGTAGAATTGAATTTGTAACATCTTTAGTTTTATGAGTTTGGTTAGATTTGAAACTTGGGGTATGTAGAAATTTCAAAATTCAGTTAACTGAATTTGAAATCTTGTTTTGGCAGATTGGGACAGAATATTCAAAATAATATTGTGAGAGTTTTAGAGATCCAAATGACATGAGGTTTTCATATTTGTGTGTATATTTTCATTTTCCAACTTTGATCTTCTAAAGGTTTTGCAAGATTCCAAACTTGGTGCATCTAAAGTTTTGAAAATTCAAAAAAAAGCATGAGGTGGTTTCATCAAGTTTTAGTGGGATTAGAGGTGTGATAATAAGATGGCCTTTTGGTATGTTGTATGCAGTGCGGAGCCTGAACAAGAATCAAGGGCGGGCAGCTAAAAAGAAACACGAAAATTTATTCTGAAACACACCACTTCACTAGATGCTGGTCATGAATCAAATTTTCCTAAAGTATTTACTATTCCAATTCAAACAAGGGCTGAAGGATCTTCTTCAACTTCACCCTATTTCAAAACACACATACTCCCTCCATCCTAGAAGGATGTTTGAAATTTGTTAAAATTTAGATGTATCTCTATACTAAAACATGTCTAGACTCATTTACATTTAGACAAACTTGCGACATACTTTTTAGGACAGAGGGAGTACATTTCTTTATTTAAGTGGACTTTCCCATGGCTGCTCTTATGTTGCAGTATGCAAATTTGAAGAACAAATTTGGTAAAAATTATACCGTGCTACCAAAGTGAACCAAGAAATTCGTGGACAAAAACAAGCACGTAGGTAGGGAAATTGGAGAAGAGAAGGGCTTGATTCGTTCGGAGCGTCGCTCTCTGACTACTCGATCTCTAGCTTGTTCGCCAGTGGCCGTACTTGCAGGTTGGAACTGTGGCGGTCCCCAGACTGGCCCCACTGCGGGAGGAGGCACGGCCCTGCTGCCTCCTGTTCTCTTCGTGGATTTTTCTTGATTCTCCATGCATCCACTGTCTAATTTGCTAAACCTTAGCTAGCTGCAGCGAGGCGCCCCATCTCGCTTTGGTCGATGTTTCTATTTGTCTGTCAGCGGAACGAGGCTGGCAGAGTCGAGCGAATAAGGCAACAAATGTCCTAATCGGCTGGGCCTTAGATGCATACGAGTAGAAGCTTTTTTTTTGCAAAAAACCTTGGCGGGCCATTGCCCAGTTTGGACCCAACGAAGATTCGCCAGTGGTTGTATGTGGACATTTTGGGTACATAATAGAGGCACTGGATCATTTAAGGAAAACCTTTTAAAACTATTTCCAAAAAGATAAGGTTTCAGGCAGAAACAAGATTAGGATCTTAGAGGATCATGGTCCAAAGTAGTATGGAGATTATTTCGCATATTTGGGCTAGATAGGGTATAGGGATAACTTCCTAAGTTTTGGTAATTTTTTGTAGTTATAGAAAGTGGGGTTGCTTTGTAAGGTGGTTTATTAGGGGTTTATCTTTAAATAGAAAAGGAAAATCCATTTGTATTATATGGGGGTGCGAAAGTATTTACTTGATCACCTCATATCATAGGCTTTCAAGTGGAGAGGCAAAACCAAAAGTTCTCAAGCTTGCCTAGGTTTGAGAAGTGAAGGGGCATCGAAAAGGCAAATGGAAATATGAAGAAAGGTCAAAATCAAAAGTTCCAAGAAATCCAGGGATTTAAAGAGAGTTTTAGCAAACCAAAATTTGGGATATTGCAGACCTTCCTGAAAGAACATTTCTTGACACTCTTATGTTTTGTATGTTAGATAACAACACTATAGACAAAATAATCGTGTGCTGAGTAATGCAAGATGATTACACGATTATCTGTTGCTAGCATCAATTTCCAAAAAATACATGAAAAGAGACAGTGTGCAATCTGGGAATTTTTATTGCACTAGGCCGGATAATTTGGTGTTTCGTGGGTGTGGATTATTGAATATTATGGTCCCCCTCGATTTTTCTAAGTCCCAGATGGCGCGGGCCTCAAATGGGGGTATATGTTCCCCATATTATTGGTCGGATGTTTATTTTGGCTTGATATTCCGGGGGCATATTATTTGAATAGTCCCTCCCCAAAATCAATTAAGACTTTGAGGTGCGGGTCTCAGATGGGGGCGGATTATTGCCTTGGAGTTTTCCCCAGGGCCGGAGATTTCGCACAGGACGGATATTCCAGCCACTAGGAAGGGTTGGACATTCCGCCCCTAATTGGAGCAACGTCTCTAAACGGCTACATTTCATGAGGGGGGATAAATACCCCTCTCCTTCTTCAACCTCAGGTTGCTCGGTCCCCTCCTGAAGAACTCCATTTCTAGAGCTAGTCAAATTGCTAGATCTCCTCCTCCAACCACTCAAAGCCGGTGATCTTTAGGGAATCGAAGGAGAAGACCTTGCTCTACATCCTCACCAAAGCAATTTGTTTTCCCCCTCATTCACTTGAGTGATTTGCTTCTAGTGTTTCTTTTGGAAACGCTGGTACTTGATTTCAACCTTGCTAAGTTTGTCTATTATTGTGGCAGCTTGTTGTGATACTTGGGAGCCTCCAATTCAATTGTGGATGCGCGCCTGGAGCTTGTTATAAAGGCATCATTCTCACCTCGAAGGGCATCGATAGTGGAAAAGTGAATCAGGCCATTGTGGCGAGATTCTGCAGAGAATAGGGTGAGGCCTTTTGTGGAGTGGTGGTCTTAGTACTTGAAAGGACATTTATTGTCCTAATTTTTTTTGGTGTTCATTAACAACATAAGGTTCATTTTACTGTGTGTGAATGTCTACATGTCAATCTATTGAAAAGAAAAAAGTCAGATTAATGTGGGAAATTCCCTGGCCAAAACTAAGCTTTCCTATAGATTCCAGACCAGAGTCTCCGGTGTGCAAACATCGGAGTCTATGGTGTGGACCGGAGTTCCCCCAAGGGTCTCCGGAGTAGACTCAAGAATCTACCCAAAGTCAATCTGTGAGGGGGTCCGGAGATGGACCAGAGATTGGCCGGAATCTCCGGTGTGATTTCTCAGACCAGAGTCTCTGGTGTGGAAACACCGGAGTCTCCGGTGTCCCTGGCCTGGAGTTTCTGCCAGAGTCTCTGGAGTGGGCGCCAATACACTGCCCAAGTTAGTCATAGAGCCGGTCTGGAGATGGACCGGAGATGGACAAGAGTTTCCGGTGCAGAACGGTCTGCCAGACCAGAGTCTCTGGTGTGGAAGGTTCCCAACGGTCAGAAAACATATGCAGCTATGAGGTCTATAAATAGGGGACCTCATCTTCAACCTCAGGATGCTCATTCCAGAAAAGAAAAGGACCACCATTAGAGCTACCAAAACTCCAAGATCTCTTCATCCAACCACCCAAAGTCGCCGATCTTTTGGGTAATCGGAGGAGGAGGCATCGATCTACAGCTTCACCAAGAGAGATCTTCATTTCCCTCTCATTCACTTGAGGGCCCTTGCTCTAGGGTTTCATTGGAAAGCCTAAGCCTAGTTTTGGTTTGATTTGATTCTTACAAGCTTGTCTTTGATTGTGTGACAGCTTGCTTGGATTCAGGAGCCCCCAATTAAGTTGTGGGTGTGTGCCTCGAACTTGTTGTAAGGGTGCCAGCTACCACCTTGAAGGTTTCCGATATAGTGGAAGCGTGAATCGACCCCCTTGGGGTGAGGTTCACCGGAGAACAAGGGAGGCCTCTTGTGGCGTTGGTGGTTTGATACCACCCCCTCTCCAAATGTAGGCGTACTTCCCCTCAAAAGGAATGAACTGCGGGAAATAATCCTTGTGTCCCCATGTGCTTCACTTCGGTTACCTCTATCCTCTACCACACCTTACTTTATCTAGTTCTTGCTTAGTTAGTTGTGCTAGTGTGACATATAGGTAAATTCACCCTAGTTGCATATCTAGAGAATTTACCTTTCTGTCAAACCCTAATTTGAAAAAGGAGTAAATTTTGAAGTAGCACCTATTAACCCCCCCCCCCCTCTAGGTGACCATACGATCCTTTCAATTGGTATCAGAGCCTCGGCTCTTTATTCGAGCTTAACCGCCTAAGAGAAAATGGTAAACCTAGAGGATGGTGGAGAGGGTGAGGCTAGCACTTCGGTGACCATGGTAGATCTCAAGAAGTTGGAAAGAAGCTTGAGCTCTACCTTGTGCAACAAAATCCAACAGTTGCGCCAACTAGTTGAGCAACTTGTTAAAGAAAAGTCAGCCTCACCACCTCCATCTCCTGAGGAAACACCTCCTAACCCTAAGGTAAATGCTCTAGATAAGCCAACGAGTGTGGAAGTGGGGGATGAACATAATTCCACTAACTCCCCCACCAAAAGGGGTGATGGGAAGGAAGAGCACCATGCGCTTCCCGGATGGTACTCTCCCGACCCTCCTATCCCTCATCCCCATATAAATAATAGAGGTGACCCACCTAAGTAAGATGCACATACTTTTGCTCAATGGCAAGTTTTCATGAAATCTCATGTGTGCATCTCTTGCATTGACTTGTGGAACATCATTGAAGACGGACTCAAAATTGAGGATCCAACCAACTTGATAAGAAGAGAAGTTGTCAATAGTCAACTCAATGCCACCGCCTTGCACATGATCCAACTTGGAGTGGGGCCAAAGGACTTTCCCCACATTGAGCACTACAACACCACCAAGGAAGCTTGGGATGCTCTCATTGACTTATTTGTTAGAAATGAGAGTATGAGAAGGAATAGATATGATGACTTAAGCGATGAAGCGGAAGGTTTCTTTATGAAGGATGGTGAGGATCATGAAGACATGTATCGAAGACTAAAATCCACAGCCATCGCCTTCATAAATGTTGGTGCCTCTCACATTGATGATGTTTGGATCAAGAGGAAGTATGTGACTGTGCTCATGCCCTTCGAGCCCACTGACTTGAAGAGTCTCCAAGGAAGACACAACTACCATCTCATGACCTCCAATGAAGTTATGCAAGAGATGGTTGTCTTCAAGGTTGCTACCAAAGATGCTCGTGCTCGTGCTATTGGAATGAGTAGTGTTGTCAATCTTGCCTTGAAGGCCAAGGTTGTGGAGTATGATGAATAAGAAGGAAGTGATGATGCACTCTCTATGAGCTACCCCAAAGATGTCAAGGTTTCTCATGGTGAATACATGGCTTTCTATGCAAGAAATTTCTGGAAAGATCCTGCCAAGGCCAAGATGGAGATGCAACAAAGTAACCCAAGTGGTTGAAAAGAAAATGCTTCAATAGTGATAACATGCTTCAACTGCCGTGACCGCTATCATTTTGTTGATGGATGTCCTTATGAGAAGAGAGAAGACAATGGTGGTGCACTCATATTGAAGAAAAATCCAAAGGCCACTTTCAAGAAGCCCTTTTACAAGAAGAATGCCACCAACAAGAACTCTCTATGAGCCCCGTTAGTTCGAGCAAGCGCCAACGGGGAGAGGGCTCAAGCTCGGGGGCCCGAGCCCTGCGCAACTCCAAGATGGACATTGTCTCATCAAGGAGGGTGCTGCCCACACGCTGGGCCGACCACAACTTTCTCACCGCGGTAGGATTGAAGACGGACTTCGACCTCATGTGCAGCAGAACGGGGTTGGCGGTGCGTAGCTTCGCAAGCCACGACACCTATGCCGAGCTCACCCATGGGTTCCTCGCCTCCTTCTATGATGACCACAGGAAGAAAGGTAACATGTGCACAATAAGCTTCACCATGAACCATACACACTATGAAGTGAGCTTCGAGCAATTTTGCAATGCTTTTAGCTTCCCTCAAACTGGGGAGCCCAATATTACTAACCTCTATAGCGTAACAAGTGGAGAGACTTGGGAGGTTATTTCTATTAACGGTGGCAGTCACTTTTATCAGAAGAAGATGTCCACCATTCAGAACCCAACCATCCGCTACTTTGCTTTGTTCCTCGCCAACACGATGTTGGGAAGGGGTGATACTGGTTCCATGGCCAATGTGGACATGGCAATGATCACCAAGGCTCTCTTCCATAATGCAACGCAAAGTCCTAGTCCTACAGCTCTACTCATCCAGCACTTTCGCCACCAAAGCAACAAGACTAAAGATGATATTCGCATTGGTGGATTGGTAACCCACCTTGCCTATGCATTGAACATTGCACTACCTGTTATGGAACCTATTGATGGCTCCAAACTTATGGACATCAAATATTTGACTGCTTGTGGCTTCCTTGGTGTTTACCATGCTAACCGGAGGCTCCGAGCATATCAGTTTCGTTATCTTGATGACACACAGGTTGAGCAGGTCTAGTTGCCATGCCCCAAAGACTTCTCGATTGTGGAGAAGGACACTTGGATCCTCACTAAGGACCAAGTGACGGAGATCTTGGCCGAGAACCGGCCCAAGGAAGAGGAAGATGAAGGGCAATAGGAGCAGGAGCAGGAGGAAGAGCAGGGATACCACCCTGCTTGGGAAGGACAACAACAACAGCCAGGAGGAGCCTAGGAACCGTGGCCCAACCAGCCATAGCAGGGGTACGGCTACGTACCCTATCAGGAGTTCCAGTAGCTCAACCAACGTGTTGGGAAGATCAACCACACTCTTCAGGATGTGAATGAAGATGCGAACACTTTGACTCACAACTTCAGTCACTTCATGACCCACTTCCCTGGCTTCTACCAGCAGTACTAGCGTCAGCCGCCAAATGACGGCAATAACTGAGCCTGGCAATAGCCTAAGCTTGGGGGAGGTTTGAAAACCTCCAAACTTTGCATTCATATTTTTATTTTTTCTTTTGATTTATTTCTTCAAAAATTGCATGTTTATTTTCAGTTTTGCATTCCTAAACCAAAAATACAAAAAAAATAGTTGTAATTTTATTTGCAAGTTTGTTTCTTTGTTTCTCTCGGAGATTGCTTAATTTCAGGTGATTTGGCAATATGGAAATATAGGAGAGGTTCGACTCGAATACAAGAACGAAGCAAGCAAGAGGAGGTATCTCATTCCTTTCATCACACTCTTTGCAACCTTAAATTGATCCTACAATTATTTACTTGCTTGCACTAGAGTCACTCCTCACTTAGCTTGTTAACCTACAAATTATATTCCTCTGCTAGTGTCTCCTTTTTAGCTTCGAAACAATGAGCAATGAACTTGGTTAAAATACTTCCTACATTCTTTTACAACAAGAAAAAGCATCTAAAAGATGACTTGAGTCCATGCTTAACTCAAAGAATTTGATTTTAGAACAACTCCATCCCATTTGAGCTTAATATAAATAGACTCGATAGTACCCTTGATTGAAATTGTTTGATTAAATGGATGCTTCAAAGTAGTAGAAATTATGCCACTACTTTTTCTAATAATTACCGTAAGATATTGCTTTACGCATGTCATTATAACTCTGTCGTGCTCCATGGGGAACTATTAACTCCGCTGGCCAACGAACGGTCTAAATGTGGAAAACCACTTGATTTTGGCTATTGAGTTATGTAAACATCTGTAGCAGCAATGCTATGACGTGTAATTTTTTTAGTCTTCTCATGGTTTCACATTCCAAGTGAAGTTGTAGTACTCCTATGCCCCATTATTGCTCAACATTACTTATTGGCATGGTCACGAGTGCACAACACAGCCCCAATTAACATGTTAAAAATAGTGGCATGATTTCTCTATGAAAGAGCTGAAGTTTTTGAAAGACAAGAGAAAGAAAAAGGTGCTTTGAGAGTATTGAAATTTTGACATGGGAGTAGATGAGTTGTTCTTAAATTAAATGTTTTGATGCCAACTTGAGTACTCTTAATTGGTTAAATGAACAAGAACAAAAAGTTTTCATCTCTCAACAAAGAGAGGCACCAAAAGAATTTGTCTCACCTTCCTAGCTAAACTTTCGACACTTTCTTGGGCATATGATTTATTTGCTAGCAAGATATACGTGGTTAGGAAGTGGACTCAGTGCAATCTTGTGAATACTTGTATGATCATATTTAAGATTACAGGAATTGTGAAGAAAAGAATTTGACACCAATTCAAACTTGTGAGTTCCTTTATTTTCAGTCTCGAATCTTTGCTATTCTTCCTTATTTCCTTGTCACTCGAGGGCGAGCAACATCTAAGCTTGGGGGAGTTGATAGCTGGGAGATTCAACACATTTTTGATTGCTTTTATTGATGGTTTTCTCCCAGATTTGATCGTTTTCTGGCTTTACCTAATGCTAATACTTCGGTAGCGAAGAAAACTTGGATTTTAATGTGTGTTTCAGGTTTTGAACGTCAACAGAAGGATTTAACTAGAGAAATACAATATTCCAGGGAAAACAAGCAAGTCCCACTTTGGAAGCACGCGAGGGAAGCTCACAGGGGCTCTAACGAGCAACTATACAGCGGAAATGGCCGTATAGTTCCTGCCGTATAGTTGCCGCCGCCTCTGTCTTGTGAAAAGGGACAACTTCCATGAAGGGACGACGGACGAAAACACAACACAGCAGCCACCACACCAGCCAAAAGGGAGAAAGAAGGGATCCGGAGAAGAAGGAGAAGACGTTCTTCATCTCGTTCCACGATCTTCGATCTCCTATCCAATACACCCCCATAGCCACTACTTGTACTTGAGAGAGAGAGAGAGGGATCTCCACCTTGCAAGACTAGGGTTTGAGATTGTTTCTTCCCATCTTGAATTGTGTTGGATATTTTTATATTCTTATTGTGGATCTCCACGGTAATACCAAGACGAATTCCCTTTATTTGATTATATTGATGATCCGTTCTTCTCTTATGTGTGAGTAATTCCCTTGGGCATGGGAGATGTAGGGGATTGGTGAGATGTGATGTGCCTTCATATATTTTCCATTAGTTTGTGATTGATTCTAATTACTATATGATGTGTGCTTGACTATCTATGGGATGTTTAATGCTTGTTGTCCAATTAAGGGCCCAGACAACATGATACCTTGTTCTACATAGATAAGATCTTGTACGCTACTGGACCGGCGACCCTCGGTGACACAGGGATATCAATAGAAAGCTGGTTGACTCGAGGATAACGAGTAACCACTGTGCTTATTGCATTAGTCCGATCCAAGTAGGTTAATCGCTAAGCGACCTGAAGGGTCTTAATCGTCTAGTGTCTGACCATGGTTTTGGTAGCAGGCTAGTAGGATTATTGAAGTTGGGATGAATTCTACCAAGAGGAGTTCTAGATAATTATGGGTTGCTCGCCTACACATATATCTATAAGATTATAATTGTTACATTTACCACTTGTCCACCTTGCACATTCACTATCACCATAAACTAAATCTCCCCGCGCCTTCTTTCGCCATCTACAGGAAACAACAAACAAGCAAAGTCATTCTTTACTTTTATTGTCATGGTGGTGTCACGGCAGATGCCATGGATACGCTAAAGGTGGGGACTAAATGCACTAGGGGAATCCAGGGAGGGATAGTGAGGTGATTCCACACACAGAACTTTTATATTTGATTCACTTCCAAGGCTTACAAGTGCTCCTAGAGCTGTATTGGGGAGAGGAGGAAGAAGGGACTCTCTTACTCTCGCCACTGGCTAACCCGTACAAGACCAACCAGAGATCAACCAGTAGAACCCAACCCCTTCTACAAAGGCCCTAGCCCTCCTTATATAGGGGTGGCTTAGGTCTCTTGGGAATATGCCTCCTCCCAAAATAGTAAGCCGACCTGGTCGCTTTTCCCCGCGTCACCCATGCAGAGGCTACGTGAGCCTCTGCGGCGCCTGCGTCAGCCGACATAGGCGTCGTCACCTCTGTCGGCCACGCCTCGCTGGTCCTGCCTCTGTCCGCTTAGCTCATGCCGTGCGTACCAGGGCTACTTTTGACCAGCGAGATTCCTTCCTTCTCCTAGAAGCTTGACATGACCCGGATCGTAGTTGATCCGGCCACACCCGTTCCTGCATGAAAGTTAGATACATGTTTCCGACTTACGGCTTAAGTCGGTTGAGACCAAGTTAGGTGGACGTCCCCTGGTCCGGGTTACTCCGTGATTCGGCCTGCCTTGAGGTGACCCGGCCAGCATCCGCTTTGGCCTTGCCGAACCTCGGCTAACTAGGCCTTTATACCCTGGCGTGACCCTACCCAGGGGTATCCCCCCAACATTAGTCCCCGAAGCTGGTGCGGTCTTAGATGCCTTGGGTGCTAAGGCCACATCAGGTTCCATTTCACTGAGATTTGGATCTTATTTCCGAGTTATCTCCTTATCTCGGATTCTATGGATTTACTTTTCCTTGGCACATTCCAAGTTTTCCATTGCTGGCCGGGTTACCACCTTATCTTGGATTCTATGGATTAACTTTCCCTTGGCACATTCCAAGTTTTCTCTTGCTGGCCGGGTTACCACATTCTCATCCGGGTTGTTCTTCCTTCTCTCGTATGCTTCCCCATGTGGAGGCTAATCATTACATCGCCTCATTTTAAGGGCTAGCCACAGTAACCGCCACAGTTACTGTCAGGAGTTACTGTGCGCGCGTCATGTCACGCCTGCCTCCTCGTTAACTGCATCAATGCGTCGCGTCATGGGATCCGCTGCGCCATGTGACCTTCCATGTGGCCTGATGCTGATTGGTCAACCCGGTGTGTACACGGCCACACCGTGTGGCGTAACCGCAAAACATGATCCCACTTCCCCCTCGAGGGAGTGGTTAAATAGGGGAGGGGCGCGCCCCTTAGGTCTTTTCCCCCTTCCGCGCCCCTCTGCCTCCAGTTCCTCTTCTTCGTCTTCTCCCGTGACAGTGCCGCCGCCACCGCTTCTAAGTAGCAGTGCCACCGCTGCACTGCTTCCACACGCCTCTGCGTTGCCGCCACCTTTGCGCACCTCCTCTGCCACGGGTCGATGTCAGTCCAGGCCGTTGCCCCCCACCGTCGCTAGCACCAGTGAGGGCAGCGAACTCGAGATGACCGAAGAGGAGCTCGCCATCGCCGAGCAGGAGATGGAGGAAGACACTACGACGGCGCACCGCGGTGCGTGGGCCGGATCCTGGGTCTGCCAGGATGACCTGGACTGGCTCTACCGCACCAGGCGCATCCTCGCCGGCGTCACCGCGCGCCTCGCCTCCGCCGAACTCGCCCCCTCACCCAATCCGGGAGAGCATGTGGTGTTCTTGTCACATTTCCAGCGGGGTTTCGGTTTGCCAATCCGCGATTTTTTCCGCGATTGGTTGAATACTTACGAACTCCAGCCGCACCACCTTCCTGCCAACACAATCACCTCTCTCTCTGCTTTCGCGTCCACGATCGAAGGCTATGCCGGATTATGGCCCACGAAGGAGCTATGGATCCGGTTTTTCGGCCTTCGTCGTAATGTAATTCCGAACATCCAGCTTGACCCGGAGGACAAACAGCTTACGCAGTTCGGCGCTGCGTCCATTTCTCCCCGGAGGCTCTCCATCTTTCCCCGGGTTACCGGGCTAGAATCCTTCAAGGGATGGGCCCGGACCTTCTTTTATGTCCGGAACGCCGGCACCGAAGACTTGATCCAGCTGCGCCCGTATACTCCGGGTCCTCCTAACCCGGTGTTGTGGGACATCATCCCCAAGAAGCCCACGGTCTTGGCCAACCAGGTCAACAAAAGGTTCATGGAGCTAAAGGAGCTCGGGTTGCGCAACAAGGACGCCATGATCACATTCGTCCGCAACCGGATCTCCCCCCTCCAGAAGCGCACAAACTGTGTCACATGAGCTGGGGCCATGACCCCAACCGTACCTCGTCTTTCGAGTTGAGTAACACGGAGATTTACCGTCGGGTCAAGGCCCTCTTCACCACCCACAAGGACTTCTCCTCAGAGTGGACGTGGGGAGTTGAGCACAATTGCCGAGATAGGCCTCCTCCCTTGGTAAGCTTCGTGCTGCAAACTTTCTCCGAATTAAATCTTATGTCGGTTGCTGTTGTATATTTAACTCTGTCATTTTTTCTCTCCTTAGCAATTCCTTCAGCAGAACGTGGAGGATGGCACCGATCCCTCCCTCAAATGGGCGCCTGACCGGGAGACCTCGGATGAGGAGGAGCCGGATCAGGAGATGTTCCTTCCAATGACCGACGCGACGAAGCGACCCACCGGTAAACTCTCTTCCATTAGAGATTGGCCCGATGATGAAGATGACTCGGATGTCGAGGTGATGGAAGCTTTTGACACTGTCCCCCTTTCTTATGCTTTTCCGGCATCAGCTAACCCCGGTAGGCAGATCCATGAGGACCCTCCCCTTGCCGTGGGTGACCCTGTTCTGGTTGCACCGAGGAAGAAGCGGGGAGCTGCATCAACTTCCTCCTCCAGACCTTCTCAGCCTGCCAAAAGGCGAAAGAAGTCCGGGGACAAAACTGCCTCCAAGCCTGCAACCAAGGCCCCTGCACGAAGGGCTTGGAAGCCTAAGGATCCCTTGACCTCGGATGCGTAAGCCTCTTTTCCCTCTGCCACTTACTTGTTCTTGCATTGTTTTAGTTTCTCACCCGACATTGTTTGATTCGGTAGGGCCGCGGTGGAGGTCCCCTAGAGTGGATCTGGCATTGCTTTGCCGCTCCGACCCAGCCCTTCTCCCTTTCGTGGTGACGAGCCACGCCCACTGAGCCCTATTCCAGAGGGTTCTGCAGCTGCTCCGGGTTCCGCTCCACCTCGTCAAGAGGGGGGCAACCTTGGAGCGGGGGAGACTGGCCCAGCCGAGGCGGCGGCATCCACAACTCCGGCTCTGCCACAACCAGCTACCACCGAGACTACCTCGACACCTCCACCGAAGAAGAAAACAGCACCAGCACCAGCACCCACTCCGGCACCAGCACCAACTCTAGCAGCAAGAGCACCAGCAGCAGCACCAAGTCCAACAGCAAGAGCACTAGCGCCAAGCTCCTTCGCCTCGTCCGAGACTTCTCAGTCTCGGTGAGAAAGTACCCAAACAGCTCCCAAGGGAAATACTGATGCAACCACTTCCTCCTCCCAGCAGCCAAAGGGCAAAAAGGCCCCTGACGCCACCAGGACAGCGTTCGTCGAGGCTGGACAGCGCACTCTCGCATCCATGCTTCCCAAGAAGTCTCCAGCATCGAAGGACGCCCCTGCCGAGCCAGCTGATGTGCAACAACTTGTTCTGCACACCAGCCCGGCCCTTGCCCTGGTTGAGAGGAAGGAGGCGCATGCGAAGGGCTTCGTGGTGCCCCATCTGCCCACCGGCGAGCGATACCCTTTGACCCTGATTGAATTCGTCAACAATTGGAACAAGGCGGAGTTCGTCCATGACGACGATCTCCCGGAGAGGTTCGGCCCCACTGAATTCTCCACTCAGATGAACACAGCCGCTAAGGCAATTAACCTCGCGGGTCGGATGATGGAGGTACGCTACTTCCCCCTTTTCCTTAGCATGTTGTAGATATTGATGATATAACCATTAGTCCCCGAGCCTCCGGGGGAGTAACTTGTTACTCGGCCGGATGCTCCTTAGAAAACTAACATAGCTCCTTGATAACTTCGAATATGCACACACCTAGAGTCGGGTTAAGTTCCACTTGGCCCGGATTTTGTACACTTCGAATATGCACACACCTAGAGATGGATTAAGTTCCACTTGGCCCGGATTTTGTACACTTCGAATATGCACACACCTAGAGTCGGGTTAAGTTCCACTTGGCCCGGATTTTGTACACTTCGAATATGCACACACCTAGAGCCGGTTAAGTTCCACTTGGCCCGGATTTTGTACACTTCGAATATGCACACACCTAGAGGCGGGTTAAGTTCCACTTGGCCCAGATTTTATACACTTCGAATATGCACACACCTAGAGCCGGGTTAAGTTCCACTTGGCCTGGATTTTGTACACTTCGAATATGCACACACCTAGAGCCGGGTTAAGTTCCACTTGGCCCGGATTTTGTACAGTTCGAATATGCACACACCTAGAGCCGGGTTAAGTTCCACTTGACCCGGATTTTGTACACTTCGAATATGCACAAGGCTAAGTTGTTTTTTTGTACTCTTTTCAGTTGACCACCAACCGCCGGAGCGCTGAGTTCCAGCGTCTCCTGGACACTCACAAGATGTTGCGTGCCAAGCATAATGCACTTCTCGCTGAACACGAGAAAAGGGGTAGGTATCTTCCTTGACATTCCTCCGTTTTCCTTCATCTTATTTTGCTGAACTAACCCATCATTTGGTTTTCGCAGCTAGGGTGGAGGTTGAGAACAAGCTTATGAGGAAGAATCTGGATGAGATCAAGGGTAAGTTATATCTGCTCAACCTTGCTATGCTTTCCATCTCCATTCCTCCTTGGCTCGACAAACATTCATACCTCAGCTTTGCCGGGTTGACAAATTATTTCAGTATTGCTGGAAGATAGTGTGCCCGTGCCTGATATGATGCTGCATTTTCTCGAACAAGCAGGGCAGCATCAGGCCAAGCTCAAAAATAAAGACGATGAGCTTGCCCTCCTCCGGACCAAGGATGACGGGATCGCCAGGCTCAAGGCTGAGATGGAGAAAATGAAAGCACATCACCAGTCCGAGCTCCAAAAGGTTGGCTAGGATTACACTGAAGAGCACGAGTGCCTCAACCTCCAAATTGCCAAGGACCGAGAACTTCTCCAGGAGGCCGATGTCAAGGTTGAGTCGGCGAACGCTGAACTTGTGCAGCTTCGCAAAAGACGTGATGACTGTACCAGGGAGTTGACTCGGATCCTCAACCATATTTCACGTAAGTTCCTTTCCCTTATGTGGCATATTTCTCCGGGTTACTTCACATGTCTTTTCTTTACCTGCTTCTCTTATCTCGTTTTCAGGCAAATTTCCAGAGGGCACTGCTATCGCGAGCACCGCTGTTGCTGATTTCCGCCGACAGAGGGGTACTCCCGTTGCTTCTACTGTTGAAGAGATTCCCTATGACATGGAGGACCTGTTGGTGAGCCTGTCATCTCGCGTGGAACTCATCAAGAACTATGGCAAGGATATCCTTGACGTTGCAGTTCGAATCTTCAACACGTTTTGGCCTACAGAAGACACTTCGGAGGGTACCGCAGTTCTTGTTGAAAAGTTGATGGAGTGCGAGACCCAGCTCGACCTTTGGAGGGAATCCACTGGACGCGCCGCGGCTGAGACCATTCTCCACTATGTACTTACGTGGTACGAGAAGATCGACCTCAACCTCTTAGCGCGCATGCGCACCGGATCCAAATGGACCAGTGACCCGGAATGGGTAGCTCGGCCCAAGGCTTGCGCCCATAGCCTCATCGAATATGCTCCCATTCACGAATGGACTGAGGGGCCGAGCTTCCTAGAAGCCGCCGGTGACGAAAACGCTGAAAACGTTGAAGATGGCTCGGATGAGGGCGAAGAGGGCGATGCCTCGGATATTGAAGACAGCTAAGATGACACCAAACTTCCTCCTCCTGCTACTCCTTAAGTGAAAAAACTTTAAAGTTTATCAGATCGCCGGTATGCCGAGTGGAATTGTATCCAGTACACATGTGATATTTTGCTACTAAGTTTTTATGCCAGATTAACTTGGGCGTAGTCCCCGAGTTTCACTTTCTTGTTCGTCCAATCTTTTGGCTCGGCTCGTGTCTACCTTGATTCGGTTTTTACGACTTACGAATCCGAGCTTCAAAAATTGTCTTAACAATACTTGGAAACTTTTAGGCTTAGCTCAAAATAAATCAGCATAATAAACTAAAAATACACAAGGTTAGTTCGAAAAACAAACGTCGGCTCGATTAAGTTCTTTTCCTTAGTCGTTTTTCATGTGCTACGCAATTCCAAACTTGTTCTCTTGCTTGCCATGAAGCCAATTCTTGTTGGACAGCAGCAAGTCGAAGAATTGGGTTTTTGGTGCTCACACACTACTAATCCGAGTTAAGTAGAACAACTTACTCGAGCTGACGTATAAATAACAGAAGACAAAAAATATTATTAAGGCAGTCCCCGAGTTACTGCTCGAGGTGCCAACATTTCATTGATAAGCTCATTGCCGGCATACATACCGACATATGAGAAGACTTGGATACATACACTTATCTGCTAAGTGTAGAAAGGACGAAGTAGAGCTACATTCCATGGACGCTTAGATTCCTCGCCGGACCTGTCTGCCTTGTTCTTTTCCTGTGGCTTTGCATCTATAAGATAATAAGAATCATTGTGCAATGCTTTGCTCACAATGAATGGCCCTTTCCATGGAGGAGATAATTTATGCATGCCAGCAGTACGTTGTACCAACCGGAGCACCAGATCGCCTTCCCGAAAAACTCGGGGGCTTACTTTCCGGCTATGATAGCGTCGGAGATTCTGCTGATATATGTCGGATCTAGACAATGCCAATTCTCTCGCTTCTTCCAGCAGATCAACATCATTTTGTCGGGCTTCTTGCACTTCGGCTTCTGTGTATTGTGTGACCCTAGGCGAATCATGCTCTATGTCGGCTGGTAATACAGCTTCTGCCCCATATACCAGAAAGAATGGCGTATAGCCTACTGATCGATTCGGAGTTGTTCTTAAACTCCACAGTACCGCTGGTAGTTCTTCTATCCAGCACCCCGCTGATCTTTGCAGCGGCTCAATGAGCCAGGGTTTTATCCCGGATAATACCAATCCGTTGGATCTTTCCACTTGTCCGTTCGAAGCGGGGTGGGCTACCGAGGCAACGTCCAACCAGATCTTCTTATCCCGGCAGAAACGCGCAAATGCTCCTTCCGCAAAGTTTGTGCCATTATCAGTTATGATACTGTGAGGATAACCATATCTCAAGATGATGTCTTTGAGAAACGTCATGGCCGTAGCTCCATCACATTTTCTTATTGGCTTCACCTCAATCCACTTTGTAAATTTGTCCACCATGACCAAAATGTGAGTCATATTTCCTCTTGCTGGTTTAAACAGGCCAACCATGTCCAAACACCACACGGCAAATGGCCAGGTGATTGGTATGGGCTTGAGCTCCGACATTGGCATATGTGTCTTGGTAGCATACCTCTGACAACCATTGCACTTCCTCACCAGATCTTCTGCTTGTTCTAAGGCACTTGGCCAGTAGAATCCATGCCGGAAAGCTTTTGCCACCAAGGCTCGGGACGAGGCATGATGCCCGCACTCCCCTTGATGTATATCTCGGAGGATGTCAAGCCCTTCTTCCGGGTCAACGCATCGCTGGAGGACATTGGTCACACTCCTTTTTTATAGCTCGGAATTGATGATTGTGTACACCTTTGCTCTCCTCTGAGTTTGCCTGGATAGCACCTCCTCAGTGGGTAAAGTTCCATCTTTCAGGAATTGAAATATAGGTAGTGCCCAAGCTGGTATGGCTCGCATAGGGAACACATCCTCATCAATTTCCATCTGGTCCACCGGCATAACTTCAACCAGATCATGCTGAGCAGTCCCCGGGTCTTGCGAAGCAGTCACCGGGCTTGCCGAGGCAGTCCCCGGGGTTCGCGCACCACCTCCTGTGTCAATGTCCATGGGCACGGCTCCAGATTCTGTATCCTCCGGGACGTAAATTGAGTCGGTTTCTGGGGACGACCTGATAGACGGTTTTCTGAGGTGTTCCAATGCTACCCCCGGCGGAATTGCTTGTCAGGTTGATCCGAGCTTCGACAGTACGTCGGCAGCCTCATTTTCCACCCGGGGTACATGGTGAAATTTACATCCCTCAAAGTAACCAGATATCTTCTGCACATGAAATCTGTACAGTGCCATGTTTGGATCAAGGGCGTCCCATAGTCCCGACACTTGCTGTACTACCAAATCTGAGTCACCAAAGCATAGGATCCGACGTATCCCAATTTCTTTTGCCACTTTGACCCCATGCACAAGTGCTTCATACTCAACGACATTGTTTGATGCCGTGAAATGGATCTGCAACACATATTTCAACTGGTCCTTCTTTGGCGAGGTAAGTACAACTCCGGCGCCTAGCCCGGTTTTTGTTTTCGACCCGTCAAAGTGCATCCTCCAGTAATTCGGATCTGGTAGCGGTGGTTCGTATTGTACCTCGGCCTAGTCCACAAAAAAGTCGGCCACAGCCTGAGACTTGATTGCTTCTCTTCTGTCATACTGTGGTGCATAGGGAGCTAGTTCAATAGCCCATTTTGCAATCCTACCACTCACATCCTTGTTACTCATTATCTCGGATATGGTAGCCTCACATATTACCCTGATGGGATGCTCCTCAAAGTAATGCTTTAACTTCTTAGCTTCCATATACACACCATATGCCACTTTCTGATAGTGTGGGTGGTTCTTCTTTGAGGCAGACAACACCTCGCTCAGATAATACACTGGCCTTTGCACTGACTTACCCTCTTCATCGCGCTCTACCACAATCACTGCACTTACAACTCGGTTGGTTGCGGCTATATAGAGCAACATTGGCTCCTTTGATAGTGGAGAGGCTAACACTGGTGCAGTGGCTAACATTTTCTTTAACTGTATAAAGGCTTCATTGGCCTGCGGCGTCCAAATGAACTTGTCCGACTTTTTCATGAGTTGGTAGAGAGGCAATGCCTTTTCTCCCAACCGACATACAAACCGACTTAACGATGCTAGGCAACCAGTGAACTTCTGGACATCGTTAAGACACTTTGGCAGTTCCATTCGTTCAATGGCCTGGATTTTAGTTGGATTAACTTCGATACCTCAGCTGGAAACAAGAAATCCGAGTAATTTTCCAGCCGGGACACCGAAGGTACATTTTTCTGGGTTAAGCTTCATCCGGAACCTTCTTAAGTTCGCGAACGTCTGCCTGATATCGTCAAGGAGCGTCTTGCTTTCCTTGGTCTTGATAACCACATCATCCACATACACTTGTACATTTTGACCTATTTGGCCGTGCAAACATTTCTGCATACATCTTTGGTACGTTGCTCCTGCATTACGTAAACCAAACAGCATGGTGCGATAGCAATAAGCCCCATACAGGGTGATAAATGCAGTCTTTATTTGATCATCCGGATTTAGAGGTATCTGGTGGAAACCAGAATATGCATCAATGAATGACAACAGTTCACATCCAGCAGTTGAGTCTATGACCTGATCTATCCTTGGTAGTGGAAATGGATCTTTTGGACATGCCTTGTTCAGGTTCGTGTAATCGATACACATATGCCAAACCACTGCCACATTTGGATCATCCTTCTTCTTTTCCACCAGCACCGGATTAGATAGCCAATCTGGGTAAAGAACTTCCATGATAAATCCTACAGCCAACAACCGAGCTATCTCATCTCCGATGACTTTCCTCCTATCTTTGGCAAAGCGGCGGAAAGGTTGCTTCACTGGCTTTGCTCCGGGTCTCACATTCAAAGAGTGCTCGACCAACTCCCTCGGAACACCTTGCAAGTCCTGTGTGGACCAAGCAAAAATGTCCCGATTCTCATGGAGGAAGTTGACGAGCTCGCTTTCCTATTTGTCATTTAACCCGGCACCAATTGTTACGGTGCGCTCTGGGAACATATCATCAACAGGCACCTTCTTGGTATCTTTCGTGGCTTGGAATGAGACACTCCCATGCGGGTTACTCAGCGCGGACTGAGCCAATGCCGCCACCTCTTGGATTTTTCTTTTCTCTTGCACGATCACGAGTGACTCGGCTAGGTTAGACCCGGCCGACGCACACTCAATGGAACGTCGGAAATCTCCAACAATAGTAATTACTCCGTTTGGCCCGGGAAACTTCATCTTCAAGTAGCTGATATGAAAACTTGCCATGACTTGTTCAGTGCTGGTCTTCCGAGTAACGCGTGATACGCACTTTCTAAGTTCACCACTTCAAACTACAAATTCTCAGTCCGGCAATTATCCCTCGTACCGAACAGTACGTCAACTCGGACCTTGCCTATGGGCTCACAAGAAATGCCGGGCACAATACCATGGAAAGTTTTCCTTGTAGCCTGGAGCATGTTCTCCGAGATACCCAACTTGCGCATTGTATCTGCATACATGATGTTAATGCTACTGACATTGTCGATCAGTACCTTGGAGAACCTCACATTGATGTTTGGCCCAATGAATGTCGGATCCAGCACCAACGCATACGAACCAGGACTCGGCATATGCTTGGGATGATCTTTAATGCTCCAGGTGATTTCTTGGTCCGACCAAGGCATATACCTCGTCACTGCTGGCATTACCGCATTCACCTCCATATGTCGGCGATGCAAGCTCTTTCTGTCTGTTTCCTTAGTGGTAAACACACAGTAACTCTGATGATGCTCTTTGTACTCATTCCTCCCCTCATTTTCAGGGTACCTCTGATCCGGCTGATGCTGGTTTTCTACTTGATGCACTGCATCCCTTCTCTCATGGTTATCATACCTCGGCGGAGGGGGAGGCAACATTAGCTGTTGCGTGTTCGCTCCGGAGAGCAATTGCTGCCGGGGTAACTCCTGCCGAGGTTGATCATTTCGGGGTGCCTGAGCATTCCCCGAACCACCTTGTTCTATTTTACGCATCCACTCACATTGCCTTGTTGTATGTCCAGCTGGGTTACTTGGATTTGGCGTGTGAAATTTACACGGCTGATCCAACATTGACTCATAAGTGTACCTCGGACGGCCTTTCTTTTCTTGCCACTGTTTCTTCTGCTCCGGCGTCCAAGTTTTCTTGCCTTCATTTCTTGGTGTCCATTGTCCCCCTCCAGTTTTCTGACGTTGATTGCCTCCTGCTCCGGGCTGATCTTGATTCACAGCTGCAACTTGTTGTGAACTGTACTGGTGATTCGGTCTGTCATCTCTTCTTTTACCTCTGTAATCGTTCCTCTGGGATGATCCGGCTCCATCTCTCTGGTAGTACTCCTCATTTGACTCGTTTGACATGAGCCTGGGTTGAGTTGGGTCACCCAAAGCATACGAATCAGCAATCCGGATCATCTCTGCCAATGTGGTTGGCATTTTACTTTGCAACTTCTGCCACAGCTCGCTTGCATATCTGCATCCCTGCGCAAACCACGCTATGGTCTGTGACTCTATCACACCCTCACACGAGTTTCTCACGG
This sequence comes from Avena eriantha, assembly GCA_910589775.1. Classification (NCBI taxonomy): domain Eukaryota; kingdom Viridiplantae; phylum Streptophyta; class Magnoliopsida; order Poales; family Poaceae; genus Avena; species Avena eriantha. The sequence continues at coordinate 283,388,207 of OU342746.1, read as the reverse complement.
TACACCACCGGGTTAAAAACTCCTGGTTCGTCTCGTTTGGTCTCTGCTTACACATAGCTAGGGTCTGTGGCCTATTTGGCCTCTGATACGTACTTGAGAAATTGTTGATAAACATTTCCTCAAAATCGATCCAGCAGTTAATACTTCTGGGTGGCAAATTGTTTAGCCATACCCTTGCTGGCCCCTCCAACATCTGGGGTACATATCTTACAGCCCATCTCAAGTTGCCTGTTGCAATTTTCACAGCTGTAGCATAGTTTATCAACCAATCCTCCGGCTTAGTACTGCCGTCATACGTCTTTGTGCCTCTGGGTAACTGGAAGTTAGGCACCGGAGGCTCCTTCATGATCCGGGGCCCAAAACACGCAGGACCCGGAGGACCTTGACACTCAATCTGTTCCGACCTATACAGTCGATCCAGTTTTAACCTGGCATCGTCAGGCATCAAATCTCTGCTTCCCAATCTTGACCCTATGACATGATAGTCCGACCTCAGGTATCCCGCGTTCACCATTTCCGAATCTCCATCGTTATATAGGCCTTGCTCTCATGGAGCACCTCTCTGTTGTATACCTCGGCCGGCACTTTGCTCTTGCCTTGGTATATTCCGCTGTTGCGGTTGTCCTGCGGAGTTACGCTGTCCGGCATTGCCATTTACAGCGTTTCCTTGACCGGCATTGCCTTGGTCGCGGTTACCTCGGCCAGCTTCACCTCGGCTCACACTTCATCGATCATCATTTCTCTGTACTTCTTTTTCTTTCCCTGCCCGTGTCGGGTCATACGGGACAATCTGTTTGTTCCTTCTGGCCGAGGTTACTACCTCTTCTCTCCTAGGACCACCATGAGGAGACGATGCGGCTCCAGCGGATTTCTCCAGGTTACCCACCGCTGAATGAACGATCTTGGAGGCCCCAGCTCTCTCCGGGTTAGCCCTAAGCAGTTCCTCATTTTGCCTGTTCGCGATCCGAACCAACTCATTGACCCTATCTTGCTGGCTCTGACGGGCTTCACCTGTCAGACCCTCTAACTCGGACGCAGCTGCATCCGCTACCCTAAGGTTCTTAGCCGGGGTACTATACCTCGGCAGCCCCACGGACAAACAGTTTTCTGACTCCTCAATCCTAGTGTCTCCCTCTTTGTTCATTTCACTCATGAGGTTTCTCCCCTTCACTTTTACAGCATCAACTTTGTTTGCCTTTGCATACTCACGCAGCGTCATGTTCAACGACTGCTGAGCCGCGGCTATATTTTTCGCACCCTCTAGTATTTTTTGCCTTGTTTCCTCTAGCTTGGCCTGCGCCTGAGCCGGATCTACTACTGATACTACAGGGTTTGCCAAGCTATCCATCGCTTCCCGCAGCACATTCTCAGGCCTCTCTAGTGGAGGACCTCTACCTTTCCTCGGTGCCTTAGGCGTTACCTCCGGATCTGGTGCCGGACCCTTGCTTGGGCCTGCACCAGGCGCAGTCATCATCACCTCGGCACGGTCCGAGGAGCGAGTGATACACGCCCCATGAACCACGCTAAGGGGTGGCTCCCTTGCCTCGACGACATGCCGCGGATGAACGCACGACACATCGACAGCAACATAGACCTTGTGCACGCCGAGCTTGACGAAGAGGCCGTTGCACGGAAGTGGGCGCGTGCCGAAGCAGCCAGCATTGTTGCTGACAAAGTCCAGCGCTCCAAAGCGCTGAACGAGCCCGGAGACGATGCGTTCGCCGGTGCCGATGAGGTTTCCCGTTCGGATCTTGACCCATGCTAGCGCCGCTAGCCCCACGGTGGGCGCCAACTGTTGTGGTGGTGTCACGGCAGATGCCATGGATAGGCTAAAGGTGGGGACTAAATGCACTAGGGGAATCCAGGGAGGGATAGTGAGGTGATTCCACACACATAACTTTTATATTTGATTCACTTCCAAGGCTTACAAGTGCTCCTAGAGCTGTATTGGGGAGAGGAGGAAGAAGGGACTCTCTTACTCTCGCCACTGGCTAACCCGTACAAGACCAACCAAAGATCAACCAGTAGAACCCAACCCCTTCTACAGAGGCCCTAGCCCTCCTTATATAGGAGTGGCTAGGTCTCCACTTAGGACATACGTGAAGGCATATTCCTGGGAATATGCCTCCTCCCGAAATAGTAAGCCGACCGGGTCGCTTTTCCCCGCGTCACCCATGCAGAGGCTACGTGAGCCTCTGCGGCGCCTGTGTCAGCCGACATAGGCGTCGTCACCTCTGTCGGCCATGCCTCGCTGGTCCTGCCTCTGTCCGCTTAGCTCATGCCGTGCGTACCGGGGCTACTTTTGACCAGCGAGATTCCTTGCTTCTCCTAGAAGCTTGACATGACCCAGATCGTAGTTGATCCGGCCACACCCGTTCCTGCATGAAAGTTAGATACATGTTTCCGACTTACGGCTTAAGTCGGTTGAGACCAAGTTATGTGGACGTCCCTTGGTCCGGGTTACTCAGTGATTCGTCCTGCCTTGAGGTTACCCGGCCAGCATCCGCTTTGGCCTTGCCGAACCTCAGCTAACTAGGCCTTTATACCCCGGCGTGACCCTACCTGGGGGTATCCCCCCAACATTTATGCATTATATTTCTGAAGTTTATATTTTAGTTCTATTTAAATCTATCACATTTAATCAAAACCCCATTCATAATTCAACACTTGCAGTCAATTCACTCGAAGACCTGTGACAACTTCGGGTGTGATAGAGACTTCATCAATAAACACTTACCTTTGGGCTCCCTGTTGGATCGATATCTGAAGTTCGAAACTAGCTACAAACGATTTGTGCACTTGCAGACATCAACCCCAAACTATGGTATATGGTCTCCTAGCGGATCAACATACTCTCTTTGTGGATACACTGATTCGGATTGGGCCGGTGATAAGGATGATAGAAAATCAACCTCCGGGGCTTGCCAATTCCTTGGTAGGTCCTTGGTACATTGGTCTTCTAAGAAGAAAAACTGTATATCTCTCTCCACCGCCGAGGTTGAGTATGTGGTTGCAGCTAGTGCTTGCACTCAACTGTTAAGGATGAGGCAAACTTTAAAGGAATATGGTGTCCATTGTGACAAAGTGCCTCTTTTATGTGACAATGAAAGTGCTATCAAGATTGCCTACAATCCGGTGGATCATACAAGGACAAAGCATAGTGAACATGGATTTGAGGTTGGGAAAATTGATCCCATTCTTTTTACTAAGAAGGTTAATGGGGAGCTTTTCGTTTGCCAAATATATGTTGATGATATTATCTTTAGTTCATCTAACAAAGTTTTTAATGATGAATTCTCGAAGCTTATGTCTGAAAGGTTTAGAATGTCTATGATGGGCGAGTTGAGGGTATTTCTTGGTTTTGAGATCAAGCAAATAAGAGGAGGAACTTTTTTCAATCAAGCCAAATATACCCAAGACATGCTCAAAAGGTTCAACATGAAGGAACTAAATGGAGCTCCAACTCCCATGGCAACCAAGACTCATCTTGAACTTAACCCAAATGATAAATATGTTGATCAGAAGGTATACCGATCCATGATTGGTTCTTTGCTTTACCTATGTGCATATAGACTTGATATTGTGTTAAGTGTAGGAGTGTGTGCAAGATATCAAGCGGCTCCAGTAAAGCCACTTGATTGTGGTCAAAAGAATCTTTCGATATTTGGTTCATACCCTAAACTATGGTATATGGTATCCTAGGGGCTCAACATTCTCTCTTTGTGGATACAGGATTTGGATTGGGCCGGTGATAAGGATGATAGAAAATCAACCTCCGGGGCTTGCCAATTCCTTGGTAGGTCCTTGGTATGTTGGTCTTCTAAGAAGCAAAATTGTATATCTATCTCCAGCGCCGAGGCTGAGTATGTGGTTGCAGCTAGTGCTTGCACTCAATTGTTATGGATGAGGCAAACTTTAAAGGAATATGGTGTCCGTTGTGACAAAGTGCCTCTTTTATGTGACAATGAAAGTGTTATCAAGATTGCCTACAATCCGATGGATCATACAAGGACAAAGCATATTGAGATCCATCATCATTTCATTAGAGATCATGTTGCCCGAGGAGATATTGAGCTATCTTATGTATCAACCAAAGACCAACTTGCAGATATATTCATGAAGCCACTTGATGAAGCAAGGTTTTGCTATTTGAGGAATGAGCTAAATATCGTAGATTCAAGAAGTTTGACTTGATCATCTTGCATACACCACTATTACTTGATCCTTATGTGGTTTAGGTGCAGGCATGGATATAGGGGGAGTGCGGTCCTAATCCATTGGGCTATCCCTCCCCCTATAATGCAAAAATTAAGAAAATCAATTCTCTTAATATCATTCTATGATATGTGAGCTTCATTGATGAGTAGAGGTTATGAACCCAAGGATACTTCTTCATGGTTTCATGCTTCACACTCTTACATGGTGGCCTCGGCCACCGCCCCTTCATTATGAAGGATTGGTTCTTGGTCCTAAGTGATTTGGAGTTTCACTTGACCATTCAGTTGAATTTCATTGCCTATTTGGTTCTTCACAGTTTGAGATCTAAACCCAAGCCTGTCACCCTCTCTTTTAAACACTCTATCTATCACATATGTCCCAAAAATTGTATCTGGCTGCTTTTGTTCAAAGAGGGCCAGAGATTCTAGTGTGCAAACACCAGAGTCTCCGGTATGGACCGGAGTCTCTGGTCTGGGCCGGTTTCTGCCTATGACTTAAGGGGGCCGGGGTGAAAGAGTCACTCAAACTCTATCTTCCACCCCCGACCCCCACTCTCACAATCGCCTCCTCCTCCAAAAATGCCGTCGGAGGCGTTTTGCCGCCGGTATCCGCCGTGTCCCTGGTCAACTCCATCCTCTCCACCCCTGCCCATCGGTGGAACCTCTCTAATGGACAGATCTGGTACCTTTTTCTCTCACCATGAACCAAGCGTTCATCCCCTTCGTTTATTTTGAGTTTTTTACTAATTTTTCCCATTGGAACAACATGCTTGCGTGCACTGCATCACTTTAGTCTCATATTCTTGCCCGATCTGCTAGAATCGATCTCACTTGTAGTCTCTATGTGCAACTCGAAATCTCTAGACCGGAGATTCCAGCTGGTCAGTACGGAGACTCCGATCTAGGATGGAGACTCTAGTCTGTCTGATAGGAAACTCCGATCTAGACCGGAGATTCCGATGTTGCACTCCGGAGACTCCGGTGTAGATTTCCTCTAGCACATCTGGAAAAGTTGTGAGGGTCTTGTGCTTATCTCCTGGACATATGTGCTTACCCTCATGCTATCCTCCTCACTTTCTGTTCACAGGAGGCTCTGGTTCTCGTCGTGGTCGCACCAAGGCCAAGTCCAAGAGGGCGGATCCTCGATTTGATGAAGAGGCTGGTCAGTATGTGATCCTGCCCTCCAACCGCAGGCAATAGCTCAGGGATGCTGAGTTCATGAGGAGGAACAATGAGCGCATAGAGCAGGAAAACCGTGCCAAGAGGGCCAAGATTGACAATCTGCAATCTCTTGCCCACATGACCAAGAAGGAATTCCGTGAACTGCACAAGTCCAACTTCTATGAGCTTCCAAGGACCTATGATGATCCTTGCTATTGGAGGAGGGAACAGAAAGTGTTCATGAATGATATATATTGCAAGATCACCAAGTACCCCATTTGTCCTCAAAGGTATATGGAACTCGAGTATATGCGTGCCAACAACTACTTTGAAGATGCCCTATGGATCACTGAGAGGCTCGGGCTACATGGGCTCATTGAGCTCCGAGAGAATTACAGCATCACACTTGTCCAACAATTCTATGCTATTGTGGTGTTTGGGACTGATCAGGCAAGGACCATGACATGGATGACTGGCAATGTCCATTATACTGCTAACTTCTTTGACTTTGCCAGGGTCATCAATGAGACTTTACAGGGCGTGTCTGTTCCTGTTGGGCACCGTATGCATGATGCTACCCTCGGTGTGAGCAAGACCAAGTTGGCTCCCCTCTATGGCAAGGGTGCAATCGTCGGTGAGGCTAAGGGCCTCAAATCTCTCTACAACTTGCTATTGAGGATATTTCACCACAACATTTCTCTCAGTGCTGGCAATGATGATGCCATTAGATGTGGGCTTGTCAACTTGCTTCACCATGCTCACAAGGTATACCTTGTTAGCCCTGATGCTGAAGGATATGCAGTTGATGTTATGGACTACATTTTTTAGGAGATGCACTATGTTAATCTCTTCCGGAAGTCTCCTCCATATGTTTCTCTAGTGATGAGGCTTATCAACACTCAAGCCCATGGTTCACCACTTGCCCTCCCTCCCAATCTTATGGAGCATGCATTGGTGTCCCTTCAAAATAAAGGGAACATGATTTCTAGGCAGCCGTTTGAGAGTGAGGATGAGGAGATCTCTGAGGCAGAGCATGCTCCCACCCCCTCCTAGGGGCTCTAGGAGGAAGAATGCCTCCAATGCACCCATGCCTCCTGTCACACGTGAGTTTGTTCAGGAGAATGTCAAAAAGTCATCCTTCTGGGAAAAGACCTTGTGTTGCATGTGCATGGACATCCGCAAGGGATAGCATGAGTCCTACAAGAGAAACCGCGAGATTGAGAAGCTACTCAAGGACATTAAGGCTCAAGGAGAGGAAAAAGAGGAAGGGGTCAGAATACAACGATGAGCATGGGGCTGAACTGTCTGCAGAATCTGATCATACACTATCCTTTCATGCTTGGAATGCTATGAATGCAAGCTTGGTTGCTTGGTAGACGTTCTCTGAGGTCACTTATGGCTTTGCACCTCAGGGGACCTCCTCCTCTCACCCTCATGGCAAAGGCCCCCAGACTTCTACTGTTGATGATGATTATGATGAGGATGAGGATGAGGATGTAGACAACGACGAGGACTCCGACTGATCTTCTTTGGGACGATAGCTTGGACTTTTCCCTTTTCAGTGTTTCGATGCCAAAGGGGGAGAAGGTGTCCATTAGGAGCATCAGGATTTGCATGGGTTAGGGTGTGTGGTCGTCTCTTTATTCAAACATTTGCTTTCATTTGGTTCTTGTGAGACTTATTTGGTTTATGTGAACTTATCTATGTGTGTGGACATGTCTATGCCCGTTCCCTTATTATAATACTTATCCGTTACCTGGCTTGCATATATTACTTGATTATCTTGCTGCACATCATCAGGGGGAGCATAGCTATGTCTTATTAAAAAATTCATGCAAAACTTCTTGTTTTCATCCAACACCAAAAAGGGGGAGATTGAAAGGACATTTATTGTCCCAATCTGTTTTGGTGTTCGTTAACAACATAAGGTTCATTTTACTGTGTGTTAATTTCTACAGGTCAATCTATTGAAAAAAGAAAAGGTCAGATTAATGTGGGAAATTCCTTGGCCAAAACTAAGCTTTCCTGAAGATTCTAGACCGGAGTCTCCGGTGTGGACTAGAATTCCCCCAAGGGTCTCCGGAGTAGACTCAAGAATCTTCCCAAAGTCATTTTGTGAGGGGGTCCAGAGATGGACCGGAATCTCCGGTGTGATTTCTTAGACCAGAGTCTCCGGTGTGGAAACACCGGAGTCTCCAGTGTCCCTGGTCTAGAGTTTCTGCCAGAGTCTCCGGAGTGGGCGACAAGACACTGCCAAAGTTAGTTAGAGAGCTGGTCCGGAGATGGACAGGAGTTTCTGGTGCAGACCGGAATCTCCGGTCTACCAGACCGGAGTCTCCGGTGTGGAATGTTCCCAACGGTCAGAAAACGGTCTACAGTTGTGAGGTCTATAAATAGGGGACCTCATCTTCAACCTCAGGCTGCTCGTTCTAGAAAATAAAAGGACCACCATTAGAGCCACCAAAAATCCAAGAGCTCTTCATCCAACCGCCCAAAGTTGCTGATCTTTGGGGAATCGGAGGAGGAGGCATCGATCTACAGCTTCACCAAGAGAGATCTTCATTTTCCTCTCATTCACTTGAGGGCCCCTTGCTCTAGGGTTTCATTGGAAACCCTAAGCCTAGTTTTGGTTTGATTTGATTATTACAAGCTTGTCTTTGATTGTGTGACAGCTTCCTTGAATTCGGGAGCCCCCAATTAAGTTGTGGGTGTGTGCCTTGAACTTGTTGTAAGGGTACCTGCTACCAGCTTCAAGGTTGCCAATATAGTAGAAGCGTGAATTGATCCCCTTGGGGTGAGGTTCACCGGAGAATAAGGGAGGCCTCTCATGGTGTTGGTGGTTTGATACCACGCCCTCTCCAAACATAGACGTACTTCCCCTCAAAAGGAAGAAACTGCGGGAAATAATCCTTGTGTCCCCATCTTCTTCACTTCGGTTACCTCTCTCCTCTACCTCACCTTAATTTATCTAGTTCTTGCTTAGTTAGTTGTGATAGTGTGACATATAGGTAAATTCACCCTAGTTGCATATCTAGAGAATTTACGTTTCTATTAAACCCTAATTTGAAAAAGGAGTAAAATTTGAAGTAGCACCTATTCACGCCCCCCCTCTAGGTGACCATACGATCCTTTCAGTACTGCTCACCCCTCCAACGCAGACATACTTCCCCTCAAAAGGAAGGAAGGAACCGCAGGAAATCATATCATGTGTCTCTGCGTGCTTGACTCTCGGTTACCTCTATCCTTTAACCGCTTAATTGTATTTTGTTTCTTGCTAGTTGCTAGTTTGTCATATAGGTAAATTCACCTTAGTTGCATATCTTGTGTCAACCTACAGTGAAAAAGAACTATTACGAGTAGCACCTATTCACATCCCCTCTAGGTGCCCATATGATCCCTTTTCAATTGGTATCATACAATCAGATCTTTATTCGGGCTTTACCACCTAAGATAGTATGGGTAACGATGGAGTTGAAGGGAGTGCAGTTGAGGGTACAGTCACCACAGAAGATCTCAAGAGCTTGGAAACAAATGCAAGAGATGCATGAAATGATTGCGCATCTCTTGCCACCCAATAAAACCCCACCTCCTTCTCTTCCAGAGGTCACAACTCCTCTAGCAAAGGATAAAGTTTCAGCTAATTCCAATGATGAGGAGTTGGGGATGAAAACAAAGATAATGGCTCCTCTTCCAAAAAGGGAAGTGAGAAGGAGGAGTATAATCAGGTTCCTCATTGGTACTCTCCCAACCCACCTATCCCTCATCTTCATATAAAAAATAGGGGTGATCCACCTAATCTAAGTGCATCTTCTTTTACTCAATGGCAATTTTTGATGAAGTCTCGTGTGTGAAGCTCCTCAATCGAGTTGTGGAACATTATTGAAGTTGGGTTTAAGATTGTAGATCCAACAAACTTGACAAGAAGAGAAGTTGTTGATAGTCAACTCAATGCCATTGTATTGCACATGATTCAACTTAGCATGGGTCCCAAGGACATGCCTCACATTGAACATCTCAACACCGCCAAGGAAGCTTGGTATGCTCTCTCCGATTTGTTCATTAGAAATGAGAGCATGAAGATATACGGATATGATGTCTTGAGCAATCAAGACGAGGTTTTCTACATGATGGATGGAGAAGACCATGAAGATACGTACAGAAGACTCAAGTCAATTGCTACCACTTTTAGAAATCATGGTGCTTCTCATGTGAATGATGCTTGGATAAAAAAGGAAGTATGTGAGTGCTCTCATGCCCTTTGAACCCACTAACTTGAAGAGTCTCCAAGGAAGGAACAACTACCATCTCATGACCACCAATGAAGTTATGCAAGAGATGGTTACTTTTAAGGTTGTTGCCAAGAATGCTAAAGATGCTCGATCTCGGGACATAAAAATGAAAAAGGGGGTAAACCTTCCCTTGAAGGCCAATGTGGTGGAGCATGTGGAATATAGAAGAAGTGAGGAAGTCAATGCTATGAGTTGTCCCGATGAAGTAAAACTTTCTCATGGTGAGTATATGGATTTCTATACAAGAATCTTTTGGAATGATCCTGCCAAGGCAAAGTCGGATCTCGAACGAAGAAATGGCACAGGTGGTAGAAAGGAGAATGGTCCAAAACTAAGATCTTGTTACAATTGTGGAGACAGCTTTCACTTTATTGTCGAATGCCCTTATCAAAATAGAGAAGATCATGGTGGTATACTTACTCTAAAGGACAAGTCAAAGGCTCCTTGCAAGAAGCCTTTCATTAAAAAGAATACCACCAACAAGAAGCAATCAAAAATTGTGTTGTTCACTCAAGAGGGGTACTCTTCTGGGAGTGAAGATGAAGAGGAAGAAGAAACCTCAAGAGAAGTGGCAGCCATCGTCACCACTTCTACACCAACCCCTTCTCTCTTTGATTCTCCAAATAAGAAACTCTCCAACAACAACGTCAATTGACTCATGGCAAGGGCCTCTGAGGTATCACCTTCTACTACATATTTCCCTAAGACTATTATGAATGCTGAAATGGATGATCCTACTAGTATTAAGGTTAAAGAAGAAGTTACTATTTTGGATCATTATGTTACTAACTTGCAAGGTGATAACAAGAAGCATTTTGAGGTCCCCATGGGTCAACTTGTTAATGCGTAAGATCTCCTTGAGGAGAAAGGTAGAATTGAAAGAGAGGACACTATTAAAATAGCATATTTTAAAATGCTCTAGAAGCAGAGGAAGAGCTTCGGATATCTCTTGAGGAGAAGCTTGAATCTATTGATGAGTCACATGATTCAATTGTTTTTAAACTAATTAAAGAACGTGGCCATGATATTGCTAAGGCTAAAAGGCTTAAAAAGGAAAAGGTTGAATTTGGTGTTGATCATGCTAGACTAACTGAGGATCTAGAGGAACTTGACAAGGGCCACAAGGCTTTGGGGAGTGAACACTCTATCCTTACCAAGTCTCATGATCAACTTCAAATTTGACTAACTAAATATGATGTTCCTAGTACTTCTACTCCTTTATGTGATCATGCAAATATCATTGAGGAAGATGCTAGGTTGAAGGATGAGCTTGCCAAGTCCTCCACTCTCAAAGGTAATGAAGCATTAAATGACCTTTTGAGTAATAAAAGGTCGAACAATGGGAAAGAGGGTCGTGTCTATGTATCCAAGCCAAAGAATAATAAGAACAACAAGAAGAAGGCCAAACCCGCTCAAGCAAAGAAGAGTACCATTGTGGGAAGTGATGCCACTAAGGGCAAAGCTACCCATGATGACTTTGTGGAAATTGCTAACCCTCACTATGTTTTATTTCGAGATTATTATGGTGATGTTTAGGCAAAATATAATGGCCCATATGATGGTTACATTGCTTGGTCTCTTTGGGTTCCTAAGACCCTTGTAACTAACAAAATAGGACCCATTGAAAAATGGGTACCTAAAACCAAGTCTTGAAATCTTGTAGGGCTATGCTTCTGGTGGGTCAAAATGGATGCTTGATAGTGGATGCACAAGTCATATGACCGAGAGCAAGGAGATCATCACGAATATGAGGCCAAATCACAATTCTCCTATGGTGATAAGTCAAAACCTAAGAAGTCAAAACCTAAAGTATTGGGTCTTGGCAAGGTTGTGGTCGCCCACGATGTTTCACTTGTGGACATCATGCTTGTTGAGACCCTTGGTTATAATTTACTTTTAGTTCATGCACTTGGAAATATGGGATTTGTCGTATTTATTGATGATGATATTGTGTATCTCTTGTGGAGCAAGTCTCTTAAGGTCGCTTTTGTTGGGTATGTCAAAAATGACTTGTATGTGGTGGATTTTTCGGGAAAAAACACTACAGGTGCGATGTGCTTATTCAAAAAGGCCGATGTGGGTTGGTTATGGTATCACTGACTAGCTCATGTCAATATGATAACTTTGCAAAGTCTTCACAAGGGTGGCCATATTATTGGACTAAAAGAAGATGTTTCCTTTGCCAAAGATCATGGTTGCAGGGCTTATGTTGAAGGAAATATGCATGACTCTCCCTATCGAAGGAATATCACTATTTAATCTAAGAGGATCTTAGAGCTCCTTCATGTGGATCTCTTTAGTCCTCCATCTCATGCTAGTCTTGGTGGGAAGAAATATTGTTTGATGATTGTTGATGACTATTCAAGATACACTTGGGTTTATTTCTTCAAGTTGAATAGTGAGACTCAAAATACCGTCATCGACTTTGCCAATGAAGTTCAATGTCAACACAATGCTACTATATTGGCCATAAGGAACAATGACTCTGAGTTCAATAACTACACCTTAAATAGATTTCTTAGTGAAGACGGGATAAGACATCAATATTCCACTGCGTACACCCCTCAACAAAAAGGTGTAGCCGAGAGGAGAACCAGGCATTTATGGATATGGAAAGGTCCATGTTGGTAGAGTTTAAATCTCCTTAAAACTTTTGGGCCGAGGATACCTCCACCGCATGTTATTCATCAAACCGGCTCTACCTCCGTAAGAACTTGGACAATACTCCATACGAAATACTTAGCGATAACAAGCCCAACATCTCATACTTTCATGTGTTCGGTTGTAAGTGTTTTTTTCATAAAAGGAGTTTGTTTGTCTAAATTTGAATCTAAATATTTAGAGGGTGTGTTTGTTGGTTATGGTGCCGAATCCCACACTTATAGAATCTACAACAAGGCCTCCGGAACTGTTGTGGAATCTAGTAGTGTGGTGTTTGAGGAAAATGATGGCTCCCAAGTGGGGCAAGTTGATGTTTGTGATGCAGATATTGAAATACCTCAAGATTACATAAGAAGAATGGGTGTGGGATTTTTCCTCCCCATTGAGGAACCCCTTGTGGCGGACCGAGGAGAACTATGCTCTACTCAAGTGGAGCCCTCATCTTCACAAGATCAACAAGTCTCTACTCTTGGAGAAAATGATGCACCTATCCAAAGACAAGTTGAAGTCCCTCTCCCTATGTTCAGGTTGGAAGTCCTAGGCCGGATTATCCGGCCTCACCAATGGTCAGATTATCTAGCCCTATGATTCCATCAGTTCTGCCATCCAGTGAAGCCATGCCTAATCATGACCAAGGTCAATCTTCTCACCCTATCGTTGATGTTGAGCCTAATGATGACCAAGGTCACCTTAATGGTTAAGATGAGTACCAAAACAATCATGATGATCATGTGATACCTCAAAGATGCAATAAGGATATTGAAACTCGTCGCAAAGCTAGAGCTTAAATAAAATTTCAACTAAGAGAACACACTCTTGATAAAGTTGTCAGTGATCTAAGAAGAAGGGTGTCCACAAGGAGAGAATTGGATAGCTTTAGTGATCATAAATCTCATATCTCCTTAGTGATAGAGTTGTTAGTGAGCCAAACAAAGTCTTTAAAGCACTTGAGGATCCAAGTTGGCTAGAATACATGCATGATGAATTCAACAACTTTGAGCGCAACAAGGTTTGGAAGTTAGTAGACAATCCCAAAGAGTGTCACAATGTTATAGGCACAAAGTAGATATTCAAGAACAAGCAATATGAGAATGGAATTGTTGTAAGAAACAAGGCAAGATTGGTGGCTCAAGGTTTCTCTCAAGTGGAAGGCATCGATTTTGGTGGAACCTATTGTCGTGGTGGTGTCACGGCAGATGCCATGGATAGGCTAAAGGTGGGGACTAATACATGCTAGGGGAATCCAGGGAGGGATAGTGAGGTGATTCCTCACACAGAAGTTTGTATTTGCTTTGCTTCCAAGATTACAAGTGCTCCTAGAGCTGTATTGGCGAGAGGAGGAAGAAGAAGCTCTCTTACTCTCACATGCAGTTCACTCTTAAAACCCTAAACCAAATCAGAATAGCGGAACCCCTTCTATAGAGGCCCTAGCCCTCCTTATATAGGGGGGGCTAGGTCTCCACTTAGGGCATACGTGCAGGCATATTCCTAAGAATATGCCTTCTCCCAAAGTAGTAAGCCGACCGGGTTGCTTTTCCCCCGCGTCACACATGCAGAGGCTACGTGAGCCTCTACGGCGCCCGCGTCAGCCGACATGGGCGTTGTCACCCTTGTCGGCCACGCCTCGGCGGTCCTGCCCTTGTCTGCTTCGCTCAGGCAGTGCGTACCGGGGCTTCTTTTGACCAGCGAGATTCCTTCCTTCTCCTAGAAGCTAGATGTGACCCGGATCATAGCTGATCCGGCCACACCCATTCTTGCATACAAGTTAAACAGGCATTTCCGACTTACTGCTTAAGTCAGTTGAGACTTAGTTAGGCGAACACCCCTGGTCCGGGTTACCCCGTGATTCGGCCTGCCTTGAGGTGACCCGGCCATCATCCGCTTTGGCCTTGCCGAACCTCGGCTAACTCGGCCTTTATACCCCGGCGTGACCCTACCCGGGGGTATCCCCCCAACACCTATGCTCCTATGGCTCGTATTGATTCTATATGTATCATTCATGTTGGGTTCGTAGCATAGAAAACAAAATATTTCCTACGATGGGAACTATAATACGCCAAGATCTATCTACTAGATACAAGCAACGGGTGGATATACATCCATAGAGAACATACCCTCGAAGACCGACAAAGCTTTGTTAACGAGATGGAACTCGTGGATGATGTAGTCAAACGCTTGCCGATCTCAAGATCATGTGGAAGTCCTAGTGCCGCAAATCAGCAGCGCATCCGTCCTCGCACACATGTTCAGGCCATTGAATAACCTCCACCTCCTCACTCCAGTGAAGCAGAGGAAGCAGCAACTCCTTCTAAACGAAATGCCACCGGGAAGATGTATCTCGCCAATCCAAGACCATGGGGGAATAATTCTAGAAGGGGAGAGAGATCCTTCACGAGGAGGTGTGTTTTGAGAGGGGGGAGAGGGCCTCTCCCCCTCTCATGGTCGGTTCCCAAGGGAGGGTGCCCCCACCTCTTCCTCATTCATGTGGTGGAAGCTCCACTCACATCAATTTTGCCTCCACTCAAAATCCCACTCACATGCATTAAATTTCCACTAAATTTAATGCAACTCTCATTTAATAAAACTCTTTTATTTATTTTATTCAGAATTTTGTTAATTACTTTAATTAACAAACATTCACATAAAAACCCCTGCAATATTTCAATATCACATGCAGAACCAATTTCAGCAATTTCACCCGAAATAATTCTAGCGCTTTGCAATTCTTTCGTCTAGAACATATTTGCTCCAAATGGTGTTTGGCCACCCTTAAGTGTGTCACCCTATGGTTCGCGAATAATGCAGACATGATCGAGACCCCTCTCAGATTAATAATCAGAAGCGTAACCTAGAGATCCATACTAACTCCCACACATTCAACGGTGACTTCTATGATGGAGAGAACCTTTAATGATAGTTACTAAATCCCTTTGTCTCGCGATATATTACATGTCCAAGATTCGATCATCAGTATCTCAATACCTAGTTTGATCTCATTACCGACATGCACTCTTTTTCTCATTCCCATGACATAACATTCTAGTGGTCATATCACTTGCTTGCAAGCTATCTTAATGTGATATCACCGAGAGGGGCCCAGAGTATATCTATCCGTCATAGGGATTGACAAATTCCACTCTTGATCCATGAGCCTCAACATAACACCTTCGGAATACCCAAACCCATCTTTATAGTCACCCTATTATGGTGTGACGTTTGATGTTATCAAAGTATTCTTCCAGTGTTTGCAATTAACATGATCTCATGGTCTAAGGATAAAGATTACTTTGTATGATGTTATAGCAATATAAACATAATGAATTTGATCATAATACTATACTTCTGATGAATGTTCATCACATCATTCACCAATGTCGTGACCTCGTTATTAACAACATCCAATGTCCATGATCAGGAAACCTTGATCATCCTGTTAATCAACGAGCTAGTTTACAAAGAGGCATAACTAGGAACTTTCTATTTGTTTATTAAACACACATGTATTAAGGTTTCTGTATTAATACAATTATAGCATGCGAAATAAACATCTATCATATACTTGGAATGCATATAATAACAACTCTATTATTGCCTCTCGGGGCATATTCCCTTCAGTCTCGCACTTGCACTAGAGACAATAATCTAGTTTACATAGTGATAAATCTAACACCCATGGAGTTTTGGTGTTGATCACGTTTTGCCCTAGGGAGAACTTTAGTCAACGGATCTTCTACATTTAGGTATGTGTGTACTTTACAAATCTTTATATCTCCATCCTTGACATGCTCGCGGATGGAGTGAAACCGGCACTTAATATGCTTGGAATTCTTGTGAGACCTTGGTTCCTTGGCGTTGGCTATGGCTCCATTGTTGTCACAATAGATCACCATTGGGTCCAATGCACTAGGAACCACACCTAGTTCTGTTATGAACTCCTTCATCCAAACGTCTTCCTGCGATGCTTCTGAAGCAGCAACATATTCCGCCTTCATCGTTGATCCAGCCACCATGGGTTGTTTGGAACTCCTCCAACTAACTGCTGCTCCTTTCAAGAGAAATACGTATCTGGATTGAGACTTAGAGTCATCCGGATCAGTGTCAAAGCTATAGTCGACAAAACACTTAGCGACAAGCTCTTCTTCACCTCCATATACAAGAAACATATCCTTAGTTCTTCTTAAGTACTTAAGGATATTCTTGACCGCTATCCAGTGTTCCAAACCTGGATCAGATGGTACCTACTAGTCAAACTAATAGCATGTGCCACATCCGGTCTTGTACATAGCATGGCATACATTATAGAACCTATGGCTGAAGCATAGGGGATCTTATCCATTATCTCTCTTTTCTTCCGCTGTAGGCGGACTTTGAGTCTTACTCAATGTCTTGCCTTGCAACATAGGTAAGAACCCCTTCTTACTTCCTTCCATATTAAACTTCTTTAATATATTATCAAGGTATGTACTTGCAATAGCCCAATTAGGCGCCTTGATCTATCTCTATAGATCTTAATGCCTAGTATATATGATACTTCACCAAGGTCCTTCATCGAAAATTTGCTGTTTAGATAACTTTTAACACTGTTTAAAAGATCTATATCATTTCCAATCAATAATATGTCATCCACATATAATACTATAAATGCCACATTGCTCCCACTCACTTTCTTGTAAATACAAGCCTCTCCATAAGTTTGGACAAATCCAAACTCTTTGATCGCCGGAGATTCCAACTCCGGGATGCTTGCTTCAGTCCATAGATGGATCGCTGAAGCTTGCATACCTTATCAGCATCCATAGGATCGACAAAACTCTTAGGTTGTATCATATACAACTCTTCTTTAATATTACCATTGAGGAAAGAAGTTTTGACATCCATCTGCCATATTTCATAATCGAAATATGTAGCAATTGCTAACATAATCGTAACCAATTTTAGCATCGCTACGGGAGAGAATGTCTCATTGTAGTCAACTCCTTGAATTTGTCGAAACCCCTTTGTGACAAGTCGAGCTTTATAGATGGTCACATTTCCATCAGCATCCATTTTCTTTTGAAAATCCATTTATTCTCAACGGCCTTTCGGTCATGAGGTAATTCCACCAAGGTCCAAACTTGGTTTTCGTACATGGATTCCATCTCGGATTTCATGGCTTCTAGCCATTTGTTGGAATCCGGGCTCATCATCGCTTCTTCATACGTTGCAGGGTCATCTATTTCATCAACCATGAAATTCATAACAGGATTTCCGTACAATTCAGGAGTTGCATGTGTCTTGCTTGACCTGCGAGGTTCGGTAGTGTCCTCTTTCAGAGTTTCATGATCATTATCATTAGTTCCCTCTTCATTCGGTGAAGTCAACTTCGGAACAATTTCTGGCGCTGCACCACTTGCCGTTTCATGAAGAGAAGGTTCAATAACCTCTTTGAGTTCTACCTTCCGACTACACATGCCTTTCGTGAGAAACTCTTTCTCTAGAAAGGATCCATTCTTAGCAACAAAAACCTTGCCCTCGGATCTATGATAGAAGGAATACCCAATTGTTTCTTTAGGGTATCCTATGAAGACGCATTTTTCCTCTTTGGGTTCGAGTTTATCAGGCTAAAATTTCTTCACATAAACATCACAACACCAAACTTTAAGAAATGACAGCTTAGGTTTGTTTCCAAACCATAATTCAAATGGTGTCTTTTCAATGGATTTAGATGGTGCCCAATTTAAAGTGAATGCAGCGGTTTCCACTGCAACCCCAAAATGATAGTGGCAAGTCAGTCAGAGACTTCATAGATCGAACCATATCCAATAAAGTACGATTACGATGTTCCGACACACCATTACGTGTTGGGAATATGCCCTAGAGGCAAAAATATATGATGTTATTCCCAATGTATTGATAAAGTTATTGTCCTTGTATGAACTACTGACATGTATCATTGAATATGTGATTCGATTGTGGAACTATATATTCATGTTGTTCATACTAATTGTCATTGGTCATTGAGGTTGTGCTGGACACACAACTTAGACCAATGTGAAAGTCGGTAGATGATCTGGTTCCACTTGTCATGGGCATGGAGATGCTATTCTGACTTACATGGATTCGGCTAAAGAGTTTAGCGAGTCGGACTGACCCATATTGAGATGCAATGAACAAGTTGTCATTTGCATGTCTCAATCAATGTAATCCTTAGACCTGAGGTTATTGCACAATCCGAGTTGAGGATCACCGACTTAGGTTTTGTCAAACGATGTTCCGTCACTAGGAAGTTATAAAGGCAGAGTTCGGGTCGACTGAGAATCAAGTTGTTCCGTCTAGAGAGATATTCTCTAGGCCCTCTCGGAAGATATGATTCGGAAAGCATGGCCATGCACGACTCGGTTAAGTGTTAACTGAGGCGGTCGACTAAGAGTTAGTCGGATGAATCACTTATCTCGGATCGAGAAAGAGAGTCAGACTATTCAAGGGATGACGATTATTCGCCTATAGTTCGACAAGGTATATCATGAGGCAAAAGGGACTTAGACGAAAGTTGCATTGGAAGGTAAGTCATCATGACTCTTTGGTACTTGGGAGTCGGCACGTACTGCTAGGAGCCACTACCTACTGATCGGTCATGAGTGAGACTCGGATCATGTCCGAGTTACCATGAGCCTGCCGGGTCACACACTTAAGAGTGGGAGCAAGTTTGGGTTAGACCCAAACAGGTAATCTATTTGGGTTGGACCCAAATAGAGACATGGACTGAGTCAGCAAGTTGGACTTGTAGTGACTAATATAGGCCTTTTTAGTGAATAGGCCACAAGTGAGTGGAGCCCACTTTCACTCCCTATATAAGCTGGGGCACAGGTGCTTAGGGTACATGGTTAGGTCACTCCATGTGTTGGAAACCCTAGCCCCAGTCCAGTCCTATCGCCGCCATACCGGATCTAGCAGTCCACCACCGGCGCTCCTCCTCGTACGTGTGGATACTGGCGGAGGTGTTGTACGTTCAACACTTCGACGATCATGGAACCGGAACGGATCGTGAGGACTGCACTACATAGCGACGTGCTTCATCGATTCCGCAACTGTGCGTCTAGTGGTAATCCTCGTGGGCTTCTCCCTGAGCTAGATCTTGGGATCACCGCGTAGGGAAAAGGTTTAGTTTATCTCTGCGTGGCCCAACATTACGTTGTGGTGTTCCAGCAGGCGTAAGTTGTGAAACTATTCCACAGTCTTTCATATGTGCGCTAAACTCGTAACTAAGATACTCTCCTCCACGGTCGAACCGCAGAAATTTGATCTTTATGTTACAATGATTTTCCACTTCATTCTGAAATTCCTTGAACTTTTCAAAGGTTTCAGACTTGTGTTTCATTAAATAGATATACCTGTATCTACTCAATTCATCTGTGAAAGTAACAAAATAACGATATCTCCCTCACGCCGACACACTCATTGGACCATATACATCAGTATGTATGATTTCCAATAAATTTTTCGCCTGTTCCATTGAACTGGAAAACGGCGTTCTAGTCATCTTGCCCATAAGTCATGGCTCACATGTATCAAATGATTCAAAATCAAGTGATTCCAAAAGTCCATCAGAATGGAGTTTCTTCATGTGTTTAACGCCAATATGACCTAGACGGCAGTGTCACATATATGCAGATATATCATCATCAAGTTTAATCCTTTTAGCATCAACATTATCAACATGCGTGATACTATTATCGAGATCCAACAGAAATAAACCATTCAACACAGGTGCATGACCATAAAAGATATTATCCATATAAACCGAACAACCATTGTTTTTAGATTTGAATGAATAACCGCTTCGCAATAAACACGATCCAGATACAATGTTCATGCTCAGTGTAGGCACCAAATAACAATTATTAAGATTTATCACTAATCCCGATGGCATATGGAGAGGCAGCGTTTCGACAGCGATCACATCAACTCTTGATCCATTGCCAACACGCATCGTGACCTCATCCCTTGCTAGCTGTCACTTGTTCCGTAGCCCCTGAATCGAGTTACATATATTAGCAACCGATCCTGTATCAAATACCAAGGTGCTACTGCGAGTACTAGTCAAGTACACATCAATAACATGTATATCACATATACCTTTGTTTGCCGTGCCGGCCTTCTTGTCCGCCAAATACTTGGGGCAGTTGCGCTCCCAATGGCTAGTCTCCTTACAATAGTAGCACTCGGTATCAGACTTAGGGCTAGCTCGGGATTTCTTTTCAGGAGCGGCAATAGATTTGCCACCCTTCTTTCCCTTCTGCTTACCCTTCTTGTGAAAGAACGTTTCATGATCTCTTGTGTTTTGTGTGTTAGATAACAATATCGTGGAGTTTCTCATGTGTGCTAAGTGTTGCAGGTAAGAGAACTTGTTGTTGGGGGGCCAGATTATCCGCCCCAATCAAGGGTCAAATAATCCGGCCTGACCCTCTTGGCTAGAGTTGGTCACGTGTGAGCTTCTGTCTGGGGGGCAGATTTCCCCCCAGAAAATCCGAGGTTGGGGAGGATTTCCCCCCAGCCGGATAATCCGGCCTTCTCTTGGGCCGGATAATCCGGCCCCTAGGGGAAGTGGCTAAGGGAAGATCTATGCGACCTTCTATCTAGGGGCAGATTTTCCCCTGGACAATCCAAGGCTGGGACGGATTTCCCCCCCAGCCAGATAATCCGGTCTTTCACTTGGGCCGGATAATTCGGCCCCCAGGAGAAGATGCCAAGGATGGCTCGATGCGACCTTCTGTTCGAGGGCAGATTTCCCCCGAATAATCCGAGTCTGGGGTGGAGTTTTCCCCAGGCCAGATAATCCGGCCCTAGAATACTCCAATGGCTCTGTTTGGATAGGGGTATAAAAGCCCCAATCACCCCTCCTGTCAGATCTCTTGATTCATTCGAAAAAGTTCTGATCAGTTGCAAAATCTCTCATTCAAGATCTCCCACTTCAACCACCCGAAGGCTTTGATCTTTGGGGGAATTCATGGAGGAGACTTCATTCATCGACATCACGAATCAAGCGCTTCACCTCCACTCCATTCACTTGGAGATTTCTCGATCCTGTATTCTCGTTAATATCTAGATCTAGTGTTCTAATATTGATAACTTTGTTCTTGTGGCAGCTTGTTGTCATTACGGGAGCCTCCAATTCGGTTGTGGAGTTGTGCGCCACTAGTTGTGTAAAGGCATCGGTTCCCGCCTCGAAGGGTTCCAATAGTGGAAAGGTTGATCAGGCCTTTGGTGGCGAGATCCATCGGAGAACAGGGTGAGGCCTATTGTGGCGTGGTGGTCTTAGTACCACCCACCCCTCCAACGCAGATGTACTTCCCTTAACAAGGAAGGAACTGCGGTAAAACAAATCATGTGTCTCCGCGTGCTCCACTACGGTTTCCTCATCCCTCACTCTTACCCACCTTTACTCGCTAGTAGTTAGGTTTGCATATAGGGAAATTCTACGTAGTTGCATATCTAGAGAATTTACCTTTGTGTCAAGCCTAAAATTGAAAAGGTATTAAATTTTGAAGTAGCACCTATTCACCCCCCCCCTCTAGGTGCCCATATGATCCATTTCATCTTGTATTTCTTGATACCGGTGGTCTTATTGATCATCAACACTTGATGTTCTTTCCTAATCTCCACTTCTGCAGTTTTAAGCATTGACAGAAGCCCGGGGAGAGACTTCTTCATGCCTTGCATATTACAGTTCATCACGAAGCTCTTGTAGCTAGGTGGTAGAGATTGGAGAACATGATGTATGCCTAAGTCAATGGGAATCGTTATTCCCAAGGACACAAGCTTATCGGTGTACCTAGACATTTTGAGTACGTGCTCACTAACGGAGCTATTCTCTTCCATCAATGCAGCTAAAGAACTTTTCAGAAGCATTATAACTCTTTACGGCAGCATGGGTATCGAAAATCATTTTCAAGTCACCCATGGGATCAAAGGCATTGCCATTTTCGAAACGCTTTCGAAGTTCCAGCTCAAGCCCATACAGTATGCCACAATAAACTAGGTTGTGGTCCTCCTGATGAGTTAAATAGACGTTCTTTTCCTCATAAGGGGCATCAGGAGCTGGTAGGGGGCCTAGTGGCACTTCTAGCACATATTGCTTTTGTGCAGCAGTGAGGATAATCCTCAAATTCATGGCCCAGTTGGTAAAGTTGCTACCATTTGCCGCAAGTTTCTATTTCTCCATGAACACATTGAAATTAAAAGCAGGTGGTGCCATCTACAATAGAATTTGTAAAGTTTAGACTAAGTTTATGATAGATCAAGTTCAACTAATCCAAATTACAAATGAACTCCCACTCAAAAAAAACATCTGTCGTGTCCTTTTGGTGATTACATGAACCAAATCCACTACACCAAGTCCGATCATCACGTGAGTCGGTGTAGCTTCAAAGGCGAGCATCAATATGGGAATCATATCAACTATATGACTCATGCTTAACATTTCGGCCCGTGTTCTGAGGCCATGTCTTTACATGCTAGGCTCACCAAGTAAGAACCTTAGTACTCGCATGTGTAAAACTATCTTACACCCGTTGTATGAAAGTGTGAAGTCGAGAACACCCGATCATCATGTGATGTCTCGAAACACGATCCATAGAACGGTGCATACTTAAGGAAGAACACATTTTTATCTTGATATATAAATGAGGGATCATCTTATAATGCTACTAAAATGCCAAAGAAGCAATATAAGATGCAAGCATCAAATGTGTAAAGTGAAATGATATGGTTCTTGCACTTGATCACTATCATGTGCATCGTGGTATGATCTTTATCATTCCCTTGTGTGTAAGGCCAAGGTCTATGGAACTTACACGTTATGTGTGTTGTAAGAGTGTCAACTATACATCACTTACAACATTACCATATCATGACACTAGCCCATCAACGATCTAAACTAGACGCCTCTAATTTATCAATTGCAAGTTTTATGTGGCTTAGGGCTTTTGAAGATAGAACCGGTCTTACCTACGAACATGGAACCACCACGATGATAACCAAATTATTAACAACTCGTTGTAAATCAGATATTGACTCTAGTAGGAGAGACATACACCCGCTAGCCACTTATGCAAAACTAGTTGCATGTCAAGCGTGGAACAGGTGTCATGTGCGAGGACATGTAAAGTTAGTCCGGGCCGCTTCATCCCACTATGCCACCAATATCGAAAATACATGAAATAAGCAATAACATGATCATCATCACCCACATACTCATATGTGTTCTACCCGTGCAAAGCATCTACGCATAGATCAGGCTCTGATACCACTGTTGGGTTCATAGCATAGAAAACAACAAATTTCTACAGGAACTATTATACGCCAAGATCTATCTACTAGATACAAGCAACAGGTGGATATACATCCATAGAGAACATACCCTTGAAGACCGACAAAGCTTTGTTAATGAGATGGAACTCGTGGATGATGTAGCCGAACGCTTGCCAATCTCAAGATCGTGTGGAAGTCCTAGCGCCGCAAATCAGCAGCGCATCCGTCCTTGCACACACGTTCAGGCCACCGAACAACCTCCACCACCTTGCTCCAGTGAAGCAGCGGAAGCAGCAACTCCTTCTAGACGAAATGCCATCAGGAACATGTATCTCGCTAATCCGAGACCATGGGGGAATAATTCTAGAGGGGGAGAGAGATCCTTCACGAGGAGGTGTGTTTTGAGAGGGAGGAGAGGGGGGCCTTTTATAGGAGAAGGGGGCTCTCCTCCTCCCATGACCTATGCCCAAGGGGGGTGCCCCTACCTCTTCCTCTTTCATGTGGTGGAAGCTCCACTCACATCAATTTTGCCTCCACTCAAAATCCCACTCACATGCATTAAATTTCCACCAAATTTAATGCAACTCTCATTTAATAAAACTCTTTTATTTATCTTATTAAGAATTTTGTTAATTACTTTAATTAACAAACATTCACATAAAACCCTTGTGACATTTCAATATCACATGCAGAACCAATTTCAGCAATTTCACCCGAAACAATTCCGGTGTCCATTGAAACAATTCCAGCGCTTTGCAATTCTTTCCTCTAGAACATATTTGCTCCAAATGGTGTTTGGAAACCCTTAAGTGTGTCACCCTATGGTTCGTGAATAATTCAGACATGATCGAGACCCCTCTCAGATCAATAATCAGAAGCGGGACCTGGAGATCCACACTGACTCCCACACATTCAACGATGACTTCTATGATCGAGAGAACCTTTAACGATAGTAACTAAATCCATTTGTCTCGTGATATATTACATGTCCGAGATTCGATCATCAGTATCTCAATACCTAGTTTGATCTCATTACCGACATGCACTATTTTCTTGTTCCCGTGATATAACATTCTAGTGATCATATCACTTGCTTGCAAGCTATCTTAATGTGATATCATCGAGAGAGCCTAGAATATATCTATCTGTCATAGGGATTGACAAATTCCACTCTTGATCCATGAGCCTCAACATAACATCTTCGGAATACCCGAACCCATCTTTATAGTCACCTTGTTACGGTGTGACGTTTGATGTTATCAAAGTATTCTTTCGGTGTTAGCAATTAACATGATCTCATAGTCTAAGGATAAATATTACTTCGTATGATATTACAGCAATATAAACATAATGACTTTGGTCGTAATGCTATACTTCTGATGAATGTTCATCACATCATTAACCAATGATGTGACCTCATTATTAATAATATCCAATGTCCATGATCAGAAACCTTGATCATCCTGTTAATCAACGAGCTAGTTTACAGAGAGGCATAACTAAGAACTTTCTATTTGTTTATTAAACACACATGTATTAATGTTTCCGTATTAATACAATTATAGCATGCAAAATAAACATCTATCATATACTTGGAATACATATAATAACAACTTTATTATTGCCTCTCAGGGCATATTCCCTTCAATTCTTGCACATGCAACACATCATAACTTTAAATTGCAACAAATGGATGTGAAAAGTGCTTTTCTTAATGGTATTTTAAATGAGTTGGTGTTCGTTAAGAAACCCCCAGGATTTGAGGATTCCAACTTACCTAACCATGTCTACAAACTTTATGAGGCGCTCTGTGGACTTAAGCAAGCTCCACGTGCATGGTATGAGCACCTTAGAGAGTTGTTGTTAGACCGAGGGTTTGAAGTTGGGCTAATTGGTACTACTCATTTTACTAAGAGGGTCAAAGGGGAGCTTTTCCTGTGCCAATTATATGTGGATGACATTATCTTTAGCTCTACTAACAAAGATTTTAATGATGATTTTTCAAAGATTATGACCGATAGGTTTGAGATGTCTATGAGGGGAGAAATGAGGTTCTTCCTTGGGTTTGAAATCAAGAAAGTGGAGGAACCTTCATTAATAAAGCCAAGTATATCCAAGACATGCTCAAGAGGTTCAAGATGAAGGACCTTAATGGGGTTACGACACCAATGAAAACAAAGTGTCATCTTTCACTAAATCCCAATGGTAAAGATGTCGATCAAAAGGTATACCAGTCCATGATTGGTTCTTTGCTTTACCTTTGTGCATCCAGACCCTATATTGTGTTGAGTGTAGGAGTGTGTGCAAGGTATCAAGATGCTCCTAAAGAAAGACACTTGGTAGCGATCAAGATAATCTTTCGATATTTAGTTCATACCCTAAACTATGGTTTGTGGTATCCAAAAGGCTCAAGTTTCTCTCTTTATGGGTACACGAATTCAGATTGGGCTAGTGATAAGGATGATAGGAAATCAACATCCGAGGCATGCCAATTCCTTGGTATGCCCTTGGTGTGTTGGTCTTATAAGAAACACATATATATATATATATATCCATCACCGAAGCTAAATATGTGGCTGCTGCAAGTGGATGCACTCAGTTGTTATGGATGAGGCAGACTTTAAAGGAATATGGTGTCATTTGTGACAAAGTGCCTCTTTTGTGTGACAATGAAAGTGCTATCAATATTGCCTACAACCCAGTGCAACATACAAGAAGGAAGCATATTGAGATTTGCAATCACTTTATTAGATATCATGTTGCCCGTGGATATACTAAGCTTCTATATGTTCCAACTAAAGACCAACTTGCAAATATTTTCACGAAGCCTCTTGATGAAGCAAGGTTTTGCTATTTGCGGAATGAGCTAAATATCATAGATTCAAGGAGCTTGACTTGATAACCATGCACACTCATCTACATCTTGATCCTTATTTTGTTTAGATGCATGCATGGATATATGGGGTGTGGTCCTAATTGATTGGGCTAACCCTCCCCCATAATGCCGAAAGTAAGAAAGGCATTCCTCTTAATATCATTTTGTGATATGTGAGCTTAAATGACGAGTATTGTCTATGAACCCAAAATACATCTTCACGGTGTAATGCCAAACACTTATACATGGTGGCCTCGGCCACCACCCTCTTCTTTGTGAAGAGTTGATTCTTTGTGGATCTTATTGTATATCTTATGTTCTTATGGAAAACACACTCAATATAGGCTCTTTTATTACTTGATTTTTACAATCTTGGGTGCGAAGTACCATCTCATTTTGGTTATCTAAACCTAAGCCCTGCCTTTACCTCAAAACCAATCGATCTAGCACACAAGTCATGTTGTATCTTGAGGCATGAGAAGTGGAGGCCAGAAAATCAGTCAAATCTAAATTTTCTATGGGGACGGAATATCCACCCCTAGCCGGGGGCCGAAATATTCGGCCTGGGGGGTCTGTCAAAATATCTAGGGGGCATCGGGGTGACAGGCTAACTTGAACCTATCTCCCACCCCTGACCCCCTGCTCAAACCGTCGCCACATCCCCTCCTCTCACCTCACCGGAGCCGCATCGACCTCTAGATTCGCTAGCCCCCTGTCGGATCTACTTCTCCATCAATCAAGGCATCTTCTCCTCCAAGTTGTTCCTCAAATGGATAAGGGTAACTCCCTCATTTTTGAATCCTAGGTTACTTGTCATATTTTCATCAATGTAGGGTTATTTTGCTCAAAATCTTGGAGTATTTGATACCATCAGATCTCTATTGTATGCTAATCATAGTAGTTTAGCAACTGAGTGCATCAATCTACGTTTTCCTCTTGTGAGTCTGATGTGCTGAATTTCCTATGGGGACCGGATAATCTGGCCTGGAAAGTTTTAACTCTTTCAGCTTTTCTGATTTACGAAGGACGGAGTACGAATGATCTTAGGATGCTTCTCTATTGTTTCTTGCATATTCTTTCCTATTACTTGTGTGTTCTTATCTTGTTTTATCCCTCTATGTGCTTCTTCGCAGGTGGTTCTAGTGGTATTCCAAGGAAGAGATGTCCCCGTCCTTGATATTTTTGCACCAACAAAGAGGGTGTGCTTATTGACGAGGGTGTTTCTCGATAGCATGCAGAAGAAGCTAAGAGAACGGTTGATCAAGAGAAAATAAAAATGGCTGCCATGAGGAAGAAATGCAAGCAAAATAGGATCAACTACAAGGACATGGACAACATTTCATATGCTAGTATTAGACGAGGCGACTGGTATGAGACTTTTGAGCGTGATGAAGAGATGGAAGATCGTAATTTCTGGTGCTTAGAGAAGTTGTGCATCTACAAGGATATTTATGCCTCTTTCAAGTTGCGTCCAACGCACCCGATTGACCATGCTCACCTTAGGAACAAGACTTACTTTTCAGATGCCTTTGATGTGACTGAGAGGTTGGGG
The DNA here is from genome assembly GCA_910589775.1 of Avena eriantha. Taxonomy (NCBI): domain Eukaryota; kingdom Viridiplantae; phylum Streptophyta; class Magnoliopsida; order Poales; family Poaceae; genus Avena; species Avena eriantha. The sequence goes on along the minus strand of OU342746.1, from coordinate 283,360,163 downwards.
CTGCACCACCTCATGGATCTCCAGTGCAACTACAATGTGACTCTTATTCTATAGTTTTTCTCTACTCTTGTGATCAAGGGTGATGATTCTCACACGATGAAGTGGATGTCAGGAGGTACACTTTGTGAGACTTACTTTTTCAAGTTTGGTGAATACTTGGATATGATTTCAATGGTTGTACTCCTGTTGGGCATCGCATTCATGGTCTAGAGCCACCCAACAAGAACAAGCTTGCTGAATTCTATGGCCGTGGTGGAGTTATTGGTACTACCACCGGTCTTCTGCCTCTGTATGACTAGCTTGTGTGTATCTTTCATGAGAACATTGCCCCAAGTGTTGGCAACAATGATGCCATCCGCACTAGTCTTGTCAACCTCATTTGCTTTGCTAGTGAATGCTACGAAAATGATGACCTCAATGTGGATTTCTCTGTGGATGTGATGGACTTCGTCGTCGACGAAATGTATGATGCCATGGTACACAAGACCTCTATTCTATATGCTCCATATATTATGATGCTCATCAAGCGCACTCTTCCGGATGAGGAACTTAGTGATGATTGTGAGCCTCACAAGGTCAGAAAGCCCTATGTCAAAAAGAAGAAAGTTGTCACTCCTTTAGCTGATTCAGAACCTTTGGATACTTTCATGAGATATGCGCGTATGAGTGGCAACACCCATGCAAGAAAGCCTCCAACTCCATCTATTGCTAGAGAGGTGAAGAAACTGAGTTGATTTGAGCGCAATGTCCTATGCATGAAGGTGGATATCCACAAGGAGCAGTACCAGGCTTACAAGGAGCATCGTGACATTGCTCACACTCAGTAGGTTATCCTTCACCATGTCAAGGGTACCCCAGGTCATCCTCCTAAGCACACTCCTCCAGTCCCGTACAACAAGTGGAACACCTCACGGGTCAATTGGGGGTGAGTTTGAGAAGCACCTCTATGGTGCACCAGCATAGGTCTCTACTACATATGCAGGTCCTGATGAGGAGTACGAGGGCTCCGAGTGATCTTCCAGGGACGTTCCTTTTTGGCGTTTCGATGCCAAAGGGGGAGAAGTAGTTCTATTAGGAACTCTGTTAGATTTGCATGGGTCGGACACAAGCATATCTCTCTCTTATGCATTTATCTTGAGCTTGTGTGCATTTATCTTAGTGTTGAACTCATTTGCCATTTGTTATTTGTATTTGTCAAGTTATTTGTGGTATTTGAGACATATGAATTTTCTACTATCTATGGTTGAGACTATATTATTATGTGTGGTATGATCTCTATCTCAATTCTCAACGTATCTATTATTATGTCACATATATATGTTGTTGGTTTTAATTGATATATCCTATTTCTTGCAATTGTTTCTTGTGTTCTTGTTATAGAGAAGCTTCGAACCTATATGGTGTGTATTTGTATTCCAATGAAATTTACGTATATGCACACATGTAGGGGGAGTTTCCTTATCTCTTAGAAACATATTGCCTAGTGTTTTATTGCAAATCCTCATGTTGTCATCTAACACCAAAAAGGGAGAGATTGAAAGAACATTTCTTGATCCTGTTAGGTTTTGTGTGTTAGATAACAACACTATGAACAATCTAATTGTGTGATGAGTGATGTAGGATGGTTACATGATTATCTGTTGCCAGCATAAATTTCCCAAAAAGATATGAAAAGAGCCAGCGGTGCAATCTAGGAATTTTTCTTGCACCAGGCCGGATAATTCGGTGTTTCGTGGATTATTGAATAATCCGCCCCCCTCAATTTTTCTAAGTCCTAGATGGCGCGGTCCTTAGATGGAGGGGGATGTTTCCTCAGATTATTGGCATGATGTTTTTTTTTGGCTGGATATTCTGGGGGCAGATTATTTGAATAATCCCCCCCAAACCAACTAAGGATTTAGGGCCAGAGATTTCGCCCAGGCTGGATATTCCGACCCCCATGAAGGGTCAGATATTCCACCCCTAATTACAACAACGACTGTAAATGGCTACATTTCGGGAGGGAGTATAAACACCCCCCCCCCCCCCCCCCCCCCGCGTTCTTCAACCTCATGCTGCTCGTTTTCCCCTCCTAAAGAACTCCATTTCTGGAGCTACTCAAATTGCTAGATCTCCTCCTCCAACCACTCAAAGCAGGTGATCTTTGGGGAATCGAAGGAGAAGACCTTGATCTACATCCTCACCAAAGCGATTTGTTTCCCCCTCATTCACCTGAGGGGTTTGATTCTACTGTTTCCTTTGGAAAACTTAGTTCTTGATTTCACCCTTGCTAAGTTTGTCTATTATTGCGATAGCTTATTGTGACACTTGGGAGCCTCCAATTCAGTTGTATGTGTGTCCCAAGTTTGTTGTAAAGGCACCTATTCCCGCCTAGAAAGATACCGATAGTGGAAAGTGAATCGAGCCATTGTGGCGAGGTTCACCGGAGAATACGGTGAAACCTTCTATGGCGCGGTGGTCTTAGTACCGTCACCCCTCTAACGCAAACGTACTTCCTCTCAGAAGAAAGAAACTATGAGAAATCATATCATGTGTCTCCGCCTGCTTCACTCTCGATTACCTCTATCCGTTAGCCGCTCTTGTATCTTGTATATTGCTAGTTTGTCATACAAGTAAATTCACCTTAGTTGCAGAGTTTACATTTGTGTCAACTCTAAAGAGAAAAGCCTCCCCAAGGTGCCCATACAATCCCCTTTTATTTCCCCCTTAATAAGAATCTCGTCCTCGTGATTGCAACCACTTGATTTTTTGTTGGCCTAAACCAGATTCTATCCTTGAGCGTAACTTCCCTAGGTCCGATGGTTTGCATATGTTAATTCAAAAAATCTAGCTTTGTGGCCTTATTTCCGGTGTCTGGTGTCAGATCCGAAATCCAATGTCCAACACTCTTTTTGGGAGGTGAGGTGTATTCCCTTATTCCGGCGAGTAGAAACTGTGGTGGTAACCTTCAAGCTAAATGGCTAATAAGGTAGGCATCTTTTCTACTCCCTCTGTTTCAAAATATAACATGTTTTAGCTTCATGAAAGTAATGTACATAAGCCTTGAGAAAGTTTTAACGTGAGAATAAGTTTTTTTTTTTTTTAAGTGGTTGTACTCATGGGCCCAAAAGACAGAGAGAAGTCATGGTATCTACCCAGACGATGCATCGTCCAGGGGAAGACCATCATTTCCCCAAAATCATTGCAAAACATACAGGTTATAAAATATAACTAGAAACTGAACTACAAAAAAGCGCTAATTTAGAACCCTGTACAGCCAAATAAACTGAAAATTTCTTTCGACATGCCACAACACATCCATTGTATGCAACATCCCCTCCACATACACGACCACAAAAATAATGACTCGGCAACAGCACCTCCTCATAGCCAGTTATACATCTGTATCACTACAGGACAAAAGCAGATCATGGACAGAACCTCCACTTCATCGGCAGGGTGTAGATAAATTTAGATGGCGTTCTTGGCAATTCTTTTCAAGGAACTGTCATAACAATCAGAACCAATGGTATATCACGTTGAAGTTGAATATATCACCGTCTTTAGTTGTAGATCTTCACCGGTTTTTCAAAAGAATGGCGGTTCTGCAATTGTTTCGATCTACTTAAGAATACAGCAACAGTTAACATATCAGTTGTGTGTTTGCAGTCTTTATTGTTAATACCTGATTGGCCATGTAGGCCCTTTTTGTGGACATGTCTGAATGCTCCAGTCCTAGGCAGTTTTCCCATGCTCCATAAATATTTTTCTAGTTGAGGAAACACAAGCAAGAAAAAATCAGACAAGAGTTGTATTTCTCTCCAACACTCAAATGAAAATGTATTATACCTGGAATCGGCTCAATACAATATCTGTGTCCTGGAGGTATTCCGGGCGATTGTAGGCAACATGAGCAAATTTCCACTGAAACAAACCAACATAACATCAGACACCATCCAACAAGATGCAAGGAAAACATAAAAAGAAAAACACCAACAAAAGTGGGAAACTGAAAACCCCAATATTCCTAAAACTGAAACCAAGATATGCATGTTTCTACATATTTAGGAAGGGGAAGGCCTACAATGCAAATGGTGTCATCAACAGACAACAGCTTTGACAGAATAAAGGAATATATGCCAACGATAGCATGCCAACAGTAAACAGCAGACAGTACATTAGCTATGCCCAGGTGTGTTCACAAAGTAGTGAATATAAAACAAAACATGCAGAATTTGACCATATACGAAATAAAAGGTTGAGACCGCACCTTGAGGAACTGCTCGTCAGGAACCTGAAATTTCTTCTGAATGCGCACTTTGATGTCAGACAAAGCCTCGCCATCATGGATAAGGAAGAAAAATGGCTCTCCGTAGTATTGCATCTGCTGCAAAGATGGCAGTAACAGTTTCGATGAAAAAACTACATGTGAAGCAGTATTGCTTTCTCAGAAGGTGTGCAAAAAGAACCAAGATACCGAACAATAGAAAAAGGTGGAGATGTCACACAATAAGCATCATAGATGTTGAACCTGTCTCTTGTTTCATTTTTTGGTTTTGCAAATTCATCTCAGTCATTGCAACCACAAATTTAGTCCAGCCGTTTAAATTTAAGTCATCCAGACTCAGCAAGCATTTCAATGTTTGAACAAAATGGTTAGGAAATCACCAACATTTGATGGTTTAAAGGTATACCAATTTTTTATACTATCAAAAATCCAAACCCTGTATGTCAACAATACAGCCCAACATCCTATTGGGCTTATTAAAGAATAAAGCATTTGATGGATTACTCATATAGGCCTAGTTTTCAGACAGGCCAAGCCTATGCTGAATAAATTAAAGCTAACACATGGGACATTTTTATGTCTACTTCTTAGATCCAGATGACATAAAAGAAGAGGAGTTTTGATAGATTATACGTACAAAGCCGGAGTTAGTATTTTCAAAAGGCCAAGGATATACAAGTTGAAATTAGGACATCAAACCACTATCGTGTTGCTCCTCAATATTTTTTTCCAGCATAAAAATTAGCAGTGACACAATGCACAACAGCTTCTCAATCATATCAACCACTAACTGCCAGTACTTTTAGAAATCGCATCAGTTGGATTCAAAACCATTTAAATTTTGACATGCAGCTGTGAAGCTTTAGAACTGGAAAGAAGGATTAAAAACAATGGTACCTGGTTATCTTTGAAGAAATGAATAACATGAACCAAACGGTCGCGTGGACCAGCATTTTTCTCTTCCTCAGGAATCTGAAAATAGAAAAAGAGTTAAGAAGTGCTTAAGAGGCATGAGATCGCGATGGACCAAATTACTCAGTTCCTCAAACCAAGCAAAAAAAATTAAGGAATGAACATAGTATGACAGACCAATTCCTTAAATGAAGTACTCGCAAAGTGTAAAATGGAAGTGAATAGCCTGAGGCCTTTAAAGCTTTAAGTACACCGATAAAGACTACTGGAAGGTTGGAACAGTGGTGAATAGAATACAAGGTCATGGTACGTACCTCCTCAATGTGAAGAGGTCCATTTAGATCATTAAATGAATCTATTTTCTCAGCAGGCTGGTATACCTGAAAAATTAGGCAAATGACGGATAATGAATACAAAAGTCATCCAGATTATTGAGAAGTATGTACATCATCTTAAAAGACTGGATTCATAAAAGAAGTAAAATGATATCATGCCAAGATCATTTGTACTTCCTTATAGATAGCCAAAACCACGTACATGATGCATGGATATCCGTGATTGCAACTTAAACAGTTAAACTTGATTTATTTATATCGCACACAATTTGCTACAAGAAAGTGGAGGTTGTGGCCCCGACATATGTAATCTAGTACCACGCAGCCAAGGATCGGTGTGCTGTCTTCCTAGTTCCTGCCTACATAGTGACTATCACAGCCAGCAAGCAGTGAGGTACTACCTTTAGCAATTGCAATGTACAACTTGAAAACATAAATCACGGTATGTGTTGACTTTCATGATAAGACAACTAATCACAGTATGGGTTGATTTCCATGATAATACAACTCCCCTGTTCCCAAAACAAGCTTTTAGAACTAAAATAAAGGCATCTAAATAAAACAATGCACCATAGAAATCTAGTCTGGAGGAAGGATAATTTTGATAGTGCAATAGAGCTATTAAGTACCTTCAATATCTTGTTATTGTAGACCTGAAATAACCGGAGTTCAGCATCTCTTCTAGACAGCTCAGCCTGACAAATGGACGAATAGAAGAATTCAGAATCAGATTGGCAAGCACACAGAAAACTGAAAGAAAATTAACAGCTTTTACAAGTAAATTCACCTTTGATTTTACGTCTTCGATCAGATCTGAAAAGGTGTTGCCTTTAGGCAATCGTACAACGTGAAACTGCACCTGGTCAACAAAGGGTTATTTCAGGACATGTTCAGAAACGAAAAAACATTTGCAACCACAAAATTTCGTGCAAACTACCTCACTGCTTGTAGCATGGTGAAAAGCAACTCTCAATGTTTTCAGACCTTGCAGTTCTGGCAAAGGAATGTCCAGTATCTCATAATATAATATGTCAGACATCTGCAAAATTAAAGGAAGCTCAGGTAATCCCATGTAATGCAAGCTAGTAAATAGGAACGCATAAAAACGGTGCCTAACCTGATTCATGTGATGTAACATGTCCAAAAGATGATCAAGACTTCTGTACTTGATGTACTGAGGTTTCGGTTGCTGTGAAAATGGGTTGTGTTGTGTAAGGCGGAGTTTTGAAGGATCATCCAGACCAAGATGGTGAGCAATTTTCTCAACGACATCATCATATGTGGAACGTTTTGACCTTTACAAATAGGAAATTAAAAGACGTTATGGTACACTCTTTTATGAAAGAAAACGATCAATGTGTTAAATGTAGGCTAAAGAGTCCCAGCACATACAGCTCTAGAGAGAAGTCGTCTTCTTTTGGCTTATCAAGCAATCTGAAATGCACAACCTATAGACAGCAGGAATCGATTTTTCAGAAAAGGCAACATTTAAGTATAGGTGATCATCAGGCAACAATATGTAAGATAAAAAAAAAAGTGAAACTGACGCAAGTATAAATAATAGACAAAATTCACTAGAATAATGGAACATCAAACACCTAGCACATAAATATTCCCTCCATTACAAAATGTATGATATTAAGACAAGTGGGACAGAAATCGAGAATCAGCAAGAAAACAGAGTAACCAAAAATTAAAATAGCATAAAATAGAATGTTAATAAGAACTGAAGTAGAGTCAACATTGCTGAACTGATGGCATGTATCAGAACATCAGAAAATGTACCAACACAAAGAGCCACTGTCAATTCAAGATAAACCTCGGAATTATAACCTATATTGGTACGAAAAGGAATATACGGCTTTCTTGAAATTATGGCATGCACCACACTTCTCCTATTATGAATTATAAGCACTGCACTTAGAAACTCCGCATTGCGAAGTTTGAGCTCATTTAGTAGGCTTAACTAACTAGAGTTCTCTATTTTCATCAAATGATAATCTACCGTACATAATCTAGAGTGATGAGTTCAAAATTTGATTTTACTTCTCAGAAGCAGATTACAATTGAAGCATCATGTGCTACTTTTGTTTAATAAGCAGATAATATAAGTCAAATTAGGAGTCAAACCACAACATACATTCAAAAACTGCACATCCACAAATGCCACCCAAGAAAACCGCACTTTGCATAGGCAGTCAATAACTTTTCTCACACAGCAGTAACATAAAGATAAAAGACGTAGCATAAGGCTAAAATTGTAGCCCTAGCTCCCTGAAGCAACGTGGACCCCATCTTCAAACAGTTTTAAAGCAACCAAAAACATCACGTTAACAATCATTTCTCCACAAATAGATCATGTCAACAATCTAACCAACCATACAAAAATATGTTTGCTAAAATGGACACAAAAGGTTAGCTATCCCAAGCATGATCTATGAATCATCAAAGCAAGGCAAGTTTGCAAAGAAGAAAGGTTCAAGAACATACACTTGTCCAGACAAATTTACCTGTCTATTACGGATATATTCAAAGAAAGATGACACATTCGGATACCGGTGTTGGTCTATTCTATCCAGAGAGCAACGTTTTTGGTAGCATAATATGTCACCATCTGAAATCTGAAATCAGCACCAAACATCACATAAGTAATACACAGATAATGATTAATACTCCCTCCGTCCCAGAATAAGTGACTTGACTTTATCTAGATTCGCATGTACCTATATACTAAAACGTGTCTAGATACATCCGAATCTAGACAAACCCAAGTCATTTATTTTGGGACGGAGGGAGTATTAAACATAACATTAAGAACAAACCTGACTCAAACTGAAGGAAACATCAGTGTCAACCGGTTCACACATCACAGTTGGCTCGAATTTTATTTCCTACAGAGGTAAAAGTAAAATGCTATCATGCCACCAAACTTTTTAAGGGAAAGAGCCTACTACAATTCGAATCAATTCAAAACCAACCTCATACAGCTCAATATCTTCATCAGGCTGAAATCCTGCCATCTCATTCAACTTTTGCAGTATATCAGATGGCTTACTTGATGCTTTCAGGAAAAGACTTCCAACATATCTGTTTATAATCACAGGGAGAATATCCAGCCAGGCTCAGTATTGCAATACAATTACACAAAGAACAATAATATCCAAGCTGGAGAAAGAAACAACCTTAGTTCTTCTTTGTCTGGATCATAGAGCTTGAAGAAAAGTAAAATATCATCCTTTGTCTTCAAAGGAAGACTCAAATGATTTTCCTGTATGTGTCACAAGCAAATGTTAGACAGTACAGCATTAAACAAGAAAAATGCATAGCTAGACATGGTAGTGCACTGCAGTTGGGCATATGAATCATATAAAAAAACACATTCTGAGCAAATAAAAAGCAGTTTAGAATACTAACCTGTACAATTTCCAAGTACAGCCTCAGTTCGGAATCTTGCAATCGATTGGCTATTTCCTTAAGCTGTCCAACCTAAAAAAAATTGAATTGATTAATTTTGAATCAATAAAACTGATAGTGATACATATAATAAATAGAAGGCAGTGTTCACAAAGGCACCAGTCAGGCAGAAAAACTAGTCCGGTAACGCCACATCGCCAATTAGGTGGGCCCAGGAAAGGCTAGCCAGTTGCAAAAGCAGGGTGAATTGGCAAGGTGAGCGAGGTGGGAAACACATGGCTTGGTATGAATAAATGACAACACACATCGCACAAAACTAGGAGGCGGCACATTTAATGTGGTACTGTGGTGGCAAGTGGCAACATGACATTGTCCATTTGTTGCAGTAGCTCTTACATCTAAATTTGAAGATTTAATTTGGGCTCACTCAGTCATTTCAACTTTGCAGTTAGGTACTGGGGGTGAGAGAATGGTATAAAGCTAACAGGGGCAATTACATGGCAACAATGGTGGGTTGGTACTTCTGCATGTTGCCCAGGTACGCATATGTCAATATTCACTTACATTATTTGCTTCCTCCTGTTGAGTCATTGGCCGAGTGGGCCTGTATGTATTGTTCTGCCGCTTAGCCCACAACCAAAACCTCTGGCAGTGTGCAGGGATACGAAATTCTTTTGACAACTCCTCCTGTCAAGTAAAAATCATTAAATCAAAACAACACAGTTTTGGCATTATAGTTAGAGCAATAAATAAAATTAGGCAACAATCAGAAAGTGCATCACCAAAATGTGATGTTGCAACCAAAGTCTAGTAAACAATTTTGTTCATTTCCCCATAAGCTTTGTTTAATAAGTTAGACCTGTCACCCAACCCCAGACACAAAAAGTAAACTGACAGAATCCGAGCCTGAGACTGGAAGCAAATAAATCAGTTAAAATAGGAAAGGAAACATCTGGGTTCCCCATCATATGGGGTAGTTCTCAAGTTCATTACTTGTTAACTTGTCGCTTCTGCAAGCCTTGCTCAGTGCAGTGACCTGACTATCAGATAAAGTTGAACGCCTCATCGGCTAGCAGGAGACCACCATCGACTAGGAACACCAAATCACCCAACCTGGTGGCTTAAGGCCCACTGTCTGCTGTTCGTCGCCAGCGGTTGGCATGGACTCGATTGCGTTTCGGCAATCTTTGTTAAGGTGTGCTGTGTAGAAGTGTATGGCCAGGTTGTAATTTCCTGTTTTCTTCTGGGCCTCTTTGTAATTGTACACCTGCCGCTGGAATAGAAGCTCCTGGTCCTTCGGGACCTTTCCCGTTCAAAAAAAAAAGCAGGACCGCAAAAGAAAATTACCAAATCGAGGAAAGATGGGCAAGTGAGCTATCCTATTTTGTGCCACAATATGCATTATATGTGTAGTGCACATTGCCCAATAATCCTGAGGTAACTTGATTGTGTTTGTAGTATGCCTTCAGCCTTCTAACTTATAAGAAAGAAGGCTTTACATGTACTACATCCTCTTCTCTAACTTCTTCTTTTGAGATGCAAACTTCTCTAACTTCGAAAAAAAAGATTACTGTGATATGAAATAAAAATAATACCACTAGATTTGTCATTAAAATATTTTATTATCATTATTATAATTACTAATGTATTCAGATAAGGTCAACATTACATTTTTTAGACTCTGTCTATATAAAAAATGTCATTTATTTTGCAACAGAGGGTGTTATACACGTGACCTGAACAGCACCATGTGACTTGTAAATTTGCTGCCTGACTAGTGGCCTCATAAAGCTAAATAACAAAAATCAGCACCTTGAGTAAATCCAGAATATCAGTTTACATATCAGCCCATGAAATTGAGAGTGCAGGTTTGAGTCCGGTGATGCATCCAGTGAAATGAAACTTTATCTAGCCCATAATACATCCTTCAAGACTTATTATATGTTAAAATTAGTTAAGTCCAAATTACATTGCCGACTCAGCGCAGGTTTGGCTACGTGCACTGATGTGGGAGATATGACTATCAATACTACTCCCTCCGTTGAAATTTGGATGAATCTATATACTAAATAGTGTCTAGATTCATCCAAATTTTGACAAATCTGCGACATTTATTTTGAGATGGAGGGAGTATTATATGCAAAAAGAAGCACATGTATTTGTTCAGAAAAAATCTTCATCTACTCCTTACTATCCAGCAACAAGGCTATTGAGTGAGAATAAATACCTTGACCTGGTTGAATGTCATATCTTTAGATACACGGAAACTATTAATCTTTTCATAATCCACGAGATCAAAAAACATGTGTCTTCCAATTTGCTCTGCCAAATCAAAATCTCTGGCAACCTGGGTGATTGTTCAAATGAAGAACCAACTGAGAAGAGCAACCGGAATGACAGTCCCAGTCAAATGGCGCGATAAAGGCAAACCTTTAATGTGGTGAACATGTGAGCCTCAGCTTTCTCTTTCTTCTTGTTCTCCTTATCTTCGTTTTCTTTTCTTAGCCTAGTCTGGGAGGATTTTATATGATATTGACATAAACTCTATGATATCAAAAGGTGAAAACGAAAAAACAAAAGGTACCTTAAGGTGTTCAGATATGTCTGTCTCATCCAAATCACAAATAATTTTCTCTTTGTCACTTTCACGTATGTACACAAGCATGTAAGCATTTGAGTACTTGGTAAATCTAAGTGGGTTTGTATTCAATCCAGGATTAGTATGGGGGAGCTGTAACCAAGAAATAGACATTATTGAGAATAAGAAAATATAGCAAAGGTCAAGCTGAGAATTTCAATGTTTCCAAATGGATATTACCTCTTCCTCACCACCATACTGCTCCTCTAACGCCCGATTCATGTCCTGTTTTGTCACTCGTTCATCATCAAACTTGTACCTAAATTACAACTTTGCAAAGTCAATAAATTGGGGGCAATACTCCTGTAAATTTCCAATGTAGTGCTGAAAGAAATATATACATATAAAGAGACGGAGGGAGGAGCTATGACAACAAAGCAATCAGCCAAAAGGCACATCTTTCTAACTATGGTAACTACTACAAAATTTTCCAATATGAAGTTCTGAATATCCAAAATTATAAGAAAAACATGATCTTCTCTTATCAGAAAATATGTGGTGATGAGATAGTGACTATTACTAAAATATGTAAACAAGGGTTACTATGCAGCTATTCAGGTATTAATTAGCAATGCAAGATACAACAGAGTGATCATGCTTAACAAAGAGAATGCCATCCAACATAGGAAACTTAGTTTTAATAGCATGCAGATCAAATATTGTTTGCCGCCCAAACGATTGAGTAAACATGCAAAAGCTAACACCTTGTTTTTTTCAGAGCCAACCCACCCCTTTACAGCTTTCAAGGGCTTAAGCCATGGGGCGAGGCAACACCATAGACATAATCCAACTAGTCAAAAGTAGTTCAAATCACAGTCTCGCCTTCAAAATCATGGCAAACACTTAGTTCTTTTAAGGATAATGTGCGAAATGATTTGTATTGATCAGCAGGAGGAAGAACAATGCTTTTTGGCCCTGTTCTCGTAGTAATCATCACTGTGGAGCCATTTTGGCACAAGTCCAATGGCCAGTGTGGGTCAAGGCTAACCAAACAATTGGCTATTGTCGACAACACCACTAACACAGGGTGGTGGCAGGGCCATCAAGCAACATTAGGAGCAGTTAGAACTGGCGAGTTTCATCGTTAAGCTAAATATCGATACAATTATCTACTAGGCATCTTGGTAGTTACGTTAATTTCTATTTTGGTAGGAACTACTTTTATAAGATGGAGTGGTTTTCCATCTCTTGTCTCGTATAAACTATCAAAGTGTGCCAAAGTAATTATCACCACAGCCAGGAAATGGGCACTAAATAGGGAAACATTCTGAAGACAGAGGGATTAAGGGAGTGTTCCAGGTGACAGTGCTGTGTCAAGCTGCATTGTCACCGCTGCAAAACCACAGCCATCATGAGAATATCGCTGTGCAAAGCTGTCATAGAGGATGATGTGCACCAGTTTAAAAAGTTGAGCCCATAGGATGTCTTTGTTATAGTTGAGAGAGTTAAGTGCGCTGCGCACCAAACTTTAGATTGTTGCATCAACTTTTTAGTACCAAATAACAAAGTATTACTCGGTCCACATTTATCATGGTACTTTAATTTCCACAGCCAAATGCCTCCTTTTTGAATACACTATCAAAATTAATGATAAAACTGAAACACTTAGGCCACATGTTTCATGGTAATTTAAGTTCCACGGACCACAATAGACCCTGTTCAAACAGAAGCATGTCAAATCTAAGCTGCAATAGAAAATTTAGAGTATTGTGATCAAGAGTTAAAAAGATGAAACGGACAGACTAGGTATTAATGTAAATCATATCATTTTCACTTGAATCATCTTATCGGATGAGGACTAAAAATATATCAATCTAATGTCAAATAACAATCTCCAGCAAGTCTGCACATAGGAAACCATCTACCAATTAGAACTGGACCATACCATTGATTTGAAAGAGTTGGGCGAATGAAAGCATAATAGTGTCCACCATTAACTCCACCGCTATGAACTAGTACACTGCATTCAAGAGAAGCCAACAGATTCAAAATCAACAAGAAAAATACCACTCCACATCTAACCAGTGCAGGCTAAAATTGCAATGCTTCCTACTGCCCATAAATTGGAGGACACTGGAAGGGTGTGTTAATATTCCAAAGTAAAAAAGATAAGTATTTGCACCATGCTAGTTCATTCACTGCTACAAACAGAAAAGATTGAATAGCTAAGAGTAACACACGGACAGCATGTGAACAATGTAATTACTACAGAAAATAAACTTGGCATAATTAACATTGCAGTATGTAAAATTTAACTGGTTGCGCATTTAAACACTTATAAGACACTACAAATGGCATAACAGAATATAATGCACAAAAAGAACTTATTAAACTATTACCTGTGAAGAGTATAGAGGTTGCGCACACTCTTATCAGCTTCTGGAGAGAGATATTTTCTATTATCTCTGTCAAGGTCCAACTGGAGTGGGAACTCATAACGGTCGTTTATCTACATTGTTGTAATAATTTAATGTAAATGCTGTAACAGAACTAATAACATATGTATGAGAAAGTACTTGAGGCAAACATATAGTTGCTCACCCAACCTTCAGCAACACTAGTATTACTAATCAAGGAACTTTCAAGTCACTGTCAGACTATTAATCACTAATACTGAACAGTGAACTCCATACTTTTGAATATATGAAGTTCAATTTCATAAATGACACTGGCATGCTCAAATATTAGCTCAGAAGCCATCCTATGGTACAAAATACAGCTTTGCGATTCTTCTTTTATATAAAATGGAATCTCTAGTTTCTGAAAAACTAAATAAAATAGAGCTGGTAATGGCAAGTAAAGAACAACAAATCCACAAACACTTCACAGAAAAGTTTCAGTCACGCACTTAAAGTCAATTGGAAGTGATAAAACGTTCAGAGTTGCACATCTGAAATGACATGAACCATGCACACTAATCCGTACAATTATTGATAAGATAACTTTGCAATTCTAGTTTCTCCATGTCCTTATCTATAATACTGCATTCTAAGAATGCAGTCCAGAGCATATGCGGAGACTTGCTGTAACGTTCTTCTTGTGTGATACTTAACAACCAAGATGAATAATAAAGTAGTAGGAGAAAAACTACAAAGATGATGAGGAAAGCACAAGAGTTGAATCCAGACCTTAACCATTGTATCCCGTGTAAAATCATATTCAAACCGCTTTAGTTGAAGCTGCAAAACTGGAGGGAAATCAGTAAAAAGCATCCCTTTCTTGGCATCCTGAAAAAATGGACAGAATGCATTAAATAAATAAAACGAACATGAATTATTTATGTCAAAATAATATCAGATAGTGTTATCAAAGCACATTTCCAGATAATACTGAATAAGACTAAACTAATTCCAAACACATTATAGTTAAATATGTGTATACTATCTCGTACGGTCAGCATTGACAGTAATCAGCAAAAAACAAACAAAAAAACAAAGAATACATGCCAGGCTACCATCAAAATCTAGATTCAACCATGTCCAACAGCATCCAGGAGGACCTGGACAGGTTAGCATGAACTGTTTACTTATTGTTCAGCTTGAGACAATCTGAGATCGGCTTTGCCACAGCTGTTGGGCAGTATGAACCTCAAGAATTTCCTAGCACAACTGAAGGAAGATTCCATTTCTAATTCAACAAATCTATTAAAATGTAGAAATAAGATTTAATCTGTACAAAAAAACTATAAATCAGTTTTTGATAATTCTCGATATCAAATGCCAAGTCCAACTAACCTGCAGACCGTGTTTTTCAGACTGATACTTATTGTCGCCTTCCAGCATCTCTACAGCTACATATTTATCAAAAGATGCATAAACATCTGAGCAGCCCTTCACATCAAGTGCGAGATCTGAAAAAATGACGAGTATGGTGTAAAGTTATGGCCACAAAGAGAACACAAGATAAATAAGATCTAGATGTCACCTTGTCAGTTATTACCTACCATAGAATGACTCTTTTCTAGTAGATTTATAGTCAACATTAATGCACTCAATATAATTCATATGATGACCTTCAAACAATTTTTGTATTGTTCCATCCACAATAGTTCCCTGGACAAAGGAATAGTTACACATCAATTCTTGGGTTTTATTGTCAAATAAAGATCAACATGCAAATGCCAAACCTTCATTTTATCTTCCAGCTTTTCACAAAGAACCCGATTCAACTCCTGGACATCATGCTGCATGAACGAATCATAGCTATTCCATCCAAAAGATTTGGTAAGCTCTTTTGTGGAAATACTACTGTCGCCGTGCTGAAGTTTGTAGAATAGACTTTGCAAAGCTAAAGGAATGCTCCCTGGAGGTGTATCAGCAGTAGGCATATGGTATACAGCCTACAGTATCTTTCGTTGTATCAGAATCACAAATGGATTATATACGAAGAACACCAGAAATACAGCCTCCCTTTTGAGGTAAAACAAAACCAGAAATACAACTTACCTTCCGGAAGTAGTGAATATGATAAAGTGTCTGGAGCAGCGAATTCATGTAACAAGTAGCTCCTTGATTCTTGAGACCAACATAACCGGTCTCCTTTTTGGAGTCATAGTTCCAATAATCCGTCATTCTACGCACAGCAACCTCAGCTTCAATGATGCATTGATCATTCACTACATATCCTTTACTAGGATCATAGAGATCCATTAAAGGCATAAAAGAGGTAAAACCCCAATCACTTTCTCGAGAATTAAAATTATGTGTTGCTTCTGTAGGGAGAAAGGAAAAGCATCAGATAATGACTAGCATAATGTGTCAGATACTATGCTAAATCTTCAAAGTACATTTCAAATATAACGCAATTGAACAGCAGAGAGTGTTTCTTTAACTGAGAAAAGTGTCAAGAAGATATATCAGTCCAAACTTTATATAACTGACAAATATAACACACTTTGCAGCAGAATAAGAATTATTCTTGTGTTATGTGCGCATAGTACATGGCCCAATAGGCACCAAGTTAGGGAAAGCATCCCCATGATCTCAGTTAGGAAGTTTGCCTTTAAAATTAGGATTCATCATTTAGATTGGGCCTTTAAGAAAATTAGAGATGAGATCTACAGTTACTTAGATTAGAGCACTTGTATATAGAGAGCTCTATATGAACATGTCAACTGTAAAGGCAACATGGCATGCTTTTACTTCAAAAGCATAAAGCTGCAAAAAATACCATATGCCATAGAACAAAGACATTGTTCAACACTCAAAAATAAGGGCAAGTGAGCATGAAGCTTAACAAATACTCCCTCTGTCCACAATGTTAAGCTGTTTATTATTTTTCAGTCTCCAATGCAAGACTTGAACTATGATTTCCAATCTAATATGCCAGCAAAATTTAATTTAACTACATTATGAAAGGACTTTGCAGCAAATTCAATGACATTATTTGTGTAGTCAACTTACATACTTGGACATATAATATGGTCAAAGTTTCAAAAGTTGACACCATGGCTTCCATAGAGGCCTACATTTCTGGACAGAGGGAGTAAGCAACATCTACTTCAGAATAGCTAAACGAACAAGCACTTTGAGGTGGCACAAAAGCATGATATAAGTTTGAGTTGCTAGTGGAATCAAACTAACGTTAATACTTCAAGAAAAGTAAGGTTTGTTGAAAAACAGCAGGAGATACCTTTTCTCGATGAGTGCTTGCTGTCTAATTGGTTGATCACAGCGAGGCTAAATTGAGCAGTCCTACTCCAGCCAGTAGGTAGCGACTTGGCATCAGCAACATCAAGGTACATCGAAAGGTGATTTACATTGTTTCCTGTAGGGAAAACCAGCACTCTCCTGCAAAAAGGTAATAGGAGATGAACTAAGTTCTAGAACTAATGGTTGTAACATAGCATAAGAGGCTGTATTTACTGACCAGCTGTAACCTCCGACCACAAATACATCAGAGTGGACCTTTCCACCATTGTGTTTGGAAATACTTTCAATCTTCCATGTAAATCTGGATGTTGAGGTATCAGGCAAGCTTTCTTGGTCAACAGTTGACGTGGATTCTGCAACACCAAATAAATAGTAAACAAAAGAAGCAAAGATAAAAAAGGCTAGAATGACATTTTGTCCTGGACATTTGGGTATTAACTATTAGTGTAGCATCGCACGCACCTACAATGTCAAAATTGCCCACTTGGAGACGTGTAAATTTCCAACTAATGTTTAGCATACGTTAGCTTATCAATGTGGAGTTATAGAACATAAACACCATCACCTCTGTGGCTCTGTGACCTAATAACAGTAGACATCTACTGCCTAGTTACCCACGCAAAAACAACATGCACAGAAAAAAAGGGTTCCACAACTCAAACATGTTTTGGAATGTTACTTCTAGTTCAGGCTTTCATCTTTCCACCATCTGCATCATTAGTGTTTTTGCCTTCACATCAAACCCACACTATAAAGGCTATGAAAGCCATATAGAACAAGTGCATAAACTGCGGTCATTAGCTTTACAGGAAGCTCCATGTCTCCCATAAAGCACTGTCCAAGTGTCCATGTTTAGATTGAGGAAAATGTACACACCAATCAAAGTCAATGGCCACAAAGAACACCTGACAGTACTGGCATTCACACGAAAAGACAGAATGTTCCCATGGTATAATGAGCTCATAAAATTCGGTTTGATATAACCCTTAAGAGGGACAAAAGGTGCTTACGGTTGCAGGATGCACATGTCCCCTTCACAAAAAGAAGGCACTCGGGACTACATAACAAGTATGATATTCAACTGCCTTAGCTAGTGAAATATATAGCTGATCCTATTGTGATAGGTAGTCTAATATCGTACTATTTGTGTATTGGAACCCTTGCCTTGTTTAGTATACCATATAAAGGAGATTGACTATGACACTTATGACCATTGGACATAACCAAGCAATCAGCACCGTCTGACATCCTTTTAACTACTAACTAGCACGAGTAAAAAAAACTACTAACTAGCATGAGTCTGCAACAGCATCCAGTTCATTCAAATGGGTAAAACACGACTTCACATGTAAAGTCATCCAGCACTCGGTTTCCCTTCCAATTTTGGTGATACAATGTTTCTGTGTTCTCTCAAACGTTCTTTGATGCAACGTGCAGTTTATATTTACTCCACGGGTAACACAGATATCATAGGGTGTATCAGCCGCAGATAATTTTAACACTAAAACTAAGATGTAACCTATAACAGTACATTGACCAAGTATGACAATACCTACCATAATGCCAACCTGCCGTGAAATCACCATTAAACTAATACAAGCAGAAACCAAAGAAAAATTGGCATCGGACTTAAGTCAAGCTAAGATTGTAAGGAGACATCTGACATCAAGCTAAGATTGTAAAAGAGTCATAACAGATCCCAGCCATAGATTGAGAAGATAATACATTTTAACATAAAGCCACAGATTATGTGAAGCAGATTAAATTCAGTCGAAATACCCCAAAAGGGGGAAACGGAAACCCTCACCCTCCATCGGCTGCGGCCCCTCGAAGACTTCCTGCTGTGGCACCAACATCTCCGCGTCCTGGTCCTGCGGCGGCGGCTGCACAAAAAATTGGCAGGCCGAACGACTCAGCACAGGGAGCTAAATGATAGAACAGAACAAATCGGCGCCCGCGAAACCACTCCAATTCGAATCCGTCCAAAACAATCCCTAACCGCGAAACCCTCCATGGGACAGTAAAGGCGCCCCGAACCTAAAGCGTCTGGACTCGGGAGTGGCGCGGACGGCAAGGTTTGCTGGGGGTTTACCTCGGGGGCGCGAGGAGTCACCATGGTCATGTACAGCTGTGGAGGCGGCGACGGGCGGATGTGGGATCGGGTCGAGACGACGATCGCTGCGGGGAATACGGGGATTTGGGGCTCGCGTGCTAGGGTTTAGGGGAGAGGTGGAAGGGGAGAAAGCGGGGAGGGGGACGAGACGAAGACGAAGGGGCAAGAAGGGAAAAAAGGATGGGAGGAGCGCGTGCCCTTTTGCGGATTTTCTACGGGCTGATAATCTCTCGAGAAAAAAAGAGGGCTGAAGGACGCGGCTTCAGTCAAGGGGCGTAAGCCGTCTGGCATAGTTTAAAAACCGGATCGGTGGTTTAGCCGGTGGGACCGTCGGTTTAGTAGACCACTGGTTTATCGATTCACTGTCTGGTTCTTAAAATTATATATAAGGTATTCTATTTTTATTTATAAATGATACAATAAGTAAACAATTATCTATGCAAAACATTTTAAAATTATAATTTGTCATAATACGTGAGATAATGAGCTGCAATTTAGCTTCAAAAAATGTACCGTGGTAGCAAATTGCATGCGTGTGTAGCAGGCCAGCGAGGCCCTTAGTTGTTCCCTTGATTTAATTCTTAATGATGTCATATCAAAGAAAATCTTAATGTTGCTGCAAAGAGTAAATAAAAAATGAACCTATCTCATTTCTCTATGCGAAGAGACCACGGCTCAGCTGGTAAGGGTCATGTCCCAGTTTATATTTTAAACAACACTCAGCTAATTAAACCGGTCGGACCATTTGGCAGTTTAATGCGCAAAACCGGCGGTTGAACCGTGGTTTGCCCGGTTTATTCCGTTTCGATGGCGTGTCCGGTCCTGTGCGCTTAGAGAACTGGCGTGGGTTTCGGTTTCGGGTTTTTACGGTTCAATCGGCGGTCCGGTCCGATTTTAAACTATGATTTTTATTTAAAAAATGGAAAACAAAAAATCTATTTGGTGATGCAAATTTTGTACCACGTCCCAAAAAATTGCCTTCTATGTTGCATGTTTGTAGCACCAAACCGACGCTGCAAAACATTTTTAGTCACCCGCGCAGCTCACGCGCTTCCTTTCCCTTTCCGTGTGGGACCGTCCCCTTCCTCGCGTTGTCGGCCAAATCTTGGCCATGGACACCGCCTTCCGACCCTTCCCACACCCATCCTATCCATTTGGCCCTCTTGTGGCCATCGTCGTCCATTCCTTGCCATCACTATCATCGTAGCAAACCCTAACCTCGCCCTACTCCATCGTCGAATATTCACAGGGTCGCGTCTTGAAGTCGTGTTGAACTCTTAGCATCTCAATTGTCTAACAATTGTAATGCTACTTGTCTAGTCTATATATTGTTACTTCCTACATCTTATTCTTGCATCGTCATTATATCATGCTCATGTCATCATGCCACCTTGCATTTGAGCATCATATAAAACCCCTTTTCATTTGGTTCTTATCCCATATGCATTTATATTACTGGTATTTTCCTCTCGATGAATTGTAGTTGGTTTTTGATATATTGTTTAATGTCCAAGTTAAGTTGAAGGCATATGTCTTCCAAACTCCACCATATTTCTTTGTCACCACCTTATAATTTCATCATCCAACTATATATATAAGCACTTGCATTTTTTCTGGAATTAAATCTAGCTCATATGTGTTGGAATGGATCCACTTCTATTTCTACATGCTCACGTATGTGATATGTGTTGTTTTCACAATATTAGTATGTGGATCCTCATGGCCACCTTTGCATGCTATGTGAAGAGAACTCCTTGTCAAGCTTCCATATGCTTTGATTTTGAATAAATGGTCATGTAGGGATATAAAAGTGGCTATATGTTACGTAGTGGATCACACACACAATCTTGGCTATTTTGTATTCTCGCATGCTCATATATTAGCTCATATGGAAATAATCGCTTACATTCTCTTTGCTTGGCCTTGTTCATTTTTTAAATGTAAGCATGGAAGGATAGATGCCCATGTGTAGCTATGGTTGTTTTCACAATCCTAAGAGTGAAATTTGAATAACTATGCATGGGCCATGGAAATGATCATGTATCTCATTTCCCTTCTTTGAGATCTTATTTGATTTTTGCACAGGCTTTGAATTCAAACAAGAGGGTCCAAATCAAACCAGCCATCAGGAGACGTCTACCTTACCCATCGTGTTTCCCTTGTTGTTTAAAACCCTTGATATTCTTGTGAAGCTTATTCAAATGGCTGTATTACAAATGAACAAAAACAAATGGAAGAAAAGAAATTAAAAGGAACCACCTATCCTAACTATCTTTGTGGAATGGTTTAACCCAAACCACATCTCTATCACTCAATCCCCTCCTAGATAACCCATCCACCTTTCGTCCATCCTGTTTTGTTTGGCTCTTTTCCAAACTTTTTGTTGAAAGCAGTTGTTTGAAATTCCTGAAACAAAACCAAACATTCAAAATAGAAAATAAAAGAGAAGGGAGAGAGAGAAGTCTGGTGAAAGGGCATGTATGCCCCATGTGTGGTTTTGGTAATTAATGATAATTCCTATGGACTAATGTGCAAATTGAGTCTCACTTGTAGGTTTGTCCATTGGCATCGCTTGGACCATGTGTTGGTTTCAAGAATGAAAAAGAAGAAGCATTTGATGGGTTCGTAGCATGGAAAACAAAAAAATTCTACCGCAAGAACGAACAAAACCCAGATCTAATATAGATAAAAGCCAAGATCTAATCTATTAGACATGTGCAACGAGATAGATCTGTACTAACCCTTGTAGACACGAAAGCGTTACGAGATTAGATCTCGTGGTTGATGTAGTCGATCACTTGCCGATCTCAAGATCGAGTGGACGATCCTTCCGGCACCGCGTTCCGGCAGTGCTTCCACAGTCGGTCACACGTGCGGGATCGAAGCAGACCTTCCTCTCCTCGTTCCAGCGAGCAGCGGAGGTAGTAGATCTTCTCCACGGAATCACAGCAGCACGACGGCGTGGTGGTGGTGGTGGAGTAGAGAATTATGCAGGGCTTCGCCTATGCCTGTGCAGAAGAAAGGAGGAGGAGAGAGGCGGCAGAGATTTGGAGTTGTGGAGGAGGGCTTGGAGGTGGCGCCCCCACCCCTCTATATAAAGGGGGGAGGCGCCATGGGAGGGGGAGTCCTTGTAGGACTCCCCTCCCTCCTATGGCCGGCGGATTGGGGAAGGGGGGAGGAGTCCTCCTCCCCCACGACTCCTTGTCTTGCCCCACCAGGACTCCTTGATCCCTTTCTTGGTTTTCAAGCAAACTCCAAGAAATCTTCCAGAACCTTCCGGAACATTCCGAAACCTTCTAGAATCCTCATACAAATACTCCGGAACATTTCCTAACTCAGAAAATGATCCCCAATATATGAATCTTATTCTCCGGACAATTCCGGATCTCCTCGTGATGTCCCGGATCCAATCCGAGACTCCGAACAACATTCGGTCTCCAACGCACATTCCATATCTACTTAAAACAACTTCGAACCTTAAGTGTGTCACCCTACGGTTCGTGAATATGTAGACATGACAGAGACACATCTCCTATCAATAACCATAAGCGGGACCTAGAGATCCATAATGGCTCCCACATACTCAACGATGACTTCGTGATCGATTGAACCATTTACATACGAAACCAATTCCCTTTGTCACGCGATACTATACTTATCTGAGGTTTGATCGTCGGTATCTCCATACCTAGTTCTACCTCGTTACTGATAAGTACTCTTTACTCGTTCCATGATATGTCATCCCTTGTGACCCAGTCACATGCTTGCAAGCTAACTAGATGACATTCCACCGAGAGGGCCCAGAGCATATCTATCCGTCATATGGATGGACAAATCCCAATCTTGGTCCATGCGCTTCAACACATACTTTCAGAATACCCAATGACACCTTTATAACCACCTAATTATGAAGCGGCGTTTGATATCATCAAAGTACCCATCCGGTGATGGTGATTAACACAACCTCATGGTCGAAGGATTAGGTTACTATGCATTTAAAAGCTTATAGCAATACGAACTTAATGACTTGATCTTATGCTACGCTTACTATGGGTGTATGTCCATCACATCATTCCCCTAATGATATAACCTTGTTATTAATCACATCTTAATGTCCATGATCAGGAAACCATGATCATCAATTAATTAACAAGCTAGTTCAACAAGAGGCTTACTAGGGACTCTTATATGTTTACAAAACACACAAGTATTAGTGTTTCCTAATAATACAATTATAGCATGGGATGTAAATATTCATCATAAACACAAAGATATAATAATAACCACTTTTATTATTGCCTCTTGGGCATATCTCCAACAGTCTCCCACTTGCACTAGAGTCAATAATCTAGATTACATGATAATATACCGAACACCCATGGCGTTCTGGTGTTGGTCATGCTTTGCCCTAGGGAGAGGTTTAGTCAACGGATCTGCCACATTCAGATCAGTGTGTACTTTGCAAATCTTTATGTCACCATCTCGGACATACTCGCGAATAGCATGGAAACGTAGCTTGATGTGCTTCAGCTTGCTATGTGACCTTGGCTCCTGTGCATTAGCTATGGCACATGTGTTGTCACAGTAGATGGCCATCGGGTCCAACACACTAGGAACCACGCCAAGTTCAGTAATGAATTCCTTCATCCATACGGCTTCTTGTGCAGCCTCCGAAGCAGCTATGTATTCCGATTCAGTTGAAGATTTCACCACAACGCTTTGCTTTGCACTCCTCCAGCTCACTGTAGCACCATTCAAAATAAATACGTATCCCGACGGTGACTTCGAGTCATCCGGGTCGGTGTTCCAACTAGCATCGGTGTAACCGTTTACAACAAGCTGTTCATCACCTCCATAAGAAAGAACCATATCCTTAGTCCTATTTAGGTACTTTAGGATATTCTTGACCGCTGTCCAGTGCTCCATTCCAGGATCACTTTGATATCTGCTAGTCAAACTAACAGCATGTGCTATATCCGGTCTTGTACACAACATGGCATACATGATAGAACCTATGGCCGAGGCATAGGGAATATTATTCATTTTCTCTCTATCTTCTGATGTAGCTGGACTTTGAGTTTTACTCAAGGTCTTACCTGACAACATGGGCACGAACCCTTTCTTGCTATTTTCCATTCTAAACTTCTTTAGAACTTTGTCTAAGTATGTACTTTGTGAAAGCGCTATTAGGCGTCTTGATCTATCTCTATAAATCTTGATGCCTAGTATGTATGCCGCTTCGCCAAGATCCTTCATTGAAAAACTATTATTCAAATAGGCTTTGACACTTTTAAGAAGTTCTATATCATTCCCAATCAACAATATGTCATCTACATATAGTACTAGGAATGTCATAGAGCTCCCACTCACTTTCTTGTAAATACAAGCTTCTCCATAAGTTTGTATAAATCCAAAGTTTTTGATTACTTTATCAAAACGTTGATTCCAACTCCGGGATGCTTGCTTCAATCCATAAATAGAGCGCTGAAGTTTGCATACCCTGTCAGCATCTTTAGGATCGCAAAACCCTTGGGTTGTACCATATACAACTCTTCCTCAATGTCACCATTAAGGAACGTCATTTTTACATCCATCTGCCAAATCTCATAATCGAAATGTGCAGCAATTGCTAACAAAATCCTCACAGACTTTAGCTTCGCTACTGGTGAGAATGTCTCATCATAGTCAACTCCTTGAATTTGTCGGAACCCTTTCGCGACAAGTCGAGCTTTATAGACGGTAACATTACCATCAGCATCTGTTTTTCTCTTGAAAATCCATTTGTTCTCAACAGCCTTACGGCCATCCAGTAAGTCCACCAAAGTCCATACTTGGTTTTCGTACATGGATCCCATTTCGGATTTCATGGCTTTGAGCCATTTGTCGGAATCTGGGCTCACCATAGCTTCTTCATACGTCGCAGGGTCATCAGCGTTGTCCACCAACATGACGTTCAAGGCAGAGTCATACCAATCAGGAGTGGTACGAACCCTTGTTGACCTGCGAGGTTCAGCAGTAACTTCGTTTGAAGTTTCATGATCATTATCATTAGCTTCCTCTCCAATTGGTGTAGGCGGCACAAAAACATCTTCCGGTGCTGCGCTACTCTCAAATCCGAGAGAAGGTTCAATAACCTCACCAAGTTCTACTTTCCTTCCAGTCACCTCCTTCGAGAGAAACTCCTTCTCAAGAAAGGATCCATTCTTGGCAACGAAAACTTTGCCTTCGGATCTATGATAGAAGGTATACCCAATTGTTTCTTTAGGGTATCCTATGAAGACGCATTTCTCCGCTTTGGGTTCTAGCTTATCAGGTTGTAACTTCTTTACATATGCTTCGCAACCCCAAACTTTAAGGAACGACAACTTAGGTTTCTTACCAAACCACAATTCGTACGGTGTCGTTTCAACGGATTTAGATGGTGCCCTATTTAAAGTGAATGCGGCTGTCTCTAATGCATAGCCCCAAAATGATAACAGTAAATCTGTAAGAGACATCATAGATCGGACCATATCTAAGAGAGTTCGATTACGACGTTCGGACACACCATTACGTTGTGGTGTTCCCGACGGTGTCAACTGCGAAAGTATTCCACATTTCTTTAAATGCATGCCAAACTCATAACTCAGATATTCACCTCCGCGGTCAGAACGCAGAAACTTAATCTTCTTGTTACGATGATTTTCCACTTCACTTTGAAATTCCTTAAGCTTCTCGAAAGTTTCGGACTTATGTTTCATAAAGTAGACATACCCATAACTACTTAAGTCATCCGTGAAAGTGAGAACATAACGATATCCACCACGCGATGCTACACTCATTGGACCGCACACATCGGTATGTATTATTTCCAATAAGTCTGTAGCTCGCTCCATTGTACCAGAGAATGGAGTCTTAGTCATTTTTCCCATTAGACATGCTTCGCATATTTCAAGTGATTCAAAGTCAAGTGATTCAAGAAGTCCATCAAAATGGAGTTTCTTCATACGCTTCACTCCAATGTGACCAAGACGACAGTGCCACATGTATGTAGAATTATCATTCAATTTTATTCGTTTAGCATCTATGTTGTGAACATGTGTATCACTACTATCGAGATTCAACAAGAATAAACCATTCATCTCAGGTGCATCAACATAAAAGATATTACTCATATAAATCGAACAACCTTTATTCTCAGACTTAAAAGAGTAACCGTCTCGCAATAAACAAGATCCAGATATAATGTTCATGCTTAACGCAGGCACTAAATAACAATTGTTCAAATTTAAAACTAATCCCGAAGGTAGATGTAGAGGGAGCGTGCCGACGGCGATCACATAAACCTTGGAGCCATTTCCAACGCGCATCGTCACCTCGTCTCTTGCCAGTCTTCGTTTATTCCGCAGCTCCTGTTTCGAGTTACAAATATGAGCAACCGAACCAGTATCAAATACCCAGGCACTACTACGATTACTAGTAAGATACACATCTATAACATATATATGAAATATACCTTTCTTCTTGATGTTGCCGTTCTTCAGATCCGCCAGGTACTTGGGGCAGTTACGCTTCCAGTGACCAGCACCCTTGCAGTAGAAGCACTCAGTTTCAGGCTTGGGACCAGCCTTGGGCTTCTTTCCAGGTGCGGCAGCTTTCTTGCCGTCCTTTTTGAAGTTGCCCTTGTTCTTAGGCTTGCCCTGTCTCTTGAAATTGGTGGTCTTATTGACCATCAACACTTGGTGCTCCTTCTTGATCTCCACTTCAGCAGTTTTCAGCATGGACGATAGTTCAGGCAACGTCTTGTTCATGCAGTGCATATTGTAGTTCATCACAAAGTTCTTGTAACTTGGCGGCAGTGATTGGAGGAGACGGTGAATCCCCAACTCATTAGGAATCGAAATCCCCAAATCTTGGAGCTTGTTTGCGTACCTAGACATGGTGAGCACGTGCTCGCTAACGGAGCTTCCCTCTTCCATCTTACAGTTAAAGAACTTTTCGGAGGCCTCATAGCTCTCCATGGCCGCGCGAGTCTCAAAAATTAACCTGAGCTCCTTAATGATCTCGAACGGGTCATGGTGCTCAAAACGCTTCTGGAGCTCCGCTTCTAAACCGTACAGGATGGCACACTGAACTGTGGAGTAATGATTTTTCCGAGTGGCGTAAACATTCTTTACGTCATCGGTGGCATCATCTGCAGGTGGGTCACCTAGCGGTGCTTCGAGCACATAGGTCAACTGACCAGCCCTGAGGACGATCTTCAGTCCACGGAACCAGTCCGTGAAATTGCTTCCATTGTTCTTAAGCTTTTCTTTCTCTAGGAACGCATTGAAATTGATGGAGGGGGTTGCCATAATCTACAACAAATTTGCAAGTAGTTTAGACTAAGTTTATGATAAATTAAGTTCAAATTTAATTCTTAAATTAACTAGGTGAACTCCCACTCAAAACAACATCCCTCACATTGTCTTAGTGATTACACGAACCAAGTCCACTACACCAAGTCCGATCTTCACGAGAGAAGATGTAGTTTCATCGGCGAACAGTCTTCATGGTCATCATATCATTTATATGACTCATGCTCTACCTTTCGGTATTCTGTGTTCCGAGACCATGTCTGTACATGCTAGGCTCGTCAAGATAACCTTAGTTTCCGCATGTGCAAACCTGGCTTGCACCCGTTGTATGCACACGTAGAATCTATCACATCCGATCATCACGAGATGCTTCGAAACGACTAGTCTTAGCAACAGTGCCAACTAATGGTGAACACTTTATTACTTGATATTTAGTGAGAGGGATCATCTTATAATTCTACCGTCGCGATCTAAGCAATACAAGATGCATAAAGGATTAACATCACAGGCAATTCATAATAAGTGTGATATGATATGGCCCTTTCTTCTTGCGCCTTTGATCTCCATCTCCAAAGCACGGACATGATCTCCATCATCACTAGCATTGCGTCAAGGTCATTGGCGCCGCTTCATGGTTGTCCATCATCACTAGCAACTATTACAACTACTTGGAATAAAGCTATTACAAGATGAATAGACACGCAGGTCTTAACAGAATTAAAGACAACCATTAGGCTCCTGCCGGTTGCCATATTACAACAAGGATCATTGCATACATCAAATATAATCACAATCACATGATGGCCATATCACATCACAAAACCCCTGCAAAAACAAGTTAGACGCCTCTAATTTTCTTTGCATGTTTTACGTGGTTTGGGGTTTTCGAATAAGAACGGATCTTACCTATGAAACTGAACCACAACATTGATACAAGTGCTATCAAGTGCAAAGTGTAAATTGGATCTATACTATAGTGGGAGAGACAGACACCCGCAAAGCCACTTGTGCAAAGCAAGTTACACGTCAAGCGTGGAGCAAGTCTCATGTGCGATGACATGTAAGGTTAGCCCGAGCCGCTTCATCCCACCATGCCGCAAGATGCAAAGTACACAAAGCAAAAGACGGCACAAGCACCAACGCCCACAACACCATTGTGTTCTACTCGTGCAATAGATCTACGCATAGACACGGCTCTGATACCACTGATGGGTTCGTAGCATGGAAAACAAAAAAATTCTACCGCAAGAACGAACAAAACCTAGATCTAATCTAGATAAAAGCCAAGATCTAATCTATTAGACATGTGCAACGAGATAGATCTGTACTAACCCTTGTAGACACGAAAGCGTTACGAGATTAGATCTCGTGGTTGATGTAGTCGATCACTTGCCGATCTCAAGATCGAGTGGACGATCCTTCCGGTGCCGCGTTCCGGCAGCGCTTCCGCAGTCGGTCACACGTGCGGGGTCAAAGCAGACCTTCCTCTCCTCGTTCCAGCGAGCAGCGGAGGTAGTAGATCTTCTCCACGGAATCACAGCAGCACGACGGCGTGGTGGTGGTGGTGGAGTAGAGAATTCTGCAGGGCTTCGCCTATGCCTGTGCAGAAGAAAGGAGGAGGAGAGAGGCGACGGAGATTTGGAGTTGTGGAGGAGGTCTTGGAGGTGGCGCCCCCACCCCTCTATATAAAGGGGGAGGCGCCATGGGAGGGGGAGTCCTTGTAGGACTCCCCTCCCTCCTATGGCCGGCGGATTGGGGAAGGGGGGAGGAGTCCTCCTCCCCCACGACTCCTTGTCTTGCCCCACCAGGACTCCTTGATCCCTTTCTTGGTTTTCAAGCAAACTCGAAGAAATCTTCCAGAACATTCCGGAACATTCCGAAACCTTCTAGAATCCTCATACAAATACTCTGGAACATTTCCTAACTCAGAAAATGATCCCCAATATATGAATCTTATTCTCCGGACAATTCCGGATCTCCTCGTGATGTCCCGGATCCAATCCGAGACTCCGAACAACATTCGGTCTCCAACGCACATTCCATATCTACTTAAAACAACTTCGAACCTTAAGTGTATCACCCTACGGTTCGTGAATATGTAGACATGACAGAGACACATCTCCTATCAATAACCATAAGCGGGACCTGGAGATCCATAATGGCTCCCACATACTCAACGATGACTTCGTGATCGATTGAACCATTTACATACGAAACCAATTCCCTTTGTCACGCGATACTATACTTATCTGAGGTTTGATCGTCGACATCTCCATACCTAGTTCTACCTCGTTACTGATAAGTACTCTTTACTCGTTCCATGATATGTCATCCCTTGTGACCCAGTCACATGCTTGCAAGCTAACTAGATGACATTCCACCGAGAGGGCTCAGAGCATATCTATCCGTCATATGGATGGACAAATCCCAATCTTGGTCCATGCGCTTCAACACATACTTTCAGAATACCCAATGACACCTTTATTACCACCCAATTACGAAGCGGCGTTTGATATCATCAAAGTACCCATCCGGTGATGGTGATTAACACAACCTCATGGTCGAAGGATTAGGTTACTATGCATTTTAAAAGCTTATAGCAATACGAACTTAATGACTTGATCTTATGCTACGCTTACTATGGGTGTATGTCCATCACATCATTCCCCTAATGATATAACCTTGTTATTAATCACATCCTAATGTCCATGATCAGGAAACCATGATCATCAATTAATTAACAAGCTAGTTCAACAAGAGGCTTACTAGGGACTCTTATATGTTTACAAAACACACAAGTATTAGTGTTTCCTAATAATACAATTATAGCATGGGATGTAAACATTCATCATAAACACAAAGATATAATAATAACCACTTTTATTATTGCCTCTTGGGCATATATCCAACAGCATTGTCCAAGGGCTTTGTGCCTATTGGAATCAAGTAGAAGAAGAAGATCAAGTATGTCTTGAA
Source organism: Avena eriantha (assembly GCA_910589775.1). Classification (NCBI taxonomy): domain Eukaryota; kingdom Viridiplantae; phylum Streptophyta; class Magnoliopsida; order Poales; family Poaceae; genus Avena; species Avena eriantha. The sequence goes on along the minus strand of OU342746.1, from coordinate 283,329,521 downwards.
GAAGAAGATGGAGTTCCTCATGGCTTTCTTCAAGGCATCATCATCAAGAATTGTTGTGCAAGCTCAAGATGTGTCCTCTCTAGAAGATCTCATGCTTGATGCTTGCCATCCTCGGCAATCATGGAATGATGAAGACAAGTTCGAAGAAGAGGCTTCCCCATGGAGTACGGGGGAGCATGTCTCAAGACTTCATCAAGCAAGTGCAACCAAGTGCAATAAAGAAAGGTGTTCCATCTTGAAGGTGAAAAGATCGTCTACATCAAGCTAAAGTGGGATGCTCAAGGCAAAGGTATGATCTTGATAGGGTTTCTATTTCATCGGTCTATTGTAGTGTTGGGAGACCGGGTTTAGGATAGATAGCCGTACTATCAAGAGGGGCTCTCGAGTGGGTCACTCATTCGTATCTTTCAGAGAGAGCTCAAACCTTTGCATACATAGCATCATCTTTCTTGGTTGTTGTTTGGTTCTTGTCCATGTGAGGATCTAGAGCTTGTGGTTATCTTCATAACAAGCTCTAGTTCATAAAAAACAGATTTCCCTTGCATATCTTATTGTGTTTTTGATCTTGCGGGTTTTCTGGCTCCACACCTTGGGAGGTATCTCGCATATATATTCATGGTATTTTCTCCCTTGGTGATACCCAATATTTCAACACGTCGTTATCTTTTCAACAAAATTGGTTTCATCTTGTTTGGAGTTCGGATGCAAAAGTTGTGGCATTTCTAGTTCTGGAGTTTTTGCATGGCCGGTAGTTCCGGCGGGCCACCGGTAGTACCGCTAGGGTAGTTTGCCGCCGGTAGTACCGGTGTTATTTCTGGCCCAACTTATGGTAAACCCAATTTTGGTTCAGTACTCTCTCTGCCTGCTTTGCGCTATTTGTCGGTACTTCAATCGGAATCTTGGGCGGTAGTACCGGCCTAGGCGGTAGTACCGGTGACCACCGGTAGTACCGGTCGTCCTCGGTTTTGTGTTTGTTCACATCACCGTTTTTTGTACTATTGGCTGAGTGCCACCGGTACTACCGGCCACCCACCGGTACTACCGGCCGTGCGCGAATTTGTGAGTAACGGGCAGATCGGGGAGCCCTTTAAAAGGAGCTCCCCTTTCCCCTTCGGCACTAACTCTTGTTCTTCTCGTTTTTGGCTTTCTCTCTCCTCCATTGTTGACCTTGAAGAGCTTGCCCTCTCCCTTCCCCCTCCTATGATTCTTGCATCTTTTTGAGGGATTTGAGAGAGGAGATCTAGATCTACAAGCCCCACCAAACCAAATACCTTCTTTGTGAAGGAATCCTTGGGATCTAGATCTTGGAGAGTTTTGTGTTCTCCTCTTGTATTCTTCCCCCCTTATTCCCCCAATAGCTTTTGTAGCTTTGGTGGAATTTGAGAGTGGAGGACTTACCTCTTGCATTTGGTGCATAGGTTTGAGTTCTCCTCGGAGATTCGGCGAGTTCAAGCCCTTGGGCTTGTTTCTCTTGGGTTCTTGGAACCCTAGACGGTTGTGTGGTTGGATTGTTGACCTTTTGTGGTCTTGTAGACTTTTGTGGCCTTGTTGCCTTTTGTGGCTTTGTAGCCTTTGTGGCATTGTTGTTGGGAGCCTCCAATTGAGTTGTGGAGATTGCCCCAACCTTGTACGGGTTCGGTGACTGCCCTCAAGTGTCCCATAGTGGAACGTGAGTAGGCCTTTGTGGCGAGCTCACGGGAGAATAGGGTGAGCCTTTTGTGACATCGGTAGGTTGCGTGCCTTCGCATCTTGGGGTGAGACCTTGTGTGGCGTTGGGTGTGCATCGAGCCACCACACCTCGAGGTGAGCCACTTGTGGAGTTCGAAGTACATTGCGCCCCCGCATCTCTCCAACGGAGACGTAGCTTATTTGGAAGTGAACTTCGGGAAACAATTCATCGTCTCCACGTCCATCGGTTATCTCTCAACCAAGCCCTTTACTTATGCAATTTACATTGTTATAGCCATCATGCTTGAAGTATTTTAGCTTGCTATCACCTTGTTGTTTATCTTGCTTAGCATAGGTTGTTGGTGCACTTAGTGAACCTAGTGAATATAGGTTTTGGCTTGATAAATCAAACGTTAAGTTTTATTCCGCATTTATTAGAGCCTAAACCGTAATAATTTTAAAACGCCTATTCACCCCCCTCTAGGCGACGTCCATTTCCCTTTCATCTGGGCTTTCTTTTGGCCCAACCAAACCCACCCAAGGCCTCTGCCACTTCTTCCTTCCTTCCTCTCCTTGGTCTGTTTTCCTCCCTGGCCCATTACCCCCTTCGATCTTTGGTCACTGTTTGTCTTCTCCCCCGTTGCCTACCCTCTCTCTTTGCAGCCCTGACGAACGGGAGCATGTCGTCGTTGCGCTCCGGCTGCCGCATCAGCAGAGCGAGGCTCGTGGTTGCCTCCCCCTTCTTATCCTCGCTCGCGCCGTCCCGAACCCTATCTCCTCCTCTCGCTTTTCCCTTCTCCCTCTTCTCCTTTGTACCATGGTGATGTCTCAAGATATGTAGAGCTCGTTGGGAACCCCAAGAGGAAGGTATGATGAGCACAGCAGCAAGTTTCCCTCAGTTATGAAACCAAGGTTATCGAACCAGTAGGAGTAAGGAAACAACTCTAAGGTGTTGCTAGCAACTTGGAATCCTGCACAACACAACCACCGAACTTTGCCCCAACTTATAGTGAGGTTGTAAATCTCACCGGTTTTGCTGAAAAGAAAAGATTAAACGTATAGTGTGCAAGATAGTAATTGTTTGCAGAAAGTAAACAGTAAACCGTAAACAGTAGATGGTATATTAATGGTAAAGGAATGGACTGGGGTCCACAGTTCACTAGACGTGTTTCTCCTTAAGATAGATAGCATGTTGGGTGAACAAATTACAGCGGGGCAATTGACAGATTGAGAAAACAATGCATATACTAGACATCTTGACTCCTGCGAGATTTGATTGGGCATTACAACATAATACATAAACCATAATCCAATTGCATCTATGACTAATAATCCACCTTCAGGTTATCATCCAAACCCCTTCCAGTATTAAGTTGTAAGCAACAGATAATTGCATTAAGCAAAGTGTGTAAAGTAAACAATACAATTGTCACATGGACAAAGGATTGTTGTTTTCGTAGGGGTTCCGCACATGAAAACAATAAATTTTACCCTACGCCCAAGAACCCCTGAAGCTGCCAGGACCTATCTATTAGTAATACAGTAACGGGAGGGGCTTTTCGCGAACTTACCTTGAAGACCGAAAAGCGTTGTCAACGCTCAGGAGAGCGTGGTTGATGTAGACGAGCCAAAGCCGACCTCAAGGTCATGATGAAGTCCTTGCGCTCCTTCTGGGTCCAACGACTTGAGTGCCTCAAGTGCGACACCTCGCGGGGAGTTACACACGTCTGGTGCCTGACGATGACTCCCGCTTCCCCATCCAGCAGCAGTTGCGGAAGTAGAGCTCCCGGATCCAAATCCCGCAGCGCGACGGCGCTCCGCGGTGAAGATGTCTCTCGCTCGCGCAGTCCAGACTTGGGACCACGATCACGAGAGAGAGAGAGAGGGGGAGAGAAAATATCAATTAGAGGTCCTCCCAAAAGTGGGGAGACCTTTATTGATTATTGGTGTATTTTTCTAGGCCAAATACCCCACTTTATATAGGGGGAGGGGAGGTACTACCTCCCCTCAAGTCCTGGGGTGGGACTAAAGGAGAGGAGGGGGTGGGGTGGCTGCCGGCCAGCCCCTAGTGGGCCCCGCGGGGGGCAAGGCCCAGCCGGCCTCACCCTTGGTCCCTTCTCCATCTCTCCTTTCCCCTAATGGGCCCTCTCCCTCTAGATTGGCCCATTTAGCCTTTTTGACCTTTAATTGATTTTCTCTTTATTAAATAATTATGAATAAATGATTAAATCAATATTTAACATTCATTCACATATTATTCAACCTCCGTGGCCATGGAACACCTTCCACCTCCACTCCGGACATCCTTCGAACTTACCAAAACCCTTCTGGTTTTCTCCCTACTTTTCTTCGGCAATTCTACCGATCCTATAAATGCTCTCTAAGCATCATCAAGCCCTTAAGTGTTATACCCCACGGTTCGGGAACACTCCAGACATGGTCGGGAAACTCCCGCACCAATGATCAACAGAGGGACCTGGATGGTTGATACATTGCAAATGTATCTATAATTTTTGATGTTCCGTGCTTGGTTTTATCTACTTTCTTGTGTTTTGTTCCAACTTTGGAGTACTTTTCATATGATTTCTTGGACTAACCTATTAACAAGAGCCACAGTGCCGGTTGCCTGTTTTTTGCTGTTTTTGGTTCCAGGAAAGTCAGAAAATGAATATTCTCGGAATTGGACGGGACAAAAGCCAAAGTGCCTATTTTCCTGAAAGGCTCACGGAGCCAGAAGGAGAGTCGGAGAGGGGCCACAGGGTGGCCACACCCCCCTTGGCGCGGGCAACCCTAGGCCGCGCCAGGGCATGGTGTGGGCCCCCTGGCTGGCCACCGACCTTGCCTCCTTCGCCTATAAGAGCTTCCTACACCAAAACCCTAGAGAGACAAGCCTCCAGACACGAAAAGTTCCATAGCGCCGCCGCCACCAAAGGGGAGATTCGGGGGACAGAAAGTCTCTGTTCCGGCACCCTGCCGGGACGGGAAGTGCCCCCGGAGCCATCTCCATCGATCTCCACCACCACCATCTCCATCACCATTGCTGATTCGCATGATGAGGAGGGAGTAGTTCTCTCTCGAGGCTAAGGGTTCTACCGGTAGCTATGTGTTCATCTCTCTCTCTATGCATGATCTTATTGAGATCATGAGCTTGTAATCTATAGATCTACCTTGCTACTCAAGTGCTTTAATAGATCTCTGATGTCCCCATGTATGTGAAGTTGACAGTGTGCACACCATGGTGGCACTTAGGCTAGAGATTACAATTACTTGTTATGAGTTATATTTGGAGTTGGATGTTTCTATGAAATTGTGGTGTTTGTTGGAACCATCTAGTACTCAAGGTGACAGTGTGGGGTTATCTAGATGGGAAAAGCGAACTTTGAGGAGTGCTGTTATAGCCCTACCATCGATTAGAGTATCCAACTGGAGAGTAGTTAAGAGTAGTATCATAAAGAGAATATATTTATATGAGAGTGTTCACTAGTGAAAGTATGATCCCTAGGCCTTGTTTCTAAATATTGAAACACCGTTTGCAACTAGATCTATTACATGTTTGCTTGCTTCTATCTTTATTTTAGTTTGCCTTTAGTCTCTTCCATGCCATCAAGCTATTTTCTATCACCGTTACCACTTATAATTATCCATACCACTTGTATTCACTATATGTTCGCCGAACTAGTGCACCTATACACCTGACAAGTGTATTGGGTGTGTTGTGGACACAAGAGACTTCTTGTATCTTGATTGCGGGATTGCTTGAGAGGGAATACCTTTGACCACTTCATCCCTGAGTTCGATAAACCTTGGGTGATCCACTTAAGGGAAAACTTGTTGCTGTTCTACAAACCTCTGCACTTGGAGGCCCAACAACTGTCTACAAGAATAGAAGTGCGTAGACATCAAGCTATTTTCTGGTGCCGTTGCCAGGGAGGTAAGGTAAAAAGGTATTCACACCGGAGGATTAAAGAAGAAGAACCTCCCACGGCAAACGCCTATTTTCTGGCGCCGTTGTCGGGGAGGTAAGGTAAAAGGTACTCACATCCTCCGGTGTGAGTGCTCAAAGTTATTTCCTTTAGATTCTGCAATTTTGTCTTTTTGTTTGTTGTTTTCACTAGTTAGGCTTAATGGAAAACAACAACAAAATTAGAGAGCTTTATAGTATTTATCTTGAGTGAGGACATGAAGTGTTTGAAGAGAAAATTAAAAAACATATGGAACTTTATTTGCATGCTAATAGCAATGTTGTTAGTATGAATTCTTTGGACACCATTATTGCTAATGCTATGGAAAAGTCTAAGCTTGGGCAAGCTAGTTTTTATGAAAATGATCTTTTTAGTTCCCCAGCTTTGGAAGATAGATATTCTATTGCTTATGATGATACCAAACCTCCAATATATGATGATTACAATGGCGAGTATGATATTTTCAATCAACCTACTATTGAGGAGAAAATTAATTATGATTACATTATTCCTCCTATATTTGATGATTATGGTGATGAGAATAATAATGATAGCTATTTTGTTGAATTTGCTCCCACTATGATTAATAAGAATGACTATGCTTATGTGGAGAGTAATACTTATTATATGCATGTGGCTCATGATAAGAATGTTTTATGTGATAGTTATATTGTTAATTTTATTCATGATGCTACTGAAAGTTATTATGAGAGAGGGAAACATGGTTTTATGCATCTCAATAATATTAAGTTTCCCCTCTTTATGTTGAAAGTCTTGAAGTTGCACTTGTTTTGCTTTCCTATGCTTGTTGCTTTGTGCTTTCATGACTTGTTTCCTTACAAGATTCCTATGCATAGGAAGTGGGTTAGACTTAAATGTGTTTGAATTTGCTTCTTGATGCTCTCTTTTACTTCAATTCATATTTCTTTCTGGAGCATCATTGAAATTATCATGCCTAACTTAAAGGCGTTAAAGAAAAGTACTTATTGGGAGATAACCCAAAAGTTTTAGATGGGTCTTGGAAGTTATTACCTCTGTAATAACCGCTCCTTATCCTTTTTGTATGCTTTTTGTGCCAAGAGTAACCTCTAATGAGAGAGAAGTAATGATTGGGAAAGTTGCTGTCCCGAAACAGATTTCTGTGCTTCACCGTAAAAATTCGTGTAAAATCTCTGAATGTCTTTTTGAGGCGTGAATTTTTTTGCTTCTGCCCCAGGTTGTTATCTAACGTTCATTAGTTCAATACTTTTTGATTTGAGCAACAGAAGGTCTTCGAAAAAATCCGTCTTTACCTGCTGGTCTGTTTTGACAGATTTCTGCCATTTTCTACATTTGCTTCTTGTTGGTTCCTTTTTTAGTTATTTTGGGGAATTGAGATTTTTGAGGGAAGTGCTACAGTAGTAGTGTTCTAATGGAAGTTTATCTGGTGTTAGAACTGAACCCAAAGACTTATTATCTTGAATGCACTAATGTTGCTAATAAAGATTGTGTGAAGTTTTGTATGAAGGAAAATTTTCAGGTGTATGGAAGGAATGAGTAATGAGATGAAGGATGGACTAAAGCTCAAGCTTGGGGATGCCACGCGTGTCAACCCAAGAAATATCCAATAAGTACAAGCGTCAAAGCTTGGGGATGCCCAAGGCATCCCCTTCTTCATCAATAAAAATTTCAGGTTCCATCCAAACGCTTCATTTTTATTGTTTCATGCACTGTTGTGTTGTTCTTGGAGCATCTTCGTTTTGTTTTTTTACTTTGTTTTCTTAGTTTTCTAAATAAATTGGTTGGACCCCCTCTTTCATACATTGGTTTGCAAATAGTTTGGTTTGGATTGGAAAAGAGTAGGAAAGTTCATGCTTAAGTGGTAAAAAGAGCTTGTTTTGACTGTGGCCTATGCTTTGTCATGCCATACTTGATATTGTTTTGGCTTTATGCTTAGTATTATTTGCTGTAGCATTACTTATTATAAACACTTGAGATTGCTTAATGTGCCTTGGATGAATCATGCGTTGTTTTAGCATATTAAAGCATAATATAGTGGTATTCTCCTTTGATGCTTTATTTGGGTTGACTTGGCACATGCTCACACCATGTTATGGCTATCTCAAGTCACCATAGCCTTTATGATCCTTTAGTTTTCAACTTGTAGTATCACTTTATGCTTTGATCAATGATGTTTTGTCGCTCTGCATGATTATGACCATTATTGCTCTCTTAGTTTATCGCTCCCAGTCTTTTGCTAGCCTCCACAACCAAGTATGAGTTCCACTCATGCATCCAACTCCCTAAACCGAATTATTCCAAAGAGTACACCATACCTACCTACTAGCTTATGCTATTCCAAGTATATTCATGTTTTTGTTTACCTTCCAAATTAAACTTGTTATGAGAAAACTAGTGATTAAAGCTCTCACGAACTTGATGGCACACTTACTTTTCTTGCCCTTAATAAATTTGAACCATTGTGTCTTCTATGTTGTATATGCTTGCACTTATTTGTTGGGAATTAGCAGAACCATGCTTTCATGGGGAACGCTTTCAACATTGCGCTTGGTACCTATACCTAGTTGATATCATGCTCTTTTGTATATGGATGTCATCGGTGTGAAATGAAAGGGGAGCTTGTAAGTCCATGGAGTTGTGTATATGTGTTAGAGAAACACCTGGGCCACTGGTCTAATCCATGCTGACATGGTGGAAACCTGTAGCGTAACCATAATGAGCTGTCTATGAAGCATTCTTCTTATAAAAAAGAGTCCTATATTGAGAAAAAAAGAGAAAAGAAAAAAAAAGATTATGAAAAGAGGAAAGAGAGAAAAAAGCACCATATTCCCATGGTAAATAAGAAGATTGCTAAGATGCTCGTTGTCTGCTTGCCTTGTCATTTTGATATGGGGATTCTTCCGTATCATCGGGCAAGGGGTACCCCGTTGGCGGTTCTCTATGATACACATGTACTTACGATGACAAGAACTTACCGGTGACTAAAGTTTAGTAGCATGAGGAGCAGCCCTCGTATACAAGGGACATGAGATTTCTGACTTATACTTTGTCAAGCATGTACACCATAGTTTGTTCACTTTAACCTTAATCACTTCAAGATGCTTATGATAGGGGCAATGAGAGCTGAAAGCTATAAGTACCATAATTTTTGGAAGCTCTTTATGAGACTTGAATCCCTACTTCCTTTTATAAAGGCCTTTCTTCCACCATTACATTGAGTCTCCACCTTCTATCTTTATGCACCTACTTTGAGAGCATAGTGGCCATTCTTAGTTCTATGTGCATTGTCCCAAGACTAGTTGATTGATGCATAACTTGATATTGCTTGTTTTAAACTATTTGTATCTAGTCACTCTTATGAACTTTGAAGGTGTCCTATGCATTTATATTTGCTACTCTATGAGGGACAAGCTGATTACTATTATGCTATGTTTTCTTTATGTGAAACAAACAAACGTCTTGCAAAGCATTGTTATTCATGAATCTTTTGTTTGTGCCTTTTCATGTTGCATCATAGTTTCTTTGTCTTATTGCTAGAACCTTGTCTTTCATGCTATGATTGAAGTACTAAGGTCGTAGCTTTGAATGTTTTACAAATACTTTGATCAAGTCTTCGATGGTGCATGTCATCTCAAAAATTATCCTTTCTTTTTATCACTTACCTACTCGAGGACGAGCAGGAGTTAAGCTTGGGGATGTTGATACATTGCAAATGTATCTATAATTTTTGATGTTCCATGCTTGGTTTTATCTACTTTCTTATGTTTTGTTCCAACTTTGGAGTACTTTTCATATGATTTCTTGGACTAACCTATTAACAAGAGCCACAGTGCCAGTTGCCTGTTTTCTGCTGTTTTTGGTTCCAGGAAAGTCAGAAAATGAATATTTTCGGAATTGGACGGGACAAAAGCCAAAGTACCTATTTTCCCAAAAGACTCACGGAACCAGAAGGAGAGTCGGAGAGGGGCCATAGGGTGGCCACACCCCCTTAGCGCGGGCAACCCTAGGCCGCACCAGGGCATGGTGTGGGCCCCTGGCTGGCCACCGACCTTGCCTCCTTCGCCTATAAGAGCCTCCTGACACCAAAACCCTAGAGAGTCAAGCCTCCAGCCACGAAAAGTTCCACAGCGCCGCCGCCACCAAAGGGGAGATTCGGGGGACAGAAAGTCTCTGTTTCGGTACCCTGCCAGGACGAGGAAGTGCCCTCGGAGCCATCTCCATCGATCTCCACCACCATCTCCATCACCATTGCTGATTCGCATGATGACGAGGGAGTAGTTCTCTCTCAAGGCTAAGGGTTCTACCGGTAGCTATGTGTTCATCTCTCTCTCTATGCATGATCTTATTGAGATCATGAGCTTGTAATCTATAGATCTACCTTGCTACTCAAGTGCTTTAATAGATCTCTGCTCTCCCCATGTGTGTGAAGTTGATAGTGTGCACACCATGGTGGCACTTAGGCTAGAGATTACAATTACTTGTTATGAGTTATATTTGGAGTTGGATGTTTCTATGAAATTGTGGTGTTTGTTGGAACCATCTAGTACTCAAGGTGACAGTGTGGGGTTATCTAGATGGGAAAAGCGAACTTTGAGGAGTGCTATTATAGCCCTACCATCGATTAGAGTGTCCAACTAGAGAGTAGTTAAGAGTAGTATCATAAAGAGAATATATTTATATGAGAGTGTTCACTAGTGAAAGTATGATCCCTAGGCCTTGTTTCTAAATATTGAAACATCGTTTGCAACTAGATCTGTTACATGTTTGCTTGCTTCCATCTTTATTTCAGTTTGCCTTTAGTCTCTTCCATGCCATCAAGCTATTTTCTATCACCGTTACCACTTATAATTATCCATACCACTTGTATTTCACTATCTCTTCGCCGAACTAGTGCACCTATACACCTGAAAAGTGTATTGGGTGTGTTGGGGACACAAGAGACTTCTTGTATCTTGATTGCAGGATTGCTTGAGAGGGAATACCTTTGACCACTTCCTCCCTGAGTTCGATAAACCTTGGGTGATCCACTTAAGGGAAAACTTGTTGTTGTTCTACAAACCTCTACACTTGGAGGCCCAACAACTGTCTACAAGAGTAGAAGTGCGTAGACATGAATGGCCATGTGACCCCTGTCCGTTCCACGAAGATCTTTCATCGTTTGAACCGAGACAATCGTGTCTTATTCCCTTTGTCACTCGATACTTGCATTGCCCGAGATCTGATCAATGACATCACCATGTCGTGTTCAATCTCGTTACTGATCAATGCTACTTGACTTGTTCCGACAAGTGATATCCCCGTGATCAAATATAGTAACGGGATGGGCTTTTCGCGAACTTACCCTTAAAGACCGAAAAGCGTTGTCAACGCTCAGGAGAGCGTGGTTGATGTAGACGAGCCGAAGCCGACCTCAAGGTCGTGATGAAGTCCTTACGCTCCTTATGGCTCCAACGACTTGAGTGCCTCAAGTGGGACACCTCGCGGGGAGTTACACACGTCTGGTGGCTGACGATGACTCCCGATTCCCCAATCCAGCAGCAGTTGCGGAAGTAGAGCTCCCGGATCCGAATCCCGCAGCGCGACGGCTCTCTGCGGTGAAGATGTCTCTCCCTCGCGCAGTCTAGACTTGGGACCACGGTCACGAGAGAGAGAGGAGGGGAGAGAAAATATCAATTAGAGGTCCTCCCAAAAGTGGGGAGACCTTTATTGATTATTGGTGTATTTTTCTAGGCCAAATACCCCACTTTATATAGGGGGAGGGGAGGTACTACCTCCCCTCAAGTCCCAGGGTGGGACTAAAGGAGAGGAGGGGTGGGGGTGGCCGCCGGCCAGCCCCTAGTGGGCCCCGCGGGGGGCAAGGCCCAGCCGGCCTGCCCATTGGTCCCTTCTCCCTCTCTCCTTTCCCTAATGGGCCCTCTCCCTCCGGAATTGGCCCATTAAGCCTTTTTGACCTTTAATTGATTTTCTCTTTATTAAAAAATTATGAATAAATGATTAAATTAATATTTAACATTCATTCACATATTATTCAACCTACGTGTCCATGGAACACCTTCCACCTCCACTCCGGACATCCTCCGGACTTACCGAAACCCTTCTGGTTTTCTCCCTACTTTTCTTCGGTGATTCTACCGATCCTATAAATGCTCTCTAAGTATCATCAAGCCCTTAAGAATGATACCCCATGGTTCGGGAACACTCCAGACATGGTCGGGACACTCTCGCACCAATGATCAACAGAGGGACCTGGATGGCCATGTGACCCCTGTGCGTTCCACAAAGATCTTTCGTCGTTTGAACCGGGACAGTCGTGTCTTATTCGCTTTGTAACTCGATAGTTGCATTGCCCGAGATCTGATCAATGACATCACCATGTCGTGTTCAATCTCGTTACTGAACAATGCTACTTGACTCGTTCCGCCAAGTGATATCCCTATGATCAAATCACACGCTACGCAGCTATTGGATATAACTTCTCCGAGTGGGCCCTTGAGTATCTTCCCGTCACATGGACGGACAAATCCCGCTCTTGACATATATTGCCTCTATGGTTTCCTCCAAATACCTGAACACACCTTTATAACCACTGTTTTACCAGATGGCGTTTGATGCTATCTAAGCACTCTCGGGAGACAGTGATTGATATAGTCTCACGGTCTAAGGAATAGTCTACGAGGGTCCTTTTCTAATCATCGTACCTTGAACTTCGTGACATGATCGAATCACGATGTTTAGGTTGGGTGTTGGTTCATCATCTCATTCCTAGAATGAGATGACCTTATTTCCAACTAGCATAAATGCCACATGATCAGGAAACATGATCATCTGTTGACCAATGAACAAGTGACTAGAGTTTCACTGGGAACCCCTGGTTTGTTTGTATATCACACGTGTATTGATGTTTCCACTCAATACAGTTATAGCATGATATAAAACTTAATCATAAACTATATGAAATATGATAATAGTCCTTACTACTATTTGTCTCTAGGGCATATTTCCAACAGTCTCCCACTTGCACTAGAGTACAAATACACTAGCCGCATTTGTTCTTAATCATTGGCACCATATATCCGGTACCCTGAACATGCTTGCTCATAGAAGAGGTTGAGTCTTGGTTCTGTACTTTACAGTCCCAAATCCTTTGCAACTTACTAATGTCATTTTGATTGACATTAATATTCTATCATCGCATGATAGCAGCTGTGTGAATGCATCGTCACTATGGCAGCAGAACGAGGCCTGATTCCAGGAGCCTACAGTGACGTTAGATCAACCTCGAGGGCTTTCTCATGGGCACTGTTCCCTGGGACACATCATTCTACGTTAAAAGCGAATTAGCCCCGCCATAACATTATACAACACTTTAGATGGTACCCTTATCTATTATTATAAATGTATTCATAGAAACACTAGTGCACTCTGTGCAACTTTTAATGTTTTGTTCACCTCGCTTCCTATTTGACTTTGATTGGTATCTACAGGAGTTTCCAACATATTCCCTTATAACATAACTCTTTATGCTTTAAGATATGTCATCCTTTTATGGATTTGGAAAACATGTCTACAGTTCTTTATTAGACACTGCGAACAAAACTTAGCTCAACTTCCTGTGATTTGAGCTTAATCACTTTCAAACATTCCTTGATTGGATCATATATTATGTTAAGTTATCATCATGGTTTACTAAGATAGAACCTATGTCTTAACATAGTGGATGATGATCATCCTTTCTTTCTTTCAACCATTGATGTTAAACTTAATGTTATTCCTAATTCGAGTCATTAAGGACTAGTTCCTTAATTAACTTCTATTCTGAAACCCTTTTTAGAATCCCTTAAGGAATACTACATAATATCATAATACACTTATTATTAACTTCTTCATCTTATAAATCATTATTTATAAGTATTTGCACTTTCATTCTTAACATACTTAAGAATTACTCCTATAAGCTCCCACTCAAAATATGTTCCTACATATTTGAATTCGAGTCTTATATTGCTCCCACTTAAAATATGTCAATCACATATTGTTTCAGGAAGACTTTCATAGGTCCCACTCAATTTTATGCAAATTGCATATCCACTCACTATTTTGAATAACTTCAAAATCCTTTGATTAAATATCAAACTTGGAGATTTATTATGAGATACTAGTACTTTACTAGTTTTAAATCCACTAGACATTCAGCACACTCGAATCAAATTCATTTGAATTCATCCAATACTTGAAAAATTGTGCTTTTGTTATTCACCCCTTTTTTCCTACTATGGCTTTGCAGTCATTTGGAAAAATTCCAAGTAACTCCTTTTACTTGTGATATTCAGCAATGAATTGCTTTCTAATCTCAAGTGAATTTTGCTTTTAGGATTTCTCATAATTCTAGTTTACCATTATTTCCTTTATAGTTCGTATGTATGTCATATTCCAAAAATCATGACAAGTGATTCACAAATGTTTCCATACAAGATATGGATTTACATTTTGAATCCTACTTCATATAGTGAAAAACAATAGTGGAGGGAAAAACACAATAATCAAAATCATTTATTCTTTCCTTCTATGAAGAGAATCGTTCAAGAAAGCTGTCCGTTGCGCTTCTCAACACTCTGATGCAGGGTATTGAATCCTCATCGTGTTTTACACTATTTTCCATTTGCTCCATAATTGAGAAACTTCACTAGAGGCGAGCTTTCTCAAGAATGCACCAAAATCCCAGCAATACGAATCTTGCTTCCTTTTTGGTTTGAGCTATGGGTTTCGTATTCAAAGTTTCCAATGAGTACTCTACAAGGACTTATTCGCTATTGTTTTGGTTATATCGAATAGCCCCAAAACTTTCATGAATTTAAATGGTTTACCAATTCTAATTGAGTGCTAACTATTTCTAAACTAATGGTCTCTACATCTACACTACAACGATTTATTTGGTGCCTTCTATTAAACCCCTTTTGATGTCTAATATCACATTGTGGTGCTTTGTATTTTGACGTTTCAAAACACTTTGCATTTCACAATTTCTTTCATGCCATTCTTATAAAGTTGAATTTCATTACTATTGATCAAATCGTAGTAATTAGATTCCCTTTTATACTTATACCCTTTGTTGATGAAACACTTTGATCAAATCAAATAGTTTCATATTCATGTTTCCTTTGGTAAACTTACTTTACACATTTAAACAATCATTTAATGATAACTACCATTTTCGTTAAACACAATACATCGAATATGTATTCTATTTAACAATTCATCAAACACTTTGTATTCAAGTAATACACGGTGTTCAAGTTATTTCACCGAACTTAGGCATGATTTATATGTGATAGGAAATCGAATGACTTTCACACATTATCACATAACTTTGAATTTAAACAATGTTTTTTCATTCACTAATGAACATATCATTAAGTTGGGTATTTTTAAACAAGGCATTTTAATGTTTTACAAATGTTCATGCATTATCAATTAGTTTCATAACAATAAGGATAATTCACAAGTAATCAAACAAGATATGAACACGAATAGAAATCATTCATAAAAGTGGAACAACTGCTTGTTACAAACTGATATGAATAACCGTCTCACGGAGTGTGAGACAAACTAAAGAAGTTCAAATCTCTCGATTACATTAATCATCCTAAAACACAAACTAAATGATAAATGTCGAGGGAGAGTGTCGTCGGCTGTCATCATCATGCTCGCCATCGACATGCAATGTCACCTCCTCTCTAGCAAGCACCTCTCATGCAGAAGGACCTGTTTTCATCAAAACAGAACAAGTATCAAATATACTTAACACTGCAATGTGTTTGCAAGATTATAACATTTATAAAACTGTATATCAAATATATACCTTTGTCGTTGACGACTCCAGCGACGTTGGGTTCATCTATCACATTTCTGAAATGTGATATGAACTCAAGGAAATCCAGTGTTTCTGTGTCGCCTCTCATAACGCAGATCCTGACTTGTGCTTGGAAGCTTGGAGAGTTGGAGGAAGCGACCGTAGCACAACTCCCATCGCAAATGAGCTTGAGAACCAGTTGTCCAGGTAGTATGCCAGACTCATGTACGCATCGTAGAGGCGCAATAAGTGCTCATCTAGTGAGGATCCCTCCTCCATCTTTATGGAGAGGAAGTCCCCCATCAGCTCATACTCCCACATGCGCATTTGTTCCACGAAATGTGCTCTCAGATGTGTCATGACCACCCGGGGCTTGAGACTCCCCACTATTGACCATAACTCATCCTCCATTCCGAGGTGCATGGTCACTGATATGAATGTGGCCATCACACGACGACGATAACGCAGATCCCGCTGCTCCTAGGTCTCATGAGAATAGGGTGACTCCAAATACATCTCGCAGGTCATGTAGTCAGCTACATTGTTCTCCCAGGGAGATCAAATAGGCGTATGACCCATGCAGAAAAGTTGGATCCATCTAACTTGAGCTTTTCTCCTTTTAACCAATCGTCGATAGGAAAGGTAATCTCGGGAAGAACCATTTTCTACATTTATAATTGCAAAAGGAATTTAGACTAAGTTTATAATTAAATGAGTTAATAATGACGCCACTCAGAAACACCTATCCCTAGTGAGGGTTCCTAGTGATAACACAACCCCTACCAGCCACATCTCCCCCGATCGTCACGGCCATCAATGTGGGTTCAAGGGTGGACGCTAAACGTCGGTCACATCATTCATGCGACTCGTGCTCGATCTTTCGACCATCCGTGTTCCGAGGCCACGCTTCTCTAGCGTGCTAGGATCGCCAACTCAACCTTAGTGTATCCGCTGTGCAACATGGCTTACACCCACTGTATGCGAACGTAGATATGTATGACACCAGGCCTGTAACCCTGGATTGCCTCATATCGAAGAACTTTCTTGGTGGTGCACACTAAGGGGGAACACAATCGTTGGTAATTTAACAGGGATCATCTTATTAGGCCACCGTCGAGTATCTAATACTTGCACACAATAAGACATACAAACAATAACATTTAATGTAAATTCTATGTGATATGGTCCTTCACGTCGTGATCTCCATCCGTCGTCACCGGGTTCCGGCGCCAGGGTTCCGGCGCCGTAGACACTAGGGTACCGGTGTCATTCCGGCGTGGTAGTTCGTCACCTTCGTGACTATCTACTACTACGTAACAAAAGGTAATCACTTTACCTTTGCCACAACCATATCACAAAGCAACGCCCCTGCAAAACAAAGTTAGACGCCTCTACTTTATCTTTTCATGTTTTACGTGGCTGAATGGGCTTTCGCACAAGAACCGTTCTTACCTACGAACTTTCAGCACAACGCTGATCAAGTAGTTGTCTCTACTACACCCCTTTCGGGGCCCTCCGTTGCAAATGGTATACCAACTAATGCGAGAGAGACAGACACCCCCCTAGGCCACTTTATACTGTACAAGCCATATGTCAAGCATGGACCAGTCTCGCGAATGAACGCGTAAAGTCGGTTGGGGGCCGCTTCATCAAGCATTACTGCGGTATACACAAGTAAACGTGGGAGGGTAACAACTAAAAGATCAACACCCACACACTACATCTCGTGTGTTCTACCCGTACTAGTATTACTACGCATAGTTCTAGCTCTGATACCACTGTAGGGGTTCCGCGCATGAAAACAATAAATTTTACCCTACGCCCCTGAACCCCTGAAGCTGCCAGGACCTATCTATTAGTAATACAGTAATGGGAGGGGCTTTTCGCGAACTTACCCTTGAAGACCGAAAAGCGTTGTAAACGCTCAGGAGAGCGTGGTTGATGTAGACGAGCCGAAGCCAACCTCAAGGTCGTGATGAAGTCCTTGCGCTCATTCTAGCTCCAACGACTTGAGTGCCTCAAGTGCGACACCTCGCAGGGAGTTACACACGTCTGGTGCCTGACGATGACTCCCGCTTCCCCAATCTAGCAGCAGTTGCGGAAGTAGAGCTCCCGGATCCGAATCTCGCAGCGCGACGGCGCTCCGCGGTGAAGATGTCTCTCGCTCGCGCAGTCCAGACTTGGGACCACAGCCATGAGAGAGAGAGGGGGGGAGAGAAAATATCAATTAGAGGTCCTCCCAAAAGTGGGGAGACCTTTATTGATTATTGGTGTATTTTTCTAGGCCAAATACCCCACTTTATATAGGGGGAGGGGAGGTACTACCTCCCCTCAAGTCCTGGGGTGGGACTAAAGGAGAGGAGGGGGTGGGGTGGCTGCCGGCCAGCCCCTAGTGGGCCCCGCGGGGGGCAAGGCCCAGCCGGCCTCACCCTTGGTCCCTTCTCCATCTCTCCTTTCCCCTAATGGGCCCTCTCCCTCTAGATTGGCCCATTTAGCCTTTTTGACCTTTAATTGATTTTCTCTTTATTAAATAATTATGAATAAATGATTAAATCAATATTTAACATTCATTCACATATTATTCAACCTCCGTGGCCATGGAACACCTTCCACCTCCACTCCGGACATCCTTCGGACTTACCAAAACCCTTCTGGTTTTCTCCCTACTTTTCTTCGGCAATTCTACCGATCCTATAAATGCTCTCTAAGCATCATCAAGCCCTTAAGTGTTATACCCCACGGTTCGGGAACACTCCAGACATGGTCGGGAAACTCCCGCACCAATGATCAACAGAGGGACCTGGATGGCCATGTGACCCCTGTGCGTTCCACGAAGATCTTTCGTCGTTTGAACCGGGACAGTCGTGTCTTATTCCCTTTGTCACTCGATACTTGCATTGCCCGAGATCTGATCAATGACATCACCATGTTGTGTTTAATCTCGTTACTGAACAATGCTACTTGACTCGTTCCAACAAGTGATATCCTTGTGATCAAATTACACGTTGCGCAGCTATTCGACATAACTTCTCCGAGTGGGCCCTTGAGTATCTTCCCGTCACATGTACGGACAAATCCCGCTCTTGACATATATTGCCTCTACGGTTTCCTCCGAATATCAGAACACACCTTTATAACCACCGGTTTACCAGATGGCGTTTGATGGTATCTAAGCACTCTCGAGAGACAGTGATTGATATAGTCTCACGGTCTAAGGAATAGTCTACGAGGGTCCTTTTCTAATCATCGTAACTTGAACTTCGTGACATGATCGAATCACGATGTTTAGGTTGGGTAGTGGTTCATCATCTCATTCTCAGAATGGGATGACCTCATTTCCAACTGGCATAAATGCCACATGATCAGGAAACATGATCATCTGTTGACCAATGAACCAATGACTAGAGTTTCACTGGGAACCCCTGGTTTGTTTGTATATCACACGTGTATTGATGTTTCCACTCAATACAGTTATAGCATGACATAAAACTTAATAATAAACTATATGAAATATGATAATAGTCCTTACTACTATTTGTCTCTAGGGCATATTTCCAACAGTTTTCTCCCTAGTAGCAGCATCAGATCTACAACCTTAGAGATTTCTGTCACTTCCCCAGATTACTAGAGGCATGAACCTACTATCAAGCATAAATACTCCCTCTTGGAGTTACAAGCATCTACTTGGCCAAGATAGCTACTAGCAATGGGGAGCATGCAAGATCACAAATAACATAGACATGATAGAATCAATAATCAATCTGACATAGTATCTCAATATCCATCGGATCCCCGCAAACACAACATGCATAATTACAAATAGATGATCTTGATCATGAACGGAGCTCACAAGATCTAAACATGATAGCACAAAGGAGGAGAACCAACCATCTAGCTACTGTATGGACCCATAGTCTAAGGATGAACTACTCACGCATCACTCTGGAGGTTGTCATGGTGATGAAGAAGGCCTACGAGATGATCTCTCCCCTCCGGCAGGGTGCCGGGAAGATCTTCGGATCCCCCGATCTAGGGATGGAGATGGCAGCGGCTACAGACTCTTTCGTGGATTTTTTGATCGGGTCCTTAGGGTTTCTGCATCGGGGTACTTTTATAGGCGAATGAGCAAGGTTGGTGGGAGCCCGAGGGGCCCACACCATGGGGCGGCGCGCCCTAGGGGGTGGTCGTGCCATCCCTAGGTGTGGCCACCTTGTGGCCCCACTTCGGCTGCCCTTCGGACTCCGTGTTCCTTCTGGTAAAATATTGACTTTGGCTTTTGTCCCGTCCAATTCCGAGAATATTTCCTTAGTAGCTTTTATGAAACCAAAAACAGTAGAAAATAGGCAACTAGCACTACGACATCTTGTTAATAGGTTAGTTTTAGAAAATGTATAAAAATACCTCAAAGTGTAAACAAAACATAAGAAAGTTGAACTAAAACAAGCATGGAGCATCAAAAATTATATACACGTTTACGACGTATCACATGGCGGCCGCTAGGAGCTGCCCTGCGCTGCCGCGAAGAGCGAGGCCAGAAGGAGCCGTGACGAGGAGCAGCAGCGCCAGCCGCGTCTTCCCGAACCACTTCCTCGAGCCTTACCGCCAGCTTCCTCTGTCCCAAGATCGCTTCCACGCCGTCCCCCGTACCTCGCCATCATCGCGTTACCATCGTCTCTGCTTCCTCTCCGCACCTCGCTCAGCCTGGCTTGGCCAGCTACTGGCACTAGGTGAGCCTCAACGCCTCCCTCCTCTCCCCTGTGTCGCCACGGTACAGCAGCTGCTCGCCGTGCACGGCATCAGCGCATGCACCGCGCGCCCACGGACACGTCGCGGTCATCTGTTCCTAGAGTTTTTCCCGGTGATCTTGACCTCCTCTGGCAGCATGGAAATTATTCTAGGTACATCAGGCTACATCTAGGCAAAAACCACACTTCAAACCGATTCTTAGATCGCCCAAAATCTTCTCGCCAAGTCCTCCAAAAATCTCTGTCAACTGCTACTATGTTTTGTAGTTTTTGAACCCGACAGAAACCCTCTATTCGATGATGTTTCCCGAACGTAACAATCTTCCTATGAGGAAGCTTCCTTCCCACACCCCTCATGTCCATTTGGTCCTCTTGTGGTCGCCATCATCCATTCCTTGCCACAAACATGCACTATTGTCGTAGGAAACCTGTCGTGGTGTGGAGCACGGCAGTGCCATCGGGGATGGCATGAGAGGGGACAATCAGGATGCTATCGGTGGCTACTCGCAATGGGTTAGGCACAGATACTGTAAACATAGTGATGTACCTAGGTTTGGAGCCCTCCTGTCCAGGTAACACTCCTACTCCTGTAAGGATCTACTAAATGGGGAGCAGATGCTCAATACAAGTGCTCCTTGAGCTGTTTCCCTAGCTGCTATCGAGAGCTAGAGGAAGATGAACTACTTGACTTGGTGATTCTGGCTAACTTCTAACTTGTCATCCTCTACCTAGAACCCTAGCACTACCCCTTCTTATATACTGGTGGAAGGGTGGGTTACAATGTGGGCTTGATACGTCCAAAACGTATCTACTTTCTCGAACACTTTTGCTATTGTTTTTCCTCTAAAATTGTGTGATTTGGATACAACTAACATGGACTGACGCTGTTTTCAGCATAATTACCTTGGTGTCTAGTTTTTGTGCAGAAAATCAACTATCAGGAAAAATCCCGAAAAATATGCCAAAAATCTTATTTCACCAGAAGACTCACGGAGTCAGAACACGAGACGGAGGAGGGCCACGAGGGGCCCACACCACCTGGCCGTGCGGGCCAGGCCAGACCGCGCCTAGGGGTGGTGTGGTCGCCTCGGTCACCCCCTCGGCCTCCCTCTTCGCCTATAAGTTGCCTCTTGACCTAAAAACCAAGATACATTTGCAACGTATCAGGTGGTAGTCGGAGAGGCCTAGGGAGGCTGAAATCGCGTGACGAAGGCGGCGGCAGCACCGCGTCTCCGCGGGAGCGCGAGAGAGACAGAGTGAATGCGTGAGAGAGAGGAGTGAGTGGTACTGGGCCACTCGTTCAGAGTGGGTTTGACCAGCCCAAGTGGGCCAAGTCAGGGCTAGGCCGACCCAATGGGCTTGGTCCAGATTTAAAAGAGAAAAGTCTAAATGATTTATTAAAAGACCAAAATACCCCTAGGTATTAAAAGGTCATAAGAAATAAAATAAAAATCCTAAAAATATAAATAAAATACCAACGAACTCCTCAGAATATTCTCTATTCAAAAATAATAATAGAGAGAATTTTAGGTAATTAAATTTAGAACTGTTATTATGAATATATATATGTTCCTTTTGGAATTTTATAAAAATATACAAAACACTTAAAATTGAATAAAATTCATATTTAAGATCCTAAAAGGAAGTACTATTATAGAAAAATACTAGTTTGTATTTTTGAAATGTAAATCAAGTGTGATAAAAATAAAGTATTATTTCCTTAAAGGAATTTTAGTTTAACGTTTAAAGGAGTTAAAAATTAAATAAATTCATTTTTAAACTCTTAGAATAATACTAGTTATTATAATAATGCTAAATATCAAAATAATATGAACTTAATGATTTCTTGAATTATACTTTTCTTTTATTAATTAAAAGAAACATAAAACCTTTATAAGGTGGGTAAAACATGCAAAGAAGGAAAATAATAAATCATTGCATGAGATTACTATGCATTGCATATTTCTTATTTAAATATTGTCCTTACCGGGCAATAATGGTTTTCTGTAAAAACCGGAGCTCAAGGTCAAGTGGAAGTATTCGACTTCACTACCTTGCAGTCACAAGGCAAGTTCACCACTTGCTCATGTCCTTTGAAGAGTCTTTATGAAAGTATTTGAAAATTGTGTGTTATCACCTATGATCTTAAAGAGACAGAAAATTAATATTTTCCCAAACGAATGAATGCTATTATCATCCTAAGTGATGATGAATACTAAGAATGACAATGGAATCTAGGATTCCAGTTGCGAAACAACTAGGACTTAATAACCCAGGACATCAGTGATTCTAGCGCCGTATATTACGCGTTAACCATGAGATTTGGAATGGGATGGAGAAGTCAATTGTATCTTCTTACTCTCGCATGTATCCGGATGCGCAGGTCGTGGCTGTTATCCTTGTAGCATGCATTAATTGGTAATTCATAGAGGATATGCAGCATATGGGTGGGAACCCTCAATGTCCCATGATAGGTCTGGCATCTGAACATTATGTACTAACCATTGCCATAATTCAAGATGTGGGCATGGCGTACACCAAGGGAACATCCAGGGTCATGAAGGGGGCAGTGATCGGCTTGGATCACCTACTGGGCCCCACATCATGGAATTGTGGACGGGAATGTACGCCCGGTTGTGCAACAAGGAGTTGGTCTCTCATGGGTAAAGCAACGCACCTTTGCAGAGTGTAAGAATCGTGACTTGTTACTCCCTGTGCCGGGAAGGAGCTACAAACGCAGAAGGAAAGGAACTCCATGAAGTTCTGGTCAACCTGTGAAGGCTGATGTGCATAACTTTTGATAATAAAATCAATCTTTGAAGAAATGTTTACCAAAACTGCATAGTACTAAGGACTTATAGTCCGAGGTGGTAGTTAGAGCATACAACATCCGACCTTGCATATAGTGAACTTGCTGGGTAACGCTGTTACTCACCCTTTCCTTTGAACCCCTTGCTAGACTTTGAGGGCTAGGGGAATGACCAGGTGTATGCTACGGAGGTCCAGAACGACGTCTACTATGAAGAGCCAGACCTATCCGGTGGAATCGAAGGGGTGGACTACGTGATACACTATGGAGCTGAAGACAACGAGTCAGAGTAGTTGTCAGGCCATAATGTAGTTACCTAGGTTGAGCGGAGCAGGACGAACCCTATAGAACAAGCTATTGAGCTCACGTCTTTATTACCGTTGTGTTTTTTTGTTCTTCTGCTGAACTTATGAAATAAGTTATTTGGTTTGTAAGTTTGAATCTCTTGAAGTCTCGAACTCCTGATATTGTAATAATAATGAAGTGTGTATGTTTGTAATTTGGACCCGCAATGTTTCTGTTGTACCACTCTGAGGGATGTGATATTTACGAAACGGTGTTCTGTGGATGTCATGTCAACGACTATAGTGTACTACACATGCAGTGGTATGCTGGGTCATCGCAGCTAGTATCAGAGCAATTTCTTTAACCTTAGGTTGGAAACCTAGTAAAGGGAACTACCTGTAGGAGTCTTGGGGCAACGGTAAAGAATTCTCTAGATTATATGATGAATATTCATTTGGGAATATTTTTGTTATATTTTTTAGTGCGAAAATTATTTATTATGATGCATCATTATAATTAATGGTTACTAATTATGAATATTTTGTATACAGTGAAATGGCACCAAAGTTTCCAAAACAGACTTTGGTAAGGAAAGAAGAGACTCTCGATGATTATGAGGGGGCTTTAACTGAACAACTTCGAGAACTTCTAAGGGTTTTTGGTTGCACAACTAATATTCCAATTAGTACCTTGACATACTATGATGGGCGAATGTTATCCAAATATCGTGTTAGCATCCAACTACCAGAAAATCTTGGTTTATATCATGATTTACCAATGGTTGAAGGTAGAAGTCACCTAGCAGCATACCATGTTGCTATTATGGAGGCAATATCCAATGTTCGGGAGCACATGGCGCAATAGTTAGCTGGAAGCACATATTCTGTGATTCCTCACGACTCTATAGACATGGAGCTAGTTCCAGATCATCTTACTTTAGTAAATAAGCATCCAAAATTAGCTTCCAAGTTTATGGATCAGTATCGACTAGTAGTTGGGTCTTTGTATAAGACACATCAGGTTATTGTGGAGGATCATATTGATATGCTAGAGGATTTAACTAATCCAGAGCGAAGGGAGAAGTTAACATCTCAATTGGAGAATGAAGCAGTGGGTAGGGTTAGCCCAATTTTTAAGGATATAACTATAGATCCAGCATATTTTACACCATATCCCTATTAACCTATGCCAGAACCCACTAGATATCCTGATGAGGGTACTAGTCATCCAGTACCACATAATTCTTGGGGAACCGAGGATTTGGAACTACCTATTGGAAAGTCCGAAGGATGGAGGTATGGATCAATGGATGGATATGTCGGGAATCGTATTCCCGTGGAAGATTTTGTTGGTGATACCGGGCAAACTAGTCGCATGGGAGTGAGGTCTTATTCTGTTGATGGAAGGGATGTCCACGTGGAGGATGTAGAGTCCGAGGAGGAAGATCCTGAATAAAGGGTGTTTGAGTCACAAGAACATTATCCTACTCTTGATAACATGCATTATCCAATTATAGCTGAGGACTCTTGTACCCAGCAGAGTACTTGGGGAGCATCGGAAGCAGAATATTCTATTGATTATTCTAGAGTCAGAATACAGGAGGCGATTGAAGAAGACAGTGATGAGGAGGATTCTGAAGATACCTCAGATGAGTTGGAAGGTATGGATGCACTTCAGCTAGATGATGTGTCAAGTCCAGATACTTCTGATACTGAGTATCGTCCATCGAAGAGGCAAGTCGTTCCACAAACGGTGCGTCGTACTTCACGTCAGCACGGTTATATTCTGGGTATGTACGATGAACGTCGCAACTTCTGGGGAGCGTGACCTTGGGGAGGATTATTCCAGTGGTGATATGGAAGTTAGAGTCGGAGCACTTGATGTAACTAAATAAGTGGGATAGCATCCACTAGAGTTGTAATACCTGAATGGTATGGGTTTGTAATGGTGTTGTACTAACTATGTTGTGTGTAATGTATAATATGTGAAATGCATATTTGGTTCTTATTTGGATTTTGTTTTCCATTGTGTGACTAGTTCTATGCATGAAGTTGAGCTCAGAACACATACACATGATGTAAATATGAGTGTTCGCTTTATGTTACAAGGGTGTATGGAAATGGGTGTAGAAGATGAGACCGAACAACAACACATGGAGCGCGAAGCTAAGGGGAAGGCAGATGAAGACGCCAGAATGCAGGCAAATTTACCAGCACCACCAATGAGGCCATTGATGGAGCAGAACTTCATGCAATACAGGCAAATGATGCAAGAGTCCCAAAACAAGTTTATGGAGGGGTTAGTGGATCGAGTGGGACATCAAAGGGAACCTGAGGTACATGGTGTGAGTCTTTCTGACTTTCAGAATGCAAGGCCTTTACCTTTTGCATCAGCCCCTGAGCCAATGGATGCAGAGGATTGGTTAGTAGATACCGAGAGAAAACTTAAGACTGTAGGTTGCAATGATGAGGAAAAGCTGAGGTATGCAACACATCTCTTAACCGGACCTGCAACATCATGGTGGGAGAATCAGTTAGAAATGCAACCTCTAGGTAGGGAGTATACCTGGGAGGAGTTTAAGCAGAGATTCCATGAATATCATGTTCCAAAAAGTGTGATGGAGTTGAAGCGCAGAGGGTTTGAAGAACTTCTGCAGGGATATACCAGTGTCATGAAGTACATCCGGGAGTTCAGTCAACTATCTCATTATGCTGAGGATGAAGTGAACACTGAGGAAAAGAGGAAGAAATGTTTCCTGCGTGGTTTAAATCCATTTGTGAAGATGAAGCTGAGGCTGGCTAATAAGCAGACTTTTCAACAGTTACTTGATGCGACTATCACATTTGAGGATGATTACAAGAATGTCCAGGAGGACCGAAGGAAGAGAGCAAAGAAGGAAACTAAGAGGATCCAAGCAAGTAAGCCTAAAACCAATTTGGAGTTCAAACCTAGGAATCAACCCTTCAATAACAACAACAATAAGAAGAAGAACAACAATGGAGGTCAGTCCAACCCTAGGAGGAATATTATCTGCAACAATTGTGGTATTCTAGGGCATTTCCAAAGGGAATGTAAGAAGCCAATAATCATATGCTATGGTTGTGGTCAGAAGGGGCACATGAAGCCCGATTGTCCCAAGAAACCACCAGGTGGTTGGCCTACAACGGGCGGTGGTCAAGCAAGAGTCGGAGGTGGACAACTTAACAAAGGTGGAAGTTATGGCAGAAACGACAATGGCAAGAAAGGCAGACCTACTAGAAAGCTGAATTGCGCAACCTTGGATGAGGTGGATAACTCGGATCAAGCGGTGATAGGTACGCTCAATATTCTCACAAATCCTGGAAAAGTTCTATTTGATACTTGTGCAACTACTTCATTCATAGCTGAACAATTTTGTGATAAGTTCGGGATTAGAAGGGCACCATTAGAAAAACCTATGACTGTAGTTACCGCTAGAGGGGTCATGGTAGTTAGAAATATTAAATTAAACCAAGTTATCTCAATCTGTGGACAAACCTATTATGCTGATCTTTATGTGATTCTATTAAGGGGAATAACAGTAGTATTGGGAATGGATTGGATGACGGAGTATGGAGCTCAGACCAATTGTGAGGATAAAACCGTTTCAATCAAGTCTCCAAGTGGAGGAAGGATAGTCTATCAGGCAGATAAACATAGTCATATCATGGTAGATCTGCAATTGAACTCAATGAAGGAGGTTAAATTGGAAGATATTCCTGTAGTCAAAGAATTTCAAGATGTTTTTCCAGCAGAATTACCAGGAATGCCACCTGATCGAGAAATAGAATTCACTATTGATCTAATACCTAGTACAACACCAATAGCCCAAGCACCGTACAAGATGGGACCAAAAGAATTAAAAGAGCTTCAGGAGAAAATTGATGAGTTAGTCCGAAAAGGATTTATTCAGGAAAGTGTATCCCCATGGGGAACTCCTGTTATTTTTGTGGATAAAAGAGATGGACAACGAAGAATGTGTGGTGATTACAGAAATCTTAACAACATCAGCATCAAGAACAAATACCCATTACCAAGAATTCGAGATCTGTTTG
The DNA here is from genome assembly GCA_910589775.1 of Avena eriantha. Lineage (NCBI taxonomy): Eukaryota > Viridiplantae > Streptophyta > Magnoliopsida > Poales > Poaceae > Avena > Avena eriantha. The sequence goes on along the minus strand of OU342746.1, from coordinate 283,302,129 downwards.
ATCAAGTCAAAGGAGCTGGAGTGTTTTCCAAGATTGATCTAAGATCATGATACCATCAGATAAAAATCAAACCTGAAGATGTTCCAAAAACAACATTTGTGTCAAGATATGGACATCATGAGTACCTCGTCGTACCTTTTGGATTAACCAATGCACCAGCAATATTCATGAATCTGATGAACAAAATCTTCATGCCTTATCTGGATAGGTTCTTCATAGTGTTCATTGATGATATTTTGATATACTCTAAGGATAAAGAAGAGCATGCAGATCACTTGAGGATAGCATTGCAAATCTTGAGAGAACATAAGTTATATGCTAAATTCAGTAAGTGTGAATTCTGGTTAGATAAGGTAGAATTTCTTGGTCATGTGATCAGTAAGGATGGAATTGCCATAAATCCATCCAAGGTACAATCAGTGCTGGAATGGAATGCACCAACTAATGTGAAATAAGTTCGAGGTTTCTTAGGCATGGCAGGCTATTATCGGAGATTCATTGAAGGTTTTTCCAAGATAGCTGGACCAATGGCCAAATTGCTAAGAAAGAATACACCATTCATATGGGATGAGAAGTGCGAAGCAAGTTTTCAGGAATTGAAAACTAGATTAACCACGACACCAATTTTAGCCATTCCTGAAACAGGAAAAGATTACACAGTATACTATGATGCATCCAAGGAAGGATTAGGATGTGTGCTAATGCAAGATCGCAAGGTGATTGCATATGGGTCTAGACAACTCAAACCACAGGAAGTCAACTACCCAACACATGATCTGGAGTTAGCAGTAGTGGTCTTTGCTTTAAAGGGATGGAGGCATTTTCTCTATGGAGCAAGATGTGAACTATACATGGACCATAAAAGTCTCAAATATTTCTTTACTCATAAGGAGCTGAATATGAGGCAGAAAAGATGGCTAGAGTTGATCAAGGATTATGATCTTACAATTAACTATACTCCAGGAAAGGCCAATGTAGTAGCAGATGCTTCAAGTCATAAGAGTATGGATACTCAACCCATCAAAAGAGAATTACCAAAAGAGTTGCAAATGGATTTGGAAAGGTTAGAGATACAATTCCTAAGGACAGAAGTTCGTGTAGGCTTAGCTACCATGAGGGTTATGGAAGAGCAAAGCAGTGATCTTCATCATGAAATATATCGACATCAACTTGATGATCCATTCATTGCTGAAGAAATCAGAAGAATTTCTGAAGGACAAAAATCAGTTTTTCATCTAGGAGATTATGGATCTTGATGGTTCCAAAACCGTCTTTGTGTACCAGATGTATCGGAGATCAGAGAGGTGATACTCCGAGAAGCACATGTGACACCATATTCAATTCATCTAGGGAGTAAGAAGATGTACATGGATCTTAAGGACTTATTCTGGTGGAATAACATGAAGCTGGTGTAGCACCCCAATTGTCTAACAATTGCAATGCTACTTGTCCTAGTAAGATATTGGCTACTTCATATATACTATTATTGCATCATAATTATATCATGCTCATGTCATCATGCCACCTTGCATTTGAGCATCATATAAAACCCTCTTTCTTTTTGTTTTTCTCTCATATGCATTATTAATTGTATTTGCCTCTGGATATTGTATTTGGTTATTGATATATTGTGCAATGCCCAAGTTGAGTTGGGGGCATATCTTTTATTTCCATTCCACCATATTTCTCTTCCACCACCTTATAATTCCACCATCCCTTTAACCATGAGCTTGTTTCTCTTTCTTTTGCTATTTTTGTTCTAGCTCATGTGGGATGGGGTAGATATTAGTCCTTTAAAATTCCTTTGCTTGGCTTTATTTCATTTCTTGGAAATGCATAGGAATAATGCCATCATATTATTATTGTTGTCACAAAATAAATCATGGCATTATTATTTTGCATGGGCCATGCACAATTCTTCACCACCTTTCTCTCTTTTGGTACTTCTTTGGTTTTAAGGGATCCTATCTTGAGAAAAACATCTACCACCATTACACCATCCTCATAATCTCATCCATCTCATTTTCCTCTTAATTTTATTCTCCATGCATGATCCATATGAGGCCTAGTCCATCATTCCTTCTTTTCTTTCTTGGAAATCTCTTTCACTTCATCTCATAATAATTCAAACACCACTCTTGCTCCACTCCTCATACACCAAAAATTACAATCTAAAAACCTAAAAATAATCTAAACCTAGCCACTCTATTAATCCTCCTCATAACCCTATTTCTACTAAACCCTAGCTCCACTTTACCTCTCTCTCTCACACCCCCTCTCTCTCTACCATGGGCACCACCTGGCCACCTCTCCCTGGCCCACACCCAGCCACCCTAACCCTAGCTCGAGCTAACCATCTAACCTAGCCGAGCTACCCCTCTTCTCTCTTTTTTTCCTCTACCGGCCGAGCTAGCCCTCCCTGCAGCCACACGTCGCCCTGGTCCACCTGCAACCCCTCCCCACCGTGCCTACCAGCCCCAGCTCGAGACCCAGGTCGAGCCAGCATGTGAGGGAGAAGGGAAATGGTGGCAACGAGGCCACCTTTATCTCCCCTGCCACGGCTCCCTCTCCCCTCTCTTCCTCTCAGTTTTCCTTCCTCCCCACGCCTCTCTGGCCTCTCCCAGATCTGGCCGAGCCACCCCCTCCTTCTCATTCTTCCTCTCCGTCCAACAGCACCCGACGCCGGTCGCCGCCAGTACCACCTCGCCCCGACGTTCCAGCCGGCGTACTTGTCCTGGAGGTGGCCTGGGAGCTCGAGGAGATTCCTCTACGACGCCCTGTCCACGCCAGCACGAAGGAGAAAGCCCCAGCACCGCCAGATCCTCGCCGTCCTCCGAAACCCTAGCCCGCCGGAGCGTCTGCGTCGTCAACGAACTGCCGCTCCTCGCGCCGATCCGACACCACCGCCGAGACCGCGGTGAGCACTTCTTCCCCGCTAACAACCTCCGCCTCGCTGTACCGTCCTAGCACCGCCGTTCTTTTCGTCGAGCGCCTGACGTGCGCGCCGTGCGTCGTAGTCTGCCAGCCTCCCCGCGCTGCACAGCCCCTTAACTAGCCCGCGCCCACCTCCCTGTCAACTACCCGAGTCAGACGCACTGGCTTGCCCCTCCGCACGCACTCCCGCGACCCGGGATCGATCCCCGCTCGCGCCGCGCGCCGGTTTTCCTCGTCAGAACGTGGAGAAGAGAAACAGTACCCGGGCCGTGGTCATCTTACAAAAAGCCCCCCACCTTTTTTGATTCCTGCAACCCGCGCTCCTAGAGACCCCACCTGTCAGCCGCTCTGGTAGAATTGCGGAAAACCCCTCAGCCTTTCTCAGCCGCAACCCGCGCTCCAGCCTCAGCCCCACCTGTCAGCCCCTGTCTTCCTCACCGCTGACACGCGGGCCTGCGCTAGTTGGCCCACCCCGCAGTCTCAGTGGCTCACCCAGCCGCGGTGAAAAACGTTTTTCCCCGCGCGTGGTCTAGTCAGCACAAAGGCTCACCTGTCAGTGTCTGGGGTTGGTTTCGCCTGAGTGACAGAAGTATTTAGATGAACAGGTGTTTCACCTAAATTGTTTGATTCAGATGAACAGGTGTACCCGCAAGATGGATACTGGGTAGAAGAGACAGATGATGTTGGCAACGATCATTCGGTGTAGAGATTCCGGGAACGGGGATCCGTGTGATCTATGGGCGGGATTTGTTTATTTATGGGGCATCTTATGCCAATTTGCTTCTTATCCGTACTCGGATCTTGTTTTCCGCTTCCGCCTGATACTCTGATGTGTGATGTATGAGGAGCTATCCTAAATTATTATATCTATCTAGGACATTTGGATCTTGCCGTATGGCGTTGCAATATTTCTATTTCTTTTAGATGGAATGGCTCTGAGGACTGTTGTATGTGGCTTGCATACATACTCATTTGTGTATGTAGTTGATCCCTTCGCCTGCCAATTACGCCGCTCGTTCTTGTCCCGTTATCCGAAAGTGGTTAGGACGGCCGAAAGGTCTACCGTGAGTGGCCCTGGGCCCACCGTACTATTTTAACCACTTTCGTTCATCCAGGCATTAACTAAGAGCGTAATTCACCGAGGTAGTTACAATTGGTATCAGAGCCATCCCGCCCTTCAGGGTCTCAGCCAAAATGGTCGTTGTCAGTCTAGCAAATATTTTGGTAGTTATGTATACTAGGGAAAAACAAAGCGTGAGAGTAGGACTGCTTCCATTTTTCTTCTTACCCACCCACCCACCTTTTTCTGGTAAGGAAGTGCAACGTTTTCAATCCTTTTCTAAAATTCAAACTAGGATTCACGTGTTCTGGGTTCCGTAGTACCATAGGTTGTGTTTGTGTTTGTGTGTGTGTGTGCGTGTGAATTCCTTGTCTATCTGTTGCATCCAAATGTTATCACTATCTGCCTTTTGGTTATCAATTGTTGGTACATTCCATACCGACAGGCCTTTGTAAACCGACGCGATCTATTCCGATTCGTTGTACACCGATGCGATCTATCTTACTCTTTGTTATCCGACGTTATCTTGTTTGGGGTGTTCGTTTCCGTAGTTACCAATCTTTAGGTTCATCTTAAGAAGAAGGTGTTGGGATATGTGTTTTACTGATTCATGTGCGGAGTAATGATTTGAGTGCGGGATGGAGTCGCGACCATACCACTATTTTTATCATTGGCTTTTGTATATTGAACTAGTAGAGTTACTAATCTTGATTCGTTAAGTGGTTTTGCGCATATAGTGGTATTTTAATGCCGAAATTTGCGGAATTTTTTTTCTTTGTTAGTTGTATACCACACTCCTTGTTCAGTCGTGTGTGTTATGTTTAATATCTTCTAATGGCCTTGAACTTTGTTGATATTTTAATATCATCTCAGCGAATTGCATTCCTTAATCTTGATTAATTCCATTTTGGTACTATTTTGGATTATTATCATTCTCCATTATAGTACTGACTTGTGTTTTATATCAATCACAGGATGGCACCACCACGCCGTTCTGAGGAGGACATACCACCTGAACTCGGGGCTGCTTTGGCAAGTATTGCAAATGCTTTGGGCACTATGCAGCAAAACCAGCAGCGCTTCGAGGAAAGCGTGAGGAGGAATGAGTTTGCTCCGCTACCTCCACCTCCCAAGCGAGGAGACATCAAGAGTTTTCTCAAGTTCAACCCACGTCAATTCGAAGTGTCTGATCAGCCACTTGATGCGGATGATTGGCTTCGTGAAGTGTCAAGGTTGCTGATGACTGCGGATGTTCCCGAGCAAGAATGGGTCAAGTGTGCTACTCACCTTCTGAAGGGAGATGCAGCTCTCTGGTGGGAAAATTACCTCAAGGCAGATCTTTCTGGTTTTCAGCCTACTTGGGAGCGGTTCACTGCTGCTTTCAAAGAGCAATATCTGTCAGAAATTGTCATGGAAAGGATGAAGGAAGTGTTTCTCAACCTCAAGCAGAGCACTGACAATGTCAACACCTACATCAGAAACTTCATAAACCTTTCTCGTTATGGTGGCGATGAGATCTTTGATGACAAAAAGAAGCAAAAGAGGTTTCGGCAAGACCTCAATGCTTCCATCAAATATGTAATCACTCATGCAAGGCCAGCATCTTTCTTGGAACTTTAGCACACAGCTCTGCAGGAAGAAGCAAGTAGGCAAGTGTTTGAGGAGTCAAAGAAACACAGCCGTGATACAGCAAGCTCTTCTGCTATGATAGCTCCTTCTAAGCGTCGTGTCTGGGTTCCTAACACCCCACCGTCGCTCCCTGCTCCACCAAGACCGTCAAGCTACGCACCAAGGCCACCAAACTCCTTCACTGCGGCTCCCAGGGGCTACAACCACAACTACCCTGGAGCGCCTGGCGGAGTCCCTGGCTACGTTGCTCCACGTCCACCTGGTGCTTGCTATACTTGTGGAAACACTGGGCATCAGCACTAGAATTGTCCATTGAACAACAAAGCTCTTCCACCACCACCTCCAAGACCTGCGGCAAGTGCTCCTATGATTCGTGCACCTCCACCTCGGGCTCTCAACATCAACACTAAGCCGGGGTCTACGGTTGCTCGTGCCAACTGTGTCAACGCCGCTCAAGCTGAGCATGCACCTGGAGTTGTCATGGGTATGCTTCCTGTTAACTCAGTTCCTGCACGAGTTTTGTTTGATTCTGGTGCTTCGCATTCTTTTGATTCTCACAAGTTTGCTCATGAGCAAGATCTGGCTATGGTTCCTTTATTACACCGTCTTGTGGTACAATCTCCTGGGTCAAACATGAGGGCTGCTCATATCAGCCATGGCAATCAAATTGAGATTGGTGGCTCTTCGTTTCCGGATTCCTTAATTATTCTGGGAAATTCTGATATTGATGTTATCTTGGGCATGGATTGGTTGACAGCAAATGCAGCTGTGATTGATTGTGCTGAACGTTCAGTTTCTCTGAAAATTCCTGAAGGCCATATAGTTTATTCTCCAAGTCTGCAATTCAGCTTTATTCATTGGCGGCTCTGAATGATGATGCTATGGAAGGTATTCAGAGTGTTCCTATAGTTTGTGAGTTTCCAGATGTCTTTCCTGAAGAGTTGCCAGGTATGCCTCCGGATCGTGAGGTTGAGTTTGTCATTGAACTTGAACCTGGTACCGCTCCTATCTCCAAGCGGCCTTATAAAATGGGTCCTGCTGAGTTGGCTGAACTTAAGCGTCAGTTGGATGAACAAGAGAAGTTGGGTTTCATTCAGCACAGTACTTCTTCTTGGGGTAGTCCAACCATCTTTGTGAAGAAGCGAGACAAGACTGATAGACTTTGTGTTGACTATCGGACACTCAATGCTAAAACCATCAAGAATAAATATCCCCTTCCGCGGATTAATGATCTCTTTGATCAGCTAGCTGGAGCTGTGGTATTCTCTAAGCTTGATTTGAGAAGTGGTTATCATCAAATCAAGATTCGCAAGGAAGATGTTCCCAAAACAGCTTTCACCACCCGCTATGGCCTGTATGAGTACACGGTCATGTCTTTCGGTCTCACCAATGCACCTGCCACCTTCTCGAGGCTTATGAACTCGGTTTTCATGGAGTATCTTGATAAGTTCGGTGTGGTCTATCTGGATGACATTCTAGTCTATTCTAAGTCTAAGGAAGAACATGAAGAACACCTTCGGTGTGTCCTAAACAAGCTTCGTGAGAACCGCCTGTATGCAAAGTTCTCCAAGTGTGAATTCTGGCTGCCTCAAGTCACCTACCTTGGTCACGTCATCTCTGCCAAGGGCATTGCCGTCGACCCAGAAACTATTAAGACAATTATGGACTGGCTTCCACCCATAAATGTCAAAGAAGTCCGAAGTTTCCTTGGTTTGGCCAGTTACTGTCGTCGCTTCGTTCAAAACTTCTCAAAGATTGCGAAGCCTCTTACCGATCTCCTCAAGAAAGGGAAGAAATACCTTTGGACTCCTGCTTGTCAAGCAAGTTTTGAAACACTCAAAGAGAAGCTCACTTCCACACCAGTCTTAGTTCCTCCAGATACATCAAAGCCTTTCCAGATTTTCTATGATGCTTCGTTGCAAGGATTGGGTGTGGTCCTTATGCAAGAAAAGCAAGTTGTTGCTTATGCATCTCGTCAGTTGAAGACGCATGAGATCAACTATCCTACACATGACCTCGAACTCGCAGCAGTTGTCTTTGCTTTGAAAGTATGGAGGCATTACTTGCTTGGCAACCGTTGTCAGATCTTTTCTGATCACAAGAGTCTGAAGTATATCTTCACACAGCCTGATCTCAACCTTCGTCAGAGGAGGTGGATTGAAACAATTAATGATTTCGATTTGACCATCAACTACACCCCGGGCAAAGCCAATGTCATGGCAGATGCTCTCAGCCGAAAAGCTTATGTCAACAACGTCATGGTGGAAGAACAACAGCCTCTATTGTGCGAGGAATTCCGCAAGCTCAACCTTGAAATTTTGGATCAAGGGTATCTCCTAAACCTTCTAGCAACACCTCTCTTGGAAGAAAAGGTCCGTTCCATTCAGCTTGGGGATCCTTACACTAAAAAGATCATCTCCAACATTCAGCTTCCGAAGTATGAGTCTTTCCACGTAGATGACCAAGGCACTCTTTTCTTTGAACACCGGATGTTTGTTCCGAACTACCCGGGTTTAAGAGAGCAAGTTCTCAAGGAGGCGCATGATTCTGTTCTTTCTATCCACCCTGGAAGCACTAAGATGTACATGGACTTGAAAACACAATATTGGTGGCCTGGTTTGAAACGATATTGTGCCAAGTATGTCTCGGAGTGTGATGTTTGTCGCAGAGTTAAAGCTATTCATCAGAAACCTTCCGGTCTTCTACAACCATTGAAGCCTCCGGAATGGAAATGGGAGAAAGTAGAGATGGACTTCATCACTGATTTTCCAAGGTCGCAGAAAGGCAACAATGCAATCTTTGTTGTCATTGACAGGCTTTCCAAAGTAGCTCACTTCTTTCCAGTCAAGGAAACAATTTCTGCAATTCAGTTGGCTGAGCTCTATATCAACAGAATTGTCTCTCTGTATGGAGTTCCTCTTGAGATCAGTTCAGACCGTGGAAGCATCTTCACTTGCAAGTTCTGGGGAAGTTTCCAAAATGCTTTGGGAACCAAACTAAACTTCAGCACAGCTTACCACCCTCAGTCGCAAGGACAAGTTGAAAGGATCAATCAGATTCTGGAAGATATGCTCCGTGCTTGCGTTATCTCTTTCGGCATGAAGTGGGAAGAATGTCTTCCTTATGCTGAATTCTCTTACAACAACAGCTTCCAGAAAAGTCTAAAGATGGCACCATTTGAGGCTCTCTATGGTCGCAAATGCAGAACTCCGATTGGTTGGTCGGGCGCAGGTGAAAGAATATTGTTTGGCCCCGACATTGTAACTCAAGCGGAGGAGAAAGTTCACATCATTCTTGAAAATCTGAAGATTGCTCAAAGTCGCCAGAAGAGCAATTATGACAGAAAGCACACGGACATGGAGTATGTCCCTGGTGATCTCGTTTACCTTCGTGTCACTCCCATGAGAGGCACGCACCGTTTTGGTATCAAAGGAAAGCTGGCTCCTAGATACATCGGTCCTTTCAAAATTTGTGGAAGAAGAGGAGAAGTTGCTTATGCTCTTGAACTCCCTGAACAACTCAAAGTCCATGATGTTTTTCACATCTCTCAACTCAAGAAGTGCTTCAAGGATCCCGGCAGGACCGTGGACCATGAACTCATTAATCTCCAAGAAGATCTGTCTTATCAAGAACACCCCACAAAAATTCTTGAAGTCGTAGAAAGAAGGACTCGCAACAAGTCCATCAAGTTCTGCAAGGTGCAGTGGTCGCACCATTCCGTTGATGAAGCCACCTGGGAACGTGAAGATGAGCTCCGTGCCCAGTATCCTTCCCTTTTTGAGTCTTCTTCTTCTTCCTAGAATCTCGGGGCGAGATTCCTGTTTAGTGGGGGAGAGTTGTAGCACCCCAATTGTCTAACAATTGCAATGCTACTTGTCCTAGTAAGATATTGGCTACTTCATATATATTATTGTTGCATCATAATTATATCATGCTCATGTCATCATGCCACCTTGCATTTGAGCATCATATAAAACCCTCTTTCTTTTGGTTTTTCTCTCATATGCATTATTAATTGTATTTGCCTCTGGATATTGTATTTGGTTATTGATATATTGTGCAATGCCCAAGTTGAGTTGGGGGCATATCTTTTATTTCCATTCCACCATCTTTCTCTTCCACCACCTTATAATTCCACCATCCCTTTAACCATGAGCTTGTTTCTCTTTCTTTTGCTATTTTTGTTCTAGCTCATGTGGGATGGGGTAGATCTAGTCCTTTAAAATTCCTTTGCTTGGCTTTATTCCATTTCTTGGAAATGCATAGGAATAATGCCATCATATTATTATTGTTGTCACAAAATAAATCATGGCATTATTATTTTGCATGGGCCATGCACAATTCTTCACCACCTTTCTCTCTTTTGGTACTTCTTTGGTTTTAAGGGATCCTATCTTGAGAAAAACATCTACCACCATTACACCATCCTCATAATCTCATCCATCTCATTTTCCTCTTAATTTTATTCTCCATGCATGATCCATATGAGGCCTAGTCCATAATTCCTTCTTTTCTTTCTTGGAAATCTCTTTCACTTCATCTCATAATAATTCAAACACCACTCTTGCTCCACTTGGAATGGCCTCATACACCAAAAATTACAATCTAAAAACCTAAAAATAATCTAAACCTAGCCACTCTATTAATCCTCCTCATAACCCTATTTCTACTAAACCCTAGCTCCACTTTACCTCTCTCTCTCACACCCCCTCTCTCTCTACCATGGGCACCACCTGGCCACCTCTCCCTGGCCCACACCCAGCCACCCTAACCCTAGCTCGAGCTAACCATCTAACCTAGCCGAGCTACCCCTCTTCTCTCTTTTTTTCCTCTACCGGCCGAGCTAGCCCTCCCTGCAGCCACACGTCGCCCTGGTCCACCTGCAACCCCTCCCCGCCGTGCCTACCAGCCCCAGCTCGAGCCAGCATGTGAGGGAGAAGGGAAAAGGTGGCAACGAGGCCACCTTTATCTCCCCTGCCACGGCTCCCTCTCCCCTCTCTTCCTCTCACTTTTCCTTCCTCCCCGCGCCTCTTTGGCCTCTCCCAGATCTGGCCGAGCCACCCCCTCCTTCTCCTTCTTCCTCTCCATCCAACAGCACCCGACGCTGGTCGCCGCCAGTACCACCTCGCCCCGACGTTCCAGCCGGCGTGCTTGTCCTGGAGGTGGCTTGGGAGCTCGAGGAGATTCCTCTACGACGCCCTGTCCACGCCAGCGCGAAGGAGAAAGCCCCAGCACCGCCAGATCCTCGCCGTCCTCCGAAACCCTAGCCCGCCGGAGCGTCTGCGTCGTCGACGAACCGCCGCTCCTCGCGCCGATCCGACACCACCGCCGAGCCCGCGGTGAGCACTTCTTCCCCGCTGACAACCTTCGCCTCACTGTACCGTCCTAGCACCGCCGTTCTTTTCGTCGAGCGCCCGACGTGCGCGCCGTGCGTCGTAGTCTGCCAGCCTCCCCGCGCTGCACAGCCCCTTAACTAGCCCGCGCCCACCTCCCTGTCAACTACCCGAGTCAGCCGCACTGGCTTGCCCCTCCGCACGCACTCCCGCGACCCGGGATCGATCCCCGCTCGCGCCGCGCGCCGGTTTTCCTCGTCAGAACGTGGAGAAGAGAAATAGTACCCGGTCTGTGGTCATCTTACAAAAAGCCCCCCACCTTTTTGATTCCTGCAACCCGCGCTCCTAGAGACCCCACTTGTCAGCCGCTCTGGTAGAATTGCGGAAAACCCCTCAGCCTTTCTCAGCCGCAACCCGCGCTCCAGCCTCAGCCCCACCTGTCAGCCCCTGTCTTCCTCACTGCTGACATGCGGGCCTGCGCCAGTTGGCCCACCCCGCAGTCTTAGTGGCTCACCCAGCCGCGGTGAAAAACGTTTTTCCCCGCGCGTGGTCCAGTCAGCACAAAGGCCCACCTGTCAGTGTCTGGGGTTGGTTTCGCTTGAGTGACAGAAGTATTTTCCTGAGTCTGTTTTTAATCAAATCTTTTCCAAATTGTTTTAAATTCAAATTCAATTCAGATTCTAATATTTTTTAAAATACAAATCCAAATAATACATGTAATATATGTTTTGGAATCAGAAAAATGTGAGGAATTCAAATATGCCCTCCAAAATAATGTTTGAACACTTTAAAATTTCGAGATGATTAAAATTACAATAAAATGCCCTTTTCCTTATCTAAATCATAACTTTTGTTTTATAACTCCAAATTTGACAAATAATATGTCTAAATCGATCAGCGCGATGAGACCGTTCTATTTATGCAATCCTTGTTCTGAATTGAAGCATGCATCATGTTGTTATTAAAAATCTGAACTGTTTATAACAATAAAACTTGGTTAAATAAATAATAAAATGCTTTATTTCTTGTATCCACACCTCACCTTTGCCATGCTACTTTAATGCCATGTAAATTGTGCATCATTCATCATGGCATGCTTGTTTGCTTGTCGCATTTTAATTCATATGCTTGTGCACTTTATTTATGTTGGCCCTTGCTTGTTTGGTTCTTCTTCGAATAGACGCCCAGCAGGAGAATTACCAGGAATCACAGGAGTACTACCCAGATCCATCTCTCGCTTCAACTGAGCTGCCAGGCAAGCACTACCACATGATTGCATACATACAGTACCTATTGCCTCTATCTTATTCGTGCATCATTGAGTCGCGATTGCATTAAATTGAATCCCAAGTACTGCATGGCCTTTACTTTTAAACCACACCAAGCTTGTTCCGGTCCCATGAGCCATTACTACAGGAGTTGCTTGAGCCATGCGAGTCGTAGGAAAGCATGTGTAGGGTATATGAGTGTCTGAGGAATAACGAGGTACCTAAACAACTTAACCTGAGTAGTAATGGGATAACTAATGAAAGAGGCACCGGTGAGCAATATCTGCTATTTGGTGTTTCCTGCTCACTTGTGTCCCGCAGGACCCCGAGTACTTGATTCCTGTTCCTTGTTTATTCGCACTATCCACATCCGGGAGGCCTTATGGACCCCCTGAGCCAGAGCCTGATTCATTCTTATTTCTTGGGGCCACAATTAGTTTGGGGCTTTATTACTATTCTGTACTTATGCCATGATACTGCTTTATTAAAATTGTGCGAGGAGCACCTGTACTGTTTTGGATCGTGACACGTTTTCGCTGTATCGACAAGCCCAGTCACATTTTCGGGTTCCCAGTCGTTTATCGCCGTCCACACAAACCTTGGGTCCGTATCGGAGCCGGCCAACTTCGTTGCGGGTAGCTTAATGGGGTGGCCCCCTGAAATATTTCTGAATCTTGTGATTGCTTTGTCGTGAATGCCTCGTTGGGTTTTGAGTTGGTTTTTCCGAGGTTGATCGAGTGTGTGTTGCTATTCGTGCACCCTTGCAGGGTAAATCTTTCTGAAAGCCGTGTCCGCGGTTATGAACGACTTGGAGCACAGTTTCTCGATCATAGACAAGTATAACTAAAGTACCGCTTTTAAATTGACTAAGTACTTGACTAGTAAATAGTGCAATACTCATGGAATGGTTAATAAAACTGCCAACGGATGATGGGGGGTTGTTCGTCCGCTTCCTCGTTGGTAAGCGAGGAGGAGGATGGATCTGTTAATTATACTGTTATAACTGTTGTTCTTAATTCACGGACTTCCGTCTATCATTGGTTAGGCGGAAGGTTAGCGAGTATCTGTAGAATTGTTAGGTATTATCTTTTGCTGCAATTGCGTCACCCCAGGTTGTGTCCCCTTTAGTGGCATAAAGACTTGCTGAGTACCCCTAGGGTCTCACACGATAAATTGTTTGATTCAGATGAACAGGTGTACCCGCAAGATGGATACTGGGTGGAAGAGACAGATGATGTTGGCAACGATCATTCGGTGTAGAGATTCCGGGAACGGGGATCCGTGTGATCTGTGGGCGGGATGTGTTTATTTATGGGGCATCTTATGCCAATTTTCTTCTTATCCGTACTCGGATCTTGTTTTCCGCTTCCGCCTGATACTCTGATGTGTGATGTATGAGGAGCTATCCTAAATTATTATATCTATCTAGGACATTTGGATCTTGCCGTATGGCGTTGCAATATTTCTATTTCTTTTAGATGGAATGGCTCTGAGGACTGTTGTATGTGGCTTGCATACATACTCATTTGTGTATGTAGTTGATCCCTTCGCCTGCCGATTACGCCGCTCGTTCTTGTCCCGTTGTCCGAAAGTGGTTAGGACGGCCGAAAGGTCTACCGTGAGTGGCCCTGGGCCCCGCAGTACTATTTTAACCACTTTCGTTCATCCAGGCATTAACTAAGAGCGTAATTCACCGAGGTAGTTACAGCTGGACATTGCAAAATATGTGTCTGAATGCCATACTTGTCAAAGGGTAAAAGCAGAACATCAAAGTCCAGTAGGACCATTACAACCATTGGAAATTCTGGAATGGAAATGGGAACAAATTGGTATGGATTTCATCACAGGATTACCTATGACACCAAAGCGGAAGGATATGATATGGGTGATTATGGATAGATTCACGAAAAGTGCACATTTTATTCCGGTGAATCAAAAAGATAATGCCGAGAAGTTAGTGGAAATATATGTCAAAGAGATAGTAAGTAAGCCCGGAGTACCCAAGAAAATTGTATCAAATAGAGGATATGTGTTTACTTCAGCATTATGGAAGCAATTACATGAAGCACTTGGCTCAAACTTGGATTTCAGCACAACATATCATCCCAAAACTGGAGGCCAAACGGAAAGAACCAATCAAATCTTGGAGGACATGCTTAGAGCTTGTGCATTAGATTTTGGAGGTTTGTGGGAAGATCATCTACCATTGGCAGAATTTTCCTACAACAATAGCTATGAAAGTAGTCTAAAAGCAGCACCATACCAGATACTTTATGGGAGAAGATGTAGATCACCAATATGTTGGTATGAACGTGGTAGTAGCAAGGAATTTGCACCAGATTATATCAAGGAGAAGCAAGATATCATCGATATTATTAGAGATCGATTGAAGATAGCTCAAAGTCGACAAAAGAGTTATGCTGATCAAAGTTGAAGATAATGGCATCCCAAAGTGGGGGATATGGTATATCTCAAAGTAAGTACAATGAAGGGAGTTAAGAGATTCGGAGTCAAAGGAAAACTAAGTCCAAGATATATTGGACCATTCAAGATACCGAGTCGGAATAGGACAATAGCTTATGCTCTTGAGTTACCAAAAAGATTGGCTCAAGTTCATAATGTTTTCCATGTGTCACAATTACGGAAATTTCTTAAAGTTCCCGATGATGCAATTACACATCAACAAATTGAGCTACAAGCAGATTTGACTTATGTTGAGAAACCCTGTAAAATTCTGGAAGAGAACTAGAAAAGGTTGAGAAATAGGGCAATCAAATACTGCAAGGTACAATGGGAACATCACCCGGAGCGAGAGGCCACATGGGAGAAATAGGATGACTTAAAAGAGGCATATCCGGAACTATTCAGGTACACCATAGCAAACTTCGGGACAAAGTTTAATTTAAGGGGGGGAAGTCTGTAACACCCCAGCATTTAGGAACCAACGAAGGGTAGAAATAGGAATCTGTGCATATGCATGCATTCATCTGTAAAACCCGGGTAAATTTTTTGCCAAACAAAAACCTAAAGAGATCAGAGTTTCTTTCACTATCTAGAGGTAGGAATAGCTCTCTGTAGTGATTGCTATAAATTTTGACATGACCTTTAGGCATTATTGTGTTTTGGGGGAAATATTTTGAATTCAAATTTGTAATTTAAATCATTTGAAAATATTTGAAAATTAGAAGTTAGAAACATAAAGTGGTTTCCAATAAGATGTATTAACATTGTTTGATTATATTATAGATATATTAAACAATAATATGAATTTATGACAAGGAAACTCAAATAAGAAATTAATTCTTATTTCTTTTCTTTATTCCATAATAATATTACAAATGGGGAGAAGTACATCAAACAGATTGGTACAAGGAATAGAGTACAATAAAATGAATCTTTATTAAATCAAAGGAATATTATTACAAGATTCTTTACAAAGAGAATAGAAGAAGATTACAATGAGAATCTATACTAACTATCTACTCCTATACTAAGTCTTGAGAATCCAGACCTTGTTCCTGCAAAATAAGATAAACCACTCAAATAGAAACAAAAGATTAGTTGATTAGTTTTACTCTCAGTGGTGAACAATGAAGATCACTGTTCATATTACATCATTGAGTAATTCAAAGGGGCAAGTTTCACTAATGTGTAGTATCTGTTCTATTAAGTAAATCGCTCCAATGCCACATTAGAAGCCAAGTAGAGAGGGGTAAGTTTCACCAGTACAGTAACCAGTAAAAGGTTAGGAAGTGAAAGTCAAATTACTTGATCTGATCCATACACAGCCAAGCAGCAAGGAAGCTTAGTCATCTAACTACAGGTTGTGTGTTGTAGACACAACAACAACAGTCCAAACTGTCAAAAGGGATCACTCAGCCAGGACACAACCACTAGTGATCACATTTTATCTCCATCTTCTCAAGCACACGGAAAGAACACAGTGAGCCTGTGCACTTCCCAAACAAACCACCAGATAACTTACAAATCAACCATCAGATCACCACAAAATGGTGACATAAGGAGGGGGTGGTGCAGGAGGATAACAAGGACAAGCACCAGGTCACGGGAGCAGGACCAGAACCTGGGGTGTGCAGATCAGACTCCAGGAGGTAATCAAGCCACCAAGATCAAGCCAGCAACATCAAGCAACACCACAACATCACTAGCAAGCAATTTGTGTGGTGAGTTAATACAAAACCATCACATGTTAAATCGCAAATAAGCATGTGTTGTTTTATATAAGATCTTCTCATAAAAGCACCCAAGTGGGGTGTATCCATCACAGAAGAGATAAAATAAAGCCAAACAATCAACCTTTGCAAATCACTCCAAGATCTTAGCCTATGCATTGATACATTGCAAATGTATCTATAATTTTTGATGTTCCATGCTTGGTTTTATCTACTTTCTTGTGTTTTGTCCACACTTTGGAGTACTTTTCATATGATTTCTTGGACTAACCTATTAACAAGAGCCACAGTGCCAACTGCCTGTTTTCTGCTGTTTTTGGTTCCAGGAAAGTTAGAAAATGAATTTTCTCGGAATTGGACGGGACAAAAGCCAAAATTATTATTTTACCGTGGGACACCTGGAGCCAGAATATGAGACGGAGAAGGGCCAGAGGGCGTCCACACTACCTGGCCGCGCGGCCAGGCTTGACCCGCGCCAGGGGGTGGTGTGGCCAGCCCAGGCATCCCCTCGGCCTCTCCTTTCGCCTATATATTGCCTTTGATACGGAAACCATAAGGACCCGATCCAAATTCCACGAAAGAGTCTGTAGCCGCCGTCATCTCCATCCCTAGATTGGGACGGATCTGAAACTCTTCCTGGCACCCTGCCGGAGAGGGGAATTCACCCTGGAGGCCTTCTTCATCATCATGCAAGCCTCCGGTGTGATGCATGAGTAGTTCATCTCTGGACTACGGGTCCATGTAGTAGCTAGATGGCTGGTTCTCCTCCTTTGTGCTTTCATGTCTAGATCTTGTGAGCTCCGTTCATGATCAAGATCATCTATTTGTAATTATGCATGTTGTGTTTGCAGGGATCCGATGGATATTGAGATGCTATTTCAGATTGATTATTGATTCTATCATGTCTTTGTTATTTGTGATCTTGCATGCTTTCCGTTGTTAGTAGCTATCTTGGCCAAGTAGATGCTAGCAACTCCAAGAGTTAGTATTTATGCTCGATAGTGGGTTCATGCCTCTGGTAATCTGGGGAAGTGACAGAAATCTCTAAGGTACTAGATGTGCTGTTGCTACTAGGGAGAAAACAACAATCCTTTGTTCATAGAACAATCATATTGTTTACTTTACACGCAATTCGTAATGCAATTATCCGTTGCTTGCAACTTAATACCGGAGGGGGTTCGGATGATAACCTGAAGGTGGATTATTAGTCATAGATGCAGTTGGATGGCGGTCTATGTATAATGTTGTAATGCCCAATCGAATCTCAAAGGAGTCAAGATGAGTAGTATATGCTTGTATGCTTTCTCGATGTTTGTCAATTTCCCAGCTGTAATTTGTTCACCCAACATGTTATCTATCTTAAGGAGAGCCACCTCTAGTGAACTATGGACCCCGATCCTTTATTTTATCATCAATCTACAATCAACTGTTTACTGCTTTGTGTTTACTTTCTACAAACTATTACTTCCTTCCATTCGATATGTTTAATCCTTTGTTTTTAGCAAAACCGGTGAGATTGACAACCTCATCGCAAGTTTGGGACAGAGTTCTATGGTTGTATTGTCCAGGTCTCCACGTTGCTGCTGGCACCGGTAGTGCGCCCTGCCAATGTTCAGCTAGCTACACCTTTGGGGTGTTTCCTTGCTCCTACTGGATTGATAACCTTGGTTCCAACTGAGGGAAACTTACTGCTGTGCTCATCATACCTTCCTATTGGGGTTCCCCAACAAGCTCATTAATACACGAGTCGCATGCATCATTGATCTTGGAGAATAAAACATGTTTTTACATCCACATATACAATAGCTTTAAATGAATGTTTCTGGGCACATCCAATGGATGGTACCACCTCAGAAACTATTTCAACTTAAGGATTTATATCAAATAGCATGAGCTGTCAAACCAGTTTCTGAAAAGCTATAAGAATCATAGTCTTAAACTGATTACCAAAGCACATCTGAGAGGGAAACATTAGATAAAAACCTAAGTTTTTATCTATCAAAGCCTCAAACCAACATCACAGGCTTGGTGAAGTCAAAGAGTACCACATGCTAATCCATCAAATAAAGTTTCTCAACTCTCAGACACTCTAGAGTACAATTAGAGATAGCCAGTATCAGGAACAATCTTGTGTACCATCCAAATGAAGGTTTCACAAGGATTCATCCTAATCAAGCATATTCTATCAGGGATTTCATAATCCAATGCTTTCGAAAGAATACTCAATCATTTTCCAAAGATAGTATTTAGGAATCATGCTGAGTTTTCATAAGAAGCTATTAACAGGAATGCTTCAGTAGTATTTAAATAAGATGCCAACTATATGTTCCAGAATGGGAACAAATCCACTCACATCACAGATCAAAGTCATAGTATGCAAAGTTTGCAAGTAACAGTAATGTCTAGCATTAATCCAATCACTATGTCACCTGAGGAAATGATTTTCACTTTTAAACAAGGAATTGAAGAGAGTTTCGAAGAAGCTTGGTTTAGAATCTCTGATTTACATGAAAAACCCGAGCCTAAAATGACTCAAAGCTTGTTCCTTAGCAGCTTTTACCTTGGAATAGCTGAAGGAGTGTTTACAAGGATCCTAGGGAAAATGGTCTCTACTGATTATCTTGTTATTGAATGTGTAGGAAAAGGACAAATCACACTTGGAAGATCCCTATTGAAACTAATTGGAGCAATAACAGATGTGGAAAAGGGCACCATGCGCTTTGTTTCTCCACCAAGCATTCACAAGTTCCCCAAGGGTAAGAATAAAAGTAAGAGAGGTAAGGGCAAGAAATTTGGTTTTAATGCTTCTTCATTTGAGAACACTTGATTCTTTTTCTTGCTTCTTATGCCTAACTTAAAGGCGTTAAAGAAAAGTACTTATTGGGAGATAACCCAAAAGTTTTAGATGAGTCTTGGAAGTGATTACTTCAGTAATAACCGATCCTTATCCTTTTTATTTGTTTTTTTGTGCCAGGAGTAACCTCTAATGAGAGAGAAGTAATGATTGGAAAAGTTGCTGTCCCAAAACAGATTTCTGTGCTTCACCTTAAAAATTCGTGTAAAATCTATGTACGTCCTTTTGAGGCGTGAATTTTTGTGCTTTTGCCCTAGGTTGTTATCTAACTTTAGTTAGTTCAACACTTTTTTATTTGAGCCAAAGAAGGTCTTCGAAAAAATTCGTCTTTACCTACTGGTCTGTTTTGACAGATTTCTGTCATTTTCTGTATTTGCTTCTTGTTGGTTCCTTTTTGAGTTCTTTTGGGGAATTGAGCTTTTTGAGGAAAATGCTACAGTATCTAGTGTTTTGATGGTAGTTTTATTGGTGTTGGAATTGAACCTAAAGACCTATTATCTTGAGTGCACTAATGTTGCTAATAAAGATTGTGTGAAGTTTTGTATGAAGGGAAAATTTTAGGTGTATGGAAGGAATGAGTAATGAGATGAAGGATGGACTAAAGATCAAGCTTGGGGATGCCATGCATGTAACCCCAAGAAATATCCAAGAAGTACAAGCGTCAAAGCTTGGGGATGCCCAAGGCATCCCCCTCTTCATCAATAAAAATCTCAGGTTTCTTCCAAACGCTTCATTTTTATTGTTTCATGCACAGTTGTGTTGTTCTTGGAGCGTCTTCTTTTTCGTTTTGGTTTTGGTTATTCGTTTGCTTGGTTTGCTTAGTTTGCTGAATAAATTGGTTGGACCCCCTGTTTCATACATTGGTTTTCAAATAATTTGGTTTCGATTGGAAAAGAGTAGGAAAGTTCATGCTTAAGTGGTAAAGAGAGCTTGTTTTTGACTGTGGCCTATGCTTTGTCATGCCATGCTTTATATTGTTTTGGCTTTATGCTTGGTATTCTTTGCTTTAGCATGACTTGTTATAAACAATTGAGATTGCTTAATGTGCCTTGGATGAATCATGCGTTGTTTTAGCGTATTAAATGCATAGTATTGTGGTATTCTCCTTTGATACTTTATTTGGGTTGACTTGGCGCATGATCACACCATGTTATGACTATCTCAAGTCACCATAGCCTTTATGATCGTTTAGTTTTCAACTTGTAGTATCACTTTATGCTTTGATCAATGATGTTTTGTCGCTCTGCATGATTATGGCCATTATTGCTCTCTTAGTTTGTCGCTCCCAGTCTTTTGCTAGCCTCCGCAACCAAGTATGAGTTCCACTCATGCATCCAACTCCCTAAACCAAGTTATTTCAAATAGTCCACCATACCTACCTATTAGCATATGCTATTCCAAGTATATTCATGTTTTTGTTTACCTTCCAAATTAAACTTGTTATGAGAAAACTAGTGATTAAAGCTCTCATGAACTTGATGGCACACTTTACTTTTTTGAATTTAATAGACTTGAACCATTGTGTCGTCTATGTTGTATATGCTTGCACTTATTTGTTGGGGATTAGCAGAACCATGCTGTCATGGGGAACGCTTTCAACATTGCACTTGGTACTTTGTACCTAGTTGATATCATGCTCTTTTGTTTATGTATGTCATCGGTGTGAAATGAAAGGGGAGCTTGTAAGTCCATGCAGTTATGTATATGTGTTAGAGAAACGCCTGGGCCGCTGGTCTAATCCATGCTGACATGGTGGAAACCTACAGCGTAACCATAATGAGCTGTCTATGTAGCATTCTTCTTATAAAAAAAAGAGTCCGATATTGAGAAAAAGAGAAAAAGAAAAAAAGATTATGAAAAGAGGAAAGAGAGAAAAAAGCACCATATTCCCATGGTAAATAAGAAGATTGCTGAGATGCTCGTTGTCTGCTTGCCTTGTCATTTTGATATGGGGATTCTTCCGTATCATCGGGCAAGGGGTACCCTGTTGGCGGTTCTCTATGATACACATGTACTTACGATGACAAGAACTTACCGGTGACTAAACTTGAGTAGCATGAGGAGCGGCCCTCGTATTCAAGGGACATGAGATTTCCAACTTATACTTCGTCAATCATATACACCATAGTTTGTTCACTTTAACCTTAATCACTTCAAGATGCTTATGATAGGGGCAATGAGAGCTGAAAGCTATTAAGTACCATAATTTTTGGAAGCTCTTTATGAAACTTGAATCCCTACTTCCTTCTATGAAGGCATTTCTTCCACTTATATATTGAGTCTCCACCTTCTATTTTTATGCACCTATTTGAGAGCATAGTGGCCATTCTTAGTTCTATGTGCATTGTCCCAAGACTTGTTGATTGATGCATACCTTGATATTGCTTGTTTTAAACTATTTTTATCTAGTCACTCTTATGAACTTTGAAGGTGTCCTATGCATTTATATTTGCTACTCTATGAGGAACAAGCTGAATACCACTATGCTATGTTTTCTTTATGTGAAACAAACAAACGTATTGCAAAACATTGTTATTCATGAATCTTTTGTTTGTGCCTTTTCATGTTGCAACATAGTTTCTTTGCCTTATTGCTAGAACTTTGTCTTTCATGTTATGATTGAAGTACTATGATCCCAGCTTTGAATGTTTTACAAATACTTTGATCAAGTTTATGATGGTGCATGTCACCTCAAAAATTATCCTTTCTTTTTATCACTTACCTACTCGAGGATGAGCAGGAGTTAAGCTTGGGGATGTTGATACATTGCAAATGTATCTATAATTTTTGATGTTCCATGCTTGG
The DNA here is from genome assembly GCA_910589775.1 of Avena eriantha. Classification (NCBI taxonomy): domain Eukaryota; kingdom Viridiplantae; phylum Streptophyta; class Magnoliopsida; order Poales; family Poaceae; genus Avena; species Avena eriantha. The sequence goes on along the minus strand of OU342746.1, from coordinate 283,280,053 downwards.
CTTTATCTACTTTCTTGTGTTTTGTCCACACTTTGGAGTACTTTTCATATGATTTCTTGGACTAACCTATTAACAAGAGCCACAGTGCCAGCTGCCTGTTTTCTGCTGTTTTTGGTTCCAGGAAAGTCAGAAAATGAATATTCCCGGAATTGGATGGGATAAAAGCCAAAGTTATTATTTTACCGAGGGACACCTAGAGCCAGATTACGAGACGGAGAAGGGACAGAGGGCGGCCACACCACCTGGCCGCGCGGTCAGGCTTAGCCCGCGCCAGGAGGTGGTGTGGCCAGCCCAGTCACCCCCTCGGCCTCTCCTTTCGCCTATATATTGCCTCTGATACGGAAACCATAAGGACCCGATCAAAATTCCATGAAAGAGTCGGTAGTCGCTGTCATCTCCATCCCTAGATCGGGAGGGATCTGAAGCTCTTCCCGGCACCCTGCCGGAGAGGGGAATTCACCCTGGAGGCCTTCTTCATCATCATGCAAGCCTCCGGTGTGATGCGTGAGTAGTTCATCTCTGGACTACGGGTCCATGTAGTAGCTAGATGGCTAGTTCTCCTCCTTTGTGCTTTCATGTCTAGATCTTGTGAGCTCCGTTCATGATCAAGATCATCTATTTGTAATTATGCATGTTGTGTTTGCGGGGATCCGATGGATATTGAGATGCTATTTCAGATTGATTATTGATTCTATCATGTCTTTGTTATTTGTGATCTTGCATGCTTTCCGTTGTTAGTAGCTATCTTGGCCAAGTAGATGCTAGCAACTCCAAGAGTTAGTATTTATGCTCGATAGTGGGTTCATGCCTCTGGTAATCTGGGGAAGTGACAGAAATCTCTAAGGTACTAGATGTGTTGTTGCTACTAGGGAGAAAACAACAATCCTTTGTTCATAGAACAATCGTATTGTTTACTTTACATGCAATTCGTAATGCAATTATCCGTTGCTTGCAACTTAATACTGGAGGGGGTCCGGATGATAACCTGAAGGTGGATTATTAGTCATAGATGCAGTTGGATGGCGGTCTATGTATAATGTTGTAATGCCCAATCGAATCTGAAAGGAGTCAAGATGAGTAGTATATGCTTGTATGCTTTTTTGATGTTTGTCAATTGCCCCGCTATAATTTGTTCACCCAACATGTTATCTATCTTAAGGAGAGCCACCTCTAGTGAACTATGGACCCCGGTCCTTTCTTTTATCATCAATCTACAATCAACTGTTTACTGCGTGTTTGCTTTCTTCAAACTATTACTTCCTTCCATTCGATACATTTAATCCTTTGTTTTTAGCAAAACCGGTGAGATTGACAACCTCATTGCAAGTTGGGGACAGAGTTTTGTGGTTGTGTTGTGCAGGTATCCACGTTGCTGCTGGCACCGGTAGTGCGCCCTGCCAACGTTCAGCTAGCTACACCTTTGGGGTGTTTCCTTGCTCCTACTGGATTGATAACCTTGGTTTCATAACTGAGGGAAACTTACTGCTGTGCTCATCATACCTTCCTATTGGGGTTCCCCAACGAGCTCATTAATACATGAGTCGCATGCATCATTGATCTTGGAGAATAAAACATGTTTTTACATCCACATATACAATAGCCTTAAATGAATGTTTCTGGGCACATCCAATGGATGGTACCACCTCAGAAACTATTTCAACTTAAGGATTTATATCAAATAGCATGAGCTGTCAAACCAGTTTCTGAAAAGCTATAAGAATCATAGTCTTAAACTGATTACCAAAGCACACCTGAGAGGGAAACATTAGATAGAAACCTTAGTTTTTATCTATCAAAGCCTCTGACCAGCATCATAGGCTTGGTGAAGTTAAAGAGTACCACATGCTAATCCATCAAATAAAGTTTCTCAACTCTCAGACACTCTAGAGTACAAATAGAGAAAGCCAATATCAGGAACAATCTTGTGTACCATCCAAATGAAGGTTTCCCAAGGATTTATCCTAATCAAGCATATTCTACTAGGGATTTCATAATCCAATGCTTTCAAAAGAATACTCTATCATTTTCCTAAGATAGTATTTAGGAATCATTCTGAGTTTACATAAGATGCTATTAACAGGAATGCTTTAGTAGTATTTAAATAAGATGCCAACTATATGTTCCAGAATGGGCACAAATCCACTCACAGCACAGATCAAAGTCACAGTATGCAAAGTTTGCAAGTAACAGTAATGTAATCTTAAAGAAGGTTCATATTCATCATAAGTTAATGTATCCAATAGTAGTTTCAGTCCATTTTAGTCAAGCCACACTAGAACACATATAGAAATTAGCCCAGTACTAGAATGAACAATTGTGTACCATTCCTAGGAAGGTGTCACAGTTATTCATGCTAAAACCAGCAGATCATACACGGAACCTGCAAGTAAACTTGCAGAAAATTACTTAATCCTTTTCCTGGAACAATCACCAGGAATCATATTATAATTATACAAACTATCCTAATCAGAGAATCATATGGAGTATCAACTCAACTCCAATCTAAACATCTCAACACAGGCCAGTGTATTAGTTCAGTGAACCATTACTGGTAGTGCTACTGACAATACCAAGAACATTCACTAGAAGAAAAGTTGGCTTTTACAATAGACGATTTTTGTGGTTGAAGGCCCGTTTTTCGTGGCTAAAAAGTCTTATATGATGGATGCCCTTCATGGTAAAAGCACCGTCACAAAAGAATCTACCATGTTTTTTTTACCGTGGAGGATCGCACCCTTCAGCCAGAAAACTTGTTCCATCATAGATCTGTTTGCCACCCACGTTGACTGGTGACGTCATGCAAAAATGCCACGTGGAACCCGCCGTTAACAGCCGGTTACCGCCGTTAACGGTCACAGAAACCGTGGCAGAAGCCTGGCCAGACAAGGCCTGCTAATTGTTAAGTGGGCCGGCCCATGAGGAGAGCCCAATAAGATTACGACCCTTTACTCTCACGACGTGTACTGTTTGACGTGGCCCATTAATGAATCCATCCAGGGCCCATACGATTTTAGGCCCGCTACAGTTTCGCCCTAAAGAAGGCCCATTTTGGTAGAATAATATGCGGCCCATTAGGGGCCTGCGCCAGAAGGCCAGGCACTGTTAAGGCCTGCAGGCAGCCTGCTACTATTCCTACGGCCCATGGGGTCCGCTCTTGTTCTACCCATTTACTGTTATATCCTTTTACATTTCTGGGTTGCTAGTGTTAGGATCCTTTACTGTTCTGGCCTTTTACTGTTCTAGCCTTCTAATGTTCCGGCCGTTCACTGTTTAGGCCTTTTGCTCTTATGGCCTTTTACCGTTCAGGCCATTTACTGTTCAGGCCATTTACTGTTCATGCCTTTTACTCTTCAGACCGTTTTACTGTGCGGGCCCTCTACTACGCGGGCTTTTTACTGTTTAGGCCTTTTACTGTTTTAGCTCTTTACTGTTCAGGTATATCAATATTCGGGCCCATTACAGTTCAGGCCCTTTACTATTCTCGCTGTTGCTATTCAGCCCTGTACATTTTCAGGGCCTTGGCCACTTATGAGGCCCACCAATATACTGACCTGCCACTTACGGCCTTGTATTGTTTATTTGGCCCATCTGCTGGCCAACATATTTGGGTATTCTATAACTATGGCGAAATTCTGGTTTTAAACACTCCGTTAATATTTCAGCCCGCTAATGGCCGCGCTAGGATCACCCTATTACATCAACATATATGTTTGAAATTTATTACAGACCAGACTTTCAACAAAAACAAGATGAAGCATTACAGAGACATCGCGAGATATGTGTTGGAACAGGGTTTCTACTACAGAGCTTACATCCCATCCCCATACAAGTAACAACTGGCATACCATGACAGTTGCAGAAGAGATTATCAAGTAGACGGTCTATCAAATCTTGTCGATCTTTCAGTTCTTGTATCTGTTCACGTGTAATCGTGGTTATTCCATCTATTTGCTCTGTTTCTTTTTCAATTAAATCAATTGTTTAGAGTGCAGCTGTAACACCTATTTTTGCTAGAAAAACTGAAACCATGGGCGGATGCAAGCAATAATCATTGCCACTGCTGCTTTGTGAAATGACCTCAATACTTAACGTATGATTCCTCCCTTCTGCCCCCATAGCTTCATGTGCAGTCTGAAATAAAGAAAACAAGTCAGCACAACTTACCAGCTAACTGGCGGCCATCTTATATGTAAAATAATTCAAATTCATCATTGGCCAAGAACAATTAATGATGTGCCTCGTACATCTCTTTCCGGAATAACAGGAACTGTCCATGTCCTGGACCGATGCGTACATGTGCCAGTATCATAGCCACTCTAGAAGAAACACTACAGGTTATTTGCATGCTGAAACTAAGACATATTAAGTTAGAGCAGCAAAGCAAACGAAAAAACGTCATGTTTGTTGTCAAAGAATTTCAAAATTGGCATTGTCCTAATATAACAAATCAAGCCATCAACATGTGTATCTCATGCAGACTAACTGAACTAGTGTGGTAACGAATGTAGGGAATCAAGCATCTCAACTCTTTCCCTCATAAACTAATCATATCACTACATAACAGAAATTTAGAAATATAACAAAAAAGAGGTGCATGTGATTCCTTCAGCTACTTAGAACTGGTCAGGACAACAAAGCATTAACCTAAAATACAAGAATAGCGTTTAAAATGGTCTATAGTATGAACTAGCCAAAAAACTGACCTCCAACCACATGTGGCATTGCTTTAATCATCAAGCAACTATGATAGTACCTTGGAAAAACAAGCAATAGACCAAGTGTCTTAAATAGACTAGCAGAATCATTTCAGACAAACAAGATATCAACCATTCCTTTTAAGTAGCCAGATCATTCAAATATTTTGACCGTCGGGTTAGTAAATAAAAAAAGAAGAGGTCATTTGCTGCCAAAACAATAGTTGGATGCATCCAAAAAGTAGCAAAAACCTTCTTTGTAATGCCTACAACTATTGTATTTCCAACTGCTGATAGTATCATTGTACATATAACCAGGCAAGAAAATCCAGTAGATAAACAAGCAAATGATACATTGTACACCTTGCAAGGTCAATGAAGTATTTAAACAATGTATGTCTAGGAACCACGTCAGAATATAGCATTGATGCAATCAAAAGTCAACTAAAAATTCACAGGAACCATAACCAATTGAACCATATGGTGGCTAATATTAAACTCGCAAGATCATCTGATGATGTATAGATGAAAATCGCTTGTTTATTATTAATCAAACATTGTATTTCTCACAGAAATTGCCATCCCTAGTTTGGGACTGATGGAGCTCAAACCCGCAGCTTCGCCTTGACAGGGCGGTGCTCTGACCGTTTAAGTTAAGAAAATCATACATTGCTTTAATGAAGAGCAAACTAAAGAATCAAATTGGCAATAGACTCTATATGTGCATCATGTAGAGTAGCTATTGAGGTAATGAATTAAGCAATCAAACAACATGTGCACGATAGACTTCCAGATCATATTAACATGGTCATAGTACATATATATAGTAACTGAGGATCATATTAGATGATAATAGCTATGAAAATCTCACTATGAGTAGTCTAGGTAGAACTCCCTCCGTTTCAAAATATAAGATGTCATGGGTTTTGTGAAACGAATGTATCTAGACACCCTTTAGTGTTGGTAGAGTAACTTGGACTAGTATTGTATGCATTTTTACTAGTCCAAGTTACTCCCCACCAAGACCAAGTAATTTATACTAGTCTCATACATATAACACTAGACTATGTTACTATCTCCAGAGTGCATATAAGCTCAATCATGTGGCGATCTCTAATATTATAATAGAATATAGATTAGCATAAAAGTGGACATACTTCAATCACAACCACCTAATCATGGTCTGGTTAACATATATATATATATAGAAGATCATCAGTCAAATATAGCAAAAAGAGATCTCCACCATGATTGAGTGAGCAAATTGAATTAAAAATCAAGGGATTTACGTTCGGTCTTTGTGTAGTACCGTTAAAGGTCATCTTGTTCTAATCATTGGCCAACTCATGTGGTGCTGACACTAGACAATGTGACTACCTCCAGAGTGCATTCAAACTCTTAATTATAGCTGAAAAATACAATCATAGACTATAAATTAGCATAAAAGTGGATATACTTAAATTGCCACCACATTATAGATAGATAGATAGATAGATACATAGATAGATTAAAACAAGTCAAATATAGAAAGAATAGATCATCACGAAAATCAAGTGAGCACATTGAATTATAAATCGAGGGATTTACCTCTGGTTTTTGTCCAGTCTTGATTAAGGTTAACCTTGTTCTAATAATTAGCCGAATCATGTGGTACCTTATACAAACAAGCATCTGACACTGTGCACATCTCAGTAAAAACAAGAGACTTACTATTTCTTTTTGTGCAGTCCCGTTGGAGGACATCCTGTTGTCAGTTTGTTATTTGAAGACATCCACCGCATCGAGTACTTGGATAGACGATCCATCTACTTTATTGTTGCTCCTCTACATATAGGTTCATGCCACTCATTCACATAAAACAGGTTTGCATTCAGCAATATAAAGCAATAGGTACCTATAAGATTGTAGGGGCGATTCACTCTACGATTCTCCGTGTTCCCTGTGAGAGGAAATAATATCAGATAGTGGTTGTTGTTGTTTACAAAGAACTAGATAGACATTATAGTATAATCACTTATGAACATGTAGAGCAGGGAATGACGGAATATAAACAAACATTTAAATGACATAAAGATTACCATGGCGACAAAATAGAATGCAGTTATAGTCACTCCTTAGCATGAAGAAGAGAGAAATTACAATGATTTAACTTGTGAAATAGGATTGCAAACAGATATGAGAAGTGCCATAAAAAGTGTCACCTTCTACATAGCAGACAGTTACTGTACTAACATTTGGACGATCAAGATAGACATTACAATGGTATATCTCGTGAACTTATAGAGCAGGGAATGCTAACCCATCTGTGAAGTGACTTAAAATGTCATGAACTACATAATAGAAGGTAGATACTACTGCTACAGAAATTATAATTGAGAAACTTGAATTTATAGAGCAGGGCATGTAGATAACCATGTTAAGTGCCTTAAAACATGCCATGTAATACTACATCCAATCCAAAGTAAATAAGACATATAAATTTTTCGCAAGTCAATTAACGCAAAATTGGACCAAGTTTGTAGAACATACTAGGAACATCTACCATACCAAACCAACGCCATTCGATACATCAGGGCATATATTTTCATAGACGCAAATACCACAAATTAACCCTTAATATATTTTTCTATGAGGTTGGTAAAAGTCATCATTGTTTGACTTTAAAGTTGTATAGGCCTTCTTTTATGGAATGGATGTACTCCCTCCATTTCAAAAAGTATAAGTCATCATCTAGACAACTTTTAGTGTGTAGGTTCATATACGTTTGGAGTAAACCTACTCACTAAATGGTGTTTAGATACACTCCTATCACAAAGCTAAAACATCTTATATTTTGAAACGGAGGGAGTAGTACACAATAGGCGGCAGCTACTATCGGAGCTTAATTGAAACAAACAATAATGGCATAACTTGCAGAGGGAATGCAAAACCAACAAGTTTAATGACATAAAATTTGCGATGAATTACATAAGAGAAGGCAGTTACTGTATTTGCTTAGAACAACCAGATTGAAATTAAAATAGCATAAATTATGAACTTGTAGAGTAGGGAATGTTAACCTACATGTTCAATGGCTTAAAACTACCAATGAACTCCAAAATTACATGCAGTCAGTATTGTAGCAACAGACAAAGCAAGTGCACATTATGATGACATAACTTGTGAACTTGTTGAACAGGTAGGCAGCCTCAGATGTTCAGTGAATTAACATTTGCCATGAACTGCATAATACCAATGAACTCTAATGATGTCTGTTTTGTACTACTAAAATTGTTTATGTATATTAAGAGTAATTGTTGGTCAAATAAAAACACGCATAACAAGGACGCCTTATACCTCTAAACAGAAGGAGTAGTTTAATGCATGGATTTAACATAGACTACACCGAATTTATCAAGGGAGAGTGGGATATCAATTAAGCCAGTATTGAGGCAGGAATTTACCACCAATACAGAAATGCAGTTCACTTTCGCAGGCTCATAACTGCTATATTGAAACGAATGAACAAGTAGATCTGGTTTACCTAGGCCACGACGTCGTTTACACATACACGGCATCTTTGCAGGTGACGTCAAGGACACCGAGGGTGCCCGGTAGTGGTGAGTCGGGCTGAAGCAGATAGATCTCGGTGGCATCTATGAAGCAGATCTATGGAGGTTGTTGATGGGTCTGGCTTGCTTGACAAGATGGCCGGTGAAGAAGATCCGGTGTAGTGCGCGGTGTCATCGGTGAAGCAGATCTGTTACAACCGGTTATGGATTCGAGATGCTGCACAAGAGCGTCGGTGAAGTAGATCCGATGTAGTGTACGGTTGAGTCCATGAAGCAGATCTAATGCAACGCACACCGGCGTAGGTGAAGCAGGCCAGGTGTTGTGGACTAGGGAGTCAGCAAAACTAAAACAGTTGTATGGAATAGGGTGTCAGGCGAACTAGGGTTCGGTAAGGTGGATGTCGGCTGATCCCGTAGTCTGGTCAGGAGTATATGGTATAGAGGTATGGCAAGTAGGCCGGCGAAGTGCGGTGGTGCAGGAGCTGGAGGTAGGATAGGGGGTTTGGGGTGGCGTGTAGGCGGGCGAAGTGTGGCGGAGATGATAATGGTGCGGTGGTGCAGGTGCTGGAGGTGAGAGGGGTTGGGTGGCGTGTAGGCCGGCGAAGCGCTGCGGGGATGGGCCGGTGCGGTGGTGCAGGAGCCAGAGGTAAAGGGGTTGGGGTTTTTCGGAGTGCTTTGGGGGAAATGGCGTCGGTGGAAAAACACAAATAGTATTGCGAATTAGCCCTCTGGCCTTCCTAAACAGAGAGCCTTAATCCTATTCAGCTTACTACTCAGCAGAGTACATGCACTGATCCACCCAACCCATCGGAAGTTAAGACTTCATGAAAAATACTCAGGAGAGTACTACATCCACGAACTCATCTAGTACCTCCGTTTCAAGGAACAAGGCGCACACGCGCTCCAAAGTAAAGTTTGACTGAATAAATGGAGCAACTAAAATTTACTTATATGTGTAAAATTTGTTTCGTTGAATTCGTATTGAAACAACTTTCCAATGATGCTAAATTTGTACAGTACCAACATTCTTTATATATATTTAGAGTAAATCTTGGTCAAATGAAAAACATAAATAAGGGAGCCTTATTTCTTGGGACGGAGATAGAGTACTAGTACTACAAAATCCACCATTCCTAGTATGCAAACGATCATTCTGCAATTAAACCAATTAACAGCAGCTTACATCAGCACTAAAACTCAACGCGAAAGAAGAAACGCAGCTCCTTCGAGGTAGCAGGACCGACTAGGTAATGAGGCAGCGCCGCCCAGTAAGACGTAAGGTCCTCAAACATGACCTCGCCTGGCTTAGCGGTGCTCGGAGCGTCGAGCTCCACCGTCACGCTGCCGGTCCTCCTCCTACCGTCCATCGAGGAGAGCAGCGGCGGGCATTCCGCCCACATCCTTACACTGTACACCGGCAAGTCGCCCATCGCGGCCCTAACACAGAATGCAGACATGAGGGGGGCCGTGCTTACCGAGCCAATCGTTAGAACGAACACGGCGCCGTCCTGTTCCCCAATAACGATGAGCCAGCGGGACGGCTTGCCTGGAAGTGGCACCAGCTCCTAGAAAGCTTTGGTGGTGGCATATTGGATCTTGTGCACTTGGATCGAGTGGACCGCTTCGAAGTGGGCGACGAGCGCTGGTGGCGGGGCGGCAAAGTCACAACCGGTCTTCGTGCAAGTGCAGGGAGTGTACCGGCACATGATTTCGTGCTCGTGGAGTTCGTAGTAGGGCAGAAAACTACCGCAGCCTTTGTGGGAGCACTCGACCCTAGCCGCTGATAGGATGTTGTCCATGGCGGTCTCGTGGGTGAATCCTCCGCTAGGGTGCTCGCACTTCTGGCAGGAGGTGACCTTGCGGACGCAGCGGTTGCAGACTAGATGAATATCCATGCACTGTAGAAACGGAAGTTCGAAAAATAAAATAGTTGCACGGATGAACCGACAAAAGAAAAATCAATGGATTGTGAGGGAGAAATGGAGAGACCTTGTAGACCCGCCGGGGCTTGAGGGGCTGGGAGCAGGAGGAACAGTTGAGAACGATGGCTTCCATCTTCAGAGTGACCGCCCCAAGCATTGCGATTTGGGTGGGAGCAAATGAGGACTCTCTGATCCCTCGATCCGTGCCCTTCTTTTAGTATACCGCAACTGATAATCAATGAAGCTCTACCTGATTGCGCCTTTCCTTTCTGTACTAGGGTCCTTTTTGTATATTTTGAGGCATTATTATTTACAAATTCTTGGTTTAGTTGTACAAGATTAGCGGCCTCTTTGGATTTGTGCACCACCCTTTTATTAGTAAGTTGGCATGTGAGACCAACATAATAATAAAGTATGACATATCATCACTATATAAAATTATGCTCTATAATAGGTAAAGTTCAAAAAAATATGAAAGAGCCACATCTATAAAAAGTAACGGTGTATATTTGTTTTCACCCAGTACACTTTGAAGGTACTGTAGTAACATGTGAAAGTTTTACTAGCCAAAGTTATTTAGCACTATGAAGAGCAGCCTAATATGGAAGAGACATAAAACATCCAGCCAGAGCTCATTTTTGGGCAGAAGCATGAGGCAAACTGAAGGAAAGTTGGCCTGGACCACCACGGGGGGCCTGTTCGTCTGCGGTACTAAAGTTCTCAGGCCAGCGCATGGCGGTACCTAAATTGCCTGAAATTAGTGCGTTTCGAAAAGTTGGGCCTCCAACTACTGAGAGGGGCCATTTCGAGGCAAAGTCATCTCACCCCTGCCAAATTCAAACATTCTGTTAAACTGCCCCGTGAAGTAGACGATCGGGACCCTCATGTCGGTCATCTGTCCATGACGCGAGCGCCAACACGGCAACCTCTTAGGAAAATCAAGCAGCTAAGTGGATTGGATGCGTTGACCAATTTCACAAATCTATTTCAGGTTTCCCCTAGCACCGGCGGCGTCAGAATCCACCCTCCAGGCAGGACGATCCCTTCGGACATTTGACTTCTGGCGCCAAGTTGCTGCGCCCAGTTGCTGCGCCTAGTCGCTGATCCCGAGCTCCAATGGCGCATGCCATAGCCGCTGCTGCGAGGCTCTAGCCTGCCTCCGCCGACGACGAGCCGAGCATCTCAGAGGATGGAAGATCCTACTATTAAGAAAGAAGAAGTTCTGTCTACAAGCGGGTGAGCTACCCTTCTCTTTGCTATTCGCACTAATTACAACTGCTAGTTTGCTAGTGAATCTCAAATTGTTTATTAGCCCAATGCTGACAAACATATCTTGTCCACAATTTTCTGTCAAGTGGGATCTGCGCGGACCCCCCTTACCTGGTTACGGTAGTCCTCTACAGGTACGACTCTAAGGGCAAGATGTATGGACACCATTGTTTCAGGATGGAAGAAGTGCCTGCGTAGATCTGCACTATATCTAGTATGGCTGCTGCTCTGCGTAATCATGTTGAATTATGGCCGAAGCAGACTGCAAAGTTCAGCTTCATGGATGAATGTGGCATCATGGTTCCTATAACATGTGACAGTCAGCTAATTGGGTTGATGAAAAGGTATGCTTCGACTGCCATGTTTGAGCTGAAATGTGATGTACTGAATGTGGAAGCTGCTGCAACTGGGAGTCACCCTTCTATTCTTGGACAGGGTGGTTAGCCCTGTCGGGTCAGTCATTTTGTTGCCCGAAGAAATTAAAAACGAGTGGAAAGATGTCATTTTGCTGCCCGAAGAAATTAAAAACGAGTGGAAATATGATGCTGGACACGATTTTGGTTCCCATTGTCCCGGCGATGCAGAGTACGTAAAGCTAAGAAAATTGGCACCGAGGAAGAGGAAGAAGGCAAGAAATGAAAAAGCCAGTGGACGTGAAGGCTTGGCACCCAGGCTGCAGAAGAAGGCTGCTGGCAATGAAGATGCATAGTAATGTGTTGAACTTGAACCTATATATGTAATTATGTTAAATTCTGGAGCTCTGTGTGTGGCACGTTGCTGGGCGAAACAATCTACCCACGTTCTCTGAGTAAAATGTATCGCGACTTAGGGTTTGGAAACGCCCGAGTCAGTAGTTGAATCCGAAATTGTGATTGTGCCACTGCTATCGGAAAACAAGGATCCACCGGTTCCACGATTGCTGAGGGGCAGGAGGTCTCCAAATACGACAGAATGTAAGTGGTATAAAAATAAATTATTTAAGCTACCACACTCCACGAAGCAGCAACTTATTTCAGATGCTGCACAAGGACGTGGCAACATAAACAACAACGTTCTTACCGATAATGCCCAGATGAGGAGGAAATCGGTACCACTTTCTGGCCTAATCTTGATCCCGTCTATCTCACCGCCTCTCTGCACCTGCATCCCCTGCATCTGGCGAAGCTCCCGGATCTCCAGTAACCGGGTGTACGTGCTTCCACTTTATAAATTGTGGTTGTGCCATTTGCATGCGGCACAATCCACGTAGATTACATTTAAACAAACCACCAATGTCACAATACACTAGTAGAAAAAATGTCTTTGGTCCACGGTCACGGTCATGTTCCCAATTCCGCCGGCTTCCTCATCGCTGTCGGATGGAACCTCCATGATTTCCGCATTGTTCGCGAGACGAAGCACCTCGCGGCGAGCAGCGGCGATGACGGTGAACTTGGTCCGTCCAGGGACCGACCAGAACCTCTCTCGCCCTTCTCGGTTGCGGAGATCCCGGTGCACCACGCTCCCGTAAACGATGCGGTTGCCAATGTTGGCCTTCCGCTCCTTCTTGAACATCGCCGGCCAGTACGGGCTGGCCGCCGCGTACCGGGGCAGCGCCCTCTTCTACGCGGGCATCTAGCCGCGGCGCGCCGTGATTTTTCTCTCCATCACGGCTCCACCGGGGACGAGAAGCGGAGCCACCGGCACCCCCGCATAGCTGATGCGTCATCCGTGGGGCACCGTCGCGGCCGGCGGCGCGAGGATGTCAATGTGCACGAACATCACCGCCTCGTAGAAGTTCAGCGAGGGCATCTCCATGGCGGCGTGGTGTAGATTGGAGAGGGAGTGAGGGGGTGGATGAAGAAATGACGGCGCGGTGGAGATTGGAGAGGGAGAGGGGATGGGCGACAAAGCGACGCGCTGTGGCGCCTCCTATTTGTACACGAGGATGACGAAGCGATGGGCGGAATATCCAAGGGGCATTGGTTAGACAAAAGGAAGTAATGCAGGGTTAAGACAAATTAACGGGCGACCAATTTTTTTACTCCTAGGACTCTGAGGCCAATAGTTCAGACCGCTAGGTCAACAAGTACAACTATTACAACTTAAAAAAGGCACGGAGCTTAAGCTAAATAGAACTAGTTATCACACATCTCCTTGATCTTCCTAATCTTAGCCCGATGCGCATCTTCCTGCGAGAGCAAGGATCAAATCGTCTGCTCCTTCCTTTTAGCATCTGATGACCCACAAGTATAGGGGGTGTATCGCAGTATTTTCGATAAGTAAGAGTGTCAAACCCAACGAGGAGCAAAAGGTGCTGGCTAGTGGTATGGATCAAGAATTCTCTGCAAATACTTAGCAAACGGATTTTTAGGGTTTTTTGATATAGCAAGTAAACAAAGTACGAGTAAATAAAAGACAGTAAGAATAAATGCAGCAAGTGGCCCAATCCTTTATGCAGCAAAGGACAAGCCGGTTGTATTACTTAAGATGACCAAACGTTCTTGAGGACACATGGGAAGACTGTCAAGTGCTTTCGCTTCATATAGTTGATCAATCTTCTTTAGCTTGCTAAGTGTTGTGTGGGTGAACCTGTGCTAATGTACCAACCTTCCTAGGACTAATACATACTTGTGATTATACCCCTTGCAAACATCCGTAAGTACAAGAAAGTAATTAAGGTAGAAACCTAACCACAAGTTTAAACTCTAAGACCCTTATGTCCCTTGTGCAATGGTTTCCTAACGGGGGTTCAGGTTTCTATCACTCCGGCAACCCCTACGATTAGTAGCCAAATACACAATGCATTCCCCTAGGCCCATATAGGTGAAGTGTCATGTAGTCTACGTTCACATGACACCACTAGAAGAAGTACACCACAACTAAAATATCAAACTATTGAATCTTTCTCAACACAATTCCACTACTAACAACATGACTTCTCCCATGTCCTCAAGAACAAAACGAACTACTCACAAGACATCATATGGATCATGATCAGAGATGGAATAATGATGTATAACAATCTGAACATAAACAACAATTCAATGGTTCCACTCAATAGCATCAACTACAAAGAGTAATCAACACCGGGAAAGTTTCCCCTAAGAACTAATGCAAGACTCAACCCAATTGTTACAACAATATGGAGATGGTGATGAGGGTGCTGATGGTGATGATGGTGGTGATAATGATGATGGTCCCGATGAAGTCCAGCTTGACTGTGGTGTTGATGGCAACGATCTCCCCTCTCCGGGAAGGAATTCCCCCGGCAGAAATCTGTCTGCCGGAGAGATCTTTCTCTCTCGGTGTTTTCCACCCTACAGAGGCGGTGGAATCTTTCTGTGGTTGCTCCCCAAGTATTAGGGTTTCGGGAGGAATATATACGCCAGAGGGGAGAGCCATAGGTGGGCCAAGGCGGCCACACCACCTGGTGGCGCGGCCTAGGGTGGCCCGCGCCAGGGGGTGGTGTGGGCCCCCTGTGGCCCGTCTCCACTCCCTCTTCAGGCTTCCTTTGTCTTCTGGAAAAATAGGATTTTCCGTATATTTTCCCGGATTTTTCGATCTTCGCGAATTTTGCCTCCAAACATCGCCTTTTCCATCAGAATCCTGACTACAGCGGTCCATGCTCCAAAAGTCATCAATCATGCAAAAACAGATGAAATAACATAAGTATCACCTCTTAATATGAAATATATCAATGAATAATAGTAAATTATGATATAGAATAGTGATGCAAAATGGACGTATCAACCCCCCAAGCTTAGAGTTTGCTTGTCCCCAAGCGAAACTGAGCTCAATACACATGGCCTCAGGTTTATGGAGTGAAGAGTCGATAAAAGAATACGGACAAGAAGCATCACATTCATCAATACATAGATCATAATAGAAGAAAACTCACTATTATATAACTCAACTTGCAATAAGTAAGAGAAACACAATAAAGATACATAAAGTGAATCATAATTGGTAATGGCAAACTTAGCTATTGGTTGAAGAATAGTTGATAATTTGCTGGAGTTCACAAATAACTGGTTTTCAAATGATATCTTTCAAAGTAGTAAACACCAAGATAAGAGCAAGGTGCAAAACAAGGAACATAAGAAACATGATTGAATAAATCATCATATGAATGACTGAAACACAATAACTCAAAATACTTGCCGAGATAGAAGGGAATAGGTTTACTAACTCAACTAAAAAGTAAAAGAAAGGCCCTTCGCAGAGGGAAGCAGGGATTTCAAGTTTCATAAAGAGCTCCCAAAAATTATGATACTTATTAGCTTTCATCTCTCATTGCCCCTATCATAGGCATATTTAGGTGATTAAGGTTAAAGTGATCAAATATGAGGATATGCTTGACAAGTTGTAAATTGAGAATCTCATGTCCCTTGAATACGAGGGACGCTCCTCATGCTACTCAAGTTTAGTCACCGCTAAGTTTTTGTCATCGTAAGCACATGTGTATCATAGAGAACCGCCAACGGGGTACCCCTTGCCCGATGATACGGAAGAATCCCCATATAAAACTGACAAGGCAAGCAGACAACAAACATCTCATCAATCTTCTTATTTACCATGGGAATATGGTGCTTTTTTCTCTCTTTCCTCTTTTTATAATATCTCGTTTTTTTCTTTTTCTCTTTTTTCTCAATCTCCATCTCTTTTTTATAAGAAGAATGCTTCATAGATGCTCGTTATGGTTACGCTGCAGGTTTCCACCATGACAACATGGATTAGACTGGCGGCCCAGGCGTTTCTCTAACACACATGCATAACTCCATGGACTTACAAGCTCCCCTTTCATTTCACACCGACGACATCCATACACAAAAGAACATGATATCAACTAGGTACAAAGTACTAGTGCAATGTTGAAAGCGTTCCCCATGATAGCATGGTTCTTCTAATTCACAACTTACAAAGCATAAACATATACGTAGCATAGACGAGCACAATGGTTCAAGTTTATTAAGTGCAAGAAAGTAAAGTGTGCCATCAAGTTCGTGAGAGCTTTAATCACTAATTTTCACATAACAAGTTTAATTTGGAAGGTAGATAAAAACAAGAATTTACTTGGAATAGCAATAATGCTAATAGGTAGGTATGGTGGACGCAAATGGCATGGGTTTAGTTTAAAGGAGGTGGATGCACGAGAAGAATTCCCTCTCAGTACAGGTTTTTGGCTAGCAAGGCTGGGTAGCAAGTACAAGAGTTGAAGGAAACAAACAAACATACAAGTGAAAAAAACAAACATGCAACCTTCTTTGGAAGCACAAAAGATCTTAACTAGAGAATACTAGACTTATGAGCAAATCAAGAAAGATGATGAAATTATTTTTCTTTAGAGTACTTCTATCTTTTTCATTCAACACTCAAAAATAGTGTTTCTACTGACCGAGCCAGGTTTGCCAAAACCAACTAAATTAACTCAATGATCCCAAAGTGATACCAATACTAACAACATGATCAATCATATAACCATAAATTGAAAACTAATATAAGCTATGCAAAAGAGTAAATGATAGAACTTCTCATTAATATTCCATATGGCAACTCACACCAAGGGATACATATCTAATGATAGAGGGGACACTTCCATAATGCAAACCATCCTACATAATAACTTCTCCATTCATGATATGACTCTACTAAAAGGTAAAAAGATAGAAGATAGTGATGTGATACCGCGGCACTCCCCCAAGCTTGGAACAAACCAAGGGGATGCCAAACCTGATGATGAATTACTCCTTTGGTGGTGGTGGTAATATTTTCTTAGTTGACGTGAGGAAATCTTCCAGCATCTTGCGAAGCCTATTATTCTCCCATTGAAGCATGTCCACCTTCCTCCTCAAGTCTCGATACTTATCGCAAAACTCCTTAGTGACTCGTAGGGCTTCCGTTGATGCAGGGCACGTAACTAATGGTACCATCCCCTGCTTGGGGTCTTGGAGATCTTCCTCCATAGGCTCCTTCCCCTTATCCTTGGCGGACACCATTGTGCTTCTAAGCTTTCAAAGATAGTTCCTGGCAGAAACAAATCGAAACAAAAACACGACGAAAACACGATATACGAACCTCGGGGGATCCGGGGGATTATATATTACGAAGTTTCATAACAAAAGGAAGGTACTGGGAGAAAACGAGTCAGAAGCGGAGTCCGGGGTAGACTCACCACCTGGTGGCGCGACCAGGGGTGGGCCCGCGCCACAGGGTGGTGTGAGCCACCCTGGCTCCGTTTACGCCCCTCTTTCACTTCGTAGCTTTCCTTATTGACAAAAAACTGCAAAAATATAGTTGGATTGTATTTTCGCGGAACTTTTCTAACCAGAACTGTTACCTATTTGAAAACAGACTCTGTAGGTCTCTGAATTTGGTATCTAGTAGATTCTTCCAGAGTCACCACTTGAATAACATCAATATTTTCATATTCATACACTTATTACTTGAGTCATAAAACCTTTCACTTCCTTATTACACCATTATCCCCACTACCTGGAAATTTCTTTCACACAAACCTTCAGATAGTTCTCATTAGCAACATTAGTATAAATGAAGTGATAAAACCTTTTGAGTCCAACTTAAACTGAAAACCATCAAAGCATAAGATACTGTAGCAACTCCTTCTGAAATCCCAAAAAGAATTCAAAAAGGAAATCGATTAAAGAAGCAAATGCAAGAGTGGCAAAATCTGTCAAAATAGACCAGCAGGTAAAGATCAATTTTTTCGAAAATCTTATGTTGCTCAAATCAAAAAGTGCAAAACTAACAAACGTTAAATAACAACCTGGGTCAGAAGCACAAAAAATTACAGCTCAATCCAACATACAGAGATCTCTCACGAATTTTTACGGTGAAGCACAAAAATCTGTTTCGGGACAGCAACTTCCCCAAATCTTACTTTTCTCTCATTAGAGGTTGATCTTGACACAAAAACCAAACAAAACAGATAAGGAGAGGTTATTACTGAAGTAATAACTTCCAAGACTCAAAGAAACACAAACAAACTGAAAGCAAAAATAAATTGGGTTGTCTCCCAAAAAGCTCTTTCTTTATAGCCATTAAGATGGGCATGATAATTTTGATGCTGCTCACTTGGGAATACGAATTGAAGTGAAAGAGAGCATTAAGAAGCAAAAATACACACATTTAAGTCTAACCCACTTCCTATGCAAGGGAATTTTGTAAACAAACAGGTTGTTGAAACCAGAGGCTACTAGCATAGGAAGGCAAAAGAATTGCAACATAAAAACACTTTGCCCTCTCTCATAGTAACTTTCAGTATCATGCATAAACTTAACAATATATCTATCACAAGGGCCATCGTAACAATGATCACTAATCCTAACAGAAAACACAGGAATACTAGCTCTCATAACACTACTTTGTGAAACAATATTAGAGGTATCTTTACAAAGGATAGTGTGTCCCTCTTGTACATATTTAGTGACAAAGTCTTTTACATTTGCTATTATAGGTTCGTCAACCATTTGTTTATTAGGTTCAATAGCTTTATTTGTACTTTGATTAACCATACTATCTATCATAGAATGTTCCTTTATCTTAACTAGGAAAGGCATTTTCTCAATGTAAGGTTTAGGTAAAACATGATTGGCAATGTAAACTTCAGTATTTCTTGCAGGAACACTCTTAGCAACATCTTTATAAGGTTCATGATACTTATTCCACTTCTTTTTAGGCACTTCAATGTAGGAAGCAAAAGCCTTAAAATAAGAAGCAATAGCTTGAGAGTCTAGACCATAAGAATTTTTAATATTTTGAAAGTCATCAGTTCCCATAAAAGATTCAATGCATTCATAATCATAATTTATACCTGACTTTCTTCCTTTGTCATTCTCCCAAGCTTCAGCATTATCTTGAATACGGTCCAGAAGATCCCATTTAGCTTCTTCTTCCATGCGAGTGAATGATCCAGCGCAAGAAGCATCCAATAAATCCTTATCATATAGAGGGAGCCTTGCATAAAAGTTATTGATAATAATATTGTTGGGGAGCTCATGAATGGGACATTTGAGCATTAGTAACTTCAATCTCCCCCAAGATTGAGCTGTAGTCTCTCCATCAAGAGGCCAAAAGTTGTATATTTGATTCCGATCTTTATGAATCTCACTAGGAGGATACAACTTTGAATAAAAGAGAGGCACTATTTCCTCCCATTCAAGAGCTTGACCATTCTTCAGCAGCTTATACCATTCCTCAGCTCTTCCTTTCAGTGATAATGAAAATAACTTCTTAACTTGATCTGTAGTAATACCTGCACACTTGAACAACCCGCATAATTCGTGTATAAAGAGTAAATGATCACCGGGATGGACAGTTCCATCCCCAACATAGTAGTTATCCATAACACGATCAATAATTCTTGTAGGTATTTTAAAAACATCATTCTCAGCAGGTGGTGGTTCATCTACTACCTTAGTAGTGGTAGTAGCATTACCAAATAAGAAACTCAGCAAATTATCCATAACGAAAATAAAGCAACTAGCAGAAGTAAACAATACTCACAGTAGAAGTTTCCTTTACCAGTTCCACTCTCCAATAGCGCTTCACTCCCCGGCAATGGCGCTAGAAAATAGTCTTGATGGCCCACAAGTATAGGGGGTGTATCGCAGTATTTTCGATAAGTAAGAGTGTCGAACCCAACGAGGAGCAGAAGGTGCTGGCTAGTGGTATGGATCAGGAATTCTCTACAAATACTTAGCAAACGGATTTTTAGGGGTTTTTGATATAGCAAGTAAACAAAGTACGAGTACATAAAATATAGTAAGAATAAATGCATTAAGTGGCCCAATCCTTTATGTATCAAAGGATAAGCCAGTTGTATTACTTAAGATGACCAAACGTTCTCGAGGACACATGGGAAGACTGTCAAGTTCTTTCGCTTCATATAGTTGATCAATCTTCTTTAGCTTGCTAAGTGTTGTGTGGGTGAACCTGTGCTAATGTACCAACCTTCCTAGGACTAATACATACTTGTGATTATACCCCTTGCAAACATCCGTAAGTACAAGAAAGTAATTAAGGTAGAAACCTAACCACAACTTTTAACTCTAAGACCCTTACGTCCCTTGTGCAATGGTTTCATAACAGGGGTTCAGGTTTCTGTCACTCCGGCAACCCCTACGATTAGTAGCCAAATACACAATGCATTCCCCTAGGCCCATATAGGTGAAGTGTCATGTAGTCGACGTTAACATGACACCACTAGAATAAGTACACTACAACTTAAATATGAAACTATTGAATCTTTCTCAACACAATTCCACTACTAACAACATGACTTCTCCCATGTCCTCAAGAACAAAACGAACTACTCACAAGACATCATATGGATCATGATCAGAGATGGAATAATGATGTATAACAATCTGAACATAAACAATAATTCAATGGTTCCACTCAATAGCATCAACTACAAAGAGTAATCAACACCGGGAAAGTTTCCCCTAAGAACTAATGCAAGTCTCAACCCAATTGTTACAGCAATATGGAGATGGTGATGAGGGTGCTGATGGTGATGGTGGTGATGATGATGATGATCCCGATGAAGTCTAGCTTGACGGTGGTGTTGATGGTGACGGTCTCCCCTCTCCGGGGAGGAATTCCCCTGGCAGAAATCTGTCTGCCGGAGAGATCTTTCTCTCTCGGTGTTTTCCGCCCCGCAGAGGCGGCGAAATCTTTCTGTGGTCGCTCCCCGAGTCTTAGGGTTTCGGGAGGATAATATACGCCAGAGGGGAGTGCTAGGGGTGGACCAGGGCGGCCACACCACTTGGTGGCGCGGCCTAGGGTGGCCCGCGCCAGGGGGTGGTGTGGCCCCCCTATGGCCCATCTCCACTCCCTCTTCTGGCTTCCTTCGTCTTCTGGAAAAATAGGATTTTCCGTATATTTTCCCGGATTTTCTGATCTTCGCGAATTTTGCCTCCAAACAACACCTTTTCCATCAGAATCCTGACTACAACTGTCCATGCTCCAAAAGTCATCAACCATGCAAAAACAGATGAAATAACATAAGTATCACCTCTTAATATGAAATATATCAATGAATAACAGTAAATTATGATATAGAATAGTGATGCAAAATGGATGTATCAGCATCTTCCTTGCACAGCTTCAATTGTTTCTCTGCATTTTTCCTCATGCACTTGTCAATACTCGTAGTTGTGAACTGCAGGACTTTGGCCTGGTGGAGATCATTCCTTGCTTGAGTCAGTTCTTGCTCTGCTTTAGCCTTCTGGGCCAACGCCGCGTCCCTCTCCTTATCAACTTTGCTAACCTTGTATTGCACCCACCTGAGATCTCGCTTATGCTTGGTCGTGTCAACTGGTTCCCATAGCTTCATCTCAATACTGTCAAGAAATGAGCTGATTCTTTCAACTCAACAGTCATTTCCCATGGTTTGTCAAGCGTTTTCTGCATCGATTTGGGCCACTCTGGGTCTACCCATTTGACAACACCGCAACTTCCGCCTTGCATCATTGCACGATGTGCTTGACACCATAGAAACCTCCTGCCTGCGCTTCGTCCTTCGAATGCTACAAATTTAGTGGGCACATATCCATGTTTACATAGCAGAGGACTGTCTTCATCCGCTAAACCGTGATAGATGGAGTCATACATCGTCTGGTTGGCCTAACACATCATACACGCATGAGTAAACAGATTAGATCTAGCTCAAAAAATAGATAACTGGCCATAGATGATAGAAATAGAGATGAGACGACTCACATCGAAATCACCATCCCTGTCATCACGACGCGTTTCCTCGCCGTCTCCCCTTGAACCCATGGCGAGAGGGGAGGGGGTGGCTTCCGGAGAGGGGATTGGGATGGAGGCGCCGTCAGCTTGCGGCTACGGCAGGATGAGAGTGAAGTGGGGAAAGTGGCTTCGAGGGGAAGGAAGAGAAGTACGGGGAGGAAGAGAAGTAATGGGGACGTGACACTGGATGTGGCCCACTGAACTCGTGAGACGTGACACTCACAACAGGGGAGCGCTCGGTGTGGCCAGTTTGTCCAGAGCAAGCGTGGCCAATCATGCCGCAGAACAGCCCACTCGCGGATCACTCTCACGAAGACCATCCCAATCGTCCAAGCGCCCCGATCGAACGGTATGTAACAATCGTCAAGCAGAACAACTGTGTTAGGGCGTGCCTTCTAGAAGACTCGGTCTAACGGCCACCCATGAAATGACACTGGTGTATCCATGTGTGGTTTGTGCAGAGAACAGACATGCAATCACACTAGGTGGATCCATATGTGGTTTATGGAAGTAACATACATGTAATGACTCCAGCTGTGATTCATGAAAACAACAGACATGCAATGACACTAGTGGATCCATGTGTGGTTCATGAGAAGAACACACATCCAATGACACTGGTGGACTCTAGCTGTGGTTCATGAAACGAACAGACATGCAATGACTCTAGATGTGATTTATGAAAAGAACAGACATGCAATGACACTAGGTGTGGTTCATGAGAAGAACACACATCCAATGACACTGGTGGATCCTTATGTGGTTCATGAAAAGAACAGACATGCAGTGACACCGGTGGATCCTTATGTGGTTTGTCTAGAGGAACACACATGCAATGACACCGGGTGTGGTTCATGAAAAGAACATACATGCAATGACTTATGTGGTTTGTCTAGAGGAACACACATGCAATGACACTGGGTGTGGTTCATGAAAAGAACAGACATGCAATGACACTGGTGGATCCATGTGTGGTTCATGAGAAGAACACACATCCAATGACACTGGTGGATCCTTATGTGGTTCATGAAAAGAACTGACATGCAATGACACTGGGTGTGTTCATGAGAAGAACACACATCCAATGACACTGGTGGATCCTTATGTCGTTCCTGAAAAGAACAGATATGGAGTGACACCAGTGGATCCTTATGTGGTTTGTCTAGAGGAACACACATGCAATGACACCGGGTGTGGTTCATGAAAAGAACAGACATGCAATGACACTGCATGTGGTTTGTGAAAAGAACAGACATGCAATGACACTGGTGGATCCTTATGTGGTTCATGAAAAGAACTGACATGCAATGACACTGGGTGTGGTTCATGAAAAGAACAGACATGCAATAACACCGGTGGATCCATGTGTGGTTTATGGAAGTAACAGACATGCAATGAATCTAGCTGTGATTCATGAAAAGAACAGACATGCAATGACACTTGGTGTGGTTCATGAGAAGAACACACATCCAATGACACTGGTGGATCCTTATGTGGTTCATGAAAAGAACAGACATGTAGTGACACCGGTGGATCCTTATGTGGTTTGTGTAGAGGAACACACATGCAATGACACCGGGTGTGGTTCATGAAAAGAACAAACATGCAATGACTTATGTGGTTTGTCTAGAGGAACACACATGTAATGACACTGGGTGTGGTTCATGAAAAGAACATACATGCAATGACACTGGTAGATCCATGTGTGGTTTGTGAGAAGAACACACATCCAATGACACTAGTGGATCCTTATGTGGTTCATGAAAAGAACTGACATGCAATGACACTAGGTGTGGTTCATGAGAAGAACACACATCCAATGACACTAGTGGATCCTTATGTGGTTCATGAAAAGAACAAACATGCAGTGACACCGGTGGATCCTTATGTGGTTTTCTAGAGGAACACACATGCAATGACACCGGGTGTGGTTCATGAAAAGAGCATACATGCAATGACTTATGTGGTTTGTCTA